>CM059341.1:972500-1572500 GCA_030340685.1 Protosalanx chinensis | reverse complement strand
ATAGAGGTTCAAAAGAATGTTGTTTTCGTGCAAGAGAGAAAAGCGCTTCTCTTTACAGTAACCCTAACCCAGACTAGACCATTGAAATGTTTAAATTTACAATTATTGCCTACTATTACACTTAAATATGACAGTTATATGACATGTCACCATTTAAGAAATCGTTATGGCAAGTATGACTATGCTTGTGATCGGTGTAGCTTGCTTTCCTGTTTAACAACGTTTGTGTGGGTTACTCTGAAGGCAAGAACTGTGTACCATAACGCACACATGCCTTGGTGCTTATAGGTGAGCTATAAAGGCCTAGTTTATGCTATTGTTTGGTTTGCTGTGTAGATACTTGCCAGGGGTATCTGTAACGCGCAAAACGTGAACGATTTGGACAATTTCATGTTCATTTAGCATCAACTGCATCATTTCTGTTGTTAATTGCACTATTTGTTCATTTTGCATGTATATTCAATATACTTATCTGCATATTGCATCATTTGAACCAACTGTACATACATGCAACTCTGTAAATTCTGTAACTGTACATTTGTCCCACCGAATCACTTTATTCTGTACATACATACTCTGTATATTCTGACTATACAGTATACTGTACATACTGTGTATATTCTGAGTATACAATTACATTTATATTCTGTTGTAATAACTGTTTTGCACTTCTGGTTGGATGCTAACTGTATTTCGTTACCCTGTACTTGTACCTGTGTAATGACAATAAAGTTGAATCTAATCTAATAATCGTGCAAAGGGACTGTGCTAGGCTAACTAGTTAGCAGTTAGCTGCTCAGCTATTGGACTGAGCAGGCGCCAAGTCGTAAACAGATAACTTACTTTTATTTATTTGTGAGTCTTTCAGAAGAAATGTCGCCTCTCCCTTATGGAGATAATGTTGATATGTGTATATTTGACTACAATCGCTACGAAAGCAAGTTTTTATACCGGCAACAGGGGTTTGCTGCTGCTAAGCTAATTTTTCATAATATTGCTTCGAATCAAAGTTGTATTTCCGGTTCATACAGCGTTTCCTGTTTGTCTGCGAAATCCCGTGAAATCGTCTTAATAGATCCGTTCTACTGTGTGTTCACAGAATTAAGGTCTAACTCAGTGGTTCGTAACCTGGGTTCGTTCGAACCCCAGGGGTTCGGTGAGTCAGGCTGCTTTTAGTTTCACATATGTTGGTGCGGCTTTGGAGCGCACCAAAAAATACATTGTATCATTTTTCAGTTAGTGCGGTCGGTGTTCACATATGTTTGTATTTGGTTCGGCCCGAGGTCTAGCAGCGTTCATTGATTGGTGGTCACAGTCACACCACAGATGGGTAGCTCCAGAGTTCAGAACACTTGTTGAGAGCGCACCAGAGAGCGCACCAGAGTGCGGCTGCTGTGTTCACACTCACCCAAACGAACCGTACTCGGAGCGACACGTCATTTGGGCCAACCTAAACATTGTATTTGTGAAAGCACCCATAATGATGGAGTTGGATCCATACATTGGCTTGCAGTCATGGGTAAAGAGGGAGTAGATGAATGAGCTGAGCACACATCCCTGTGGTACACCTGTGTTGAGTGTGATGGTGGAGGAGCAGGAGTGGGCTGACCTAACATGCTGTGGTCGGTTGGTCAGAAAGTCCATAATCCAGTGGCAGAGGGAGGTGTTGAAGCCCAGCTCTCCAAGTTTGGTGATCAGCTTGGAGTGGATGACAGTGTTGAAAGCAGAGCTAAAGTCTACAAACAACATACGCGCATAAGTGTTATTGTTGTTGGGTTGAGTGTTAGGGGTTGGTGGTCTGTAGATGGAGTGATTGAGGTGGCAGTCTCTCTGTTGTTCCTGTCAAAACGAGCGTAGAAGTTGTTCAGCTCGTTCAGGAAGGAGACATCTGTGGATGGAGGGTTGATGATGTTAAACTTGAAGTCACTGATGGTCCGGATACCCTGCCACATGCGCCGGGGGTCGGAGTTGTCAAAGTGCTCCTCGATCCTCAGCTTGTAGCAGTGCTTGGCCTTTTTGATGCCCCTCTTCAAGTCAGCCCTGGATGCACTGTAGGCCTGTTCGTCACCTGATCTGAAAGCGGCCTTGCAAGCCTTCAGCAGGAGCTGAACCTCCCTGTTCATCCATGGCTTTTGATTAGGGTACGGGGATGGATAGATGGATGGATAGAAGGATATTTTTGGTTTTTACATGTTCATGTTTTTGTACTTTTAAAATTATGGGTGAGTCGTTGGGTGGATGGATAGATATGTTTTATTGTGTTTTTGTACTTTTTCCAATTACTTTGATAGATGGGTGGGTGGTTGGTTGGGTGGGTGGTTTGGGTGGATAGAGAAGGTTTTTTGTGTGTTTTTGTACTTACATGGGTAGGTGGGTTGATGGGTGGATGTATGGAAGGATATTTTTAGTTTTTACATGTAGACCTACATGTTTAAAATGTTGGGGTGGATGGATAGATAGATAGAAGGATATGTTTTATTGTGTTTTTGTACTTTTTAATTACTTGGATAGATGGGTGAATGGGTGGATAGATAGAAGGATATTCTTTCGTGTTTTTGTACTTTTTTTTATTACTTCGGTAGATGGGTGGGTGGGTGGATATGTTTTTTATTTTTTATTTTAATTAGTGTTCATAACTTTTAAGATTTGAGAACTTTGATAAAACTATAGAACTAACTGACATGTATGAAACATGCTCAAATTAGGACAAATGCTTCTGAAGTAGGCTACTGTCAACAAGAGAACCCTAGGTTTCACGTAATTTTCGTACTGTTGCATAGAAGTCATAGGAGAGTGGCCCTCATTGGCTAAGACAGTGTGTGTGCTTGCTTGTTTTTACAAAGAAGCATGATTCGCGGTTCAATGTCAGACAGCGTGAGCCTGATGTCATCCTCCACCTGGAGACGGTTTCTGTACTTGGTTTTCAAGGCTAAACCGTCTCCAGGTGGAGGATGACATCAGGCTTGCGCTGTCTGACATTGAACCGTGAATCATGCTTCTTTGTAAAAACAAGCTCGCACAGATAAGTTGAAGAAGAGGAAGAAGAAGTAATTTTACGGCGGCATCAGTCAACTATAGCTACCATCATATTTACGTGTTTTGGACTTTTTAGTGGTTGGTGCTGACGATGCATCGTCGCCACAGCTCCTTTTCATACGTGTGACAAATGTATCCATTAGAACTAGCCTACCGGTACTATGGAAGTAGGTCTACAATCACCGACTTCTGAAAGGTGACTGCAGTGTGTGACTGAGTGTGTCAGTGAGTATGGCTATAGCCTATATTCTCAGGACAAGGACAGGAGGAAAATAAAAGAGACGCTTATAAGTAATTGATCCTTGCAACACCACTTGGACATAATAATAATAATAATACATTTTATTTGGATGGAGCCTTTCTAGACACTCAAGGACACCGTACAAAATGAGGTAAAAGAACACATCAACAACAAACATTAATATCAACATATAAGAATAGAGATAAATAAAAACACACAAAATAAGAAAAATTAAAATGGATTAAGAGATGAGACAGGGCAAGTGGCATCAGAGGGAATAGGCCATTTTAAACAGGTGTGTTTTGAGTAGTGATTTGAAGTCGGGGAGTGATTCAATGTTTCTGAGTTTGGGGTGGGAGTGAGTTCCAGAGGCGGGGGGCGGAGCGGCTGAATGCTCTGCTCCCCATGGTGGTGAGCCGGGGGAGGGGACAGACAGGTGTATGAATGAGGAGGATCTGAGGGAGCGGGAGGGAGCAGGAACATGGAGGAGGTCTGACAGATATGGGGGGGCAAGATTGTGAATGGCCTTAAATGTTACCAAGAGGACTTTGTATTGGATACGGAAATGAACCGGGAGCCAGTGGAGCTGCTGAAGGACAGGGGTGATGTGGTCGTTAGAGGGGGTTCTTGTTATGATGCGGGCATCTGAATTCTGGACAATCTGGATTTGTGAGGAAGGCCAAGGAGTAAAGAGTTACAGTAATCCAGGCGGGAGGTGATAAGGCTGTGGACAAGGATGGCGGCGGTGTAGGGGGTGAGGGAGGGGCGGAGGCGGTTGATGTTTCGTAGATGGAAGTATGCAGACCGGGTAATGCTATTGATATGGGAATGAAAGGATAGTGAACTATCAAGGATGACACCCAGACTCTTAACCTGGGGGGAGGGTGAAACGGAGGAACTGTCGATATTGAGTGAGAAGCTGTCGGTTTTGGATAGAGTGGATTTTGTGCCAATGAGGAGAACCTCTGGTTTGTTGCTGTTTAGTTTAAGGAAGTTTTGGGTGAACCAGGTCTTTATTTCTGAGATGCAGTCGGTGAGGGAGGTGGGCGGGAGAGAGAATGAAGGCTTAGTGGTGAGGTAGAGGTGGGTGTCGTCGGCATAACAGTGGAAGTGGATGTTGAATTTACGGAGGATGTTTCCAAGGGGGAAGAGGTAGATGGTGAAGAGGAGGGGCCCCAGGACAGAGCCCTGGGGGACACCTGAGGTGACAGAGGAGGGGGTGGATTTGAGGGACTTGAGTTGGATGAATTTAGTGCGGCCAGAGAAGTAGGATGTGAACCAGTCCAGGGGAGTGTGGGTGATGCCAATGGAGGATAGCCTGCTGAGGAGGGTGGTGTGAGAGATGGTGTCAAAAGCTGCACTCAGGTCGAGGAGGATGAGGATGGTGAGGAGTCCAGAGTCAGATGCCATAAGCAGGTCGTTGGTGATTTTGACGAGTGCTGTTTCAGTGCTGTGGAGTGGGCGGAAGCCGGACTGGAACTGTTCATACAGATTATTGTGGGATAGGTGAGAATGGAGCTGGGCGGCAACTGTTTTTTCAAGGATTTTTTAGATGAAGGGTAGACATGCGCAGCTCATTACACTGGTTGTCAGCTACAGTGCGGTCACGGAACATAGACGCAGAGGGGAAATGCAAAGGTATAGCGGACGCAGTTTGTAATACTTTAAACTACTTGTTTTTGTACTACTTTAAATGCAATGAAAAAATACACCAAGAGTACACAATGCTACACATACACATATGCTGTGTCTAATTGTAATTTTTTCTTGTAACATGAATGGCGCCGCGCCCCCCTTCCAATCTCTGCGCGCCCTCTTGAGAACCACTGCTTTATACCATGCAAGTGTTTATCAAGCCCCATTGACTTCATCTGTCAACGGTTAGCAATAGTCAATAGAGGACTGGTAGAAATGGCTAGCAGAGCCCTTTATTCTACCTCTCCTTCACAATATTGGTGCCTGGTGTGGTAGATTAATGTAATACATCAAAGCACTGGACCCTGGACTACCTCACAAGGGACGGTGTGTCTGATCTCCTGACCTGCAGTGTGGGGGCCCCACAGGGGACTGTGCTAGCGCCTTTCCTCTTCATTTTCATTTATTCATTTAGGAGACGCTTTTATCCAAAGCGACTTACAAGAGAGAGCTTTTACAAAGAGCATCAGTCATTGAGCATAAAACGTGTGGGTTTTTTAGATCGTGAATCATACATCATGAGAACCAATAAGTGCCAACGGAAGAACTATAAATGCATAACACAACGATTGTGAACATAAAGGAAGATATACAACAACAACACTGACAAGTCACCATATGGGGACCAACAAATAGTTCTAAACAACATTAGATTATGTGAAGTGCCATACTATTCCTAAGTGCTATTAAATTCTCTAAATAAGTGAGTTTTAAGCCTTCTTTTGAAGATGAGAAAGCAGTCTGTGCTTCTGATGGAGGTGGGGAGTTGGCTCCACCATTGGGGAGCCAGGCAGTGGAAGAGTTTGTGTTGCGCTCGGGCGCTCTTGAGGGGGGGTACCATTAGACGGTTGTCAGCAGATGACCGTAGGTGACGGGTGGGGGTATAGGGCTGGAGGAGAGAGTTGATATAGGTCGGGGCAGTCCCGTTTACAGCCCGGAAGGTCAGCACCAGGGTCTTGAATCTGATGCGGGCCATGATAGGAAGCCAGTGGAGGGTGATGAGGAGTGGGGTGACATGACAGCGTCTGGGTAGGTTGAAAACCAGACGCTGCATTCTGTATCCTCTGAAGGGGACAGATTGCATTTGTAGGAAGGCCGGCTATTAGCGAGTTGCAGTAATCCAGCTTTGTGAGGACAAGGGCTTGGACTAGCAGTTGGGTGGAATGTTGAGAGAGGTCTTTTCTGATTTTCCTGATGTTGTAGAGGGTGAATCTACATGACCGAGAGACTGCGGCAATGTGAGCTGTGAGGGAGATCTTGTTGTCCAAGGTGACCACCAGGTTCCTGGCAAAGGATGAAGTGGTCACTGTTGCAGATCCCATAGTGATAGAGAGATCGTGTGTGATTGAGGGTTTGGCAGGGATGATGAGAAGTTCCGTTTTGGTGAGGTTCAGCTGGAGGTGATGTCTGGTCATCCAGGCTGAGATGTCAGAGAGGCAGGCCTCGATTCTGGTCGATATCCCTTGATCGGTTGGGGGAAAGGATAGATATAGCTGCGTGTCGTCAGCGTAGCAGTGATAGGAGAAGCAATGGGAGGTGATGATTGGCCCGAGTGAGGTGGTGTATAGGGAGAATAGGAGCGGACCAAGGACGGACCCCTGTGGGACCCCAGTGGAGAGCAGGCGGGTACCAGATGTTTTTCCTCCCCAGGAGACTTGATAGGATCTTCCTGTCAGGTAGGATGAGATCCATTTAAGCGCAGTACCAGTGATGCCCATCTCTTCGAGTGTGGCGAGCAGGATCTGGTGATTGACTGTGTCGAATGCTGCGGAGAGGTCTAGCAGAATGACAACAGAAGACCTTGAGGCTGCTCTGGCAGACTGGAGGGCCGTGGTAACCGACAGGAGGGCAGTCTCAGTGGAGTGGCCGGTCTTGAAGCCCGACTGGTTAGGGTCCAGAAGGTTGTTCTGGGAGAGAAAGCTTGACAGTTGGTTGGCTACAGCGCGCTCGATTGTTTTAGAGAAGAAGGGTAGCAGTGAGACTGGTCTGTAGTTCTGGAGGACGGCTGATTTCAGACACAACTCAGGGCTGCGTCTTGCTCAAGTTTTCTGATGACTTCGCCATCGTCGGCCTGATCAGCGACGACGATGACACGGAGTAGAGGTAACTGACGCAGGACTTCGTAGACTGGTGTCAGCCGAACCACCTCCTCATCAGCGCGGGTAAGACCAAGGAGATGGTGGTGGATTTCCGGAGACGCCGACCTTCCCCCCCACCGGTGAACATCTATGGAATGGACATTGAGAGAGTGGAGTCCTATAAGTACCTGGGTGTTCACCTGACCCACAAACTAGACTGGACTCACCACACTGTACAGGAAAGGTCAGAAGCCGGCTCTACCTCCTAAGGAGACTGAGGTCTTTAGGGGTGCCCCCTGCACTCCTCTTGAATCTGATGCGGGCCATGATAGGAAGCCAGTGGAGGGCGATGACTCCGAGGACTTTCTTTCTATGACTCAGTGGTGGCCTCAGCCATCATGTACGGTGTGGTCTGCTGGAGCAGCGGCATCACTGAGAGGGAAATGAAGAAGCTGGACAAGGTCATCAAGAAGTCCAGCTCAGTCCTGGGCTGCCCTCTAGACTCAGTGCAGGTGGTGGATGACAGACGAGTCCTGGCAAAGCTGACAACTATGATGGACCACGAGTCACACCCCCTGCATTTATTGTCACACAGGCATGTATTTATCACGGCAAACAATGACACTGCACGAAAGGTACATGTAAACAGCAACACCACTGGTGAAGTTTAAACCAAGTTTGCAGACGACAAAATGGAAAATACCGATCCAAGTTAATAAACGCAGTGAGATGAGTTTGAATAAGCACAGAGAGGTGTTTCACTTGTGTGGCCGTAACATCATGTTCTACGTGCTGCAACACAGTGGGAAATATGAACTGCTCATATAATACACTCTGGCTATTTTGACCTTTGACTTCATCAGCGACCGAGGCCTTCATAGTCACTCCTCACTGTAGGCCATCAGAATAATATGCATATTTGAGATTTTTTGACAAACATTTGAAAAAGTTATGGAGATTAGGTTGTGTTTTATTTCAGAGATAAGACACTTAATATCATTTTATTTTACATTTGATTGAAAAGTACGGAACCCCTAAAGTCCCAAAAGTTGGATTTTTTTCTTTTCTTGTGCGCACAAGTTATTATCTTGTGGGAACAAGATAATTATCTTGAGGGAACAAGATAATTATCTTGAGGGAACAAGTTATTATCTTGTGCGTACAAGATAATTATCTTGAGGGAACAAGTTATTATCTTGTGCGCACAAGATAATTTACTATAAACTCATATGCATCTCTAACGACTTCCGATGTACACAGCCACGATATAATAGACTCGAGAACTGAGCTAATCGAGTTTTATTTTCATCTTGGAATGAAAATGCAATACGTGATAAATAATAAATATAATACATAATAATACATAATAATACATAATAATACATAATAATACATAATAATACATAATACATAATCATACATAAATACAGTAATAATGATGATAATAATAATAATAATAATAAATCAATTAAATAATAATAATAATAATAATACATAAATACATAAATACATAAATGCATTAATACATTAATACATTAATACATAAATATGTGCAAGAGCAGCAAGAATTTCACTGTATGACATTCCAAGATGAAAATAAAACTGCCGATGGTTTCAAAACTAAAGTTTTAGACTTGATCTCTGTGTGATCCGGATAGACTGGCATCACCTATCACATTCATGGTTAGCTGGCCTGTTTTCATGGTGTTTCATCTGGTTTGATGTAGCTTCGAGGTTAAGATCGCCAGAGCCCAACACAAGCTCTTCCTCTGTCTGGATCCCCATTGGTGGAATCAACTCCCCACCTCCATCAGAAACACAGACTGTCTCCTCACCTTCAAGAAAAGGCTAAAAACTCACTTGTAGGTAGACTATTGTCCGTCGGACTCACCTTAAATTTGTAATTTGTTCGGCTAAAAGCGCATAATTCTTCCCTTGGCACTTACTGGTTTTCTTTGATGCATGTTTTTAAAATGTATAAACCTGCTATGTTTTATATACAATGTTTTAACCTGTTTTTTATTTTCCCCAAACAGGTCAGGGAGAGACAGCCAGTTGGACTTTGTGAACCAAACTTAGGGACACTATTTTCGACCCAGAGCTCTGTAAACCTTTTTCAACTATTTTCATTAAAACCATATTAGAGTTGAAGTACGAGATGCCATATCTCTTTTAATGAACATGAACAAAAGCCTTACACATACTTGGATATTTTGACAACTCAAGAGGATAGTGGATACAAGGCTATTGTCCCTGTACTTGCTGTAAGTCGCTCTGGATAAGAAGAAAACGTTTTACAAAGTTGTTACACCATTATTATGTTGTTATTATACTTTATAGAAAGCAAATAAACTGGTATTAAGTTTGGTATTACACTTTATACCAGTTATTACCACATTGTTACACTATTATTAAGTTGTTTTTACACTTTATAGTATAGGAAATGTAAAGGCAGAGCGGACGCAGTTTGTAATACTTTAAACTACTTGTTTTTGCACTACTTTAAATGCAACCAAAAAAATACACCGAGAGTACACAAGATATATTCTGTGTCTAATTGTAATTTTTTCTTGTAACGTGAATGGTGCCGCGCCCCTCTTCCGATCTCTACAAAGCCCCCCCAGGGGTGCGCGCCCCCCCTTTTGAGAACCACTGAGAAGTTCTCAGTGATCTGCGAATAGTACAATAGGCCCACACCTATAGCTTCAACAGTCTTACGTCTCAGTTTTTTATGAATAAATAAAGAACCTACAGATATATAAACCCATCTTCCACCAGTCTAGTGCGGAAACAACAAACTAGTAAAAAATATTAAAGTTGTGGCACAGAATATACACCAAAACTATATAAGTCTATGTAGGGCCAGTACGTTTGCAATGGTGGACAGTTGGGCTGTTAATGGATTCAGTGTGTTAGCTGCTTTTGCAACACAAAAATACACAAAAAAACAATTTGGGTTTATCACATTTTTATCATGTACGGTCATGAGTGGAGAGAGCGCCAGAAACACAGCTATACCGAGTTCACATCTTCAAAAAAAAAAAAATATGAAAATATGAAAATTTGCACTGAGTGTTACAATACCTTATAAATGAAGCCTTCTAAAAATCATGTACATTAACAACAACCATAATCATAATAGCAATCAATAAAAATAATTTTACCACTGAAAGCTGAGATTGGGGGGGGGGGGGGGGATGATTGTTCAGTCTGAATTCTATTCCATTCCAGTCACATGTCAAACACGACCATTTCACCATGTCAAAGAAATTGATATATTACTTTGCCCACCGGAATTTACCTCTAACATAACATACAAACTACCTTTTTTTCCCTTGTATTTAGAATGGCAATTATTAATTCCAACCACGTTTAATGTGACACCAGTAAATGCATAATCAAAGCGCTACAAAAACTGACCACTCACAACACAATCACCTTCAAGTCCTCGTAGACGAATCCTGTAGGAGGATACAATTCAGACTGTAGAAGACTAATAAAGAGGTATGGAAGGGGGGCGGTAAAAGTGCATCTGACATATTTGCTCTGGGAACTCTAGGCTGCTCAGATGGATTAAGTATTTTGATGGAGACAGGGTGGAGGGTTTGGGTGTGAAAGGGTCTTCGGGTTGGGTTGGGAAGAGGGGGTTTAGATTTCTATTTGGCTGTCCCCATAGACGCTCTCATCACTGTAGGCGATATAGAGGAAGAAATCTTCTTCGTGGTGCTCCTGGACGGGGAAAAAACAAGGATTCCAAAATTAGAGTTGGTATTAACACAAGGCAAAGAGATGAGCGCCTGTTTATAAACGTCTGCTACATTTATTCATTTACATGAATACAAAGACCTGAAAGTCCTGTATACTTACTTGGTACAACAGACCCATGGTTGCAGAGGTGGGGGGAATGACGTTGTTAACAAAGAAAAAGAGGGCATCCTCAGCTCGCAGGTGGATTCGTTTCCGGATGAGGAAGTAAAACTGGCCAACTATTTCAAGACAGACAGTATTTAAATGAAATGATAGCCTGCGATTGAATCGTTTTCAACTAGAAAAAAACGAACTTGTCTTTGGTCATACCTGTCAGGTCGGACGGAACAAGGTATTTCTTCTTGTCCAGATCTCCTATCCTTGCTTTGGGAGCCTTTTCCACAATTACCTAGAAGTAAAAAAGCAACAAGAAAAGTATGTATACCGATATATTTATATTCAACTTCTTGCAACTGCATGCTAAACCAAACATCCACATTCATAAAATACAGTTCCAAAACCAATGTAAGCAGGCAAACGGGTTGAGGACTAAGAAAGGCATAACAAAATATGAACGTTAGGCCTTGTGTTGACATTTTACACGATGTCGGCTGGACTTCTGCTTAACAGTTGCCTATTGTTTACAACAGTCTACTAAACCACGTACGAAACCTCATAAAAAGGTTGGCTCACCCAACTAACTATCTGAATGAAGACAGTAGCCTAAATGACAGATCTTCTGATCTTTGCTGGAAGGTGGGAGGGGGAGGACGGTGTAAACAATCTAGGCTAAATGCGCAAGTCGGTGGGTAAACAAATGTTTTGCTAAATTGCCTACGTGTATCTGACAACCCTGTTTAATGCTTAAGCATTTTTTATTTTTCCGCACTGTCGAACCTCGTTTTGATTGATTACTTTAGATCAATACTTTTATAGCCTGTATATGTTTTACTTTAATGAAATCGACGCAGCTCGCTGCCTTGGCTAGCAGTAGAGGCTAGCTGGGTTAGCTAGTTACTGAGCTGTAGTATCTGCAAAGCAGTTTGTGGTTGAAGTCAACCTTCTCAGCCATCCCATCCACCTTTGCCTGCCACTAAATGGCTGCACTCAGTGATTTTGTCACTTTTGCTTATCCTATCATTTAAATGTATTTATCTTATCGGTCTTGTTGTTTTGGTCAAACGCTGTCAGTTCCTGTTTACAGCTGTACACTGGGCCTTGAAGACAACTGGCCGCCATGATAGCTAAATAAATTCCACTGTTTGCTACCTGAGCTGAGTGTTTAGTCATATCAAACATACAACGTAGCTAACAATCACATTTAAACCATTATTTCCCTCACTTCGACAAGACAACTATGAATACGATTACACAATGATCACTAACACTGTCTACAACACAGTAGAGCTGTCTCTACTAGTATTGTGTCACCAAGAGACCGACTTACAGGAACCCTGTCAGGGTACTTCTTTCTAATTTTCTCGCCCTCAGACCGTCTCTTTTCAAATGGATGCTCCTCTTTGTACTGGAACTTCATTGTCAAAGAAATGACAGGCTGTAAGTAGGTTGATATTAGATGTCTGGTCGATATTTCTCAATTTGTACGACACGGAGATGACAAGACGACAATCTTTCGTTAGCTTGTTTGATGGCTGCGTGTTATTTTTTTCAGTGTGACTGCAGCGGAGGGATACAATAACAACGTCTGGCTTACGTAAATCGCTGCTTCGGATTCACGAAGCATTTACGCGCTCTTCTCTCATGGATGTAAACAAAACGTCAATAAATACTTTTGTACTTGCGTATATTTCTAAATTATTTTACAGCCTAAAATGTTTTGTTTGTATATTTTTGTCCAAGTTAGAAAGTGTTTATGGAACTACTTCATTTTCAACTTTTTTTTAATGCGAAATAATTCATCGTAATAAATTGTGGTACGTGTCCTTTTCATATGACCCGTACGCTGCTGCAGTTGCGAGTTGAAGGAATTTTAGTTGCGTGAATGTCGAAATATCTAAGTATATTTCGTGGATGCCATGGGAAATGATTTATTATAATGTATTCGTTGACTACAAACTAATCTGAATCCTGTTTCAAATAAAATTGTTACGGTCACAGGCAGTGCACGTGGACAGTTACACAACAATCTCTATCTTTGACCACACGTGTTCTGTATTGCCTGGTTTTCACTCAGCGAATAACATTGTCGTTATCACCTTCCGACATATTTTTTGGGTTTCACTTTGATGTGTGAACATGACTAAAACAGGTCCAATTTGTTAACAGTTGTAACACCGTATTAGTATCTTAACGTTTTATGATGTGAGCAAAGGGCAAGTACCGTAAAGACACTGAAAACAGCCAGAGACTCGTAGATCACTGACAAGTGTTTTATTAGAAACACAGATCTGGGGCCCGTTCTTCGTACGTCGCTTAATACATCCGAGATCAAATGACACATCCAAGATGATTTCATCGTGCGAATCATGATCCGGCTAACTGGGTTCTTCGAACAAACCTGTTGTGTATGATTAGTATAACTGGATACGATCATGTGTTGGCTTAAAAGGGGATATGTATCGATAGTAGAAACATTGATCAGCAACGCTGCTATTGGCTGTTCAGCATGGCCAAAGAACGTGCCCACTTTTTCTCCCAATCAGAACAAGAGCTTTTAATGGAAGGTTATGCCGAATTTGAGTCGTTATTTAAAACGACAGGGAACACCTCAAAGTCTGCAAATGCCAGGAGAGTGGGCTGGCAAAAAGTAGCAGACAAATTAATGTAAAAGTGAAATACAAGAATATTCTACAAAATGGTAGCCTTTAATTTATACTGTCTTTATTTTTAAAAGCCACTTATTTTTCCTCCCTTTTAAAAACCACTGTTAAATTATGTGTTTGTCTATTTATAACAGCCACAAAGAAAAAGGCTGAAATAAAACGGTATTTCTCAACAATTACACTTTATCCCGCAATACCCGATTAATTTGAAAAGCTCTGCGAATTATTCTCCCACCTTCCGCAAGAGGTTGCTCGCGTATGGCTGCGACATACTTCCCTATCTCCTCCGTTTATAAAGCCTCAATCTAATCTTGTTTACATGAAGTAAACCTGCTCGGGAGTTTACGGACCTGTTGCTATGACGACATGTCTAGGATAAGCTTCGAAGAACCAAACGATCCAAGATCATGCCAAATCAACAACAATCAAATCCAGCTAACTGAGTTAGCAACGTACGAAGAACGGGCCCCTGGAGACGGAGCTGGTAAGCTGTTTTGAGCCCTGGGCAAGACAGAAATGGTTCAAGGGGCATTTAATAGATGTTGGTCATACAGTGAAACCAGCAATGGTAGCAGATCTGGATAATAGATTGACTGCTAGTTTTTCATCAAATACAAAACCATCCACAAATGATAAGAGATTAAGTGGAAGTCCTTATCTTTCAAAAGCAGGATGGTATCAGTTGGTAGAAAGGGAAAGCCAAATGTTCAGACTGTCATAGGATTGTACATCATCGTTATTCAAGGAGGGCAGGTTCAAAGCCTAAAAGTCTTGAACAATTATTTCCTTTCACAACTTTTCTTGTGAAAGTTCTGTTGAGTGACTTTGTATCTTTGTGTAACATGAGGAGCTTTGGAGGGGGGAAAAGTTCAGATGTTTGGTTTAAGATGACTTTAATTTCATGAAGAATATGCCGGACCTGCTTTCGACCCAATTCTGAGATGTTTTGAGTCGGGTATTAAGCCAGCAAATCCTTGTTGCATACAATCAACCAAAGTACTATGTACAAACACACACAGGTCCTAAAACAGGCCTGGGATTTAAAACCGATCACACCCTCACTCATATTTCACTTTAGCTGCTCTTGGCTATGTCAAGTGAGGTTCAGTCTGGTGTCAAGTTATCTGATAAGATATAACAGATTGCTATCTCCATTGAAGTGCAGTGTCGAGGGTAGTAAATGTAAGGATTAAAAAGAGGGAAACTTGTCTGCGTTGCTTTTCTGTCCCTTCTCCGATTTTTCTATCCACGTAAAAAACATTTTAAAAAGACCCCAAACTAACACGTGCATTCGCCTCGCTCGCAGACACGTGGACATGGACGCAGCCTGGGGCGTTCTAGGTCTGTCAGAAGCTGGAAGGCAGAGACGATCCCTTGTTTTAAAGAGAAAGAAAAAAAATTGAAATCAAGAAGAAGGACAAAGCTCTCTTCCCCTGTTTCCCACCGTCATTTCCTGGGGCCATCCTGTTTCTGGTGTCCTAATGCTGCCTCTTCAGGGAGACAGAAGGAAGGGGAGTAAGGATAAAAAAGGGGGGGAAGGGGCTATTAATAATTCCCCCCTCCTCCCCCATCCTCAAATTCGGAATCCTGCCAATCACCAGAGCCGGTGCTGGTGGAGGTTTCGACTGAGGACGGAGCGGATGTCAGCGGTAAACCTGGACAAGCGAAGAAGAGTGATGAGTTAGAAAGTGAAAAGTGGTAAACAGGAACATTGACGTTATGGAGTAAAAAAATACAGAAAGGATAATAAATCGATCCCCAGGGGAGAAATGTCATTGTTAAGATACATTTACAGACTTAATACAATTTTTTTTTTACAGAGAGTATGCACTGTCAACATGACCTAACGGTCAGATTAAACCATCATCCAAAAACGCGTCATGCTTCGACGTGACAGTAATTTGGGAGTATCTTACCTTAGTGCATCAAGCATAGGCAGTAAGTTAAGAAGTGCAGTGTCGCTGGGGTCGCTGAACCAGGACTTTATGGGTATTGCGTTGTCTATAAAAAAGTGAGCAAAAACGCACACGCGTCAAGATATCCCCCAAAAAACACAACTTGTAATATTCATGGCGTGAAGTGACCTGTTATGCAACGAGTGATCTAATGTGCTGTTCCCTTATGTAGAATACAATCTTTGCGTTGTTTGGAAGCGAGCTTTCTACACAGGTGGCTAGTCGTCTGAACTCAAGGGTGTAGATCAGGGGTGATCTTGGTCCTCAGGGGCCACTGTCTTGCAAGTTTTAGATGTTTCCCTGCTCAAGCCCTGTGAAAGCCTGATGATGACCATTCAATGGAATCAGGTGTACTGGAGCAGGGAAACATCGAAAACCTTCAGAACAGTGGCCCCTGAGGACCAAGATTTGACACCTGTGCTCAATACTGACCAAGGGTACTGCAATTGCATGTTTGGGGGGCTCAGCTTACCTGGATGGCTCCTGTAGGCACCAGGTGAGTTATCCAGGATAACAATACTGGCCAGGTCTTCATGTACAACAGACAAGTCTTTAATGTAACTGCCTAGATCCAGTGTGCAATGCTGCAACACACAAATAAATCAGAATCAGTTTTATTCACCATGTAAGTTTGCACATACTGTATTTTACGTACTGTTAATAACACTTTTTCCATGGTTTGGCTGGTCCTGCGACTTACTCTTTTGAATTATTTTTATATATCAAAAATATTATACATCAAAATGAAATGTCTGTTCTTAGTCTCTGATTTTATCTAAGAAATTTCCCACCCAAACGTGACATAGTTCAGTGCAACTGGTGTTTTTTTTCCTTCTTCGTTATGCATTTTTTTGGCTTGTGCGACTCCGAAGCGACTTATAGTCCGGAAAATATGGTATACGTAATTTAGTGTGGCAGGATGGCGCAGAACAATAAACATGTAGGGATCTTAAACTAACGATTGAAAAAAATAAAAAATAAACATCTCAAGTATAAAAAGGAAGAAAAGGTGACTTGGTATGTTGTTACATTGTAGCACAATTCATCCCAACAGCACGAGCAGCCGCCACACCACAAAAACCCTGACTGATTCGCTTCTTAAACACAAAAGATGAGAAGAACACTGTTTCTCTCTACGGCAGGCGTGTCCAGAGACACAGAGCTTGATAAAAACCCATTCATTAGATTCAGGTGTGCTGGAGCAGGGAATCATCTAAAACGGTCAGGACAGTGGCTCTCGAGGACCAGGATTGGACACCCCTGGTGTAGGGAGAAGAAGGGCCCATCTTACCTGTCTATAGTATCTGCGTTTCAGGATGTTCCTATTGTTGTCCAGTTTATCTGCCACGGCCGAGCCGTAGATCTCCATACTAGCGGTGAACACCACCAGCTCGTACCACTGGCTGACCTGGAGGTACCAAGAACACGTCTCAAAGATGGAGGAACACAGGAGGGTCAACAAGACCTTATAACAGGGGTAGGCAACCCCAGTCCTCGAGAACAATAGTTCTGAAGATTTAAGATGTTTCCCTACTCTAATGTAACCCCTCCACCCAGGTTCACTCGCTCTGCACCGAGCAGGTGCAGGTTTGAGATTTTGCTCCCACAGCAACTACCAGCTGGCACCCGTTACACTAGCACACCTGATTCTAATGAATGGGTTGTTATAAAGCAGTTAATAATAGTGTCCCATTCATTAGAATCAGGTGTGCTGGAGCAGGGAAACCTTCAGGACTCTCGAGGACCGGGGTTGCCTGACCCTGCCATTTCAAATTTGGTTGGTAAACCAATTATATTACGTTTATTACGAGCACATCTAACTTGACTTATAAACTCAGAGTTCATAGGTTATTAGGTTCATAGGCTCCAAGAGAGGGCAAAGGAATTCAGAAATTACCACTTCTAAAAAGAAGTCGACGTGCGGTCTTTTGTGGACGAAGAATCGGACTGGATGCTTGTCAATGACTACCTGCAAATCAAATGGAGGAAAAAAAACATCTTGAGGACAGAAATAAATATTGAATTTTGCGAGACTATATACACGTGTGTGTGTGTGTGTGTGTACCTTGAGGATGAAGTCTGGCGGTGTTCCAGGCCTCACAGTAGGTCTGAGGACCCCATCGTGGTGAGAGTGGATCAACGTTTCATCCAGATCCAGCACCAGGATCTTCCTCTTCACAGCATCTAGACAGAAACGTTGTGGGGACGCCACACAAATGAAAACAAAAGCAACACAAGCATTTCGTTCATCGACCTTTCAAAACCGATCTTGCCAATCTCTCATGGAATCTTGGCCTAGAATGCAATCCTCATATGGAGGCACCCAAGACGATCAAATATTAAACTATCCTTCTTGCGCAGGACACAGTCAAACAAGTCCTGATTTCATTCTAGCATTCTAGCTTCCCCTGCCACAAGTTTGATCACATGCTTCAACAATCTTTAACAACATGCAAACTACCGCAGCACTAACAGATTAAGCCAACCAGAACATTGCTGATTATTTTGAAGAAGGGAAAGTCTCTCTGATTAAAGAATTACATACTTCCCCTTCAAGATGTGGAAATTAGATTTACCAATTAATCACAAGCTAATTCCTTAAGGCCTTTAAAAAATTGTTTACAGACACTGAAAACACCCACTTAAGCCTTTCTACTTCCTCTATCATCCATTATCTGGTCTGTCAAAAGGGGAAGAACGGACATTAAATATGCAAAAGCTTTCACAGGCTGATTGCTGGATATGGTCGGGGGTTAAAAGGTTAAAGGTGTTTTTCCAGTGGCTGTCTGTGCATGGAAGCGCAACACAGTTCCCAGCGAAGGGGGTTCAAGGCATGTGAAGGGGTTCAAGGCACTTACTGAGTCTGTTTCGGGAGATGGGGGATAAGGGTAAAGTGTCGTACCGCACCGTCTGGTACTGGATTATCTGAAAGAGGAAATTACATCAAAAGGTCAGGTGAAGCGTGTCACTTGAATTTATAAAACAAAAGTAGTGTTGATAAAAGTCAGTGTAAACTCTCATTCGTCCAGGATGGGGCTGGAAGCCTTCTCCATCTGATTTCACGAAGAAAAGAAACTTGTTAGTGAAATCAGCTGGAGCAGTGCTTGGTTGACATGAAAACCTGCTCCCTCTTAGCCCTCAATGGCATGAGTTTGACACCATGCTTCGGGAATGGGTATGTCTTCTGTAACATCATACTTCACAACTTCTCGATCATAAACCTAGCACAGGGTACGACAATACTTGGTTCCGTTCCTTAATTTTTCTTCTTATTTAAACTTTTCATGCTACAGGTTGACTACTCTGTGTTTGCTGTACACATGCAATGTCTCCCTTGCAGAGGAGTTCGAAGGGAAGGGTGCTAGTCCAGACTATTGAGATCCATCCCATTGTCTCAGTCAATCCTAGCTTCCTTTCTTTCGTCTGTGGTACTTGATACGCTTGGGTGGACACACTTCTGCTGTCCTCCGCTCAAGCCCTGTTCTTCCTAAGGACTATTTATAGGACCCCCCCCCAGCTGTCTGCCAGCGTCAATGGAATAGGGGCCTTGCAGAAAGGGAGAGTCACAGCAGGGTGACTTTGACAGTATCCTGGCTGGGGTCGTTTGGTCCCAAACCTTCCAACAGGGCCTTCCCCTCCCAAGAGCGCATCCGTGCCCCCTCTCTCTGGCTTGGCAGCGGGCCTGGGAGAAGTAGTTTAGATGTGGCTGCTGGGATGAAAACAGGTGGTAGGGGCAAGGGAGGCAGGGAGAAACCACCCTAGTGTGCACCTGAGTTCACCTGCTTACCCCCCTCTCTGTCCTCTTCGTCAAGGCTGTCAGCTGTGTCCTGGGAGATTATGCATTGTTGCCATGAAGATTATGACGCAAGGGCTTACCGTATGTTTACAAGGGGCTGCATGGGTCAGTAGGAAATTGTAACATACGCGTTTCTTGTTCCCTTCTAAGAGTTTACGCCTGACAGCGTTGGGAAAAGCAGCATGTCCCATAAGGAAATGCAGTTACAATATAGTCTACGTCAATTAAACAGCAGACTGGACGTAGATGGATGTTAATGGACGTAAATATCAGAGTTCTCAGACCATTTTCTCGGGTTGACAATGAGTTCCGCATGGGTGAAAAACATCTTGATTTTGAAAAGTGTCCCGATGACTATCTCTGAAACCTTTTCTGAAAAGCCCCTGGACGAATGAGGATCTACACATTTGGCAACCCTGGTCTTAGGGATCCGCTGTCCTGAAGATTGTAGCTGTTTCCCTACACCAGCACACTTGAGTCTAATGAAGGGTCGTTATCTAGATCTGTGGAAATAACTCATTGTTTGTTGTTCATTGTTTCAGGTGTGCTAGAGCTGTGAAACATCTAAAATCTTAAGGACAGTGGCTACTTAGGACCAGGGTTGCCAACCCCTGGTCTTCACCGACTAAAGTCTACGGTCACATGCAGTAGCATTACTCAACTGGACAACTTGCATTGTTGGAGTGAAGACCACATGCTAATTTTTGATAGACTCCTGCAATCACTTATTGCATATTCTCCATATCTCCAATATGTCCAATGCAACAAACACTGGCATATAGACTTATATATAAGACTAAGCAAGTAAGCCAGCATTTCTATTGACAAACCTGACATTCCGATGAAAAGATGTTAGGCCTCAAGGCACCTAAATCATTAAGACTGTACCAGTATTAAGCAACGCTGTAACACTTTAAACACTTGAGCTAGCTCATGTGCGGTGCAGTGTGCGTTTGTAAACCAGCGTACTAGTTTAGGAGCGTGTGCGAGACTTGGCTGGATACAGAGCTTTTACTGTGGAACATTAATCCCTCAAACTTCATCTTTTTTTCTTAAAAAGTCCCTTTTTACCTGCGCTGACTACAAAACGAATAAAACATGATCACTGACAAGATGAGGAGTCCAAATTCAAGTTTTGTGCACCTGTGGAATGAGTAAGTGAGTGTGTGTGTGTACCAAGATATGTGGGTGTCTTATGCAGAAGGTATGATTGTAATAACTAAGATGTACAACTACAGTTACATTTCCTACTCACAACAAATAACACATTAAGAAACAGTGCGTTGAGACCCTGCATTGCCGTGTAAGGCTTCCCAAAGAGCAGGAAACCGTGACCAGACTGATTGTCTAGTCAGATCCGTTTTTCCTGCAGGCCATATGTGACACTAAAACTTTCAAGTCATTGACCACGTGGCTACTAGGATGATGATTGGTTTTGTCGGATTTGATCACCAATACATTCACAAGATGAATACAAACATTTCAAACGTGTTGACAAACTGCTAGGTGTCATTCGATGCCATGTCTCACCGTACGAAGGTGCTTCCTGAGAATATACAAAATGAAGCCCCATAATCTGGATGTTACTCCAAGTAAAGTGCGGATGCCAAGTAGACACTGTCGAGTCTTCAGCATTACGACGACCAGTCAAGTATCCAGACTCAGGAACGATGCTATGTCAAAATGACAGACTTAGTAATGACAGCCAAATTGGCCAATGTGATCCAAGCCGTTCAACAATGTCAATTTCCCCCCCGTCTCGCTTTCCTATCAAAGAGACGAACACATCTAATTTAGTCGATACGAAGCAAACATGCGAGTTGGCTACCTCTGCACGCTTGCTACACGAACTCATAGATAAAATCGCATCGTGTTTGTAAAGTTGACAATTTGTCCCAATCGAAAAGCCTAAACGTTGGTATTCCTGCACGACGACTAATACTAGTCCGAGTCCACCACGCAGCCCGCTATCTGATAATATGTCGACCACCTTGAACCTTTAAGAGAGAAAAAAGATCGCTCAAAACTTTCGTGTTTCTTGTCGTCAAGTCACTAAATGGTCTTTCTCCTCTTCGCGTCGTGTCAATGCGGAGCCATCTATGGTGAAACTGCTTCAAGTGGAACAGTCCACGTTAAAAACTCTTTGTAGTTTGCTGCAAATCCGGAATAGAACTGCGAGCCGCCATCACCGCCTTTCCGTCACTTCCGCGGCTTCTTGCCTCAACCCGATTCGAACCTGGTGGTTGCGCGCAGCACGCTCCGGTGGAAGGCAAATATAATATATTTGTAAAAAAAATATATATTTGTAGTCATTTGGCAGACGCTCTTATCCAGACCAAGTCTTATCCATATCAAGTACAGGAACATTCCCCCTGAGACAAGTAGGGTGAAGTGACTTGTCCAAGGACACAATGTAATGTTGACACAGCAGGGGTTCGAACCAAATATATATCTAATATTCAAAAGAAAAGTCTACACGAGAGACCTCCAATATTATAATGTACAATCTACATTGTTAATGAGCAAGTCTCGGATTAAACGTTTCGCTTTAGTGATCTGATCTATATTCGCCTAGTCAGTGTGGTCAAAAACGAACATGTGGTTTCAGGCAAGTTTTCACTCATTGATTTGTAAACATATTCACTTTCTGCTTTAGTTGGCACACCAGATTAATGCTTTATAGGTATCTGATGACATAGGAAAATTCAGATCGTTGCGTTTCATTGACGAGATTACAGAAATTGATCACTGCTTCTTTAATCGCGTTCATAAAAACAAATGAAGCATGAATGCAAATGTATCCAGGTCATTAAGGAAACAATGTAACGTCCAATGAAATACTCAAGCCCACACTCCAGTGGTTGGTGATAGAAACTGCACTAAACAGCTGTAATTGTTTTAACTGAATGCTCTTGTTTTTCTTCCCTTTGACACTTGCATGGTTTCTCACAATGTACAATATGATTCATATTCTGGCTACCCGCAATTTTTGGGACTATCTGTACTTTTGATCACATCTGCTAAACAAATAAACATAATATAAACATCTGTCAGATTTAGAAATGTAAAATTGTGTAAGAATTCTTTTTTTTCCAGATATATAACATCGAGAGTGAGACAAACAAAACCGTATTTTATTTTAACAAATGCTAATTCTGTTAAGGCTTCAGCTGTTAATTCATCAGGAGACAGATTTTATGACATGCTTTCATTCACCAAGGGTATACAACCATTTGCATTGACAGTGCAAACTAATTTTCTTTGACTCTGTACATCATAGCTTAATCATATTTTAAAGCATTGCGTATAGGCCTACTTGTCAAACATGGTTAAAAAAAAATCAACTGCAGTCTGCTTGCAATATTTAAAACGCTTGTCGGTGCTCTTGCATTCTGAGTTCATAGCCGCAAACATATCTCATAAAATATTTTACAATCAGCTTCTGGTCTGTGATTCAAGGGTTGTCCAGAATGTCACATATCCACGGTTACGTGAGCTGTGTGGCGAAAAGACTTGCTGCTTTAGTGGGTTTTCCTGATTCTACACATCCAGGTCGTCATCAGGATCCTCCTGGTCAAAGTCATCGTTAGCGTCAGGCTCATACACAATGCGTCCTGAGCCAGGGCCAGAGTGGAGGAGAGCTGATTTCCTGTGTGTAGAGGAGAGAGGGGTAATAATAATGAATAAAGAATGTTTACAATTACTTTGAATGCTTAGGGGAGTGGTTCCCTACACTGGTCCTCAGCCCTGCATGTTTTAGATGTTTCCCTGCTCCACACACCTGATTCAAATGAATGGATCCTTATCCAGCTCTGTAGAAGCCTGCTTATGACCATTCATGTGAAGCAGAGAAACATCTAAAACCTACAGGGCTGGTGTTCCCTGAGGACCACGTTGGGAACCACCGACTTAAGGTACAGTCGCAAGCCACCCAATATATATTTGATGTCTATATTAAAATATATGCGGACATGTAAATTAATCTCACTTGTCATTGCTGAACACAAAGGGGAGCGACAGGTTTTCTTTAGCTTGCCGCTCCGTCTCAGACAGGCGGAGGTTAAAAGTCAAGTTGGCTGTTGGATCCGTCTATGTATGCAACCAAAGAACGGTTAAACATGATCATTACTAGTAACCAAAATGCATTGCCTTGAAAAATAAATAGAAAACACAGCTGTCATACCTCTGGTTCCACTGTGTCCATCTGTGTGGCTCCAGAGGGGGTGGGTTTGCCATGTATTGTGACTGTAAAGTCTTCTTTGATGCTAAAGATCTCCTCCTATAGGCAGACATAGACGATTATCATTGACGATAGACTATATTTCACTCAATACTTATCCATAGCAGCAGCCATCACACTAATTCTCACGTAATATTTGATAATTTTTCGCATCCTCTTAGATCCTTATTACATCTCAAATTTTTCGATACTTCCCTATATGTTTTATTTTCTTCTGATTTTAAATTGTTACTCTTGAGTGCTGTACTGTATCTTGCTGTCTGTACTGTACCTTGCTGTTACAAACGACAATTTCCCCACTAATGGCGCTTTTCCACCGCATGGTATCAGCTCGCCTCGCCTCGCATCCACTCGCATTTTTGGCGTTTCCACCGCAGTTCCACGGTACCTGGTACCTTTTAGTACCTTCTCGCTCTAGGTACCAAGCGAGCTTAAGTCGAGCTAAAAGGTGACGTCGGCAGACGGCCGGCCATTGATTGGCCAGAAAGTGTGACGAAGTCACAAGAGCGACTTAAAGCAACAGCGCCGCAGCTAATACTTATTACTATCAGATACAGTCCATTACACCAACAGTCTACAAGCTTTTTAAAAGTCAGATAATTTACAAAAGACTAGTTCGTCAACATGGCTAAAATTATAATGTGGGTTCTGTCCACTTGTGGGTTGCGTTGGTGTTATTTACGTCGCGTACAAAAATACGTCATGGCCTACGTCACGCCCCTTTCGCCGACGACCAGGAAGTACTATTTGCGGTACTATTTGCGGTGGAAAACCACCCGTGTTTACTACAAACCGAGTCGAGTCGAGTAGAGTCGAGTCGTGCTACATTTGCGGTGGAAAAGCGACATTATGCAATATGGGACAAATAAAGGATTACTTTATCTTATTAACACCTGTAAAACCTGTGTAACAATTAGGAATCCTTACAGCTTGCAAAATCTTTCCCGATTTGGAGCGTCTTGTTATTTTGGCAACAGTTCCCTGACCCCTGAGCCCAGTTGCCACTGTGATGACTGAGGTAGCCAAGTGGCATACACTTCCTACAGTTCCATGCTGGTGCAGGTCTGCATGCAGCAAGCCAATGATAGTTCTCACAGCTCCACCTAAGGACACAGTCAAAAAAAACAACAAAAAAAACAGTGAATGCTGTGTTTGTGCAATTTACATGGAGAAAAAAAACTATTTAGATTTCGATTAAGCCAAATAATGCTGCAGGAGGGGATCCTACATTTACATGTAGTTGTTTAGCAGATGCTCTTATCCAGAGCGATTTACAGCAAAAACAGGGACATTCCACGAAAGCAAGTAGGGTGAAGTGCCTTGCCCAAGGACACAACGTCATGTTGGCCAACCGGGGACCTTCTGATCACTAGCCCGACACCCACAACGCTCAGCCACCTGACCTCCCAATGTTCAACCGTCAACCGTCTCAAACAAACCTCGCTTAAGTTGATGGAGAGTCTGACAGACGACAGTGGGATTGAGGTGCCTCAGAATCCACGACAATGAGTCAACGATGAGCGTCAGTCCTTTGTTACTGGGGGTTTGCTTAAGACAAGTGCTGATGCTGTCCACAGTAAACTGGTGGACGGTGAAACTTGGGTTTTCGGTCCAGCCGAGGGGGTCGGTGTACGCATTATGAAAGTGTACCCTGCGATGACAAACACATCAAAAATATTCACCTGCCCGAATGTTGTCGTTTTAATAGTATTTTAAGGCTAAAAAGCCTGTCAAAATCACCTTTGAATTGATGATCTGTCTAATCCATCTTTGAGTTCCTGCTCGCTGACCTCGAAACCCAGCACATGGACAAGTTCCTCCCTAAATGGAATGATATATATTTCTTATTTGTGCTTTACATTTACATGTATTCATTTAGCAGACGCTTTTATCCAAAGCGACTTACAAGAGAGAGCTTTTACAAAGAGCATCAGTCATTGAGCATAGCAACGTGATAGACCCCGAACACAGTGGGTTTTTTAGATTGTGAATCATACATCAGAGAACCAATAATGCCGCTTTTCCACCGCAAATGTAGCACGACTCGACTCTACTCGACTCGGTTTGTAGTAAACACGGGTTTACACCGCAAATTGTACCGCAAACAGTACTTCCTGGTCGTCGTCGAAAGGGGCGTGACGTAGGCCGTGACGTATTTTTGTACGCGACGTAAATAACACCAACGCAACCCACAAGTGGACAGAACCCACATTATAATTTTAGCCATGTTGACGAACTAGTCTTTTGTAAATTATCTGACTTTTAAAAAGCTTGTAGACTGCTGGTGTAATGGACTGTATCTGATAGTATTAAGTATTAGCTGCGGCGCTGTTGCTTTAAGTCGCTCTTGTGACTTCGTCACACTTTCTGGCCAATCAATGGCCGTCCGTCTGCCGACGTCACCTTTTGCTCGACTTAAGCTCGCTTGGTACCTAGAGCGAGAAGGTACTAAAAGGTACCAGGTACCATGGAACTGCGGTGGAAACGCCAAAAATGCGAGTCGAGTCGAGGCGAGCTGATACCATGCGGTGGAAAAGCGCTAGGGAAGAACTATAAATGCATAACACAACGATTGTGAACATAATGCAAGAGATACACAACAACACTGGCAAGTCACCATATGGGGACCAACAAATAGTTCTAAAGCACATTAGATTATGTGAAGTGCCATACTATTCCTAAATGCCATTAAATTATCTAAATAAGTGAGTTTTAAGCCTTCTTTTTAAGGTGAGAAGGCAGTCTGTGCTTGATAGAGGTGGGGGAGTTGATTCCACCATTGTGGAACCAGGCAGTGGAAGAGTTTGTGTTGCGCTTGGGCGCTCTTGAGGGGAAGAAAGGTTTTTAAGAAGGTTATGTTTATAAACCTCCATATTCGAAAACTACTGATGACGATACATTACCTATTCAGTGCTGCATTAATGTAGCTTTTGAGGAGATGTCGACCAGAGTAATTAACCGAATCTGTACATGGGGGGATATATAATGAACGGTTATTTCAGAAATTACAGTTTTAACGCAAGATGTAGTTGGTTGCAATCATCCATCAAATCAAAATAAGATGAACGGATCCGTTTTGGCGATAATGAAAATAGCAACCTGTAATGTATTGCAGTAACATGCAGACACAAATACATTGCATACTGTACCTTTAATAATAATCAATCCTCCTGCCTCGACTCCTTGTAATGATTCTAGTAACATGATGGTTTAAAAAAAAACATGAGATCGAGAGCTAACTTGACCAATACTGCTGTAACCGCGTGCAGTTTGTCAGTCTCTTCATTTTGGGTATACAACCAAAATTCGAAACCATAAACACTGACAACTTAAAGACAAACGTTACAATAGTATCCAACTAAGTCCATGTTGGAGTTATGAGAGATCAAAATGTATAGTTTCCATGGCATGCCAAATTCAGTTTGTGGTTTGTTTCCAAGTTAGCTGGCTAGGTCTAGTTTCGGAAGAGGGAAATTTAAACTACATATCCCATGTAGTTGAATAGCTCTTGACATGGGGCATGTAGTTTATTATCGTGGGTCCGAGTAGCTAAACGCCCTTGCATAAACTACATTACCCAGAAGTGCTCAAGTTACTGTCATTGCGTTGTGGCAACCACAAGGGGTTCTGCAATCAGTTGACATCCTGATGGCTTGAGTGAGAGCGCGCAAGGGACGACACCGAGACGTATTTTTAGTCCAACTCTATTCGGTTGTTGCCTCTGTTGTGGGAAAAATGTTCAACTTCGGCTGATTCGTCGTCCCAACGCTATTTGACGGAAGATTTTTTGAAATCTACGGATTGTAGTTCTGCTGTGCTCATACGATTCTTACTTGTACTACCAAAGTAGTTTTAATTGCCAGGATTATTTATGCAATAGCTGCTGTGACGAAGAAATTAGCTTGCTAGCCAGCTAATCTTGTCCTCGACTCTGATTGCCACAACGTCAACTGCTGTTTTCCAGCAACTGGGTCGCACAACCCAGAGAAACCACACACGGAAAACGTACTGTTTCTCGGACTGAATTGTTATTGAAGAGTTGTTTCGAGTCCTTCGTCTACGGCTGGTGCTGCTCAAAGTAGCAGTCAAGCCGGGTGGAAGAGCCGTCTGCGGCGGATGGTAGCTATTTAGGCTACTAGCCACAAGGCCTTGTTGCTGAGGCGACAATGCTTGAAATAATGTCTGAGCACCAAGGTATGTAGCCACTGCATAAGATCGTTTCATTTGTTTGTCAACTAGGCTAGTTATGGAAGTGCCATTTGAAATCATGGTTAAATGGGATTTGTTGCATCAAATGTTCGTCATCGAGTTTTAGAAACCTGGTCTGTCGATGATAAGTTCTCGACTGGGGCTTGAGCTAGTGTCGATGCTAGGCTAACTAAACAGTAGCTACTCTGGAGGCTACATCGCAGCACTGAAGTTAGTTGGTTCTGCTATCTGAAAGCAGTAGGACCTCATTGCGGCAACTACCGCGCCAGACTAGCTAGGTTAGCAAGTTAAAACGCATGACGGCGGGGGAAATGATGTATAGCTTCAGCTAACCTTGTTTGGGTTGGGAATTTGTAATAAAATACTCCAGGACAATACATAAGTACACATTAATGCACTATCGAAGCATTAACTGCGCTTTACTGTACAGTGTCTGACAATATAGAAAATGCGAGGTTGATAGCTAGCTAGCTCCAGTACTAGACTAACGTTAAGGTAGAGCTAGCTAGATAATAAGTCCCACGCTTCCTCTTAAGTATAAACCATTAAGTATTTAAACGTGTCCTGCCATATAAAATGCAAACCTTGGGCAGATAAGCGTGTTAGTGAAAAGAGAAATATCTGACTGGCTCGCCAGCTAGCGCTCCTTTTACGTAATAAAAATAATTTCCGTTGCTTTGGATTTGCAGTTATGCTGATCCATATACATGGATAGCCTAGTCACCCCGAACTTCTGCTATAGATAAGCACTATTAGTCAAGGTAGAGCTAAATGTCGAACTTTTCTGCAGAATGGATTTGATTGTTGGCGTCAAGCTTGCTAGGCTACCTACAGGAGGGATACTGTAAAATCATTGTT
This sequence comes from Protosalanx chinensis, assembly GCA_030340685.1. Lineage (NCBI taxonomy): Eukaryota > Metazoa > Chordata > Actinopteri > Osmeriformes > Salangidae > Protosalanx > Protosalanx chinensis. The sequence continues at coordinate 1,543,862 of CM059341.1, read as the reverse complement.
GGTGCGCCATTATTTGGACCGTGCAAGCACGGTTTGTACTGTACCTCTATCTTAGAAAACATATCCGCATAAACCTAGCTACTACTAATAAAAATGTAGCGCTAATAAATAAATAAAATACATGTATTGCATTACTAGCTGACGTAGAAGTTGGCTAACTTGCTAGCTAAGCTTTGCACCAGAGTTTACTAACGCGAATGCTAATGTTCGCTAATAATAGCCGCTGTCGGGATTTGTATCGCCCTCTTGTGTTAGTCGCGCTAGTTATCCCGATTCAATTGGTTATTCAAGTTGACAATCGTAACTTGCTGGTGTGTTGCTAATGTTGGTTACATGGGCTTTGACGATGACACCGTCACCAGACACACGCCAAAAACGCCATTCTCGGTTTGTCTGTAGTTTTCGAGTAACGATAGCCAGCGTCAACTATGGTGTGGGTCTGACAACGTTACGGCTTATAACCTACCGTAACATGTAGTTCGTAAATAAATGGCAATTTTTGTTGTTTAAAATTGACATGATTTTGTGGCAACTCACATTATTTTCTGTCCCTTCCACAGATTCGTTATTGAAGTGCAAAACGGAGCCTCTGGTGAGTACACTTCCGGTGTAGAGATCTCACTGGAAACTGGTGTTGTTTTTTGGCGGCCTGTTTTAATTTGAGTTTTACGAGATTAAATTTCGTTTCGTATCGTTGTAGTCAACCAAAATGAAGATAATTGTTATTATCGTTTTTAATTGTTATTATCGTTTTTAGTCGTCAACGATATTGCATTATACATTGAATTATCTTCATCGTCACATGACCAGCATTTACGTTGCGTTTCGTTTTCGTCACGTGTTAAAGGTTTGTTGACGGCGATATTTCGTCAAAGACCCTGGCAAGAGCTTGACATATTTTTATTTTACGTTAAAGTCGAATGTCATTTCTACCTTCAGCCTCCAGAGAGGAGAAAGAGGACTGTTGAAGACTTTAACAAGTTCTGCAACTTTGTATTGGCATATGCAGGATATATCCCAAGCCCCAAAGAGGTAGGCTTTTTACACACTTTCTTGTAAACCGTCATGTTCCATCCAATCCATGTCTTCATGGCATTTCAAATTTTGTAGTGTAACAAACAGAACTTGCGTTTTTTCACCCCCACTTGTAGGAAAGCTCGTGGTCTCCAGCATCTTCCAGCTCACCACACAGTTCAGGGGCATCAGGAGAAGGCGGGGGTGGTTGCAGCGGAGGAGGTGGTGGCTCGATCGGGGCCAGCTGGGGCGATGGGGCTTCTGACCTGCACACCATCCACACGTTTGTCCACAAGGCCCGCGCCAACAAAGGCAAGGGCATGCGCCGCATGCACTCGGACAGCACCCTCCTAGACAAGATGCGCCTCAAAGACTCCCTGTACGAGAGCCAGGTCAGCAGCAAGGCGGAACGCAAAAAGGACAAAAAAATGAAAAAGTTGTCCCTGGGCTCGGTCGTGCCAATGGCGGGGGGCGAGAGCGGGAGCAGTGGAGGGGAGAAAAGGGCTCGCATCAAACGCAGCAAAAACCCCAAGCAGCCCAAAACCCTGAAGAAGCTCAAGAGCTCGGCCACGCAAAGTGAGACCGAGTCGGAGACTGGCCACGTCAATGTCGGGGAGCGGCCGGCGCGGGAAGACCTGGCCGGTCACGGCGTCTCCATGCAGGGCATGCCGGGGCTGGTCAAGATGCATGCGGAGGAGGCCACCAGAGAGGCCGAGATGAGCTCGAGCGAGGGGGAGACGTGGATCGCTGATGAAGACATCATGGTCGAATCTGGTGAGTAACGTCCTCACAAACATAACGTTCTGTTGGTTGAGGGGCAGTTCTATGGGTGTAGTTGAAGACCTCTGTGACATTACTTGTCAAAAGGGCTATACAAACACAATTCAATTGGATCAGTTATTTACTGGCCACAATTGTAAATTGGTGCAGCCTGACACATCTTTGCATATTATTATTCCCCCCCCCTCCCCCCCCCCCCCTTTCCATTATTACTTATTTTCTCCCCCAAATGTTTTAGCAATTTTATGAAGTGCACATGTTGTTGGGGGGAACAGTTGCGATGACGAATTCTTTCTTTTCAACCCAGGCGATGATTCTTGGGACCTGATAACCTGTTACTGCGGCAAGCCGTTTGCAGGAAGGCCGATGATCGAATGCAACCAGTGCGGCATCTGGGTGCACCTCTCCTGCGCCAAGATCAAGAAGTCCAACGTTCCCGACATCTTTTACTGCCACAAGTGCAGGGACTCGCGACGGTCGGGGCACAAGAAAGACACTTAGAGAGGGGGATGTGCTGGACAACAAAGAACGCAAACGCACATCCCTCCCAAACAACTTTCATCCTCTCTTCTTTATTTGTCCTCCCAACACCCCAAGTTCTGTACTGCGATGCCTACCACTGACAAACCCTAAACGTACACCTGGGTGGCAACATTTGAGTTCTGCCAGTTTTTTTTTTTTGACAATCACAAGCATTCTCATTTACTCACGGTGTTGTCTCTTTCTGCCGTTGTGAAAACTGGGTGATCAGTAAAGCCTCTTCTGCTCAGTATTCTTAACACGAGACTGGCATACGGTTTACCGATTCAAAATGGAGACAGAGACATACCAGAACGAGCATGATGAAATTATAGAGAATTATTTATTTCAACATCAATGGGCTTATGGGGGGGGGGGATGTCGTATTTTATCAGATTTTGTGAAAGCCATCTCATAAATGGTTACCAATGCCATGTTACTGCCACACCATGCATAGGTATAACCGTTCTCCCCTTCGTTATTGCCCGGAAAGATTGTGTTAAGTTTTTTAGTTTTTGTTGGATCCATACATTTCTTTATTAGTGCTGTGCTAGACGGGCAGCTCTCGCGATTGTTCTTGTGGCTGTTGTCACAGAAGCTTGTTTTGGATTTATTTTGTTTTTGCTATTTGTCTTTTACTCAGCTGCCGAATCTTGGTCCCTAGCAAGTCACTCGTAGGATGATTTTTTCTCCTCCCAAACAAATGGCAGATGAAATCTGAATGTTGAATCAATTCCATGTGAACGCACGCAGACAGCTGCGCGAGGATGGTGCACTTTCCCCCCCTTTTATCTTTTAGGTAAGCCCAAATTGTCGCCCTATTTTGGGGGGTGTCATGAGATTTGAGTAGAGTTGACATTTTCGATCGATCTGCTAATTGAATTTATGAGCATAAACTAACAACTTTAGCGTCTGCACGTTTGTGATGCAGACCCTGTTGTGTCAGTTCAGATTTCGGAGCCTGCTCGCTTTGTTTTCATGGACTTTTTTTGTGTGTTTTGTTTTTTTCCATTATTGAAAGTCTTCTAAATTGAAGACTAGTTTCATTGTCGTTAGCTAAATTGTAAAATAGAAAAAAAAAAAAAAGGAAATACATTCTGTTGAATAGCCCAGACTTTACCATGTAGAAGTGGCTCAAAGACTTGCATGAATGGTTGTACAATTTTATTCTTTCTTTCATTAGTTTGTATTTTTACTTTCAGCTTTCTGAAAACGCTAGACATGCTCCCAAATCAGACAGTGAACGTAACAGGATTGTCAGGACTGACTCGAAACAAAAGTTGGCTTTGTGTGTACAGAAAGTTTGATGCCACCAGAGTCATGGCATTCTTTTATGTTTGGTTGGTTTTACCTTCTTATCCCTTGTTTTTGTTATGGGGTGGTGGTGTTGGAGGTTGTGTTATGTTTACTCCCCATGAAGCTAATGCACTCTTGCCACCTCCCTCAATTATCTGTATATACCCTGTTCTTTGATGACTGTATATATGTGAAAGTGAAGAGAAAATAGCCAAGCAAATGTTATATTTTCGGCATATGATATTGTTTTCTTTAACTGTAGCTGGAAAAATAAAAACATGTTCATTCTTGGGGACTGATGTATTGATATTGAGTACATATATTTAAATAAATGAGGAAATAACAGGTGGAGATAATATATATTTATTTTGTGCTTTAAGTACGTCCTCTAGAGGGCGAAAGACGATACATCTTGGTTGGTAAGAGCGATTTAAATATAAATAAATACTCACTTCAGAAAAGAGAAGTAACTTCTCAAGCTGGCAAAGGAACATTGTCCAAGTGTGAACAAATCAAACCGTAAAAATAAATCACGATAAGGCAGATTTGAGATTAACAAATGTCAGCCGTTTTTAACAGTCTCTTCATTCCCAATTGTCTTCAGGCGCATCCTGAGGGCAAAACACAAACGGTCATTTTAACTTTCTGTCCAATACGTAAATTCATGGCCGTAGGACTGACTTTTACATATATTTGCCCAATTAAAGTTCTGAATGTACATTTATTCTACCCTGCGGTATAGGCAATTATTTTGGGTGGACACATACAGCATTTACCCCCAATCCCCCACCCCCCACGGTTTCTATGCCAATCAGATATTCATCAAGATTTTGATCACGTAAGGTTAAAAATGTACGTGCGCATGTTAGGAAGCTGATCGTTCATCTTCAACAAGTTTCCTTACCTTCCTACTCCAGTGGCTGGACATGAGAGTGCTGCTGCCAATAGAGTCCAAAGGAGGCACCCTTTTTCTGAAGTTCAGGGAAGAGACGGAACGGATCTGTTACATGTATTATTTTAGCAGGCGCTTTTATCCAAAGCGACTTCCAAGAGAGCTTTACAAAAGGGCATCGGTCACTGAGCATAACAACGCGATTGCCCCAAACATTGAAGCATGAAGCATGCATTGTGGGATACCAAATTCCTCCAAACCTAAATCTGTTAAGATTAACGTTCCACATTCAAGGCTGTAAGTGGCGTTTTCTCATTAACGCCACATCTATTAAACTAATTCTGGTCAGGAGTGACCCCTTGCCTACCATGTTATTTCTCACGCATGGTGTTTTTGTAGGCCTATATCTTCAATTGTGTCTGTAAGAATAATCGTTCGTGAATAATCGGTTGCTTCTTCATCGGGGATCAGGGCCGTTTACACCGCTCTGATCTCTCACCTCTTGTCCTTGGGTTTACGACGCCGTTGGTTTTGATGCTGATGGACAGACATACGTTCCAGTGGGGCATGGAAGGTGACGGATTGAGAAGTGGCAGACTGAACGTGACGTCCTTCCAAATCACGCATTGCATCGCCGGCATCACCGGGAGAAAGGTCCGCTAACTCCGGTAGCTCAGATAGGTGGCGGAAAAACTCTTGATCCAGCCAATTAACGTCCTAATGAGAAACAAAGAACAGTATTAATATTCCAAATTATGCTGTCACTTTTGTTTCCTTCATGATCGATCAAGGGAATTTAATAATACAAAATCCCCAACATTACAAGATAAACCTTATCAAATACCAGAGTAAATTGACTGACAATGTTTTTCACTTAATGGAAAAGGTGAGTGTGTGCTTGCATGTGTTTACCCTTTTCAGTCTTAAACTTTCAGGCAACAAAAACGCTGACAGGTGTTCCAGCATCAGGCAAAGTCCAAAGAGGGGTAACACACACCAAAGCATCTGTGAAGGAAGACAAATAATGAGGAAGACATTTATCATGGTCAATATAATTTACGGGGTTTGTACAATTTAGATTATGCTAAAGTAAGAACAAACGTTACATTAAGATATGTTTCAGTTCTTAGTGTAAAATTATGGAATGAGCTAGTGATGAATTGAAATCAAGTACGACTTTATTTTAATTTAAAAGTCTGAAGTGATTATATAATAATAGTTATAGTTATACTAAGTAATGTATTATATGTAATATAAGGAAGCCTTATCTAGAATGTGAATAATCTGTGCTTTGATTATTTTTGTCCATGTAAAGCTGTTTCATTAACACTAATATCATGGATTAATTGGGATATCCATTAAATAAATTACAAACTTCAGCCAATTCTCTTTTTTGTGGTTATATGTTTGTGTGTGTAAATAATTGGAATAATCAAAACATTATTACAAACTGAAATAAATCCTTATGATAAAGACAACATGCAGAGCAACACAAGCCGTACAAATCAACAGAAAATACATGTCAAAAGAAAAGACATAAGTCAACAGAAAACTAGAAGATGCAATGAAGGACTCACCGTAAAATGGTAGGGACTTTTTCTATTGCTCTTGCTTGCGTCTTCTCAACCTTTGTTCTCTGTGTTGCTGGGTGATGTTCAGGGTATTTGTAGGAGGAGGGCAGGGGTGGGTTTATATTTGAATGGGATGAAGATCTGTTTAGGCTATGGGCGTGTGTGTTGGAGACACTATGGACTTCCGATGTGCCAATTACATCTTGTACCCCGCATTTCCATTGTTGAGCTGGGGGGTGTATTTGTGTGTATGGAGCGGAGGTCAAATATTTCCCTCACACACACATATATTGGCACACACACCCACTTGGACCACTACCCACCCCCAGCACCCACCCCCTTCCACCATGATGAGGACATGATAAGGACATTGGATGCCGTTCATCGCGTAAACACTTCAGGTTGAAGATGCATGTTGGATGGCTCTGGAGTTTCTCTGTCTAATCTTGTACGCAATCTCAACACTGAGTTGGATATACGCATGTATAAATGTTATACAATTGGCAATTGATGATTAATGTATGGCTCGCAGGGGCGGATCTACGGGGGGGCAAGGGGGGGCAGGCGCCCCCCCACTTGAGAGCCTTGCCCCCCCAGCTGCCCACGTACTGTTGTCCCATGACCCCCTGCCAAGACCTCTTGCCACCCCTTTGCCTCCCCATGTAAAATGTTCTAGATCCGCCCCGGATGGCTCGTCAATGACATAACAGAAAAGGAAGAATCTGACTGATTTTTCCTCACCCTCTCCCTCACCCCCGAATAAAAGCTAATGACAAGCTACTGGCACAGTCGATTAGGGAGTCGGACCAGTAATCAGAACAGTGGCGGATCTAGGGTATCAAGCGCCAGGACGCGGATTACTGTTGTGCGCCCAGCCTACCCTAACGATAATTAATGATGATGAAATAAAAAATAATTTATTTTTAGCAGGCAATAACACGTTTCAAACGGCAAAAGGAATCTTTCGCATATTTATCTTTATATCTCTACCCGTCAGATTCTTTTAAGATTTTGCGCTCATTCTAACTTTGCACCCGGGGGCGTGGACCCCCCTCGCCCACCCCCTAGATCCGCCACTGAATTAGGTATCTGGTTCGAAATCCCGGCTGTGTCCACATGATGTTGTGTCCTTGGGCAAGGGCACCCTACCTGCCTCAGGGAGAATGTCCCTGTACTTACTGTAAGATGCTCTGGATAACAGCGGCTGCTAAATGACTAAATGTAAATATAAAAATACAAAACAATTAAAGGGATGTGAGTGAAGAGGGAGGGGCTGTGTGGAGTATAGGATTGCTCCGAACAAAACGAGCAGTTGCACATGTTTCCCCTTTTCCTCTTTTCCCGCCCTGTCTTAATTATTTCTATTTTAGGCCTTCTGGGACCGCCAGATCTAGAGTTAGTGCTGATATATATCCTGTACGAAAATAAACTAACTAGATGTTGCAGCCTCTGTCTGCAAAGCTCCTGTCAGGCCCACCCAGGAGTCTGTCAACATGGGCAGGCTAGATAAAACTAGCTGATTAGCCTAATTATCAGAGACGTGTGGTACCGCTGGTCATCAGAAGTGTGTGTGGTCATCTCTTGGCAAAAGACAACCGACTACCCCACCCAGCAATTCTTTTGTGGGGGGACACATACAGTATTTTCCAGAATTGCCCCCCACTCCCCTCACCCCAATTGGCCTACAAGTATCTACGCAGTGTGTGTGCCAAATTTAAAACAGTCACACTCATTGGTGGCTTACAAGATACAAGGCTCCGACAGTCAGCGACCCCAGTGCAGTATGGAAAGCCAACACCACAGTGCCTGCAAATATTCAGTGACAGTTGACTCTCAAGATACATAGTTCTATTGTTTAATACATTATCAAGATGATAGGCTAATGAAGGAGGCATGCCACAGTGCTATTGGATGTATAAGACCAGCTGATCTGAGAAGATATCAATGCAGTTCTCAGCAGAAAGTCGATGATTTCCCATATTGCAATTTAACTTCTCAAACTACTTGTTCAACCTCCACATCATCCAGTCAATTATGTATTTGATAAAAGCAATTTCTCAATCTTACCAACACAAATAAATGTATCCTACAATTATCTGCTGTTTTCTGCAATACAATTTGCTCATGCCATGTTGTTCATGTTGAATAATATGTATACTGGTTTCTGTTAAATAGTCTTGCCCCATCAATGCCATCACATTTTAGCCATACTGACATCACTAAATACTTAGTCCGATACTAAGTACAAACTAAATACTTAGTTTCTCTAAGAAACTCATCTCAAAGCTGACTTGTTACCGTAAACTTGAACATTTACATTTAGAAGATGGTGTTCGAAACACACTTCTTCAAAAAAGCCAATGTGTGTGAAATCTAAAATGTATGAAAAAGTTCAGTTAATTTAAAAGAAGTATGTTTGCACACATGACTAAACTTAGTACAACTTTTGTAAGGGCACATTAGAGAACTTTTAGGCAACGTTGTGTAGGACCCCAAGCTGATCCCCTCCTATATTAACTATTATTCTTCATCTTTCAAAGGGTTAATATTTTCTGACTTGAAAAGAGACTAAACCTAAACTTGGGGACAGTTTAACTTGCATAGGCAACAGGTAAAAAAACAACTCCAGTCGATTCAACATCCTCTAGTGGTGGTAACAAATCTTTTGCATTTTCATCGAATATTTGTAGATCATAAAGAAAAGAAAATAGATTGAGGCCGATGTTTTACTAGCCAAGGCAATGGCTTACCGCACCGAAACCATTACCGCACAACTCTGATATTTCCTGTTGTCTAACCTATCAGCCAAAATGACAGTTCTGATCTATACATGGTTGTAAAAACGACGTTTCTGCGTCTCTACTACGTCTCCAGTCCGTCAGTAGAAGCTAACTGCCAGTAAAAAAATCTGAAAAATACGTAGGCTACCATACTATACAGCCATAACAAAAACTGTGCATTTTTACAAAAAAAGCTACGATTAATAAACAATTTACCCCAAAAAATATTGCATATGGGTAACGTCAGAGAGCATAATTAAGGCAGCAGCTCAAAATGGAGTGGGGGGAAATTGCGAAAAGCAAGGGAACTGGGAGGAGTCTTAAGCTGCTTTCGAAGGCTTCTGTCAAGCGAGCCTGCCGGGACAATCTTTATAAGATTTTATAGAATTTATAGAATGTTCTAGACGTGACTACGTTGTTTAAGATAGGTAGATAGATCCTCTTCTCTCCAGGTGAGACATAACAAACACAATTTTGTACATCTATCTTTACTTTTGCTCGCAAATAGTCACAGACGGAAAGCTGTATGTGAAACATTTGTTGCAAGTTGAATCAAGGGCTTTTACTCATTCGCAGGTTAAAATAACTATTGTAACTTCTAAATGGAAAATCCCTGCTGATTTATGCAATTGTTTGCCAAGTAATTTGCCTTCCCGGAATTCTTGGACGATTAAATACAATGAAATTATAGAGTGCACTGCACGTATCCGGTGTGATAACAAAAAATGCTGTAAGTGATTTAATTACCAGCTTAAAAACTTCTGAAACTCGTTGCCTCACCTAAAACGTAGTGGGTGGAAAACACCCCTGACCCTTTCCATAGCAGACCACACCCATACAGTCACTAAACGATGTGGTGAGTTTTTGATAGAAGCCATGAAAAGTACAAACTGGTTTGACCACGTATTAAATTTGAGAGATGTACTATAATAAATGTAGCAAACTGGACATATCTTGGCTTTCCGTTTTATACAGCTAGACAGATAACATAGGCCATTGGGGTTATGGGATGTTTTTTCTCCCCCTGGAACATTACAGGGAAAATTGTGTGAACTGATATGTTATTATCTTGCCCTTCCCTTTCCAATAATCCCTCCCCCAACCCCTTTCCCCACTAAGATTTGCATAGCATCCACCGCCCTGAATTTCTCCTGGTCTCCATAGTGACCAATAGGGTGGACAAGGGAGGAAGTTAAACCCACTTTCCTGCTTTGCTGGACAGAGGAACATTATCTGATCATGTCTGCTCCAGGTGAGTGTCTCTCCGTCATCCCTCCCTTCACAGAAATGTTTCAGGTTGCATTTATGAAATCTTAGTCATTGTAATATTGTATTAGCATCCTCAGTGATGGATTAGTTTTTTTAATCAGATGTTCTCTTCACTGTTTTTGTGGGTTATGTTTCTAGAGGCCCACAACCACATATACCCTGACACTGTGGACATGTTTCAAGGAATTCCACACAAAAAAGTATACCTCAAGTATTGTAGAAGAACGTACTTGTAGAATGAAAGACAGAATTTAGACATTGGAAGCCCCTTTTTGGGCCTTTTTCTTGTGTGGAAAGTTTCTGGAGAGCAAAAGTCCTTATCTGTGTTCTGTACTGAATAGATTCAGACTTTTTCCGCTTAGTTAAGTTTAAGTTTATTGTCCCCCAAAGGAGGAAACTTGACTTGCAGCAGGTAAAAAAACATACAGATAGCACAACAGTTAAAAGGCACATCCACATCCACATAACACAGACTAGTTACTGTATAGTTTCTGTTGGTAAGTTTCTGTCGTTAGTTAGAAAGACTGCATTTTCTCCATTCTTAACCAACAGGCCTGTAATTGATAACAGGATCCTTTACAATACTTATATAATACCTAAAATACAAATAGGATATATATATATATATATATATATATGTTCTGTTCATTCTGTTGCTGATGATGGAACTGACACATGAGAGATGTGAGCATTAACTGCTGTACCAAAAGCAAATTCCACCAAGTCTGTGTGGCCTTTAATAAATGATTGATTGATTGTATGTATTCCATCCAAATCCTGGAGAGAAAGTGGTAAATGAGTAAAAAAAGGTAAAAGAGTATTTTACCTGCCAGACACATAAAGCTTGGAACAACAAACTAGTTCTATTTGATAAAATGCAGTGTGTCATGCCTAAGCATTCAAGACTCCCAAAATACGTTAGCCGGTATGTTAGGAACCATTGTTTGGAAAGCCTAACCCGAAACTGTCTTCTAGGTGGGTTGGAAACTAATTTATATGGAGACTGGTTGTTTAGAAGAAAACGTCAATAAGCAATATCTTTCCAATTCAGTTTGAACAAAATACCTTCTTTTTTTGTTGTTGACCTTTTTCGGTTTTCGCAACACTTATGCATACTTAAGGTGCTGCAATGTGTTGATTATTCTTCACTAGTATTGACAGTCAAATATTGACACGGTGGAACTCTTTAAAAGAGCTGTTTGTCTGAGCTTTGATCCTCAAGGAGGTGACTGTACAGTAACCTGGTGAAGGTGTGATTCAATTGAGACGTACTGGGCAGCACCGGTGGTTCAGTGGTAGGATTCTTGCCAACCATGTGCAGAAGGTCTGGGTTTCATTACCGGTGGGGGTTTGAATCTCGGCCAATGCATTGAATATGTGTGCGCCTGTTAATGTGTCTAGAGTATTTTAGCGTGGATCTAACCACTATTATTCTAGCAACCTCAAGTGCTTGGGTCAGGTTCATTTTTTCAATGGCTGCCAAGGCAACTAGGTTATTATTATAAAACCCTGCCACTGTTGCTCCAAGTCCAGTCGTTAGTGGATGTGTCGGATAATAATAAGGTGTCAACAGTAGTGTAGGTAACCCTTCATGTTTCTTTTTCCAGAAATGAGAACTTCCTGATACGAATTTGGTGGCTGATGGGTAAACCCTCATCTGACCAATGTTATTTCAAGTTTCCAAGACATGGCATTGGCATGTGAAAGACAAATTATGAGGTTTTCTTTCATAAGACTGAGTGTGTTGAAACCCCACTTGTTTATCAAGGGCAGTTTTCCATTACTGGGAAAATGATGGTGAAGAGAAACAGGAAACGTAAGAGAGGGGTGGACATGCAGGAAACGGCTGGTGCAGGATTCATTTTCATAAGCCCTGTTCATTTAGAATCTCTTTAACAGTATCTCTTTCAACAGTCAACACCCAACCCCCCATCCAGTCGATCCCACTGCACTCTGCAAACCACTGTGAAACTTGATCGCTTGGGGCAATTGCACTACTGTGTACATACTCCCCCCGTAGTAGATATCCAGTCTCACCTACTTTTTATAATTTTATAATATTTTGCTAGTTTACATGCTCCTATCCATATATAGCTATTGCCTACTTTTCTTTGTAATTCAGATTACTTTATTTATCCCAGTGGAAACTTCGTAGCAACTGCACACAGTCTCACAAAGCACACAAGGGTAAGTGTGTGAGGTAAAAGATAAGAAAGTGTACACAGGGATAGGGGGGTGGGGGCAATAAATAGTATAATAGTAAAAGATAAAGTGTACACAGGGATAGGGGGTTGGGGGCAATAAATAGTGTAATAGTAAAAACAGTAGGTGAGGTGAATCCACAAGGGGGGAGGGGGTGGAAGGGGGGGCAGGGGCTTGGATAAATGATTATGTACAGACTATACAATTACAATTAATCTTTATTTAAGTCTCGTATATGTTCTTTGTTGCCTCATCCTGCCGCAGTAAATTCTGTGTTTATGTAACTTGCATTGCGAATAAAAACAAATTCTGATACAGATTCTTTTGCTCAAACAGCACCAAACAGGACGTGTCAAACTGGTCTCAGGAAGCTGTGCTAAATCAAGCGGTCACCTCAAATATAGTAATATTTTTTTCCTTTTCACCGTAGGTTACCCATCCCCCAACCAGGCGCCATACCCCATGCCCCAACCAGGCAGTTACTCCATGAGCCCCTACCCTGTGCCACAGGGCGGCTACAGTGAGCCAAGTTATGGCCCCCCACCCGCAGGCTTCAACATGGGCTACCAGCCCCAACCACCACCTGGGCAGCCTATCATGTACCAGCCAGCAGGTCACAGCCCCATGCCGGAGTACGGAAGTCCGAACACGGGGGCCCCTGGGGGCATGTCCCCTGCTCCGGCTCCAGCTTCGGCTCCAGCATCCGTTCCTGTCGGCGTTCCCCCTGGGCTGGAGTACCTAACCCAGGTGACAGGTTGAGGATTCTCAAAACAAGTTGTGGAAGTCGGTGTAGACCCTCATTTATCCAGGAGTGTTCCATTGTAGAAAAGGATTCAGAGGTAGTCATATAGTCACTGTTCAAAATCAAGGTGTTCTGGATTGGGTTGAAAAGTTTTGATTTTGATGTGTCCAGATGCCCACCTCTGAAACCTTTTCTATAAGCTATGAAAGTCAAACTCTCAAAATGCAAAGGGTGTTTATTGATATTGATACCATCTGACTCATACATGATCTTGTCATGTTCTTCATTGTTTATTTTTTATTTTTAGATTGACCAGATCCTGATACACCAAAAGGTTGAACTTCTGGAGGGTGAGATTGTTGTTGTGAGATTGTTGCTGTTACTACTTTTACATTTTAGTCATATAGCAAAGACTCTTATACAGGGCGCAGTCGGTTAGGGTGTCAGGTTAGTAAGCAGAAGGTAATCACAAGGCGTTTCACCCTAATTGCCTCGGGGGAATTTTCCTGTACTTGCTGTGGATAAGATTGCCTGCTAAATGACTAAATGTCCATTATTTAGTCAAAGTTCAGTGAATGACCTAGTTACTGGCTAACTTCTTTTGTTAGTCGGCCTTAATCTCTTCTTCTCATACGCCTGATTCTCAGCATTCCTCGGGTTTGAAACCAACAACCAGTATGAAATCAAGAACAGCCTGGGCCAGAAGATTTACAAGGCCAAGGAGAAGAACGACTGCTGCACCAGGAACTGCTGTGGTGCCCTGCGCAGCTTCGACATGAAGATCAAAGACAACATGGACCGTGAAGTCATCCGCCTCATCCGGCCCTTCCGCTGTGCCTCGTGCTGGTGCCCCTGCTGCCTGCAAGAGGTGTGTGTGTGTGTGTGTGTCTGGGATATCAGGTGGCTGATTGGTTAGGGGTAGTGATCAGAAGGTCGCTAGTTTGATTCCTGGCTGAGGCAACATGATGTTGTGTCCTTGGGTAAGGCACTTTACCCTACTTGCCTCTGGGGGAATGTCCCTGTATGTGCTGTTAGTCACTCTGGATAAGAGTATCTGCTAAATGACTAAATGTAAGGGTGTGGTGTGTGCGCCTTACATAGAGGAGAAAGCACAATAAAGCGCGTTCTTGGCTGTTGTATGAAGTTGGCGTTGCACAGCTCACACCCCAGCTTGTTGGAATTCCAAGTCTGAATTGGTCTTTGTCGGTTGAACTGTCTTCTAAAACAATCTTGCCATTGCTTCCCATTTGATGGTCTTAATTGAATCAGCAGCACATTCCCCAGTGGGCCATCTGAGCACTCACACGGACTGTGATCCGCCTCCACTAATAATGGCCCTACCTTGCTGTTGCCACGTGAAACTGATTTTGTTTTGAAGTGGTTGCTACGCCACAAACGAGAGACTGGTTCTCTCGTCCGTGAGGTTGTGATGAGTAGAATAGGAAGCTTTGAAGGCCAAGGCCTAAACACTATTTACAGCCACATGACCCCTTGCCCTGATATGTGCACTTGGTAGCTTTCTATATGTGTGTGCACACCTGTTCACATTTAGAACATGTATACAGTGTGCGTATGTGGAGTTGTGACGCAGTCGGTTAGGGTGTCGGTCTAGTTATCGGGAGGTTCCTGGTTCGAATCCTGGCTGTGTCAACATGACATTGTGTCCTTGGGCAAGGCACTTCACCCTACTTGCCACAGGGGGAATGTCCCTGTCCTTGCTGTAAGTCTCTCGGGATAAGAGTGTCTGCTAAATGACTAAATTGATGTGTATATTTCTGTTTGTGTGTTTTCCCAGCTTGAGGTGCAGGCTCCTCCGGGCACCACTATAGGCTATGTATCACAGGACTGGCACCCCTGTGTTCCCAAGTTCTCTATTCAGGGGGCCAACAAGGAAACCGTGATGAAATTGGAGGGGCCCTGTTTTGCCTGCAACTGCTGCGGTGACGTCAACTTTGAGGTGAGGGGGAAGGTGTCATCTTTCGTTTAGCGAACGCTTAGTCCCTGTCTGGTCAGTGTGACACGAGTGGTCAAGTTAACAGGAATCAGAATAGTTTTTCATTCGCCATGTAAGTTGCCCAAACATGGAGTCTACTGGAGCAGGATGGTGCAAACAATCAACATATAAGGGACTTAAAATAATAAATAAAATGTATGAAAAGTAGGCAAGTATGTTAGACCAACAATTTTAAGAATAAACAGTGAGATGAGAGAATAAAAAAAAAAAAAATAGTATAACTATATATATAAGGGTTACATGGGTGTGAATACAAGAATGGGAAGTATGTACACAGTAGTGCGAAAAGACCAAAGAGGCTTGTGCAGTGTGCAGTGAGGTTGAAGTTTCGTGAAATGAGACTCCACAAAAAGCTTCCCCTGGAAGGAAACTTCTCCATCTAACGCAGGGGTGGGCAATCCTGGTCCTCGAGGGCTACTGTCCTGAAGGTTTTATATATTTCCCTGCTCTAGCACACCTGATTACAATGATCAGGCTTACACAGAGCTTGATAACGACCTAGATAAAATAGATAGATAAGTCCTTTATTGTAATTACACTCATGCAATGACATTTTGTAATGTCACTATTCATTTGAATCAGGTGTGCTAGAGCACATGGAAAACCTTGACAGTGGCCCTCGAGGACCAGGATTGCCTACCCCTGGTCTAACCTGTGTCTGTTTTTGCACTTTTTGCGACTGGTAGTTGAAGGGGAAAGATGGCAAGGATTCGATCGGCCGAATCAGCAAACAGTGGAGTGGTCTGCTGAAGGAGGTTTTCACCGACACAGATAACTTTGGTATCCAGTTCCCCCTCGATATGGATGTGAAGATGAAAGCCGTGCTCATGGGCGCCTGCTTTCTCATCGTGAGTCCTTCTGGTTTTCGGTTCCTAACCCATGTTTGAAATTTGCTTTAGTGATGTGAACTTTTTTCTTCTTTTTTTTTCTTCACAGGATTTCATGTTCTTTGAGAAAGTGGGTGACACCAACCAGCGCAATACTGTTTTCTCCTAATGTGGAAAGTGGGAGAGAGAGGATGTGAATCCTCACAACTCATTGAATCTGATTTCCAAAGCATTTTTGAATATGCCATTTTGCCAGTCCAGAATATTTTTTTTATAAATACAAAACTGGATTATTAATCTGGTGGTAATCTGCAGGTCAACCAAGCACAGCCTTCATGTGCTATTCTACATTCATGTCAATGGAGTAGTCAGCAATCAGAATTGAGATGTTTCTAGAATTTTCTATCTAATATATGCGTCCATGTACTTCATACTTTATTATAAGGGTTTCATATCTATAAATTGTATGGTGAGTGGGATTCACGTGACCCTTAGTAGTATGTATTATGTAGTAGTATGTATTCTTCAGATCAACCACTCATATTCTTTGGAATTATCTGGTATTGTCTTGACGTTTGTATCTATCCTTCATTCTTCTACTATTCAAGTTTGTATGTTCATCTTCAGTTGACTTCTGATGTTGTGTCTAATCTGGCCCTTTATTTAATTACTCAATGATTATCTAGTTCATTTATCAAAGATATTGAAGGGTTTACATGTGCAATATTGTAGTGTCACAGCTAATTGCACAACACTTGTGCTTTTGATTTGTAGGAAAATGAGGCAACTGAAAACCTTTTTCAAAGTACTACCAAAAAGCTGTGAAATGCATTTTCTTCTGCTAAATTACTCTACCTCGGCTTGTTTTTCTTGCTAAAAGTTACATGTTGTATATTTCTGAGTGCCTGCCCAATGTAAACAACTGTCCTTTCCGTAGTTTAGGCTAACGACACTCATTGTCTCTTGTCTGTGTGAGTGCATTATGATGTATGTAACTCACTGTATGTGACATCTTCAATGCAACCCTACTGGTTGTTCTGTTGCTTTTGAGAATGATAATGATCGTCTCCCTCCTTTTCTGAGGATGGATGGATCCAAGGCAGGTTTGGAATCTAGGCTGAAAAAAGGTGTTGCACTGGTGCCAAACAGAATAATAAAGGGTTTCATCTTAATCTAAAGATGTTGATGTTTAACCAGGCCTTTGTCACAAATATTTTACTAACACAGGGCCCTTTCAGATTTCACGGTTGTGCCTGTAAATAGCTGTCATTTGATTTGAGTGAAAACTTAAATACTTCCTTGTTTTGTTTAACCTTTGCAACTGCTTTGGTAGTCAATGGTGAAATTATACATTCTCTGCTTGCATTTTAGCATGACTACTAACAATCCAATGTCAAAGGACAAAGGAAGTTGTCAGACCAGTGAAATACACCACTCCTGTTTGTGATATGTTGGCATTTGGGTGTGAGGTCATTGGTTATTACCTCCTCCATCGCAGTGCTAAACTTGTAAATGTAACTGTTTATATGTTTGTTAATTCATACTATATTAATAATATTAAACAAAGTTCCATTTAAAGATGAGTCTTGTTTTGTCTGTGAGTGTATCCAGCCTCAGAGCAAGAGGCTTGCGGAAAAAAACCTGTTTTCATAACCCCCTTCCCGTAACGAGAGACATCTGCTTCCAATTGGAAAAAGCGATCCATTCTTTAGGAGGGCCTGTGCTCTGTCTCCACCAAAAAGCTCCCAACTCATGGATGGTTTCAAATCTTTATCCCAGATACTAGACATTGTAGAAGTTTATGTGGGGAGTCATGTGGCGCAGTCAGTTAGGATGGCGGAATAGTAATCAGAAGGTCCCTGGTTTGAACCCTGGCTGTGCCAACATGACGTTTTGTTCTTGGGCAAGGAACTTCAGCCTACTTGCCTCGTCCCTGTACTTGTTGTAAGTCGCTCTGGATACGAGCATCTACTAAATGCAAGGTCAGATTTGAGCTTTTGATACTCAGTGTGTAAAGAGGGTAAGGAAATAATACTGTCTACTGCTCTTTTCTTACCCAGAAAAAGCATGAGTAATATGGTCTGGTCTGGCAGTGACCCAAACAAGGAGGAGCAAGACTTTGGTTCAGATGTCACCACTTCCCTCTCCTGGAGGGAAAAAAATCTACTCCAGAGGAGGAAAAGTTATACACTAGTTTTGTATTAGTACTAGTTTTGTAGTATTTATAGGGTTGATTATTCTATAAAACATGTTCTTGTATGATACAAATTTAGCTGGATGATATCGGGTAAAATGGAAGTTTGGAAGGTAAACTTTTAGTAAACAAACCTCAACGTTACCCTCTAGCGCAGGGGTGGCCAACACTGGTCCTTGAGAGCCACTGTCCTGAAGGTTCTAGATGTTTCCCTGCTCCAACACACCTGATTCTAATGACTGGGTCAATATTAAGCTCTACTGAAGCCTCATAATTAGAATCAGGTGTGTTGGAGCAGGGAAACATCTAAAACCTTCAGGACTGTGGCTCTCGAGGACTAGGGTTGGCCACCCCTGCTCTAGTGGGTAGTTTAAAATCATATAAAATGGTCAATTAATCTGGGGAATTCTAAAATGTAGTTCCTGCCAAACATGGACATGAAGGTAGGTAAGGGCACATGTGCACTTGGTTTCTCACTGCGATTTAGCGGTTGGTTATTCTGTAGCATGATTGGTTCTAGCGGTGAACAGTTACAGCGTGTACACCATAAAAGAGTACGAGAGTATTTCTCTCAGCACTGGGGAGGAAGCACACAGCACTATTGTTCTACGCAAATTCTTTGTGACAACATTTTAAAATAAAAAAATTTGAACATTTAATTTTATTGAATTAGGAGAAAAATATCCCTCTGCCCTAGGTTTCCGTTTGGCTCATATGAGGTCCAACCTTTTACAGTACTGTCACCTGCCTGGACAGTTTATTTAAACACAATTCAGACAAATAAAATATGTACAAATCTATCAGGATATTTTTTAGAAAACTGGATAAACTCGCCTCTTATTAAATAAAAGTAAACAAACAAAAATATGCAATCTGTTTTTTATCTTCTCCGTAATCCAGCCTGTTTTTAATCCGTTCTTCATCCATCCTCTTTCTAGCTTTCTCTGGTTTTCCAGTTCCATAAAACTCCCTCATTTAGTTTAGTGTCTTTCCGCCCTGAGCTGGTAGGTGGCACCTCCCTCTATCTCTCGCTGGGTCCCCCGTTAACCCTCTCGTCCCTGGCCAATTTGATGAGGTAACGGCTGGCCTGCTGGAGGTCCCACTGGTATTTGGACAGGATCCGGAAACAGTCCTCCCTGGTGCACAGACTCAATGAGTAAAGCTGCTCCATCTAGGTAGGATGGAGATCAGATCATTTTTAACAGGTTAGTTTTCGAAGAAAAAAACGCATGCTGAAACGGGGTCTTACATTTGTAAATGATCAAAGTGGTAGAAAACTTTTGTAAAGCTCTCTCTTGTAGGTTGCTTTGGATAAAAGCTTCTAGGAAAAGACGTTTCTGAAACCCATCCTGGATAATGTATCAGGTACTTAACAGTGATGAAGGAGCTAAAAACACTAGAGTAGAGTAGTAACAAAGAAACCTCTGATACCTTTCCTACCATGGAACACTCCTGGACGAATGAAGGTCTATACCGACTTAATTATCAAAATAGTATATTACATATAATAACATGATAGTGAGATAAAATACAATCTTAGATTGATGTGACTCAAAGAAATTGTTGACGCAATAAATGTTTGAATACTATGCCAACCTTAAGCTGTTGTTCAGCCTTGAGGGGGTTCCATTCATTTCGACGGAGTGCAATTCGGACTTCCTCAATGGTTACACCATGCACCGCCCCCATGACCTGGCCAATCAGAGCAGAGAAACAAGAGTTAAAATCTGGGAAATGGCTGACCCTGTGAATTTCAGAATCTGAATTAGTTTTTATTCGCCATGCCAAGTTACACAACGCCAAGTTACACAAACACAGAATTTACTATGATGGAGCAAACAAACAAATACCGGACTTAAATGAAGATAAAAAATAAAAAGTAGGCAATAGCTATACATGGGTAGGGGAATATAAAAGCTATAAAGAGTATAAAAGTAAAAAAGTATAGAGTATATACTGTATAAACAGAAAGGATCTTTAACAAATATCTCAAACGCACGTGTGAAATTACTGCTTCCCTGGTGCTCTGCACTTGAGGTGGGTACCGATCCCTTTCTTTTTCCCTCTCCCTGTCCCTCTCTCTCTCCTTTTCCCTCTCCTTCTCTTTGTCCGTACAGTCGTCAAGTTGCTGTGCTGAGCGTGCCATGTGAGCCATCTTGACAAGGTTGCCGATTCCCATGGTTGGCTGAGGCGGGGGCTGGGGCACCTGGGGTCCCTGCTGCAGCTGAGGATGTGGAGGCCAGGAAGAGCCCGGGGCTGGATTTTCCGCCGGCCTCCGGTCTCGGATCACCATTTGGGGCTTGAGGCACTTGATGTTTGGGGGAGGTGGGCGTGGTGGAGGGACGATGCTGGCCTCGCTGAACCTGCGGGGGTCCTGCGTGACCACACTGCGGGCTGCATTGGGGGTGTTGGGGAGGGGTCTACGGGGGTCCACACGCAGCCCTCCTACCCGCTGACCTTTGCTCTTTGAACCACCCAGGACAGACTCCAAACTTCGGCACATACCTCGGAAGGAAAGGACACAGGCATTATAGCTTTTATTGTAGAAGCTGTTGTTTTCAAAATCAATACATTTTGACCCCCATTCAGAAGTCATTCTCAATCAGAGAAAATCATTTGAGAACTTTTGATATTGACTTCCGGATTTTTCTCTGATTGACTTATGGATGGGTTTGAAAATACTGATTTTGAAAACAGTGTCCGGATGACTATCTCTGAAACCTTTTCTACAACGGAACACTCCTGAACGAATGAGGTTCTACACCAAATTATAGTTTCTGGCAATAAATCAATCAATCCACCAATAAATCAATCAGTGCAGAACTAAATCTTAAATCAACTGTTAAGAAA
Source organism: Protosalanx chinensis (assembly GCA_030340685.1). NCBI lineage: Eukaryota > Metazoa > Chordata > Actinopteri > Osmeriformes > Salangidae > Protosalanx > Protosalanx chinensis. The sequence continues at coordinate 1,522,912 of CM059341.1, read as the reverse complement.
CAATCTGAAAAAAAGATTGGAATGCCATTTTGTGTGATGTGTATGCACATGGTGGTTTACATTTAAATTGAGTAATTTAGCAGACGTTCTTAACCAGAGCGACTTACAGCACATCCAGGGACATTCCCCCGAGGCAAGTAGAGTGAAGTGCCTTGCCCAAGCGCACAATGTCATGTTGCCTCAGCCGGGAATACAACTAGCCCTAACCACTCAGCCACCTGGTTTACCTGCCATGCTCTGTAAATTTGAGCCATCCTTGTCTCTCTCTGTGTGGACTAGAGGAGTTCTCCACCTCCCACTGCTATAAAAAAATAAAAATAAAAGGAAAGCACACATAAACGTGCAGCATACACCATGACAAATGCTTTCCAAACCTGGCTATACCAAATCTGTAAATACTGACTTCTGTTCTCTCTAGCTACTTTAACTCTTGTGCCTTCCATATTCTGCAACTCCCCCTATCCTAAGGGTAAAAAAGGCCCCACCTTTAACCCTAGGACCCTTTACTTGTCCCACAGTGGGGAAATAGCAGTTTGCAACAGTAGCATGGTACAGTACAGCACTCAGAGTACAATTACAATACAAAAAAATATTACATATACAAGATACTTATACTAGATAATCCTATAAAATATGAATATAAGGATCCAAGAGTGAAGCAGTTTAATTACATTTGGACCCTGTATGCTTTTGGGCACTGAAATGTGCAGCCATGCTGCACTTGAATCAGAAAGGTTTCATTTAGTTCAAACAAGCACTTACAATCAAAATTCTCATTGTGTGTGTGTGTGCGTTAAACATACTTCAGGGTCCTTCTGGCTCTCGAAGAGGGCACAAGGATTAAAACAAGGCATTGCTGAAACATCTTACTTTGGTCTCCCATAGAAAAGCAGTCCGTTCTGACTGGCACCTAGTTTGAGAGCCTACAGAGAGATGTACTCACTCCTCCAGGCGTTCTGGAGTTCCCCAGCTCCGGTCAGGATGGGAGTCTCCATGCCCTTTGTGCTGCAGGCTTCCCTTCAAGGGGGCGGAGATGTGGGGGGTAGCAAGGCCTGGGCCAGGCCCAGGGGCTGGGACTGGGGCCGGGGCAGTGCTGGCGGAAGTGGGAACTGAGGGTGCAGCCAGACTCGGGGGGAACCAGCCCACACTGAGGGTCCTCTGGTTCTGGCCCTTCCACTCACACAGCTCCAGGCTGCAGGAGAACAGGAAGAGGGGAGAGGCAAAATAAGTGAATTAGCATTGTCTTTGTATTGTAATGGTAGATTAAAAGCGGGATGAGTATAAGAGAAACTGAGGGGGAAAAACCATTCCTGGCTGTGGCTATGTGATGTACAAGGCACTTCACCTTACTTGCCTCAGGGGGAATGTCCCTGTACTTGCTGTAAGTCTTTTGGATAAAAGCGTCTGCCAAATGATTAAACGTAAATGTAACAGTAAATAGGTTGGTGTAGACCAGGGGTGGTCAACACTGGTCCTTGAGGGCCACAGTCCTGAAGGTTTTAGATGTTTCTCTGCTCCAGCATACCTGAATCTAATTAATAGGTCATTATCAAGCTCTGTGGAAGCCTCATACTTTTAATCAGGCATTCTGGAGTAGGAAAACTAACTTTATGTGCACACGTAGCCAGGTATTTTGAGAAACTAATATTTCCCTCCCTTCGTTTCTGTTTTCATCAACCCGCATAAATACGCCATCTAGCGCCATCATAACTACGCCAAGCCTGGGCGGTCTGGTCTAGGCGCTCTGCAAGCCAATCAGAATCCTTGATTCGGGGCACCAGCTGCTGAGTTTTCTCAATTCACACGCAAACGCAATGTCTCCGTTTTCAAAAATACCTGGCCAATACTTTTGTCCACCTCCTTTTTATGTTTTGTGTGGAATTATATCCAATTTGGCTTTTTGACAATTATTTTTGTGGTTTTCCATTGAAAATAAAAGAAATGAACATTTGTAATTGTAATCATTTTCTGGGAGAAATTGAGCATTATCTGACAGAATTGCAGGGGTGCCAATACTTTTGGTCAGCACTGTACTTGTCTCTTATCAAGAGCAACTGACAGTACATACAGGGACTGAGGCAAGTAGGGTGAAGCGCCTTGCCCAAGGACACAACATCATGTTGACAAAGCCAGGGTTCAAACCAGGGACCTTCTGATTACTAACCTGACACCCTAACCGACTGAGCCACGTGACTCCCTATTAATACCAAGCCCCCTCGTCAACAAAGAGGAAAGAAGGTGATGCTCTGGTTCTAGAATGTTCCTCACAAGTACAACAGATCATAAGCCACCCCCACTCCTCCTCACCCGTGTTCTATGACGGTTACTGGGTCATTGGCCAGAAGAGGCAGCATCCTGGGTTCGTTGAAGTCCCTCACCGCGCGAACCTCCATGGGCTGAGCCTTGAGACGCAGGGAGGAGAGACGGAGGAAGGCAGAAATAGAAAAAGAAGAGAGATTGAGAAAGCAGTAGTACAGCATTTGGATTAACATGCTATCAACCACACACAACTAAATAAATAAAGAGAGTCTAGTGGCTGAGCCGTTAAGGAATCAGGCTAGTAATCAGAAGGTTGCAGGTTTGAATCCCGGCCGTGCTGACGTGACGTTATGTCCTTAGTCAAGGCACCTCACCCTTCTTGCCTTGGGGGAATGTCCCTGTACTTGCTGTAAGTCACTCTGGATAAGAGTGTCTGCTAAATGACTAAATGTAACTAACTGCCAGAAACAATCAGAATAAAAATGTGTTTGTTTGCCATGTCAATTTGCACAAACATGGAATTCAGTGTGGCAGGATGGTGCAAACTTCAACAAAACCATCAACATCAACAACTCAACAATCTTAAGTATGAAAGGAATAAAAGATAAAACTATGAATATATATGTATGAGTATGCACACAGTAGTGCAAATGAGGTCAAGGTGGTTTGGGCAGAGGGGAAGTATGATTAAATGGTCGGTTAAGGTTAGAGGGGTTAAATGAAGTGGTGTTACTAATGTTACCTTTAGATTTAGTCATTTAGTATACGCTCTTACCCAGAGCGACTTACAGCACTTACTCCCCTGAGGCAAGTAGGGTGAAGTGCCTTTCCCAAGGACACAATGTCACGTTGGCATGGGCCAGGATTCTAACCGGGTACCTTCTCATGACTAGCCCACCTCACTTACTGCTCAGCCACCTGACTCCTTATGTTGATGACTATGGTGACGACTAGCCAGTCCTGGTAGGTGTACGGGTGAACCAACCTCAGACACTAGCGTAACAAGCTCTGAGAAGGTGGGCCGGTCAGCAGAGGTGCCGGCCCAGCACTTCCTCATGATGGAGTACAGCTCCTGGGGGCAGTCCGGGGGCCGCTCCAGGCGTTCACCCTCGCGCTCCACTCTCCACAGGATCTGGAAGCGTGTTGTATTTGTATAGTCCTTTTTACAAGCAATGTCACCAAGGGCTTCACATACACCCATAGAACTGCCCCTCACCAAACCTAGACCCTCAAGGAAGACAAGGAAAAACTCCCTCCCTCTACACACACACACACCTGTCTGCCTGACAGGCCCAGCCAGGGCTCCTCACAGTAGGTGAACATCTCCCACAGAGTGATCCCGAACATCCACACATCGGACGCGTGAGAGAACGATCCGACACGCAGGCTTTCTGGGGCACACCTGGAGTGGGAAGAAAGGAAATATTTCTGATTCAATAAATATTTTGCTACCATTTGCCACCTTTTTATCTTACTTTTATTATTTAATGCACCCGAAAGGATGGCATCCATTATCTTTTGATGCCGATAAAGATATTTATTCATTCAAGAAAGGCTCATAAGCTTTTGTGATAAGTGGCTACAAGTCTTCCTAGCTAAATAATCCACAACAACCTTTTTCCACAATACTGCTCTTCGTCTAGTGGGAAAAGTAGGATTTACTATTTGCATACGTTATCCCAATCAGTAATTAGATAAACCTTTATTTGTCCTCCAGGGGGTGGAAATTGCAGTTCACAGTGGAGTATGTTTATAAATACTTAATCTATATTATTATTATTATTATCATCATCATCATCATCATCTTTACATCACTGTTGTCATCATTATGTAATCACCTAATTATTACTATTTTGATTCATGTTTATTAGGGTGTGCCTTTGACAATAGCACAACCTATTGTAATCTAACATATATACAATATATATAGCATTTCTTTTTGGAATACATAGATGTCCATGTAATAATGTTAGTTTTGCTTTCAATTGAGTTGCTTGATTTTTCTTTACATTCTGTTGCACGGTATAAGATTCCCTAAAGTTTTTCTGCCCAAAAGACACGTTTTTATGCATCCGGGCACTGATAGCACTGATAGCGTAGCGTCACTACGTCAGTATACTTCAGTACACCTCGCTTGCTCTTGCTAAATGACTAAATGTAAATGTAACATTAGAAACTACGCATACTGGACGTTCTAGTCAAACACACGCAAGGTTATTACATATACCATCTTATTTCAGGATGGGAGCTGAGAAGCACCACAGGAAGTAATTGCTGCCTGTTGGCCATCAAACTTTTCAATTCCTCATGCTGATGTTATAGTGTGCATGACCCCAAGTCACTGGACATGGACCACTGCATCTCTAAAACGTATGCAGTCCATTGTACAATTGTACTGTATTTTCTGTACCATAAAAACCCATACTGGATGTATATTTGTGTATACTATACATTTCTATAACATAAAACCCCACACTGGATGGGATGTTTACTTATTTTATTTCCCGATCTCAAAGCCTTTTACCCTGTGTGCATTTATTTCAATTGATCCCCTATATCTTTATCCCTGTGTGCACTCCTTTACCCCTACGCCCTTCCCCAGTGTGCATTGACGAAACTGTGTGCTGCGGTTACTGAAGAGTTTCTCCTTGGGGATCAATAAAGAAATTCTGATTCTGAAGAGCATGTATATTAAAGAAACCACCAGAGGGTGTGGTAGATCTCCATATACTCCATGAGCACAGGCTTTTGGGTTTTCTTGGGGTTTTGCATTTCCTAGCCCTTTTTTACATTTACATTACATTTATTCATTAAGCAGACACTTTGAGCCAAAGCGACTTCCAAGAGAGAGCTTTACAAATGAGCAGCGGTCACCGATCATTGCAATGTGATAGACCCCAAACAATGCGGGTTTATAGATTATGAAACATACATTTCGAGAAACTAACAAGGGAAGAGCCGTAACAGCATCCAGCCGAAACAGCAATGTTTTTACATTTACATTTAATCATTTAGCAGACGCACTTATCTAGAGTTACTTGAAGCAAAAACAGGGACTTTCCCCCTGAGGCAGGTAGGGTGAAGTGCCTTGCCCAAGGACACAACATCATCATGTAGCCATAGCCGGGAATTTAACTTGCAACCTTCCAATCTCTAGCCCAACGCCTTAACCGCTGAGCCACCTGACTCCCTTTTTCTACCAGCAATGTCACAGAGGGCTTCACATACGCCCAAAAAACTGGCCCTCAACCAACTTAAACCCTCAAGGAAGACGAGTAAAAACTCACTAGAGAAAAAAAATGGAAGAAACCTTGTGAGGAGCAATTCAGTGAGGGATCCCCTCCTCCAGATACGATTGGTGAAAATTCACACACATACACACCCCCATGCACTATTTACCCACTATGAGACACATAAAGGACTATCTCATTTTATATTCCAATTTCCTCACCAGGCAAACGGGATCCGTCGATGGGCCTTCATCACGTAATGATCCTTCTCCTGGCTAAGACCCCTCATCAGCCCGAAATCCCCGATCTTCACCAGCTCCCGTGACGCGAGCAGGACGTTTCGTGCTGCCAAGTCCCTGTGGATGAACCGGCGCCCCTCCAGGTACTCCATACCGGCTGCAATCTGGGTGGCAAAGAGCCACAGGCGAACAAGGGGGTACTCGTACTGGCGTGAGCGCAGTGTGTCGTACAGGGAGCCCAGGTTAGCCAGCTCTGTGACCTGGAAATAGGAAAAGAAAAGCCAAATCAACTCAAAGATTCGGTGTAGACCCTCATTGATCTAGGAGTTTTCCATAGTAGATACATTTTCAGAAGTAGTCACCTGAAACCTTTTCTATAAACAACACAAGGATGTTTAAAAAATGCTTTTTCTTTGAAGTTGACAAGTCAATGGAGGTTGTAGGGAAACTAGAGGTAGATTTACAGCTCCAGTAATCAATCCACTAGTCCCCTTAATTATCCCCTTGTAGCTCTACTAGATGTTGCAAAGGCTCCGTTTCCCAGTTATTTTGGAATCAGCTCAAACTCTTTAACGCCAAGACGACCAACAGAAAATAACATATTTACTGAAGGCTGAACCAGGACGACAGTGTAACTTACATTAGTATTGCTAATCCTGTTTACGGCGTCAGTTTAATTCAGAACCCGGCTGACCTGAGAGCTACATGTTCCTGGTTGAATGTATTTCAGAATTGGGTTTTACTAGCCATGTAACTTGCACAAACACAGAATTTACTGTGGCAGGATGAAGCAAACAATGAAAATATCCGGAATGTAATTTCTTTTGTAAATCTTTTTTAAGTAGGCAAGTTCGATGATGGGCTCCTTGGTGGCAGGGCTCCGGGGGTGGACGAGATCCGTCCTGAGTACCTGAAGTCTCTGGATGTTGTGGGACTGTCCTGGTTGACACGCCTCTGCAGCATCGCGTGGCGGTCTGGAACAGTGCCTATGGATTGGCAGACCGGGGTGGTGGTTCCCCTATTTAAGAAAGGGGACCGGAGGATGTGTTCCAATTACAGAGGAATCACACTCCTCAGCCTCCCCGGTAAGGTCTACGCCAGGGTACTGGAGAGGAGAATCCGGCCAATAGTCGAACCTCGGATCCAGGAGGAGCAGTGTGGTTTTCGTCCTGGCCGCGGAACACTGGACCAGCTCTACACCCTCTACCAGGTGCTCGAGGGTTCATGGGAGTTTGCCCAACCAGTCTACATGTGTTTTGTGGATCTGGAGAAGGCATTCGACTGTGTCCCTCGTGGTGTCCTGTGGGGGGTACTTCGGGAGTACGGGGTCCGGGGCCCTTTGTTAGGGGCCGTCCGTTCCCTGTACAACCGAAGTAGGAGCTGTGTTCGCATTGCCGGTAATAGGTCAGACCTGTTCCGGGTGCATGCTGGACTCCGCCAGGGTTGCCCTTTGTCACCGGTTCTGTTCATTGTTTATATGGACAGAATTTCTAGGCGCGCCCAGGGGGCGGAGGGTTTCCGGTTCGGGGAGCACAGGATCTCATCTCTGCTGTTTGCGGATGATGTTGTCCTGTTTGCTTCCTCGAGCCGGGGCCTCCAGCATGCTCTGGAGCAGTTTGATGCCGAGTGTGAAGCGGCTGGGATGAGGATCAGCACCTCCAAATCCGAGGCCATGGTACTCGACCGGAAAAAGGTGGCTTGCCCCCTCTGGGTGGGTGGGGAGCCTTTGCCTCAAGTGGAGGAGTTCAAGTATCTCGGGGTCTTGTTCACGAGTGACGGAAGGACGGAACGTGAGATTGACAGGCGGATCGGTGCAGCGTCTGCAGTGATGCAGTCTCTGTACCGGACTGTCGTGGTGAAGAAGGAGCTGAGCCGCAAGGCAAAGCTCTCGATTTACCGGTCAATCTACATTCCTACTCTCACCTATGGTCATGAGCTTTGGGTCATGACCGAAAGGACAAGATCGCGGATACAAGCGGTCGAAATGAGTTTCCTCCGCAGGGTGGCTGGGCGCTCCCTTAGAGATAGGGTGAGGAGCTCGGTCACACGGGAGGAGCTCGGAGTAGAACCGCTACTCCTCCACGTCGAGAGGAGCCAGTTGAGGTGGCTCGGGCATCTGTTTAGGATGCCTCCTGGACGCCTCCCCCGGGAGGTGTTCCAGGCATGTCCCACCGGGAGGCGGCCCCGGGGAAGACCTAGGACACGCTGGAGGGACTATGTCTCTCGGCTGGCCTGGGAACGCCTCGGGATCCCCCCGGAAGAGCTGGAGGAGGTGTGTGCGGTGAGGGAAGTCTGGGCTTCCCTGCTCAGACTGCTGCCCCCGCGACCCGGCCCCGGATAAGCGGAAGATAATGGATGGATGGAAGTTCGATGAACAAACCATAAAAAAAAATTACAATCAGAAGTCATGTCATTTGCACAAAGAGTGAGATAGAGATAAAAAAAAATAACTATACAAAAAGATACAATAAACAATAAAATAAAAAATGAGTGAATATATACTACAGGTGGGAAGTATGCACACAGTGGTGCAAAAAGATCAAAAGGTTTTGGAGGAAGACTAGGAGGATTCCTACCATCTTGAGGGGCTGTGTAAGCACCACTCCGTACAGACGGATGATGTTGGCGTGGTCCAGAGACTGCATGACGGTCACTTCCTGGAGGAAGTCGGTCAGCATGTCCGTATGTCTGGACAGGCTGCTACGTAGAGATTTCACGGCAACTGGCAACTGTCATGGCCACGGCAGAGTCATAATCATGTTTTATTCGCCATGTACATTGCACAAACACAGAATTTATTGTGGCTGGATGATGCGAACAATGAACATATACATGTTCATATACATATATAACTTAAATAGAAAGTAGGCAAGTAGATAAACTAAGAATTAAAAAATGAACAATCTGAATCTGCAAAGATATAGCTCAGCAAATTAAACCTAAGATTATTAAAAGTTTTTTTTACTGGATTAAAAACCGAGCCCAGTGACCCACCACTTTCCCACTGGGAGCATGCCACTCTCCTCGCTTCACCACCCCGAAAGAGCCAGAACCCAGCCTCTCTCCCAGGGTGAGGTCACTGTCCTGGATCAGACAGCTAACGTTTCGCCTTGTGTCCTGGTCCTGGTCCTGGCTAGGTGCTCCCGCACTCCACTGGTCGCCAGCCTCTGAACCACGCCCACTGAAAACCTGGACATAAAAGATGAATGTGCCACACAACCCTTTAATCTCAGAGATAGGGTGATCAGGATTTTCAAGGTCAAGAAGTGAGTTTTTTCAACCTTGGTCATCCACGAACGTGGTCGCATGTTTACTTTGTAACGTTTTAGAGCCTCCCATAGTCTTCTCTGTCCTGCGTGCAGAAAAACAAAACAAATTAAAAACAATACATAACATACTGCATGGAAAAAAAACACTTCTCAGAGGCCACACAATTATTAGGTTGATACAAACAGAAATGTGACTTGAACTGTCTACACTAGGGGTGTCCAATCCTGGTCCTCGAGGGTCACTATCCTAACAGTTTTGGATGTTTCCCTGCTCCAGCCCACCTGATTCTAATGAATGGGTCGTTATCACAAACAGAGCAGAATACAACAGCATATACACCATCCCCAAAAAACTGTTTCCAAGACCTGGCTCACCTGGTTTGCTGATGCCTATCTGCTCAAGGTCAGCTTCTTTCACATAGGAGAAATGCTCAACGCGTGTGATGTTGAGTCCGTCCCGGACGCGCAGGTAAAATCTCTCCAACTGGACCTCGGCCAGAAGATGATACAGCCACTGTGTATCCTTGTCCATCAGCATGACCTGGACTGGCAGCGCAGTTCAGCCTGAGGTCAAAAGTTAAGAGAGAAGAAAGAAATAAATCTACAGCCCCTGTGACCAATAAGACAGAAGAAGCACAGAGGATGACTTGTTTAATGTGATATTGAGACGTTGAGATCCATGCTATTTAATTGTAACTTGTTTAACTGATGAACTTGTGGTTCATCCCTTTGGCACTTGTTTGTTTCCCCACAATGTATGCTTCATAATCTGACTACCTGCAATGTTTGGGGCTACCTCGTTATGATCAGTGACTAATGCGCTTTTGTAAAGCTCTCTCAGAAGTCGCTTTGGATAAAAGTATCTACCAAATGAATAAATGTAAAACGGGTTAGGGTTAGCAATGCACACAGGATTGTTCCAAGTTCACTCAAGTTTAAATAACTTGGAAGATCAGAGACATCGCATGAGATGGTGCTAATACAATTAAACCAATTAAGTTGATCTCCTGTCTGGAGAACCTGCACCCTCTTGGCTCTCTATGGCAGTTTGACAGAGAGAGAGAGAGAGAGAGAGAGAGAGAGAGAGAGAGAGAGAGAGAGAGAGAGAGAGAGAGAGAGAAAGAGAGAGAGAGAGAGAGAGAGAGAGAGAGAGAGAGAGAAGAGAGAGAGAAAAAAAAGGACAGGAGAAAGAGAGACTAGCTCATGGCCGTGGACAGAAGAATCAGTCGACACTAACAATAATCTTTAAACGTTGCCAACCCAGATAGGAAATGGTTGGTGGTCGATGAACTAGTCAAACCTGTTCTTCTCAGCAATTACGTAAACACAAAGAATAGAAACCAAGAGATGCTCAAACGCAACACTAAAGAGGTGTTTTGTAAAGACACCGGCACAGTGTTATGTCTTTTAATAAGTTAAAACATGGACATTGAAAGCTATCATGCTCCCCAATGTGGAGTATGACACAGATCTTTGAGCTTTTACCGATGTTCCAGGTTTCCTTTTCTGCCCTTAACTGCTCGCCTGTCAATATGACATGTCAGCTACTATGCGCATGTCTGCGTACACCCGATTCAGGCACCAGCCAGTCGTAAACCACCCTGTTGGTGTGATCAGCTAGTTATCGGAGAAGTCAGAAGGGCATGAGACTGGGAGAGCCGGTTAGATTCCTGTGTCGTTTGTGGCCCTGGATAACTCTAAAATTATTTCATGATATATATATATATATATATATATATATATATATATATATATATATATATATTTTGTAAGACATGGGGCTAGTCCAAACAGAAACTTCGTCAAACAGAATTGCCCAAGACTACTTCAGCGTCCACACCCAAACACTTTGAAAACACTCCTAGGTGGGACTGTTGTGCTGTGTCGGCACGTGAGTCCGTAAACATTGGAGGAGTCTTTACCTCATGCCATTGAGTTGAGGTCAGTAGACCTTATGTACACACCGTGGAAATCTTTAACCAGGTGCTGGATAATCATTTGAACATGCTCTTTGGCCTATTAAATACAGTATATCTTTATTTCACATTGTCCATTTGAACAGTTCTAGGTTTCAAACTATGCTGGAGGGACTTGCAGGTGAGTATAGATCAAGGGAGATCAACATATCCCCCAACTTATCCCGTAACCCGGGAAGTCAACACACAAAAAAACGTTAGAAACATGATCCCAGACTATCAGACGCATACAAATTGACTTCTGTAACTCTTCGACAGTCTGTTGCTACTGCGAATCCACAAATTGCGTGTTTTAAACAATATCTGACCAATCAGAATCGGTTTACACGGAATTTAGGGTGGCACGATGGTGCAGAATAAACATGTAGACTAAGCCGCCCCATTATTGGCCATTCTAATTCGCTAACGTTCCAGACCCCATTATGGTCAACTACGTCTTTTCCCGTTCATTTCTTAAATAAGGAACGCAGCAGCAACTAAAGAAGGTCATTAATCGACACGGACACATCTTATATTGCTGCTCACCAAATTACAACGTCCTACTTTGAGATTTTAGTATGAAAATACGCCTTCCTCGGCGCTCAACTGTCATTTAAGGTTGGTGACGGTAATGGGGCCCACAGGAAAGTAACATCTCAAAGTATATCATTATTGGATTTTAAAACCGAAATGTTATATTATAGACACGAATCTACATAGTAAAGTACAAAGTTGTTTTCATCATAACGAGTCGAGAACTAGGTACATTTATTCATTTAGCAAACGCTTTTAACCAAAGCGACTTAGAGTAAATACAGGGACATTTCCCCCTGAGGCAAGTAGGGTGAAGTACCTTGCCCAAGGACACAACGTCACGGTAGGTAGACTATAATGGGACCCCTTACGCTACGGTTTCTAAAAAACGAAACAATCCGAAGTATAAAAATGAATTAAATCAGATCAAATAAAAGATAAGATGGAAGAAATATGACAATATATATGAATTAGTATGTACACAGTACTGCAAATGAGGTAAATGCTGTGTTGACTTCACTTAAAGTTGCTGGTACCACTTTTATCAATTGTAAATCTGTTCTTGGATATACCCTGTAAGTAAACTTTCTGACAATGACCACGTTACACAGAATACACACACAATACACCAGCAGCCCAAGCAAATGACTGGCAATGCTCTCAATGCGACAACTTTCACTTTTCCCAGGACACATGTAGGCCTGATTCCAGTTATTACTTTCAACAAGAAATTATAACACGAAACAATGTTCTGGCCTCCATAAATTAATTTCAATTTAAGGTGATTATGCCGTTCCAAACTAAACCAGTGAAATGCAACCGTCATTCTTTTTCTATACCTTTGGGGAAAGGCAGTTGACTTGCTCATGGGCTGGTATAAATTGTATTCATTTAGGCAGGTAAGTGTAAATACATACCACCAACAATAGGTTAATGACTCCACGAAAAGCAAGGAATGATTTCGCTTACGATCCCAGTTATTTTTCATTTACATAGAACACATTCCCTTCTAGCCATTCCAGTCTGATAACCTCCATAGGCTCGACGACCCGTCAGCTTCTTAAAACAAATTTGAAATACGTATATCTATATTAATATATAGATATATCTATATTTACGCGATTATTTTATTCTTTTTTATACAGTCATCGTCATAGTCTCGTAGTGTCTACAAATCGTTTTTAGATACATTTAGTTAGACACGGCAATCTTTTCGAGCTACCTGTTGCTTTTGCTGGACTGAGTTGACTCCACCCCTGCCAGTCTCCCACCTGTGCGCACTGTGTAAAAGTCTATGGCTCGCACATGACTGATCACTGGAGAGGATTATTAGTCCAACATCACGGAAGTAGCCTGTTTATGAGACTGTCATTCTTTGTTGCACTGCAATCAAACAAGTGGTTGGTTGTAAAACAGTGACAAATGTACAACTTTAGAATTAGTTATTTTAAACAACATTGTTCATACTAATTACTAGCCATAAAATGTTTTTTACACAATGAACAAAATTATCCTGTCACATGTACATTTAGTTACATTTTGTGCTTTTTGGTTAAAAACTTTAGGAATTCAGCATCCTGTTACAGGGCAAATAATAAGCTCAAATGTTATAATTAAGTCACAATTCAAACACAGAGTATATTGGCCTAAGGGCTTGAATCAGAAAAGAGGCAACATTCCTGCACTAATAAACTGACTCATTTGGTTGTTTTTGAATACCGAAACTTGCCAGTAGCCAAGCCAAAGAAAACTCAACACGCTCTCTTTCTATGTTCCAGTCGAGCCGGTCTGGCAGGATTTCTACTTCTCACTTGGCTGCCAATATGAATGTAACCACTAGCTTAGTGGTTACCTCCTCTCACCCTGCATTTTATAAATCCTGGTTACAGTATGGCACTGTCGTTCAACCTCTCCTCATTTGACGATACATGAAATAGAATGTGGAGTTCCTATTCACAGGAGCGGCTGTTCATTTTACATTTCAAAGGAAGTGTTTACATTTACATTTAGTCATTTAGCAGACGCTCTTATCCAGAGCCACTTACAGCAAATACAAGTGTTTATCTTGTGTTACCTGAAATAATGGCATGCAAATGCCTGATTCTAAGAATTTGGAGCTACCAATCCAGCATTCTCTGTGTGTGGATATTGGGGAAAATAAAATAATGCAGAATAAATGAAATGAGCGCCCCTTCCAAATTCAGACTGTGACGCTTAGAAATGTCAGAGCCGATCTTGAAACTTAAAACGGTCTTGCTTAAAGATGTCACCAAGGCAACAGCGTGGGAATCTGCCCTAGAATATGTGGATGGCCTGGAGGTGAGAAAAGAAGCCTCAAACATGACATGTACCTGTCACTCTAATGCAGAATCGATGCTTAAGTTATTGGTAAATGTTTGTATATATGCAAGGGAGTCATGTGGTGCAGTTGGTTAGGGTGGTGGGTAAGTAATGAGAAGGTACCTGGATCAACGCCTGGCTGTGTCAACATGACGTGTCTTTGGGCAAGGCACTTCACCCTACCTGCCTCAGGGGGAATGTCCCTGTACTTGATGTAAGTCGCTCTAAATAAGAGCGTCTGGTAAATGACTAAATGTAAATGTCCCGGTCAACACAAATAAAATCAGCATCCAAATAGTGTTTAGGGCAGGTGTGGGCATTTACGGTCCTCAACAGCCACTGTCATGAAGGTTTTAGATGTTTCCCTGCTCCAGCACACCTGATTCTAATGAATGGCCATCATCAGGCTTCCATAGAGTTTGATAACGACCCCTTCGTTTGAATCTGAGGCCTGTACCAAGATTTGGCATTAACGAGGTAACTTCAGGTTCAACCCAGGGTTTTCTGTATCACGAGCGTGGATCAATTGTTATGGGGCTTAATCACCATGGTAACTCATGCTGAAACCTGCTTCCTGCTTTAACCCAGGGTTTTCTGATTGGGGCTGAACCTGAAATTACCTTGTTGACACCAAATCTTGATTCTTAGTATAGGCCCCTTGTTGGGAGCAGGTTCAATTGGAGATTAGAGATTAAGAATGTAATGCGGCTGAATAGTCAGGGAAACTCATTTTGACCACTTGTGTCCATGGTGTTGTCCTTTCGGTCATGACCCAAAACTCTTGGCCACAGGTATGAGTAGGAATGTAGATTGACCGGTAAATTGAGAGTTTTGCCTTACAGCTCAGCTCCTTTTTCACCAAGACAGTCCAATACAGAGACTGCACACAGCCTGTCAATCTCATGCTCTGTCCTTCCTTCACTTGTGAACAAGACCCAGAGATACTTTAACTCCTCCACTTGGGGAAAGGATTCCCCACCCAACTAAAGGGGGCAAGCCACCTGTGTCCGATCGAGAACCATGGCCTCTGATTCTCATCCCAGCCGCTTCAGACATAGCTGCAAACCAGAGCATGCTGCAGGCCTCAGTCTGATGAAGCCATCAGGACATCATCTGCAAACAGCAGAGACGACACCCTCCGGCCCCTGGCTGGCACTAAAAATTCTGTCCATACAAATAATGAACAGAGTTGGAGACAAATGGCAGACCTGGTGGAGTCCAGCATGCACCAGGAACAGGTCTGACTTACAACCGGCAATGTGAATACAGCTAATTCTCCGGTCTTACAGAGAACGGACGGCCCCTAACAAAGGGAACCCATACCCCCAAATAACTCAGTTGAATGCCTTCTCCAGATCCACAAAGCACATGTGGACTGGTTGGTCAAACTCCCATGAACCCTCAAGCACCCAACAGAGTGTACAGAGCTGGTCCAATGTTACGTGAACAGGAAAAAAGCCACACTGCTCCTCCTGAATCCAAGATTTGACTCTCAATCGGATTTTCCTCTCCAGTACCCTGGCGTAGACCTTACCAGGGAGGCTGAGAAGTGTGATCCCCCTTTTAATTGGAACACACCCTCCCATCCCTCTGTTTGAATAGGGGGACCACCAGTCCAATCTGCCAATCCAGAGATACTGTTCCAGACCACCACACGATGCTGCAGAGACATGTCAGCCAGGACACTCCTACGACATCCAGAGACTTTAGATACTCAGGATGGATTTCATCCACCCCCGGGGCCTTACCACCGAGGAGACAGTAGCAATGGCATTAAAAGACATTAGTAGATGTGAAATTATACTGTCTACGCTTTTGCTTATCTGAGTTGCGAGGGCAACTCCCCCACCTTTGGAGATTGATACGGGGAAGTCTCTGCCCCCACCCCACACCTCCCCCCACTAACAATCTGTGAGAGGTGCCTTGCTGGAGCACAATGCCCTGGATCCAAGGCTATACTGTCTGCGGACAGCGAACCAGACCGATTGTGACTGAGCAGTGGCTCTGAAAAACAGATCTACACTCACACACAAACTTCACCTTAGTTTAGCTGATAAGTGATAACTCTAGATGGCGCTGTTAACAGCCGCCTCGGCAGGCTCCTGCCAAAGTAAATTCCTTGCAGTGTTGGGCAAGCTACTTGGAAAGTGTAGTGAGCTAAGCTACCAGTTACTCTACATTAAATTAAGCTTCACTACACCGAAGCTAACCCCCAGAAAAATGTAGCAAGCTAAGCTACAGCAACATGGCAAAAGCCCACTTGAAGGCGTAGGGACGTGACCCTCTCGTTACCGGGGTACACTCCAACACGTGGCGACTGAGCTGTGAGGCTATATCAGAATCAGAATCAGGTTTAATTGCTATGCAAGATTAACAAACATAGAATTCACTGTGATAGAGTAGAGCCACGTAGAACATATATAGGAGTAAAAATAAACATATACAAAGTGGAAAGTGGGCACTAGATGTACGGGGGAAGGGGGGGGGATATGACTATAATGAGTTAGTGCAAGAAGGATGGGTATATATAGTACGGGGGGGAGTGTGTATACGCAGTAGTGCAAACAGTGGTGCAAAAACACAGTAGTAAGTTTGTTTTAAGGTGTTATGTGCTAAGTGGCAGAGTGCAGTGGGATTCTGGAAGGGGGTGTGGGATGTTGGTGGACAAATCAAAACAGCATTTGTTTGTATAGTCCTTTTTTACAAGCAATGTCACTAGGGGCTCACATACCCATAGAACTGCCCCTCAACCAACCTAAACCCTCAAGGAAGACAAGGAAAAACTCCCAGAACAACTCACTATGGAGAAAAAATTTAAGAAACCTTGGGAGGAGCAATTCAGTGAGGGATCCCCTCCTCCAGGGACGGTTGGAGATAGTGAGGAACAGAACACAGGCTAAGCAAACCCACACCAGCTCACCGCCTCTCCTCTCGGGCAAAGCCAGAGAAATGTCCAGCCTCTCTCAAGGTAGTGGTTGCGGAACACAAGGCGTGCGTGGAGCTGAGGCCGACTATATCTAGCCAGTAACGCTCGACCTTCTTCTCAAGCTCAGGCTCCTTCTCCGCAAGAAAAGTGACAGCACTAAAGACTGTGTTTGCATCCTTGATTGTCCAGGCACCTGCCCCTGACCATCCCTGAAAGCACACTGCGTCCCCTTAAGGTCTTTCCTGTGGGTGGTGGGCCTGTGGGAAGGTGGTCCCACGTTGGCCCAGCCAGATCCAATGGGAAAAGGAGCACACTTGCTTCCAGAGTGGGGCACCGGTATAACCGATCTGGGAGACGTTGCGGACGTCAGTTTATTCATTGTCATCAGGGTTTTCTGAACTGCTCTTGGTCTGGCTAGTTACCTAGGACCTGTTTGGGTTGGGAGACCCTACCAGGGGCATAATGCCCCAGACAACATCCTCCTTGGATCATCCGAGCATTCAAACCCCTCCACCAAGTTAACATGGCTATTCAAGGAGAAGTGCAGGAAAATACAGTGACGGTGTAAACAGGGTACAGCGCTATCTTCGATACATATCAATACATACATATATATTTAAAATGCATTAAAAAAAAATCAGTAGTAAAAACAGGCAAAGTTTTGACCGAGTAGTGGTGCTAGAAATAACAATA
The DNA here is from genome assembly GCA_030340685.1 of Protosalanx chinensis. Classification (NCBI taxonomy): domain Eukaryota; kingdom Metazoa; phylum Chordata; class Actinopteri; order Osmeriformes; family Salangidae; genus Protosalanx; species Protosalanx chinensis. The sequence continues at coordinate 1,505,467 of CM059341.1, read as the reverse complement.
TCACCCCCTTCTGAAAATTTCTGTAAACGAAGTTTTGTACACAGACGTGTCGCTTTTTGCCCAGTACATGTAAGTTAAACAAAAGTTATGTTTTGCCGTTTGATCGACGTACACTACCGTTCAAAAGTTTGGGGTCACCCAAACAATTTTGTGTTTTCCATGAAAAGTCACACTTATTCACTACCATATGTTGTGAAATGAATAGAAAATAGAGTCAAGACATTGACAAGGTTAGAAATAATGATTTGTATTTGAAATAAGATTTTTTTTACATCAAACTTTGCTTTCGTCAAAGAATCCTCCATTTGCAGCAATTACAGCATTGCAGACCTTTGGCATTCTAGCTGTTAATTTGTTGAGGTAATCTGGAGAAATTGCACCCCACGCTTCCAGAAGCAGCTCTCACAAGTTGGATTGGTTGGATGGGCACTTCTTGCGCACCATACGGTCAAGCTGCTCCCACAACAGCTCAATGGGGTTCAGATCTGGTGACTGCGCTGGCCACTCCATTACCGATAGAATACCAGCTGCCTGCTTCTGCTCTAAATAGTTCTTGCACAATTTGGAGGTGTGTTTAGGGTCATTGTCCTGTTGTAGGATGAAATTGGCTCCAATCATGCGCTGTCCACTGGGTATGGCATGGCGTTGCAAAATGGAGTGATAGCCTTCCTTATTCAGAATCCCTTTTACCCTGTACAAATCTCCCACCTTACCAGCACCAAAGCAACCCCAGACCATCACATTACCTCCGCCATGCTTAACAGATGGCGTCAGGCATTCTTCCAGCATCTTTTCATTTGTTCTGTGTCTCACAAACGTTCTTCTTTGTGATCCAAACACCTCGAACTTGGATTCATCCGTCCACAACACTTTTTTCCAGTCTTCCTCTGTCCAATGTCTGTGTTCTTTTGCCCATCTTAATCTTTTTCTTTTATTGGCCAGTCTCAGATATGGCTTTTTCTTTGCCACTCTGCCCTGAAGCCCAGAATCCCGCAGCCGCCTCTTCACTGTAGATGTTGACACTGGTGTTTTGCGGGTACTATTTAATGAAGATGCCAGTTGGGGACCTGTGAGGCGTCTGTTTCTCAAACTAGAGACTCTAATGTACTTATCTTCTTGTTTAGTTGTGCAACGCGGCCTCCAACTTCTTTTTCTACTCTGGTTAGAGCCTGTTTGTGCTGTCCTCTGAAGGGAGTAGTACACACCGTTGTAGGAAATCTTCAATTTCTTAGCAATTTCTCGCATGGAATAGCCTTCATTTCTAAGAACAAGAATAGACTGTCGAGTTTCAGATGAAAGTTCTCTTTTTCTGGCCATTTTGAGCGTTTAATTGACCCCACAAATGTGATGCTCCAGAAACTCAATCTGCTCAAAGGAAGGTCAGTTTTGTAGCTTCTGTAAGGAGCTAAACTGTTTTCAGATGTGTGAACATGATTGCACAAGGGTTTTCTAATCATCAATTAGCCTTCTGAGCCAATGAGCAAACACATTGTACCATTAGAACACTGGAGTGTTAGTTGCAGGAAATGGGCCTCTATACACCTATGTAGATATTGCACCAAAAACCAGACATTTGCAGCTAGAATAGTCATTTACCACATTAGCAATGTATAGAGTGTATTTCTTTAAAGTTAAGACTAGTTTAAAGTTATCTTCATTGAAAAGTACAGTGATTTTCCTTAAAAAATAAGGACATTTCAATGTGACCCTAAACTTTTGAACGGTAGTGTACATAGCTAATTTATTCAAGTCTTGTAAAAAGTATTTTTTGAAAAAGCCTACTTGACTTTTATTTTGAAAGGTTTGGCTGATTTAAGGTACCCGGAAGTGTACTATGTCGGTCAATACACGTTGCCTTCGCAATGATTCTTATGGTGGAATTACATCCTAACTATGCCAACATTGTTTGATTTTAAGATTCCGGGTCAGTGCATGACTCTTGCAGATGGATTTTGGTCTGCAGTGGAGGTGTGGATAAAGAAACCTCACGTTGTGAACAAACGCTTATGCGGAGTTAAAGAGTCAGAGAGGGAGGATTTGGACTTGACAGAACTTGCATCCATTCTGCAAGGCCAAGAGAAAGATGCCACCGAAAGCAATGATGTCTTTACTTTCTTAAAAACCGGTTGTGGTGAATGCAGAAAAGGGGCGAAATGGTCTTACAGCGTTAGAACAATAATTCCCAAAGTAAATTGTTATGGGACAACAGCACATAAAGAAATTATACTCAGAGGTAAGGACTTGACAACGGCAGCCACACTCACGGATACTGTGCAAGTCTAGGTATTAGGTTAGTTTTCTTACATACATCTGTATATTAGTACATGACAGTTGTGTACATTTATGATGATGCTGTTTACAGACTTCGATACTCAAAGAGTGACCTTCATACCGATTGAAGAGGATACGGCAGGACGGGTATCTCAAAGAACCAGCAACATATATCAGCTTCAGCTCTTTGCTCCAAGCCCTACTGAATGGTGAGGCACAAAACTATACTAACGTCCGTAACTGGTAGTCTGCGATCATACTTCAAATTCGAATATTAGCTAACTCGGGGATGACATTCTTTATTAATTTGGGAATTAATAAATTTCAGTTTACAACAGCCAGGAACAGTACAGCACTCAGAGTACCAATAAAGATATATAAAGATGTTAAGAAATGTATATAATACATACAAAGTATGTAATACGAACTAAATATAATAATATAAAGAATGCAAGTTTGTCCAACGTAAGAATCTCTGCCCCTCTCCTCTCCTAGGGTAGTGAGACTACATGTTCTTAGGCCTGAGGAATGGTTCTCAGATGGGGTGGCTTACCCGAAGCTACCCTGGCTCTCTGCAGAGCTCCTGCCCAAACTGGTGCGTTGGGCTACAGAGAGCCGGACTAGTGAGTTCAAGAGCACCCTGTCTCTCCTGCCAGTAGAGAAGTACAGCCATGTGTACCAACAACTGAAGGAAAAGTACAGGGAAATGGTCAAGGTAAAAGCCAAATATTCACCATGCAAGTTTAATAAATGCTGTTAAATGGTAACAAGGTATTAGTAAATATGTTATATGGTCATGGAAACATGGCGTGAGACTCCAAAATTGTTGTTCCCTAGCTAAGAAACCATTACTGTACCTCTTCCTTCAGGTTTGGCCTGAGGTGACCAACCCAGAGAAGTTTGTCTATGAAGACGTTGCCATCGCTACCTATCTGCTAGTAGGTTGAGCTCATATCTAACTGGTGGTTCTGTAGTAGGATTCTTGGCTGCCATGTGTAGGGCCTGGGTTTGATTCCCGGCCAATGCATTGAACATGAGCGTACCTACAATTTCTACACTGTAGAACTAATAAGGGCTAAACATGATCTTTTATTTTTAAGTGAATGCGTTTGTATTTCATATTTATGTTAATTTCAATGGGAGTAGATCACAAGAATCACAAGGACATTAGCTCCCTTCACTGTTCTTCAGGTCCTCTGGGGCGAGGAGCGATCTGAAAAGGGCCTCACTGACAAGCAGTCGTTTGTGGATCTTGGATGTGGAAATGGACTTTTGGTGCACATACTGACCAACGAAGGAGTACGTATACCAGTCAACCCACCACCCATCCCTTGTATGCTTATTTGATATATATATATATAAATTTTTTATAATCGTTTTTTATCGTTTATCGCACTTGCTTAGTTTTTAAAGGTTACGTTTCATGTATGTTTATTGTTTGCACCATCCAGCCACACTAAATTCAGTGTTTGCGCAAAATACAAGGCGAATAAAACCAATTCTGATTCTGATCAACATATGTATGTACTGTGTAGAGTCACCTGAATGTCAGTACCGGGGAAAAAATTCATGTGGAAAATTGACCTCTGTTGCTAAGGACGTTATTTTTTTAATGTTTGTTGGAACGCGTAATCAATGACTCGGTGGTCGTCTGGTGCAGGTGAGCAGATTGAATCCCTGGAAATAATTATTTAATCAGCAATCTCATACAGGCCTATCATCCAATCATACTCCTGGGTGGCTGTAATTGAAATTACACACAGAGGCTGTGTGGGAAGAGAAGGGCTGTAACCAGACTCGGAGGGTCTTGATGAAGAGATTAGGAACTGACCGTCATGGCTGCTTGTGTTGCAGCATCCTGGAAAGGGCATCGACGTGCGGAGACGGAAGATCTGGGACATGTATGGACCCCAAACACTTCTAGAGGTGAGCTCATTCAGTACATTTTCCGGAAGGATACAAATCATATAGACACTTAACGGCATCGAATAGCGCAGCGCACAACCGCAATGACGGGAAGTGCAGTGACTGACCTGGAAGTATAACTTAGAAAAAGATGGGAACATGGAACAGAACGTTCCCAACCACGAGCACAAACACACACACACAATTACAGAACCGAAGTGAGCACACTCTTTACTTTCCCTTGCTTCTTGTCAGCCTCAATCTTTCATCTGACAACATCCTGATGCAAACCCCAATCCATCCATTATTCACTGTGTTGAAGCCAGGGAGGACATGACTGTCTGCTTTATACCACTGGGGCACTCTGTACTCTTAACCAGGGGATGGACTGAATGAGACTGAATCTGCTCACTCATTCTTTTGTCTAAAAACAACAACTTATGTTTACTACTGTATCAAAGAAACAATATATTAACTAGGGAGTAGGGAGTCATGTGGCGCAGTCGGTTAGGGTGTGATGTTAGTAATCAAAAGGTCCCTGGTTTGAACCCCGGCTGTGTCAACATGACGTTGTGTCCTTGGGCAGGGCCCTTCACCCTACTTGCCTCAGGGGGAATGACCCTGTACTTGCTGTTAGTCTATCTGGATAAGAGCATCTGCTAAATGACTAAAAGTATATGTAAGTGTTCAAATTGGGGTGGTCACCATTGCTTAGAGCAGTGGTGCCCAACCCTAATCTCTTCAGGGCCCACTGTCCTGCATGTTTTAAATATTTCCCTGCTTCAAACATTTACATTTACATTACATTTATTCATTTAGCAGACGCTTTTATCCAAAGCGACTTACAAGAGAGAGCTTTTACAAAGAGCATCAGTCATTGGTCAAACACGCCTGATTCAAATGAATAGGTCATTATGAAGCTCAGAAGAAGCATGATAAGGCCCTGTTATTTGAATCAGGTTTGTGGGAAGGGGGAAACATCTAAAACATGCAGGAAGTGGGCCCTGGGGACCAGGGTTCGGGACCACTGGCTCAGAGCAGGCTTCCAAATGTATGAATCCCACATCCACTTCAACGCCTCTGAAACCTCAGATACCTCAGGGAGCCAGATGGCTCAGCAGGTTAAGGCGTTGGCCTTGTTGTCGTAAGGTTGTGAGTTCGAACCCCGGCTATGATTATGTGATGTTGAGTCCTTAGGCAAGGCACTTCACCCTACTTGCCTCAGGGGGATTGTCCCTGTACTTAAATGTGAGTCGCTTTGGATAAACTGTCTGCTAAATGAGGTATTATTATTATTATGAAATACCATTATATGACACGTAAAACATCCGGAAATTGCTCGTGACCTGAAAAGTTTGAACACCCCCCCTCCCGTCCTCCCTTGTCACGCAGGCAGGTTGTTACAAGTCATTTTTAATGAACGATTCAAAATGTAATTACAGCCGGGTCGCCTCTGATCTGGGGTGGGGGGGGGGGGGGTGCGCTTCTATTTCAGGAAACCGCAATCACTCCCGGCGATAGCTTCTTGTTCCCGTCCACAGATTGGCTGATTGGGAACCACTCGGACGAGCTCACGCCATGGATCCCTGTGATGGCAGGGAGGTGAGTCACCAACGTTTTCGCTTCAGACAAGAATGCCTTGAGTGCCAGCTGATGTCTCGCTTGTTTGGAAAAAAAGAAATAAAAAAGGCTGTTGTGGGTGACGTGACCAACGTTTAATTAGCAGTGCCGGCCACCTGAGGGTGATATTGAGCTTGAGCTCTTGACTCTCGGTGCGTTTACGAAGTTCATTTGTTTAGCGGATGTGAAGAGTAGTGTACGGGAGTCGTGGCTGGGCAGTTAGGCAGTAAGGCTATGATCAGAAGGGCTATGGTTCGAACCCTGGCCATGCCAACGTGATGTTGTGTCCTTGGGTACCCTACTTGCCTCAGGGGGAATGACCCTGTGCTTGCTGTATGTCGCTCTGGATGAGAGCGTCTGCTAAATGACTAAATGTAAATGTAATGTAGTGTCGGGTAAGTGCAGCAAATAACCAAAGCCAGACGTGCCTGCTTCAAACAGGATCTTGGTGGTAAATGCCAAGGAATAGTCTGCTCATGTTCATATTCCGTCAATCAGGACTAATTGGTTCTCTGTAGACAGTTAGAACTGTACCTCTAACCCTTTGTTTGCGCGGATGAAATTATTTTTTCAAAGATTTTTTGTGTGCTCATTACTTTTTATGAAACGAGGGCAGTGGATATGCGTTCGTCAAATTATCTGCCTACGTGTGTACGTGGCCTTGGAGATCATGGGCTTGGACCCAAACATGACAAAACCCACCACAATCAAAGTCACTAAACCAAACCATGTTGATCCTTTTTTATGTTACACCCCCAGGTCATCCTACTCATGTCGATACTTCGTCCTGCCTTGCTGTTTCTTTGACCTTTTCGGGAAGTACCAGAGGAGACAGTGTAAGAAGTCTCAGTACAAAGAGTACATCGACTTCATCAGCGAGGTCAGCACAGCCTGTGGGTTCATCACCCAGGAAGACTGCCTAAGAATTCCCTCCACCAAGCGGGTGGGTTGCCAGCCACACCGAGCCCTAAGACATGGGCATCCTTGTTTCGCATCACTTCACGATGTTCAGAATACGGCGGTTTTGACGGTACCCCTGAAGTATTGGCGCACACAAATGGGATTTTACAAGCAAACTTTTTGTGGTTGCCTATGCTCCTGTGTAGTTTCCCCATAAGGAACAAGATAAAATCAAATCAGAATGTATTTGCATAGCCCTTTTTACAAGCAATGTCACAGAGGGCTTCACATATGCCCAAAGAACCGCCCCTCAACCAACCTAAAACCTCCAAACGCTCTCCTCTCCTTCCATGTCCTTCCAGTATATCATATTTTTCTGCTGTTCCTATTTCTACACATTACTAGATCTCCTTTCTTGTTAAAAGATGATATGTTTCAGTTAAGTTGTTATTTTTTATTGTTGTATGTTTTTGGTGCAGGTTTGTCTGGTGGGAAAGTCGAGGACCTATGAGCGCTCAGACGAGGGACAGGCAGAAGAACGCAGGGGTTTGTTCATCCAGGGACGCCAGGCTTGTTCTGGGGCCTCTGGTCAAACGTCAAACGTCAAAGTGGAAAATGGCCACGACGATTCAGAGATCTCCATAACCCATGACAACGACTGGGGCTCCGGGTTTCAGCCCAGGGAGAGGGTCGAGACGGTTCGGAACTGCGCCGCCCTTCCCCGCGATTTCATTGATGGTGTGGTCCTACGGGTGGCTAAAGCGTTGCTGGACTTAACCAAGGATGAAAACGGGGGGGTGCCAGTCGCCTGGAACCGAGGAGGTATCTAAATCAGAAAAATAGTGTCCTGTTCAGGTAGACTTAAATCTTCTTTTACATGGTGTTATTATAGGAGTTTTGGATTAAAGACATTCATTCGGATGTGGTTCTGAGGGGATCATTGTGGTTTTAAAGGCACAGTACAGCATCCTGATTCATTCGAGTGAGTATTAAGGGCGGCAGGGGTTTACATTCACCTGCCTAAGATGGAGATAAATGAGTTTGGACCATTTGTACTTTATCTCTTCCAGCGCACCCTGTACACATGGTTGATGGTTGTCATGTCCTGAAAAGTCCTAACCCTAACCCTTTTTAGCTCTCTCTCTCTCTCTCTCTCTCTCTCTCACACACTCCTTCACTCACAAGCACACACATTTTATCCTACCCTTTCTCCCTCTCTGTCCTTTCCATCTTTGACTCTTCCCTCTTTGTCTCTCCCCTCTTTGTCTCTCCCTTACTCTCTTCTCCCCCCTGTCTGTCAGCATCGACAGGGAGTCCTCTCGGTGGCTCAGGGTAACCCTGCTGTGAACCCTGTCATTGTTTCATCCACCGCCTGCCTCTTCCTGCGTCACGCCGCGCAGAGCACCAAAACACACACACACGCCCACACACGTAGACATTACCCCGATCTCTTTTATCACCACCCTCGGGGCCCTCATCACACACACACACTTGGGCACACAGAAATACAGGCGATGGATGAGATAAGAAGAGCTGAAATCATGTGGCGCAGTTGGTTAGGGAGTTGGGCTAGTAATCAGAAGGTACACAGTTAGTGTCCTTGGGCAAGGCAACGTTGTTGTACTTGCTGTAAGTGTAATAGTGTAATCTGCTAATTGACTAAATGTAAATATAAGTCCACCCTGATTAAAACCGAATCGTGAGGGCTGGAATTACAAATAAATTTTTGTGAGCGGGAGAACAACAGGTTGATGAGAGAGAGGGACAGAAGCACAGGATGAGAGAGGACAAGATGAATAATGTACTGGGATCCATGATTTATGCATGAGAACACATTTGCGTGGAGCTATTTGTTCTAGTTATCTTATGGTTTCACTCAGTGAAGATGAAGTTGAGGTTACTCTGCCATGTTGTACTGAAGACGATCAGGCTCTAATGCTTCCCTTAGAGCAAAAAGTATTTTCTCTTTCACCCTTTTAGTACACGCTTAATAAATAATTAAACTTCTCTGTTTAACAGAGAATAGTCTAGGTGTCGCATATTTTATAGTTATTCATCTGTTTGTCAAGTCTATAGTCTGAATGTTATTGTTTTTTTGTTTTTATCTGTTCCAGACATATAAGTTGCTTTGGGAACTTTCCAGACCTCCCACTCTCCAAATCTCCCGAAATAGAATCGACATAGTTCTTTTGTCAATGTTGAGTGCTCCTCTGTGTGTTTTCCCGTACTTGGATTTTCCTTTGGCCACTTTGTCTCCACTCTACCTGATTTGGTACAAAACAAAAACACTTCCAGCTTCGCAATCAATCATAAGTAAGGCTGTACCCAGGGAAGGGCAGCATAATTGTAGGTTCGAGTTGGTCGCTATCACTAGATCGTTCCCAGTCCAAGACGGGGCTGAATTCACGTTGTTGTCAATAGTCCCATTATGTCATTAATCCCCATTAGCGTACCCGTTTCCAAAGGCCAAGTCTGAACCTTGTATTGATATTATATTACAGCCTGGAGCTCTCATTGTTGGCGTCTGGCCTCTTAGACGGCTGTCTGCACACTGTTCACACTGTAACTGGCACACTGTCTGTGTTGTTGTTCCAGGTGAATACTGAAATCGGCCCATTAGGTCTGGACCTATTAGCACCCTGTGTTTATTTTGTATGCAAATTGTAGAAGATTGTTCTGTTGCATATGCGTACAAAGTCGGTGTAGACCCTCATTCATCCAGAAGGTAGTCATCTTGACACTGATCAAATCAAGACGTTTCTATTACCATCCGGAAGTCATTCACAATTCAATCAGATAATGACTTCCGAATGGGCTCAAATGTCTGGATTTTGAAAACAGTGTTCACATGACTACCTCTGAAACCTTTTCTACAATGGAACACTCCTGGACGAATGAAGGTCTACACTGACTATGCAGGGAAATGCAACATAACAGTGTTACCAGAAGAAACAGTAAGGGATTTTTGATGATTGATAGATTGACAGGTTATGGACAGGTTTTGTTGTAGGGCACCGGTGTGAGAATTGGAAGTTAATTATAGTGTTCCTACACACCCTGGACAAAAAAAAAATAGACGAAAAGCAGAACAAGCACAATGGGTGAAACCTACAAGGAGAATTCACTCCCGTAAACCAGAGAAGATGAGATTGTCATTCAAACTACCCAAAGGTCAATGCAGATTTAATTCCCCACTGGCAGGCAACGAGAGCCAGAAATACCTTAATTTTCATGGAATGGAACTTAAAGGTTGGCCGCAGTGTTAACGATGTCCTGGCGACTTGAGTTTTCCTATGAAAGCGGTTTCAGCTATGTTACTGGAAATAACTTGGCTTATGGTTCAATCCTTTAATAATTTTCATGAGTTCATGTCTCATGATGGTGGTTGGTCTGGAATAACAGTGAAAGTGATATTGGCTGTCAATAATGATAGGCTCTTTTCATTATCAATGTTGAACCAATGTAAATTAAGGAACTTCACAGCTTAGATGCATATATTTAACAATGTACAACAACTTGAGCAAGGTTTGTTTTTTCTTTCATCCCGTCCATCCATCCCATATTTTTCTCCCTTGTTCTTAAATCCCTTGGTTTTTATTTTCTAATCCAAGCCCTTAACAATCAAAATGTCTTTGTCTGGAAAAAACATCTAGCTTGAAGTACCGCAACAACGATGTTGTTGGAGGCAAGAGCAGAATAGCAAGACTCGATTCCTCTCTCATCTTTTGTCTCCCATTTTGCTTTCATCCGAAGTCAACCCCTCCCTCCTCCACATCTTTATTTTCCTTCTCCTTATCACATCTCGTATTTTGATATGCTTCCCTGTATCTTTTATTTATTTTGTTACTTTTGAGTGCTGAGTACTGTACCTTGCTGTTGCAAACTGCATTTTCCCCACTGCGGGACGAAAGGATTATCATATATTATCTTTTATCTCCCTGTCAGGAAGCTTGTCGGTTCGAGGCGTGGCGGAGATGCTGGAGCAAGAGACCCTGCAGGTATTGAAAAAGGAGTGCGGGGGTCTTCAGACGCTGCTCAAGAACAACCACCAAGTATTCCGAGGTAAACCAGCCCTCGCGCAGCCAGGCTGAGCCTCCGGCAAACCACTTTCTGTGTACTAGTCTAGAATCAGAATAGTTTTTTATTCAACATGTAAGTTGCACAAACACAGAATTTACTGTGACAGGATGGTGCAAACAATAAACATCTATGGAACTTAAATAAAAAGCAGGCAAGTAAATTAAGTTACAATTTTAAAATAAACATTATAAAGTATAAAAGGAAGATAGATAATAATAAAAAAATTACTACATGAGAATATGAGTGTGAATATATAAGTGTGTGGTAAGTACCGTATTTTCCAGGGTGTAAGTCACACCACCCCAAAAATGCATTAAAAAAAATATGAATTAGAAAATTATAAATGGCACTGGACTATAAATTACATTTTTCTGAGGATTATTTGGGGATAAAATCAGAAACCAAGAACAGACATGTAATCTTGAAAGGCAAGTTATAGTTATAACAATAGAATAGAGAACAACAGGCTGAATAGGTGTCTGGTATGTTAATGTTACTTATTAACAGTTATTCATATAACCAGCATTAGTAAGCATTAGCACTAACATTAACAACAAAATAGAAGTTTACCAAACTCTCGATCTCACTCAAAATCACTAAATCCAAATAACTTAAATTTAATGAAGTCACCACTTCATCTGTGTTGTTCTGTCAATATCTGTGAAAATAAAAAAATGACAAATTATGTATTTTAATACATATTTAGTCAAAAAATACGGTAATCAGAATGTTGCCAGTTCGATTCCCGGGTGTGTCTGAAAAATATGGTATGTACACACTAGTGCAAAAGAAACACCATACAACCCCACTATGCTACGCTGACTCACAAGGATATGCAGTATGCTACCTTGTTATACACAAGACATGTATTCCCTCAAGGAAAATACTGTTAAAGTATAGATGTGAAGAGTCTGAAATGTTCCAGTTATGTAAGAACTCTGTGCAGTAATATGCCCCTACAGTAATTTGCTTCTTCTGCTGGTGCTGCCTTAAGTGGAAGGAGGAATGGTCCATATTAGGGACTGGAGGACCCAGACCTACAGACCCAGGGGTAATTGTCACGCAGCTGACTCCAAGAGGAAGCCAATGGCCCCTGGGGCCCTGAAGACGAGGGCTTGCTGGTTCCACGCTCACCACCCTCAAGGATGCCCCCGGCAGGCAGAGGAGTGCGCATTCGCACACGGCGCAGATGACCTACGACCTTCCACAAGACCCCTGAAGAAATTGAAGACCTTTGCTTGTTGATTGGATATGGTTGTACCGGCTCCGTTTGTGTTTGTTTAGAGTTTCATTCTTCGTCCGTATGCATTAATGATACTGTAAAGCAGGGGTGTCCAATCTTTGTCCTCACAGTTTTAGATGTTTCCCTGCTTGAGCACACCTGATTCAAAAGAATTAGGAGGCTTCCACAAAGCTTGATAACGATCCATTCATTAGAATCAGGTGTGCTAGTGCAGGGAAACATCTAAAACTGTCAGGACAGTGCCTCGCGACCAGGATTGGACATCACTGCTGTACAGTATGACTATTTAATCTAGTGATGGTTTTTCTAAATGCTTTAATTAAGACCAGTAGTCAGTTGTAAAGGACTGAGACAACAGTCAACTACCCAAAGTGTCCTTATTTCATCATTTATTTACAAATCATTGGACTGTAAAAAAAAAAAAAGAACGTGGGATTATTGTTGCATAGTAAATCCAGGGACCACCCTAATTTTTTCGGCCCTGTTTATTTTTTATTTATTTTTTACAGATCAGAGCCAAATAAACATCCAAAAATAAGATAAGAGGTTTTCTTGATGCTGTTTTCGCCCCACCGTATTGACCCCGCCAATGCTGGCACAGACACTGGGCCGCTTTGAGGTCTGAATCAAACCAACGGAAGTCCAGAGTGATTTAGCAGAGTAAATGTTAGCATATATGAATTATTCGGTGGGTAGGTTGGAGGGGGGAGGGGGTGGCATTCTGTATGGAGTTCCCCTCCTGGCTCCTCTTCCCCTGTTCGACCTAGACCAAAGCCTCAAATGTCACACGCAGATGGTTGTGGCACCACCCTGGGGCCACGAAAGGGGATGGGGTTGCAGGATTTGGGAGGGGGGGGTCACCGATTACAAAATAATACATATAACAAACAAAATAGGGAGTCAGATAGCTCAATGGGTTAAGGCGTTGGTCTTGTGATTGAAAGGTTGTGAGATCGAGCCCTGGCTGTGGCTATGTGATGTTGTGTCCTTGGGCAAGGCACTTCACCCTACTTGTCCCTGTACTTACTGTAAATCGCTTTGGATAAAAGCGTCTGCAAAATGAATAAATGTAAAGGCTCAACACTGATGTGCGTTACCTCCCTCACCCATGGATGTATAATAAAACTGTCTGTGGCATTTGAAAAACGGCGGCCGTTGATTTCAATGAAGTTGCTCACTTGGCACCATGGATCTAATAAAGAACTTGGCACATAGCCGAAAAAGTTTTCTGACTTCCTGGTTTGGGGAATGGAATGATGGGAGGACCCATTATGCTTTGCGGCAATGAGAACAAATCGTGTTCTGGACAAGCGCTGCGCTCATGAGTGCTTGTGAAAGAGTCTGACCGGTAATGACGAATCTACACAATCAAATGATGGATTTATTGGACACATCAACTGATTATGTTTTCATAGTCATGGTTATAGACTATACAAGGTTTTATTTTTTATTTTTTTAAAGTAAGGATAAAACTAGTCATTTTTATTAAGGTTTATCTAAAATTAAAATAAGGGATTCTCCACAATACAAGCTGTCATATTTATCAACCAAATGCCAGTAGTCAAATCGGTTTGTCTATCAATGATCCCTTATGTGATATAGCCTACGACTTCTTGTAATATTAAGTTTAAAGTTCTTAGCGTTTTATAGGCTTTATCGGCACATTCAAACAGGCAAGTCTTTCGTTATTAAGCGTTATGCAGCTTCTCTGTTTCTGTTTCTTTTACAGCTACATGATATAGTTTGGATATTACCTGAGTCATGGAAGGAGCTACTGGACATTAAGTGTAATTCCTAGCCTGATATCTTTTTATAGTCGACCTTAAAACACTGTTTTCTCCTGTAGTGAGATTTCAGAACCTATACTGAGCCACATGCTACTGAATAAATAAATACAAATTCCGTTGTGTGGTGTATTTAACATAATTAGGTGTTCCTATGCAAGGCTTTATAATGAAATAAGTTCAAACTTTTCAAAGTAAAAATGTGATTTTACTGAACATTAACTATTTACAAGATAACGAACATAACATAACAAAAACAACAGACTTGCGAGGGAGTGGTGAACAGTGTTCCTGAGACACAGCGGGACCGCGCTTGGGAGTGTACGCACACAGCAGTGACGTCACCATAGAAAATAAGACTTCGAAGGGGCTTTTCTGGCCTTTAGAAAACTTTTTGATGGTTTAAAAGTCCATGACTTAAAATGTGGAATAAAAAGATTAGCAAGTAATAGTGGTTACAGCTGGAAGTGTCTTGAGAACCTTTTTACAGGCTTCTCTTTTACTATTACGGTCTATGGGACAAATGCTTTCTGCGCCCCATGGGGATTTTATGTTGCCATACCACGAGTTGCCACTGGGGGAACTCGGCGTGTCTGCTGAGAGGCTGACCCGGGGCCTGCACACCTCAACGTTCAACTGCCGACGTCGTCTGTCCTCTAACTGTTCAACTGTCCGCCGGTTCAAAAGGACATTGGAAGGTTATTCAGATGAACGGACCGGATTCCCTTGTGGTTGCAGTGACCTGGTACACATCAGAATTGTTTTTATTCGCAATGTAAGTAGCAAAAACACAGAATTTACTGTGGCAGGATGGTGCTATAACTGTAACTGGTTATAGAGCAGAAATGCGATTTTGTTAGTTATAGTTAGCTATGCTAGCAAATAAAAACACAGCAACGGAAACGCAACTAGAAAGACTAGACTTTTGCGTTGCGTTTCCGTTACTGTGTTGTTTTTATTTACGTTTACATGTATTCATTTAGCAGACGCTTTTATCCAAAGCGACTTACAAGAGAGAGCTTTTACAAAGAGCATCAGTCATTGAGCATAGCAACGTGATAGACCCCGAACACAGTGGGTTTTTTAGATCGGGAATCACACATCATGAGAACCAATAAGTGCCAAGGGAAGAACTATAAATGCATAACACAACGATTGTGAACATAAATCAAGAGATACAACAAACAACACTGGCAAGACAACAATATGGGGACCAACAGATAGTTCTAAAGCACATTCGATTATGTGAAGTGCCATACTATTCCTAGGTGCCATTACATTCTCTAAATAAGTGAGTTTTAAGCCTTCTTTTGAAGGTGAGAAGGCAGTCGGTGCTTCTGATGGAGGTGGGGAGTTGATTCCACCATTGGGGAGCCAGGCAGTGGAAGAATTTGTGTGGCTCGCGGGCGCTCTTGAGGGGGGGGGGGGGGGGGTACCACTAGACGGTTGTCAGCAGATGACCATAGGTGACGGGTGGGGGTATAGGGCTGGAGGAGAGAGTTGATATAGATTGGTGCAGTCCCGTTTACAGCCCGGAAGGTCAGCACCAGGGTCTTGAATCTGATGCGGGCCATGACGGGAAGCCAGTGGAGGGCGATGAGGAGTGGGGTGACATGACAGCATCTGGGTAGGTTGAAAACCAGACGAGTGGCTGCATTCTGTATCCTCTGAAGGGGACGGATTGCATTTGCAGGAAGGCCGGCTATTAGCGAGTTGCAGTAATCCAGCTTTGTGAGGACAAGGGCCTGGACTAGCAGTTGGGTGGAATGTTGAGAGAGGTATTTTCTGATTTTCCTGATGTTGTAGAGCAAGGGTGCACACACCTTTTCACAGTCAGTGATCTACCTACTATAAAATTGCACAACATATAATTATTCAGAAATATATTGAGAATTCTTTATAAGAACCATATATGTTGTATACCTTAATAATTGTGTGAACCCATATTGCTTGTTACAACCCCAACACAAAATGAGAAAATCAGTTTACAAATCAATAAAGTTTATTTAAAAAAAAGCAACACAGGGATCAAGGAGGACTGCCAGTGGCACCAAATAAAGAAATAAATAATAACCCACCCCCCTTGACAGGTGCTAAGCACCCATAAATACAGTGGGTGGTGCTCAC
Organism: Protosalanx chinensis; assembly: GCA_030340685.1. NCBI lineage: Eukaryota > Metazoa > Chordata > Actinopteri > Osmeriformes > Salangidae > Protosalanx > Protosalanx chinensis. The sequence continues at coordinate 1,489,537 of CM059341.1, read as the reverse complement.
TCTAACCTAGGGTTGTAACAACAGGTAAACCTACGTGATGTTAGATGCCAAGCCTCACTCAAGGCTGACTCGCATAAATAAGAGCCAAATAATGCAGTCAAGGATGTTGCACATTTCCTTATGTTGGGGTACTTTTTCTCTGTGAGTAAGCTCCATAAATGTCCATGAGCTCTGGCCTTCAGCTCATGGTTTGCTTGTAGTGTCGAAATCTCATCTTCCACTCCAGAAAAGTTCAGGTGAAACAGTGTTGCAATTTTACATACATGAATGTAGCGATTGGCTCGAGTAAAGCAAAGTCTTGACTGCTGTCCTGACAACTGGGATTTTAGTTCCTTAACCTTTATCTTTCTCAACTCACTTTTCGGATGGAAGTTAGTGTCGTAGTTTTTATGTACAGTCCGAAAATGCCGCTCCACAATTCCCTTTTTCGGTATAGCGATTGCAGTCTGGCAGATGAGGCAAACGCACTTTGAAAATGACATAGTGAAAAAAAGTCAAACTCCCATTCCGTATGGAAATGGTAAGTTTTAGTCTATTTATTTGGTCCAGCTTCCCCACAAATTTTTATACTCTTAAGTTTAGAAGTCGTAAATTGGAAGATAACTCACCAATATGAGCACATGCGCAGTGACACATGTCAGAAAAGGTCAGATTGGTCAAACAATGATAATTGGCTGACGTCTACGTTGTAATGGTTTGTTTTATATTTGTCCTCTTCATGGTTTTATTCTTTGCATTTTGTCTATCCATGTAAGATTTGACCTTGCTCTTTGTAAGTCTTGTTAAACTTGATTTTATATATATTTCAATAAATCTGTTAAAAAAAAAATCGCCATGCGATCTACCAGTAGTACCTTCACGATCGACTGGTCGATCGCGATCGACGTATTGAGCACCCCTGTTGTAGAGGGTGAATCTACATGACCGAGAGACTGTGTCAATGTGAGCTGTGAGGGAGAGCTCGTCGTCCAAGGTGAACCCCCCAGGATCCTGGCAGAGGATGAAGGGGTCACTGTTGCAGATCCCATAGTGATGGAGAGATCGTGGGTGATTGAAGGTTTGGCAGGGATGATGAGGAGTTCTGTTTTGGTGAGGTTCAGCTGGAGGTGATGTCTGGTCATCCAGGCTGAGATGTCAGAGAGGCAGGCCTCGATTCTGGTCGATATCCCTTGATCAGTTGGGGGAAAGGATAGATATAGCTGCGTGTCGTCAGCGTAGCAGTGATAGGAGAAGCCATGGGAGGCGATGATTGGCCCGAGTGAGGTGGTGTATAGGGAGAATAGGAGCGGACCAAGGACGGAACCCTGTGGGACCCCAGTGGAGAGCAGGCGGGTACCAGATGTTTTCCCTCCCCAGGAGACTTATAGGATCTTCCTGTCAGGTAGGATGAGATCCATTTAAGCGCAGTGCCAGTGATGCCCATCTCTTCGAGTGTGGCGAGCAGGATCAGGTGGTTGACTGTGTCGAATGCTGCGGACAGACTGTGTCTAGCAGAATGACAACAGAAGACCTTGAGGCTGCTCTGGCAGACTGGAGGGCCGTGGTAACCGACAGGAGGGCAGTCTCAGTGGAGTGGCTGGTCTTGAAGCCCGACTGGTTAGGGTCCAGAAGGTTGTTCTGGGAAAGAAAGCTTGACAGTTGGTTAGCTACAGCACGCTCGATTGTTTTAGAGAAGAAGGGTAGCAGTGAGACTGGTCTGTAGTTCTGGAGGACGGCTGGGTTAAGAGAGGGTTTTTTGAGTAGGGGTTTGACTATAGCCTGTTTGTATGCTGAGGGAAAAGTGCCAGAGGTGAGTGAGGAGTTGAGGACATGGAGAAGGAATGGAGTAATAGAAGAAGAAATCGTTTGGAAAAGAGGGGAGGGGATTGGGTCAAGGGGGCAAGAGGTGGGGTGGTGGGAGAGAATGAGGTCAGACATACTTGTTTCAGATAAGGGGGAAAAGGAGGAGAGGCAAGTAGAGGGTTCAGACAAGGTGTGGGAGCGGTTAGGCAGGGAGGGTTCAGGGAATTGGCTGCTGATGTCTGCGATTTTATCCCCAAAGAAGCGAGAGAAGTCGTCTGCTGTCAAAGTAGTAGGAGGAGGAGGGGGAGGAGGGTTGAGGAGTGAGGAAAAGGTAAAGAACAGTTTGTGGGGGTTAGGAGCGTTGTTCATCTCTTTCAAGAAGTAGTCGGTTTTTGCCTCCGTTATGTGAGTGGAAAAGGTCTTGAGAAGGGAGTGGTACTTGTCGAGGTCTTGATTATCCTTGGACTTGTGCCACAACCTCTCTGCAGCCCGGAGGGAGGAGCGCTCTCTCCGAACAACCTCAGATAGCCACGGCCGAGCAGGTCTAGTTGCCGTGGGGCAGAGGGTGTCAAGGGACGTAGTAAGAGTTGATAGCAGAGCATCAGTTGCTGCGTCCGTTGGATGAGAGGTGAACTCATCGATGGGACCCAGGGATAATTTTACCACAGAGGAGAAGCGAGAGGGACATAGGCTGCGAAGGTTGCGCCGGAAGGTCACAAGTGGCGGTGCAGTGGGAGGGGTTGGAGGGAGTGAGACGGAGAGTTGGATGAGGAAATGATATGAGATGTGTAGAGGGGTTACTGATGTTAAGTCCGCGATGCAGTCTCGTGTCAGGATGAGATCAAGCTGTTTTCCTGCCTTGTGGGTTGCTGGTATGTCCAGTAGCGCCAGACCGAATGAGGTCAGAAGGGACAAGAAGTCAGCAGCCTGTGATCCTTCTAGGTGGATGTTGAAGTCATTGAGGATTACGAGTGGAGTTCCATCGTCGGGGAGTGCAGAGAGGAGCATGTCCAGTTCTTCCACAAAGTCGGCTAGTTGGCCAGGGGGGCGATAGAGGACCACTAGTGCAACTTTGATGGGATCCAGAAGCATCACATGATGGTGTTCGAATGCTTTGGTAGTAGGTGACAGAGGTGAGGACGTGAATTTGATGTGAGGAGCCAGGAGGAGGCCTGTGCCCCCTCCTCGTCCGGTGAGGCGCGGAGAGTGGGAGAAGGAGTGGTTCACTGAGAGTGCCACCGGTGTAGCTGAGTTTTCAGGGCGGATCCAGGTCTCAGTTAGTGCTAGTGCATGGAGACAGGCCTGGGATGCAAGTGCTGGTATGAAGTTGGCCTTCTTGACAGCAGACTGGCAATTCCAGAGCCCTATGGAAAGTGAAGGGGGGGGAGAGGGGGAAGCTGGATTTTTGACAAGGTTAGCTGTGCACTGTTTATGTTTTAGAGTGAACCTGTGCCTCCGGATAGTGTAGTTCACAGGGATGTTAAGATAACACATGGTGACACTAGGGTATAATCAAGCTTATTTAAGCTACCTGACTCCCACAATATCAACTCTCAAAATAACAGTGTTTTCCCCTCACAGTCCAACACAGCTTTAGAGACAAGAGACGCATTAAGACTAAAAAAGGACAACAACAGCCAACAAGCAGTTTGGTGGGAACTCGAAATATGTCAACCTCATTTACCCAGAATGACCCAGAAAGATCCTCACACCAGTTTACCAGAATTACAAGTGTGCCTCGTCTGCAAGGTGAAAGTGACGCTCCCTTAGCAAGCACACCAAGTAGATGCAGAAAGCAGCCATACCCCCATCTCAGCTCCACACCAGAACATAACGTGTCAACAACTCAGACACTCCCTATCACTCTGCCAACTGTAGAAGGTTGTAAGAAGACATTTCAAGATTCCCTCCCTACTAGTGAGCGGAATGAGTCCAATACAACTTCCCCAGAAAAGGTATTGAATAATAATCTATTATTTATAATCAAATGTTGTGTGAAGTACCTTTGCCTCATATAATTTGATGAACTGTAGATTCTGAGTGACAGCTGTTCAACCGCCCCTTATTTTCAGGCATCAGAGATAGCGGTAATTTCCCCACGTAGGGTCAGAGGTTGGCCTAGGAAGAATCTGATGGCTGTGAAACAGCAGGAACATGAGAAATGGACTCAGTCCCGTTTCCGTGCTGATTGTCCTCCAGTAAAGCACAGACAGGGACTGAAGAGAAGGGGAGATTATGAAAACTCCACCAACTGTCAGTCTTACCTGTCCTCTAGCAGCAGGCTGGAGCCCCTGTCTGAGGCAGAGTCAACTGGCCAAGGTACTGGGATATACACATGACATTCAGTGAAGGGCAAACACTATATGTATCTATGGGATTATGTGTAAAATCCTGTTGTTTTTGTCCATCCAGTCAAGTCAAATCCAGAAGGAACCACCCTGTCTTCAGACCTGTCCATTGAACTGAGTCTACAGGAAGATCATCTGACCTCACTTCCTGTCCTGGAAGAACTTGAGGAGGAGGAGGAGGAGGATGAAGAGGAATTACCCCGTTTTTTGATACAGATTGATAAACGTGAGGAGTATGTTCACAATGTGTTCTGCTCATGTTCATTTGATACAACATAGAGACTGTATCTGTTCTGTCTTTCAGAGCCCCCACGTATAACGGAGGGAATATGTGTGTGGTGCAAATTTAGGAACTTACCTTTCTGGCCAGCAATGGTAAGTGTAACTTCTACATATTTATAGTTTTAAAGGTTTTAAAAATGTTACGTTTTAAATAATAGTATTCCTCAGGTGAAACGTGTAAACGAAAAAAAAAAAAAAGCAACCATTGTTTTTATTGATGATCAACTGCTTGACAAAAAGAGGATCCACAATGGGTAGGATTATAATTAAACTTTCACTGCACTTCATTCTCAATTGCTGTTGTTAAATCTCACTTTGACATTGACAATCAACCCTGACTGGATTCATAGTTTATCTGTGGCGCTAAAGACTTTGAAGCCTTTTGATTGTGAAGAAGCTGATCAACTGATGGTAAATGAGAAATCGTATTCCTTTTTACTCTTTATTTTTTTACATATTATTCCTTTGCTCTTCTTTATAATCTTATTGACATGTAGTTCTTCTCCACGACAGGAAAAAGCTAAAGAGAAGTATGAAGATGCTATCTCATGGTGCCTGGAGCTGATCACTGACTACAGAATCCGTATCGGTAAAAAGTTTATAGCAAGTAACATCAAGGTTTCTTTCATAGAGAATCTGCCAGTATTGTGATCTTTAATGGGAGATCCTGTCTGTTTAGGATGCGACTCATTCACTGGCTCCTTTATCGAATACTTTGCTGATGACATTAGTAAGTTCTGTCTTAATTGTTTTCTCATGTTTTATTATTTGAAACCCTTTTGACCCAGCGGTACCCAACACCATTAACAGTATCTCAGTGAATTCAAACCAGAATAGGAATACAACCACTGTCCCCCACCTCCACCCCCAGGCAGCCCAGTGAGGAAGAGGTCTGTCCCCACCTTCCCTACTCAGCTCATCATGGATGAGAGCTCCAGAGAGCAGCCAGGTGTCAAGAAGCTCCTGCCTGACTGCTCCAAGGCAGCGCGTAACCGTGCCAACGACAAGCTGCTGACCTTCATCATTGAGCAGCGCAGGGTGGAGAAGCGTCTCCTGGTAAGTACGGCAGAAACATGGCCGCTCACAGGGTTTGGGCTGTGGGGTTGTTTTGAATGGGTCCAACGGATGTGATGTTATTTTCTCCTCTTTCTGTTTCCATACTGTCATTGTCTGAATGCCTGCCTGCCTTCCCGCCTGCCTGCCTGCCTGCCTAACCCTTCCCCCCTACCAGGCAGTGATCAGTGGACAGCAGCAGTCCAGGTGGTTGCGCTCATTCCTGAGGGCCAGCAGGACAGTAGTGTTCACCTACCTGGAGGACGAGGACCAGCTGGACCAGTTGTATCTTTACCTGAAGGGGGTGTTTGACCAGGCCTCCTGCATCGCCCGCTGCTTGCTGGATGTGGATCGCATCCGCTTTGTCCTTGATGTCCTTCTGCCTGAGGTCTAACTTCTCATCATGTTCTGTTACTGTGGCCTCCAGAATGTTGTGCTCTTACACTTTCTGATTTGAAATAAAACAAAGTACTTTAAAGGCACATTGTCAGGATTTATAAAAGTTAGTTTTCATAAGTCTTTATATTATATATATATTATAGCAAATATTACATGTTTTTTCCCCTAAACTAAGCCAAGCGGAGCAGTTTTGAAGGCACAATACACAGTTCAGATCATTGATTCTGGTTTTGTTACATTTTCTAATTGGATTTGTGAGACTTCATTTCACCTTATATTAAATATGTTCCTTTGCACCAGGCCATTATTTATGCCATAGCTGGTGTAGACAAAGTGTCACTGGAGAGAGCAGAGGACAAGTATCTAAAAGGGCCATGTCTTAGTAAAAGGTAAGAGGAGTGAATATGAACAGAACTGGAACAGAAAGCCATCAGATTGTATTATGGGTAATGTGTGGATTTTGATTTTGTTTTCCAACAGAGAAAAGGAGGAATTTGACTTGATGATAGAACAGCAAATGAAACCATTGCCAAAGGTCCCTGCATAAGGAACACGCACGGCCCAGATGACCTACGGCCTTCCACCTTGTACTTGCTCCGTTTTTTGTTGTTGTTGAGAGTTTCATTCTGCATCTGTATGCATTAATGATACTGTAAAGCAGGGGTGTCCAACCCTTGTCCCTAAGGCCATTGTTCTGACAGTTTTAGATGTTTCCCTGCAGTAGCACACCTGATTCTAAAGAATTAGGAGGCTTCCACAAAGCTTGATAACGATCCATTCATTAGAATCAGGCGTGCTAGAGCAGAGAAACATCTAGAACTGTCAGGACAGTGCCTCGCGACCAGGATTGGACACCACTGCTGTACAGTATGACTATTTAATCTAGTGATGTTTTTCTAAATGCTTTAATTAAGACCAGTAGTCAGTTGTGAAGGACTGAGACAACAGTCAACTACCCAAAGTGTCCTTATTTCATCATTTATTTACAAATGTGGGATTTTTGTTGCATAGTAAATCCAGGGACCACCCTCACTTTTTCGGCCCTGCTTATTTTTTTACAGATCAGAGCCAAATAAACATCCAAAAATAAGATAAGAGGTTTTCTTGATACTGTTTTCGCACCACTGTATTGACCCCGCCAATGCTGGCACAGACACTGGGCCGCTTTGAGGTCTGAATCAAACCAACGGAAGTCCAGAGTGACTTAGCAGAGTAAATGTTAGCGTGTATGAATTATTCGGTGGGTAGGTCGGAGGGGTGACGAGGGGGGAGGGGGTGGTATTCTGTATGGAGTTCCCCTCCTGGCTCCTCTTCCCCTGTTCGACCTGGACCAAAGCCTCAAATGTCACTCGCAGATGGTTGGGGATTTCCGGGGCACCACCCTGGGGCCACGAAAGGGGATGGGGTCGCAGGATGTGGGAGGGAGTGGGGTGGGGGGGGTCACCGAGTACAAAATAATACATATAACAAACAAAGGCTCGACACTGATTTGCTTTACCGCCCGAACAGTATTTGAAACCAAATCACCCGAGGTGGGGGGAGGGGTGACCTTGCGCTGGCGGTGCCTTCGAGCGTGCCGACGCGACAACCTTTTCGATCGATGTCGTCTGTAAAACTCAATCCTCTTTCCGTGCAAGAGACATCGTTATTGACTTCAAACTCGCGTTTTGGTCTTTCCCGCTTCCCTTGGTTGGATCTTACGGTGTAAAATCCATACGCTGGTTCAAAGGGACATTCGAAGGTTAGTTCAAATGAACCGACCGGATCCCCTTGTGGCCGCAGTGACACTGACTGAAGTGAGCAGAAAAATTTTAACAACAGCCTATTTACTGTCTGACCTACATTTTATCCTCCTGTCCAGGAGGATTCTGAGATAGTCTACCTGGTACACATCAGAATCGTTTTTATTCGCAATGTAAGTAGCACAAACACAGAATTTACTGTGGCAGGATGGTGCAAACAATAAACATATACGGAACTTCAATTTAAAAAGTAGGCAAGTACTATAACAAACTTTTGAAATACATACATTTTAAAATAAACTGTATAGTATAAAAATAATATAGTGTAATAATAATAATAAAAGTACCGGTAACTATACATAAAGATAGAATAGGAATATAAGCATATGAGTGAATATATACAAGTGGGTGGTAAGTATGTACACAGTAGTGCAAAAGAGATCAAAAGCACATATACCTGCTACACCAACACACACACACACACCTTACCTTTCCATTGTTGCTACCCCTACGACCCTATGACCTCATCTTCCTCCACCCACGCTGTCCGCCCCCACACCAAATAAGACACCTCATGACTGTTGACATCTGGCTCACACCACTGCCTCACAAGCCCCTTGACCAGAAGGAATGGATATTGATTCCCACCCCTCACTTGGCTGACTGAGTCAATGCTCTAATGGTATGTAGGAAAAAACTAACAAAACAAGACCAGTCTAAAAAAATGCAGCACCTAAACCACAACAGCAGTGAATTAACCCTTGTGTTCTCTTCAGGAACAGGATGACCCAGAACTGCATTTAATGCCCACACACACCCACAATGATACATTAGGTTGTAAATGCTTTATTGAACTCAGACAAAACTAATTATTTCTGATTCATGTAAAGCATGGCTGTATTTAGTGTGTGACTGTGTGTGATGTGCTGAAGAAACTTGAGACAGACCCAGTCTCCCTTCCGAAGATGACAGGGATATTAAAGAGAAAGTGACGATACCAACAACAAATGACCCAACCCTGAATCTAGGTCAGGCAGAAGTGGCAGATCTCTTCAGGAACAATCTTTGCTTTTTTCTCATGTGTTATTTAATGTGGTACCATGGGGTTTGTGCAATGTTTTCCCTTGTGAACGCTTTCGAAATGCCTTTCAGTAAAGCGCAAACAGCTGTTTCTCTAGTGCTCGTTATCTAGAGGAGACTGCTGTTGCGACCGTATTTCAATTTTTTTTAGGTTTTCCTGGCTGAAAGCTGCAGAAAAACATTCTGAACATTTTATTAAAATGTGCTATGATGTTATTACAAATGTATATGCCCAGTACACGTCAGTGTCAACGCGAGTGCCGCGTACAGGGAACTTTATAGAAAGTGTGAAGGATCCCTGTGCTCTCTTCATATTCTGCAACTCTCCCTGTTCTAAGGGTCAAAAAGGGCCCCACCTTCAACACTGAAATAAAGCAGGTTAATTACATGTTTAACCTATACCCTGTTGGGCACTGAAATGTGCAGCCGTGCATGATTTCGTTTGGTCTGAGTTCAATCAAGCAAATACAATCTAAATGTAGGCAGTTGTAGGCAGCCACGCGGCGCAGTCAGTTAGGGTGTCGGGTTAGTAATCAGAAGGTCCCTGGTTCGAACCCCAGCTGGGTCAACATTGATGTATCCTTGGGCAAGGCACTTCACTAACTACTTGCCTCGGGGAATGTCCCTATGTCTGCTGTGAGTATCTCCGGATAAGAGCGTCTGCTAAATGATTACTGGAAAATGTAAAAATGTAAATGTCTCATTATGTGTGTGTTAAACATAGTTCCGGGTCATTCTGGCCTTTAAAGAGGGCACAAGGGTTAACAAATGAGCTTGAACACTCGTCTCACGTTGTCCATCGCACGAGCATAAGCCTTCAACAAGGAGCAGCCACATGTGGAGAACAGTGTCCTAATCCACTCCATCTGGAGATGTTCTCAACTATCTGCTAGCTGTGAATGATCAGTCTGATCGCTGGAATGCAGAGGGTGGTCAAACTCAGGTCATCGGCACACAGGGAAGAACTGTGGTAAACATCCCACTGCAGAAGACTGGGGGAATTACACGTGTTTTTGTTTGGGGTTTATGTGTTTATTAGTGGGAGTCTGTATATCGGTCTGTGTTTTGTGTACTAAAGATGAGTGTGTGTAGTCATTCTTCTCATGAACCCAGCACAGAAATATGTGAAAAATGTACTGCGAGCAGGCCAACAGTTGGTCTTGAAATATCAAAGCGGTTGTTTTTCTCTCGCATTGATCGTTCTAAGATATATGTTCAGTATATAAAACAAATGACATGAAACTGAAGGCTTCCAGGACGTGTCCTGACGCTTTGGATAAAAGCGAATATTTTCTTTTTTTAAAGTAATGTAATATGTGAAACTGATTGAAAACAAAAACATCCTGTTTTGCCTGAACATCATATAAATATACAATTTCAAGTAGCAATGAGCTAACCAGAGAAATGAGGCATAATATAATTTACTTTAGCTGTGTGGTTGCATTTTACATCACATTTAGTCATTTAGCAGACACTCTTATCCAGAGCAACTTGCAGCAATTACAGGGACGTTCCTCCCGGGGCAAGTAGGGTGAAGCGCCTTGCCCGAATACACAACATCATGATGGCATAGCCGGGGTTTAAACCAGGGACTCTCTAATTACTAACCCGACACCCTCACCGCTCAGCCACCTGACTCCCCCGTGTACATCTCTACAGAGTCGACAGTGAGGGTCAAGACTGGCTCAGACACTAATGTGTACCATTTGCATTGCTGCATGAGTAGGTTTACACTCATGGGATCAGTGAAGGACACTTCACTGTTTCAGTACAAAGTGATAAACCACGTAGTTCTTCCTCCTTAATCTATGATCATAAAATGATTTTAAATGGCTTGGATTCAGTCAGTAAGCGAGTGCTCGAAAGGTATTTTGCCCTCATTTCCTCAGGTTAACCGGTTGTATGTAATTAAAGTGTGTGGTCATTTCAACATTACGATTTTTTTATCCTCGTAGCATTTTTTATATTGAGGGAGACCTCCCAGTTCCTCCGCCAATGCTTCACAATATGATACAGTCCTGCTTTTAGGTGCACAAAAGTATCGACTGCAGGTCAGATTCCGTGTTCTTACAGTTTGTCCTTACTGTTCGTGTCAACAACTTTGTTAAAAAAGTGAGTCAGCTTTTGATGAAAATGAATTTGGATGTTGTAATTCCAAACTGTCCAAATTGATATTCACTGTGGCAGATGTGAAGGACTAATTGCTTGTCACTTTCACTCAGAGTGTCACTGAAGAAGTGTATAAAAAAGGTTCAGTTCACAGGACATTCAAATTTTCAGCGCAAATGCTTAGCCGGCCTGTTATCGCACCTTCTCCAGGAAAATTCAGCCTGGCTCATCCTTTTAATGACAAATTCATTTGAATCAGGTGTGTTGGAGCTGCAAAACATCTAAAACCTACAGGACAGGTGTTCCCTGAGGACCAGGGTGGGAAACACTGATCTAGACTACCTGTCTGTCTGGTCTAGCTCTAGTTATAACCTCATAACATGCCACAGACAGTCTCATCTTTGTTTGTTGAATAGGGTGTCAGACGTTCCATCCGATATCACTCACTCAGCCTAGCAGGGGGGAGGCAGAGGAGGTGGGAAACTGGTTGGAAACTCTCTAATGCGTTACCAGTGAGACAACCACATGGCCAGAAACTACCTCTTGTCACACTAAATACCGACTTCGACGCTCGTCCCTGACTATTTTAATTTAGATTTTGTATTGAATTCTTTCATTTAGCAGACACTTTTATCCAAAGCGACTTACAAGAGAGAGCGTTACAAAAGAGCATCGGTCACTGAGCATAGCAATGTGATCGACCGCAAACATAGCAGGTTTATAGTCTATGAAACATACATTGCGAGAACAAATAAGTGCCAAGGGAAGAGCTATAAGAGCATTGAGCTGAATTGTTGTTGTCTCCGACAGACAATGGTCTACCTGTAGGACGCGAACAATAAGGGAACAACACTAACGAGTTTCCGCTCAGGGATTAACAAAGTAATTCTGATTCTGAACAACAACAACAGCTGATATTACAACAACAGTGCCATTAAATTCTCGGAACAAGTGAGTCTTGAGTCTTTTTTGGAAGGTCAGGAGAGCAATCAGTCTGTGTTTCGGGGGTTGGGAGTTTATGCCATCATTTGGGAGCTAAACAGGGGAAGAGTTTGTTTTGGGCTGTGGCGCTCTTGAGGGGTGGGACCACTAGACGATTGTCAGAGGAGGACTGTAGGTGGCAGGCCGGAGGAGAGAGTTGATATAATTTGGGGCATGCCCATTTACTGCTCGGAAGGTCAGTGATGGTCTTGAATAATGGGGCACAATGGGGCACCTCCACGATGCGGCAGCTCCACAATAGGGCAGGAAGTTAATTTCAAAATAAAAGCGCGATATTTCAAAATAAAAGCGCAAATGCATATAAAAGCGCATTTCCGGTTTTCCTCCCAAATGCATTAATTAGTAAACACATTAAATTACGTTAACTCTATTAATTCCTTGTCTATAGTTTAAATTGTTATATCATATTTATATACTAAACTTTAGACAAGATGCCAGACTAATATACACTGCACTGCGTAATTTTACAACTTAGTCATTACGAAAAATAAACGGTGGGTGATATGACTGGGGGCTCAATAGTGTATTTGTAGCCTACTACAAAGCTGAGGATCGTGAAAAGATAAGGTCAAAATGCTGATAACTGAAAACAATGGAGGTTAGGAATAACAAAGCTCAGTGCAGCCTACATTTCGTAAGACGTCATAAGCCTACACATTTTATTGTGTACTATACAATACTTCACTGCCTTTTCATTATATTAATAATAAATTGTAATTGAACCTTATTGCACTGCTGTTTTTCAGGTTTGGCTCTATATCTATGCCAATTATGTTCTTGTGCTGATATCTACAGTATAATCCAAGCCAATAATTAAATGATCAGTGATAACATGTAAAACACACCAAGTCACAACATGATTAGACTTTATTATCGCATTCAATAAACTCATTCATCTGTTTGACAATCAGAATAGGCCAAATATTTTCTTTGGTCCATTATTTCTGCACAGATCTGCAACAGCTTCTGTGTTGTGAAATGTGAACTTGAAGGGCTCCAGGATCGTTTCCTTTTCTAGGTCATTCCACACCCTCCCATACTACCTTAGCCTGGTTCTCTTCCCCCATGCCCAGGATTCCAGGCAGGTCCACTTTGGCAGAGAACAGTAACATGCAAGGAGAGTTTATAAAAATGTTTTATAACATACTAACAAATGCAAACAGTTACTTGACGTTATGCACTAAACATTTAATAATCCCTGATAATTTACGGTGTTGATGTTGCATCGGCGAAAGGACATTTTGACTTTATCAAATTTAGCTTCAAAACAACTACCCAAGCCGACATGTAACATTCGGTAATTTTCATCATTAATTACTTCTATAACTTATATTGACAAGAAATCATACATTTACTTTCTGTGGATAAAAATCAGCAATTTACCGCAACTCGGAACAGATGTGGACGCACTGGTCTGTGTCGTGAAATCTAGGTTTAAATGTCCTCACTGCCCCCCGACAAAAAAACGGCCCATTTGTGGAGTTGCCCCACTGTGGAGCTGCCGCATCGTGGAGGTGCCCCATTGTGGAGGTCTGCAGCCAGGTACTCTTGCGGACTGCTGCATTTGGGATTCTCTGAAGGGGGCAGATTGCACTTGCTGGAAGGCCGTTTAGTAGTGAGTTGCAGTAGTCCAGCTTTGAGAGCACAAGAGTTTGGACTAGCAGCTGGATGGAATTTTCAGACAGGTATCTTTAGATTTTCTCGATGTTGACCGAGAAACTGTGGCAATGTGTGCTGTGAGGGAGAGCTCGTCATCCAAGGTGACCCCCAGGGTCCTGGCAGAGGATGAAGGGGTCATTGTTGTGGTTCCCAGAGTGATAGAGGTCTTGGGTGACTGAGGATTTGGCCAGAACGGAGTTCTGTTTTGGCGAGGTTGAGCTGTCTGGTCATCCAGGCCGAGATGTAAATGAAGCAGGCCTCGATTCTAGTTGAGATCCTTGGATTGGTGGGGGGGAAGGATAGGTACAGCTGCATGTTGTCAGCGTAGCGTTGATAGGAGAAGCCATGGGAGTAGATAATTGGTCAGAGTGAGGTGGTGTACAAAGAGAATAGGAGCGGTCCAAGGACCGAACCCTGTGGGACCCCAGTGGAGAGCTAGCGAGGACGTGACATTTTTCCTCCCCAGGAGACCTAATAGGATCTTCCCGTCAGGTAGGATGAGATCCATTCAAGTGCAGTGCCAGTGATACCAATTTCAGAGAGTGTGGCGAGCAGGATCTGGTGGTTGACTGTGTCAAAAGCTGCAGAGAGGTCTAGCAGAATAACAACAGAAGACCTTGAGGCTGCTCTGGCAGACTGGAGGGCCGTGGCAACCGACAGAAGGGCAGTCTCAGTGGAGTGGCCGGTCTTGAAGCCCGACTGGTTAGGGTCCAGAAGGTTGTTCTGGGAGAGAAAGCTTGACAGTTGGTTGGCTACAGCACGCTCGATTGTTTTAGAGAAGAAGGGTAGCATTGAGACTGGTCTGTAGTTCTGGAGGGTGACTGAGTTAAGAAAGGTTTTTTTGAGTAGGGGTCTAACTATGGCCTGTTTGAATGCTGAAGTACGGGAAAAGTTCCAGAAGCGAGGGAGGAGTTGAGGACATGAAGAAGGAACGGTGTGATGGAAAGAAATATAGTTTGGAATAGAAGGGAGGAGATTGGATCACTTTTGCATGAGGTGCAATATCCAGCTCTTCCACAAAGTCGGCTAGTGGTCCAGGTAGAGGACCACCAGTAGTTCTTTGATAGGATCAAGTAGCATCACATGATGGTATTCGAAAGCTTTGGCAGTAGGGGTGGATGTGTATTTGATGTGTGGGGACAGGAGAAGCCCTGTAACCCCTCCTTGTCCGGTAAGGTGTGTGGAGTGGCAGAAGGCGAAATTGACTGAGTGGGAGGATCCAGGTCTCAGTTAGCGCAAGTGCATGGAGAGAGACCTGGGATGCAAGTGTGGGATGAAATCAGCCTTTTTTACAGCAGACTCGCAGTTCCAGAGCCCTACGGAGAGCGAGGGGGGGGGGGGGATGAGGGGGATACTGGTAGGTAGACAAGGTTAGCCATGCACCGTGTATACTTTACAAAATATCTCCCCTCTGTAGTGCACATGCCGTATCAGTTATTTATCTATAATACCCACTTCAAATGACCATTCAGAAGATTGCCTGTTGCATATCTCTAGGAATTTGGGATGGTGATTCACCTTTTAGATAATATAGCAATAGCTAAAAGCTGTATTTATAATATGAAACTTTAGTACAGATGTTTATTCTAAATACTATGAATTCAATGCTGAGATCAAGACTACTGGATTATTTTGGTTTCTAAGATGGCAAAAATGTGTCAGACAAAAGAGCTGTAGTATTGTCATAGACAGCCTTGATGTGGGTCGAGGAATGGGGTTACCATAGAGGCCACAACGGGGGTGTTGTTTCCATGACGGCAGGACTGTGGCAACCAAGCCAAGATGACGCCAAGGCTGACAAGGTCGAAACAACGTCACAAAGGTTGATTCGCCCACACTCCCTTGTGGATTTCTTGAAATTAAGTGACGAAGTGAGTGAATATCACAAAGGGGGCAATTAGTGTGATAAAAAAATACATATATACTGGCCTATTTGAGTCCCCCCAAAAACACAAGTGTTTGCATTTCATTGAGCATGGCCTTTCCAAAAGAATCCCTGCAGTGATTGCTGGAGAAGCAAGTCTGTGTTTTCTGGGAGGTGCGATGGGCGGTGCGATGGGAACTACTGGCAGTTGATGTGGAAAAGTCAATCTGAAACATGTGGATCAGGGGTGGGCAAACAAGGGTATGAACACATGGGGGACAGGTGGTTGAGCAGTAATGGAGTCGAGCTAGTAACCAGAAGGTCCCTGGTTCGAACCTCAGCCTATGCCAACATGCCACTGTGTCCTTGGGCAAGGCACTTTACCCTACTTGCCTCAGGGGGAATATCCCTGTATTTGCTGTAAGTCGCTCTGGATAAGAGTGTCTGTTAAATGTAAACACAGCAGTAACGGTTAACCAGCTGTTGTTGGTTTAATGGTAGGAGGGGCTTATACATTTACATTTAGTCATGTAGCAGACGCTCTTATCCAGAGTTACTTACAGCAAGTACAGGGGCATCCATTATCCAAGGACACAGCGTCACGTTAACAGCCCGGATTCGAATTAAGAACCGTCTGATTACTAACCCGACATCCTAACTGACTGCGCCACATGATTCCATGCTGAATACGTACTTCAGATATCTTATACATACTCAAGTGTTTGAAATGCCACTTGAATATAATAGAGCCACATGTTGGATGTGTTTAGGCACTGTTTGATGAAAATCAAACACTGTTTGATAAAATTTGATTTCCTTATTGGTGGAGACTAAACTAACTAACTAAGGTTAAACAGGATCAATATTGTTAGTTTTTTATTTATAGACCGCACACACCTAAAACATACATTCTTATATGTGTACTGTAAGCATTTGGACACAAAATTCATATTTGAGTCAGCTTTTTTGGCAATTCACCTTTATTCTGAACCTGATATTAATTCTGCTTTGCTGCTCTGACACGTCAGCGATTCCTCCCTGACCTGATATCATCTACAAAATATGACTCAATCGAATCTCAAATCTCATATCAGTCCAAATTCCCTCTAGCCAAATGTGAAGATAAAAAAAAACTAAGCTCAATTCAATCACATTAACCAGGATATTTTTATAGTCCCGTTTTTTGACTCTTATAGACTTGCTCTTCCTCCCCAGAGAGTGAGAGGGTGGGCGACAGCGGCTGGAAATAGCTGCCGCCGAGCACAGATGAATCAACGCTGCACCTTGTGCTTAATTAAAGATTAACGAGAAATCGGTTGGTGTGCCAAGCTTTCTAGAAGCCTCACTTACTTTCCTGATTAGACTTATGTAACACTAGTGAATACTGCATGGGCCTGTTGAAAAAGTAATGACCTCAGCCACTGTTGCGGAATCACCCTTGTGATGATGGCTGGTATAGAACCGTAAGCTCGAAAGATGGCCCAAAGCGTTCAAATTAAAAAAGATTTTGCTCATTGCCCGTTGCCACTAAAGCAGTTATAGAATTGATGTGGAAGAAATGTCTTGAATAAATGATGGGTGTCTCAAGAAATTTGGCATGGGTGGTTCCTGTCTGAAGCATCAATGTCAGAGATGTTCTGATCTCGCGATCCCAAAACCATGACCTCACCATTACCCCACATCTTAAATAGAACCCTGAATGAGCTGTCGCTATTTATTCAGTCCAGAGCCTTTGTAAATGCCATGCCCAGCACAACCACAGTGTCCATACTGTGTTGTTAGTAGTGGACTTAGTTCTTTACCTCAGCTTAGGGACAACATCTTTCCATTATGTAACAGTAGGGTTCTGCTAATTCACAAAGCATGCAGACCAAAGAGCTACCAGGTTGTGTTTGTGTGTGAGTGAGTGTGTGTGAGTGGGTGTGTGAGTGTGTTTGTCACATTGATGGATATCTTGATGGATGGCATAAAAGCCACATGACTGTCAGTTGTATTAAGATGTGCTGAATCAGATTGTCCACTGGGATAACTGCTTCAAGATGGCAGGTGGACGTGTTTTGGAGAGCACAGGATGGGTGGAGGAACACATAAAGCATCTTTGTGAAATGGACATTGCAAGAAGTGAAGTGTTTCTCATCGAATTGAAAGTAGGTGTCTGCGTGCGCGCATGTGTGTGGATCTATCTATGCGTACGGTGTGTGCCTGTGCGTGTTAATGTGCATGTGTGTGTATGTAAGCGTGTGTGTGTGTGTGCACAATGGGCGGAGGCGTAAAACAGGTGGTGAAAGAATGGATTTCACAACCACACAGCCGAGAGGGAAGTGTGAAATGAAGTATGGCGCTTGCACAGAACATACCGCTTTTTGTTTCATGGTCAACTCATGGTCGGAAGCTGTCCAACTCTAAATAGACAAGGGGACACCAAATAATTGGACTCATCAATTCTTCAATTTTGTGAGTTTTCAGGTTAAAGAAGGATAATGCTTTCTCTGTTTTGTCACGATTCCGCTTGTGCTGTTTTTATTCTGTTTGGCCCCTCTTGACGCAACTTTTCCTTGTGTCTGTCATACACAGTGGGCCTACATAATGAGACATACGTACTGCTTCAAAGTGAGGGACCATTGGTTCAAATCAAGTCGTCAAAAATAATATTGATCGTTGAATAATTTATCATGTATTCTACATTCAAATAATAAAATAAACAATATTGTAGATACTGTCTTGACTTTTTGAGTTAAATGCATTTCCATAGACTGCACGTATATACTTACATAAATAAATAAATAAAGATAAAATATCTAATTTAGGCCTACAATTTCAAATTTCTTTACAAGCCTTGCAAATGCTGGCAACTGGAAAGTTTATTAAAATCCTAAACATATTCAGTCACCAAAAGAAAAGACTGCTAAAAAGATTAGCTAAAAACAGACTGATATCCTCATCACGCAACTCACTTTGAATAAAGTTTTCTGGTGTTTCGTTCCATCCAAGTGGAGAAGTTTCCTTTTACAAGGCTCTTTTCATAGCCTTCTGAAGAAACTGTTAAAGCTCATTATTGCTACTCCTGTCTACGTTGCATTTACGTTTATTCATTTAGCAGATGCTTTTATCCAAATGGAAGAGCATAACAACAAGATAGGCCCGAAACATTGCGGGTAGCCAGAACATGAAGCAAACGTTGTGAGAAACCAAACAAGTGCCAAAGGGAAAAACCACATTCAGTTAAACGAGTTACAATTAAATAGTGTGCCTGTAGGAAAGCAAGCAACAGTAACATACCTACAGGAGCTATAAAGGGGCGTCAGATAGCTCAACGGTTAAGGCATTGGCCTCATGAACGGAAGGTTGTGAGATCGAGCCCCCGATGTGGCTTGACGTTGTGTCATTGGGCAAGGCACTTCACCCTACTTGCCTCAGGGAGAATGTCCCTCTACTTCCTGTAAGTCGCTTGGATAAAAGTGTCTGCTAAATGAATACATTTAAATGTAAATCAGTTACAACTGACCAACAAAATTGTTATCTTGGAGGAAACTAACTGGTCCAGTAAGTCATTCCCAAGTACTGTTGTGCTCCCGCCTTTTCTTGAAGGTGGGGAGACAGTAAGGCTGTGTCCGAAACCACTCCCTAACCCCTATATAGGGCACTATATAGGGATCACGCCATTGTGTAGTGGTGTCCGAAACGTTAGGGATCACCAGGTGATCCCTATATAGTGCCCTAGATGTATCCCACAATTCACCGCGAAAAGTAGTGAGCATCGGATGGTCACTACATGAGCAATATAACCCATCATGCATTGCCAGAACTTCTCCGGGCAAAGTTACGAACCAGTAACTGGTACCAGTAATATGGCAGATGGACGGGAGACTGTGTACAAATGTATGTGTTTTAACGGTGTGACTATTCTTTCGGCGGATAGATGTAAGGATGAGGGGCGAAAAAAATGAGTTGTGGAGCAGTACAACAGTCACGAGCCAGTTTATTCTATTTATTGGAGTCCACATTTTAAAACAAGGCAAATTAAATGGCTTTTTACATTCATTGAAAAACAAAATGTTAAACGAACAGAATATATGTAAACATTCCAGTCGATTACTCTGTAACTCTGTTACTAAAGAGCCAAGATAATACAATATGAAACCACTACCACTGTAGTCCGATGCGAGCTAGCCAGCGATTCCCAACCACGTCAGTTTTTTACTAGTTTTTCGAACTTGTGGCGGCAGCATTGTAGATTGACAATGCATTGTAAGTTAGCATTGAAGCTAGCGTGTTAGCTAGCGAAATGTTATCGCGGGGCTATAATAAAAAATAAAACATAGAAAATATCCGAAATTGATCCGGGGCTATTCATAAAACATCCGGGGCTAAAGCCCCGGACGCCCAGGGCTAATGACGCAACTGCGTGCTGACATAGATGCAGCTAGGAAGCCGCCGGGTTTGCTTCAGGGAATTTATTTTTTAAGAAGCTTCCCAATGGAAAACCTCGACAAAACCAAGGTTGTTTGCACCTTGTGCAATGCGGAATTGCACTTACAACGCGGACCCTCCCGCATTGCCCCTCCGCGCACCTCCAAAAAATCCTAACTGCGCGTCGCGTTGTCGGCGTCGCAAGTGCTGTGATTGGTCCACTCAGAACGTGACGTAGTTTTGTAAATAGTTGAGATACGTGTGCTGTATCGTTTGAGTGCACTTTTTGCCGTGATTTGCCGCAATTTGACATTTTATATTACATTTATACATACTACAATGCATATTGTTGTTGTATTGTTTTAGTGTTTTTTGTTATTATACTTTTTGTATTACATAATACATAAGAATAAAACACAAGTTTGTTTTCAAACAGTTGTTTTGATATTTATTTTCGACACACAACGCACAACACAGTTTACACACCATGCATAGTTCACAGTTTATTATCACTCATTGAGTGTGCTTCGGGACACCATCGTGAAGTTCGAATCATCGGCCACCACTTTTCTCCACTCGCCAGGCTGTATACGGCGAAGAAGCTCGTCAAATCGGCCCGCTGACATTTGAAAGTATCGAAAGTGCATTTGTTCATCCAGGTCCCTCAGTGGGTGAACCAGTGTTGCAAATTCACCCGTTTCCAGCCTCGACCGGTTTAGTGTTCGTACAGAACCCCCGCAAACGTCTTCTCTGTCGCCTGCGCTTCCACATCATTTGCAAAATAAGCATTTGCTCTTCAATAATGAGCAAGGATTCGGCTATAACCCTTGAAACCACACAGCCACACCCCCCTGGTGCCATGGCGGTGAATTGCAGAGTAACGCGGACCCTCGACGCAAAACTTCGAATGCTCAACAACCGCGCCACGCCCCACGCGTAAGGTTTGACGCGGGAGCATAAACCTAGCTTTACTTTGAGTCATTATTTAGGGAGCACACACATATTATGAATGAATTCAATGAGCCATTTTTATCTAGATTTTAAAAATTAATCTATGCCCACCTCTAATTTTTATCTATAAATCGCACCTGAGTATGAGTCGCCCAACCATGAAAAATATGGTAATCAGAATATTGCCAGTTTGAAAAATTATGTTGTGTCCTGGGGCAACCCTATTTCCCTGTAATTCGATAAATCATTTGATATGAGAGCATCTGCTAAATTACTAAATGTAAAAAGTAAATGTTGGAGGCTGGGCTGACTCTGCCTAGCTAATCCTAATGAATGTATCGTGTCTGCTCGTGCTTAGTTCCTGCTGGTTTGCAAGTTAGTCAGCACCCTCGAAAGTTACTTTGAAGTTTTCAGAGATAGTCATCTGGACACTGCTTTCAAAATCAAGATATTTTGACTCGCATCCGGAAGTCTTTCTCAGTCTGGGCAAAGGGTCTGCGAACTCAGATATTTGACTACCTCTGAAACCATTTCTACAATGGAACACTACGATTTTGACTCCGCTAACTTTCCAAACAGTAATTTTCTTCTTCTTTCATGTACCCTTGGTGGATTTTAGTTGACTGGTTGACAGATTTGGTATCCTTGTGACCATTGCCTCAGCAGACAAAAAAAATAGTGGGCTTATTCATAGGCTCAAGACTTTAAACCTGATAGGTGTTCATCAATGATGAATCCCTTAATTTCCGCAACCTTTTTGGTCTTTCACCAAGACTCTCAGTGAGAGATAAAATACCACTACCAGGACTGACAAAATATACAAAATGACGTATTCAAAGCCAATCTTTCACATTTGCCATACTGACAAAAGAATAATGAAAATTGACATGCCTATGATTCAGTCATAATTGCAATCATTCAATGACACCCTTTTATAAGTGACCTGACTGTCATTGGCGTGGTCAAAGAGATCAATTACGCTCATCAAGTTATAAAGGCATTATTTATGTGTCCTCTCCGGCCTGCCTTGCAAGCTCTCTGCCCGCTGCTTTTGGTCTCTAGATAAAAGAGAGACCCCGGGGGAACAAAGCAATGGTCTGACAGGGGTTTGGACTCCTACAGTGGCCCAAACCATTCAAATCAACAAGAGCATGATGAGGTGTTGATCGGAAGTAGACTAAACAATTCACCAATAGGGGTGTGTGTGTCCAACACAAAAGGTCGGAGGGGCATGAGTGCTGCTGTGAAATTCTGAGGACAAGGGCTGTGGAAATGCAAATTGCTTTTCATCTCCAAGTACTGTATCGTGTATGAAGCTGTTCCTTTGTGCTCGTTTGCTATAAGCCCGAGGCACGAAAACAAACTCATGCGCTGGAGTTACCTGTCACTTTATATATTTTTGGTGTCTCTCCTATATGTAACATCAGTTCTACCGTTGCTCAGCTACGGCCAAAGAGTAACACACGCTGCTTTGATTCTGCCATAGAAAGATAACAAAGGTGAAGCAAATGACAGGAGTAAAAAGTGAGAGCCAGCTATGTTCAATGTCCTAACTGATGCCATACAAGGGATGTTTAAATCGACGTCAAACGCATTCTCTCGACTGTGGCGTTGCCATGGGAACATGACTCATCATAACCAGTCATCCTGCTGTACCTGTGGCAGCTGGAGGCAACTCATGAAAGCTATTTCACACTCCTTTGTTTGCCAACCAACACAGTTTGGCAGCACTAAGCCCTAATTTTTGATAACATTTTACACCAGATGTCTCATGAAACTCAACACACAGGTCTTTAAAACTAGTTTGGAGTGTGCAAGTCAGTATTGCCTTTTAGCCCTGTTAACCCAGTTTCTGTAGCTGGTTCAAGTACTTGGAACAGTGGATTCAGATTCTTAGTGCTGATGAAAAAGATAATAAGCAAAAAGACAGCCGGTCTTTAAATAGGTTTTTTATCAAGCTCTGTGGAAGCCTGATAATTACCATTCATCAAAATAATGTGTGCTAGAGCAGGGACGCGTCTAAAACTGTCAAGACAGTGGGCCTCGAGGACCAGGATTTGACACCTCTGGCCTATGGTATGTTGGTTTTACTGAAGCCAGCTTGCTGCTCGGAAATCTTCTGTCAATCAGTACTGTCTGACGTGTATCCAAGCTCTCTGGGCTGGTGTTCAGGTATGTTGTCAAACATACTCCGTGGTGTGAGGAGCTGAAGTCAAGCCATCTGTCGCATGCTGCTCTTTTCTGTAAACACTCAACTGAGGCGTTCCGCTCGTTTCTCAAATCGGTCTTATCAGTAATTTTTTTATTGATAATCACTGCATGATAGCTTGTGTGTTACTCAGTGGGTCTGTATAAGCCTTTGGGTCAACATTTAACGTCAACGATTGCCAATTTAACGTAAATACAGACTCTCTCCTGTGTTTCATTAGAACCTTATGGTAATGCACTAGTATCGCTTCAGGGAGAATAACAATCGATAAACTGCAGAATGTACTGAGCGCTCAGTCTTCGTTATATCCACATTCACATCTTCACTTTTCACTCAGGGTCACCAATCCTGGTCCTCGAGGACCACTGTCCTGACAGTTTTAGATGTGATGAATGGGTTGTTATCAAGCTCTGTGGAAGCCTTAGAATCAGGTGTGCAAGAGCAGAGAAACATATAAAACTGTCAGGACAGTGGCCCTCAAGACCAGGATTGGGCACCCCTGTTTTAGCTCAACAACCCAAGGCTGACCCCAATATAGGTCGCAGTTCAGCGACATATCTTGCGGTGGCTAGGATATAACCAATTACTATTAGTCTACCTTGATTTGAGCACAGTGGTCATATTTGAGTGCAGTTTGGTTTAAGTGCAGTCGCAAATGGACAACACGGCACAACACAAATGTCATTGATTATAGTATAATTTGATTCACCCTATACCCGCTAAGAGGTCCTCGGTCAAATGGAATGTTCACCATTCTAAAGAAGACACAGGATAGCAGTGCAACATAAGAGACTTAATGTGGTCTGCCAGGACGCCTGAGCAGAAGGTACTTGGTTCAACTCCGACTGTGCCAACATGATGTTGTGTCCATGGACAAGGCACTTCACCCTATTTGCCTCAGAGGGAATATCCCTGTACTTGCTGTAAATTGCTCTAGATAAGAGCGTATGCTAAATGACTAAATGTAAATGCATGAATACATAATTATGGCACCAGTCCAAATTGACAGTCTTTGAAAGGAAAATATTATCTTTCAAATGTAATCATTAGAGTAGCAACGGCTGCAGAAATCGTCTGAAAGTAATAATTATGACATAGCGCTGATCATAATAAGGACTCGTTGGGGATGTTTTTTTTAAGATAATGCCGTGTTGAGCTGGCACGTCTCCTGTGATTGGATGAGCATTCAACAGAAGTAATTCCAAAAGATATAGCCAGTGATGAGAAATGGTTTCTTCATGCTTTTTGTTGATGTAGAGGAAATACTGTAAATCCAACATTGTAAAATGTAAGCCCTCCCTATCGTTGTTGTGTAAGCAAGAAGCAACCTTTGCAGCCCATGTCCTTCTCGCTTCTCCTCTGTGGTAACATCATCCCTGGCTCCCATTGATGAGTTCACTTCTCATCCAACGGACGCAGCCACTGATGCTCTGCTATCAACTCTAACTACGTCCCTTGACACCCTCTGCCCCACGGCAACTAGACCTGCTCAGCCCTCTCCCCCCTGCCCGTGGCTATCAGAGGTCGTTCGGAAAGAGCGCTCCTCCCTCCGGGCTGCAGAGAGGTTGTGGCACAAGTCCAAGGATAATCAAGACCTCGACAAGTACTACTCCCTTCTCAAGACCTTCTCCACTCACATAACGGAGGCAAAAACCGACTACTTCTTAAAACAGGTGAACAACGTTCCTAACCCCCACAAACTGTTCTCTACCTTTTCCTCACTCCTCAACCCTCTTCCCCCTCCTCCTCCTACTACCTTGACAGCAGACGACTTCTCTCGCTTCTTTGGGGATAAAATCCCTGAACCCTCCCTGCCTAACCGCTCCCACACCTTGTCTGAACCCTCTACTTGCCTCTACTCCTTTTCCCCCTTATCTGAAACAAGCATGTCTGACCTCATTCTCTCCCACCGCCCCACCTCTTGCCCCCTTGACCCAATCCCCTCCCCTCTTTTCCAAACGATTTCTCTTTCTATTACTCCATTCCTTCTCCATGTCCTCAACTCCTCACTCACCTCTGGCACTTTTCCCTCAGCATACAAACAGGCTATAGTCAAACCCCTACTCAAAAAACCCTCTCTTAACCCAGCCGTCCTCCAGAACTACAGACCAGTCTCACTGCTACCCTTCTTCTCTAAAACAATCGAGCGTGCTGTGCTGTAGCCAACCAACTATCAAGCTTTCTCTCCCAGAACAACCTTCTGGACCCTAACCAGTCGGGCTTCAAGACCGGCCACTCCACTGAGACTGCCCTTCTGTCGGTTGCCACGGCCCTCCAGTCTGCCAGAGCAGCCTCAAGGTCTTCTGTTGTTATTCTGCTAGACCTCTCCGCAGCTTTTGACACAGTCAACCACCAGATCCTGCTCGCCACACTCGAAGAGATGGGCATCACTGGCACTGCACTTAAATGGATCTCATCCTACCTGACAGGAAGATCCTATCAAGTCTCCTGGGGAGGAAAAACATCTGGTACCCGCCTGCTCTCCACTGGGGTTCCACAGGGTTCCGTCCTTGGTCCGCTCCTATTCTCCCTATACACCACCTCACTCGGGCCAATCATCACCTCCCATGGCTTCTCCTATCACTGCTACGCTGATGACACGCAGCTATATCTATCCTTTCCCCCAACCGATCAAGGGATATCGACCAGAATCGAGGACTGCCTTTCTGACATCTTAGCCTGGATGACCAGACATCACCTCCAGCTGAGCCTCACCAAAACAGAACTCCTCATCATCCCTGCCAAACCCTCAATCACCCACGATCTCTCTATCACTATGGGATCTGCAACAGTGACCCCTTCATCCTCTGCCAGGAACCTGGGGGTAAACTTGGACGACGAGCTCTCCCTCACAGCTCAAATTGCCGCAGTCTCTCGGTCATGTAGATTCACCCTCTACAACATCAGGAAAATCTGAAAATACCTCTCTCAACATTCCACCCAACTGCTAGTCCAAGCCCTTGTCCTCACAAAGCTGGATTACTGCAACTTGCTACTAGCCGGCCTTCCTGCAAATGCAATCTGTCCCCTTCAGAGGATACAGAATGCAGCCGCTCGTCTGGTTTTCAACCTACCCAGACACTGTCATGTCACCCCACTCCTCATCGCCCTCCACTGGCTTCCCATCATGGCCCGCCTTCCGGGCTGTAAACGGGACTTCCCCGACCTATATCAACTCTCTCCTCCAGCCCTATACTCCCAACCGCTAACAACCGTCTAGTGGTACCCCCCCTCAAGAGCGCCCGAGCGCAACACAAACTCTTCCACTGCCTGGCTCCCCAATGGTGGAATCAACTCCCCACCTCCATCAGAAGCACAGACTGCCTTCTCACATTCAAAAGAAGGCTTAAAACTCACTTATTTAGAGAATTTAATGGCACTTAGGAATAGTATGGCACTTCACATAATCTAATGTTGTTTAGAACTATTTGTTGGTCCCCATATGGTGACTTGCCAGTGTTGTTGTTGTATCTCTTGCTTTATGTTCACAATCGTTGTGTTAGGCATTTATAGTTCTTCCCTTGGCAGTTATTGGTTCTCATGATGTATGATTCACGATCTAAAAAACCCACACGTTTTATGCTCAATGACTGATGCTCTTTGTAAAAGCTCTCTCTTGTAAATCGCTTTGGATAAAAGTGTGTGCTAAATGAATAAATGTAAATGTAAGTGTTGAAGTGAAAAACACAATCGGTCTGCCAGATGCTCTGCATAATATTATATTTTCTTATATTATCTGGTACTCCACATTATATTCCTATACAGTATCTTGTCATTTTACTGAAATCTACTAAACCTACTATAGGGGGGAGTCAGGTGGCTTAGTGGGTCAAGGCGTTGGGCTTATGATCAGAAGGTTGTGAGTTCAATTCCTGACTGTGGCTATGTGATGTTGTGACCTTATGCAAGGCACTTCACCATACTTGCCTCAGGGAGAATATCCCTGTACTTGCTATAAGTCACTTTGGATAAAAGCATCTGCTAAATGAATATATGTGAATGATTATATTTATACAGATGTACAAACAATCTTGCATGCTGGCTTAATTTTGGCTGGATTGGTAAGGACATAATGGCATCATTATTGCATCATCAGTTTACATTTCCCTTTTCATTTACAAGTATTTACAAGTGATTTAATTTCAAGTTATTTAACGAGTCTATGGATAAGTTAATTTAGAACCTCAACATATATTGACTAACCCCCAGGCTGACCGCTAGGGTCAAAGAGTACAATGTACTCTGACCTTTTACAGTAGATTGAGTTTCTTGTGAAAAACTGCTATTTTTAGTTTCTATGGTAGAACTGGCACTCTACAATGTACATTTCAGATGCTTTTTTTCAGACACTAGGGAATCCATCCCGTACACTAGGGAGAAGTCACCTATCTTCCTAACATCTAAAGCACTCACATTGCTCTCCTGTGGTGTTGAGTGTGTTTGTGAAGGTCAGGCGCTGTAATGCAACAGTGTGGCCCTCTACTTGGCTGGATGGAAAAGTGACTGAACTGACCACGAAATTCTCCTTTGTTATAGTTGTTTAATGTGCATTTATATCATGTCCTTTGTCCAAGTCCTGTCATAATTTTGCTTTGTGTCCTGTACCAATCCAGTCCAAATATAGCCCGCAGATATTTTTCTACATCTATAGTAGGTTTAGTAGATTTGAGCAAATAATGTTACAATGATCAGAATATTTTGGAGGTTGTGTCCATACAGTAAAGCATGTTAACTTATGCCAAGATCATTCCTTAATGAAATCTATGTTTGGAAACATCTAGTGACACTGTTAATTATTACCATATTTGACTGTACTGCCACAGTTTGTTGTCAACCTACTCTCGTGAAGTTGTGTGAAACCCCCAAATTATAAATAGTCAGGCTGGTAGCTATTAGTAATTCCGGAAGTATAATTTTATTCAATAGCTTGAATACCTAATTTCACCCCTACTGCGCCAGCGTTTGCTTAGGTAACGCACCAACAGCAGGCAGTTATATTAAAGTTGACACCATGTCAGGGCTATAAATAGACCTGCACTTTTCCCCCGCGAGCACAGCTGTAGCCTCCCCCAAGTCGTTTGATCAGTCGTTTGCAGAAAGATGACATCGCCCGCTGTTATTCCATCTCCCTGCCTCTCTCTGGCACACACGGTCCAGAAGAACCCCTTAGCTAATCCGCAGTGTACTAGAATTGTCTTGTTAGTGTGGTAGAATTTTAAATGAGACGTATCAGGGAGTCTTCATTATGGTACTGGACAACTATGCCAGGCAATTTACAGTGTGGAGGCAATTTGTCCAACAGGTCAGATGTAAACAATAGGTGGCAAGGTGGAGGGGTAAGAGAATAGAGGGACACTGGTTCTGTTGGAGGGAGTCATGTGGCTGAACGGTTAGGGGGTCAGGCTAGAAATCAGAAATCAGAAAGTACTGTGTTCGAACTCCGGCTGTGCCAACATGACATTGTGTCCTCGGGCAAGGCACTTCACCTGGCCATCTACACTAAACAGTGTATGTGTTTTAGGTCGGCCCAAATGACGTGTCGCTCCGAGTACGGTTCGTTTGGGTCAGTGTGAACACAACAGCCGCACTCTGGTGTGCTCTCTGGTGCGCTCTCTGGTGCGCTCTAAACAGGTGGTCTCGGAGCGGCTCCCGCTGAACTCTGGAGCGACCCATCTGTGGTGTGAACGCTGCTCGACCTCGGGCCAAACCAAACACAGGAAGTTCTTCACATGTCACTGAGATTCGCTGTCTACTGGATATTTGGAGCGATGATTTTATTAATGCACACCTGTCTTCCACCCACAAAAACAGTGATGTTTACGGGGTGTTTAGCAAACGGCTCCGTGAGAAAGGGTTCTCCTGAGTCGTAAAATTTGGCATTGCGTCCTGTAATGCATCAGCACGTTCCTCTCCCGACGCCGACGGGTCTCATTTTCAAACTTAACAATTTGCCAAAAATTTAATAAACAAATTATAAACAAAACTAATAACCAGCGCCAGGGTAAACAGACGTGCTTTTGTTTATCTCCATCTCGCTAGCTTCCGCGTGTTAGGCTGATTGTCATGGAAACATGTGGGGGGTGGTCATGGGGGTCAGAGCTGTCAGAGACCAATGACAGCGCTGACAGTTGTCACATAGTGTACGGTGCGGCGTTTCGAGTACAGTAACCGAAAAATTATGTGAAAGCAGCCTAAAGCTCAGCATTTTTTAATACAGAACAAGTGTCTACGATGAAGATCATTGTCTGCCTATTCGTTGCAGTAAACCAAAGTATTTTTAGAACCCGAGACGCTATGCTTCGGTGAACATGTGAACACCTCCTTAGCCAAAGTTGCTCCGGTTCTTAATGATTTATTTCATGAAAATAGATCTATTTGGCACTTTCACTTTATGCTCCTCCAGTGTGCACCTGGTGCATTTTGTCATGGGCGACCGTGCATTTAGGCTATCAAGCCCATCCTTTGGTCTCCATGTATGCGCTTAGTTTTGCAGACTTGATGAGTTCGGTCGCCAACACGTGTATTTTGAATGTAACTTAATTAAAGTCAATTTCATCAACAGTTTTGAACTAATATATACGTAGTTTTCTGGTCAATCAAGCAGCTTCTCATCCAATGTTTTTTTTGTCGTTGTCTAGTACGCATGTTCTGCGCACAAGTCAGCAGAGTGCGTTGCCACTGTTTTCATACAGAGACAGTCGTAGCAGTCGAATAGGAGACACCAACTATGATATCATGTCCATGCAACTCAAATACCTGCATTAACAAAGGCGTCTTCCTGACTATCTTCCACGTTTGTAACAAACAACACAATGGTCTGAGCACTTAAAAGACAGGCGCACGTTTCCTCCCTTCATTTACATTACATTTACATGTATTCATTTATCCAAAGCGATTTACAAGAGAGAGCTTTTACAAAGAGCATCGGTCACTGAGCATAGCAACGTGATAGATCCCGAACACAGTGGGTTTTTTAGATCGTAAAACATACATCGTGAGAACGGACTTTGCTGAAATTCTTCAGAACGCTGGACAGCTCCTCCGCAACTTGGAGACCGACTGCAAGACTTGTAGGAGTTCATTTCTCCAATCTGGAACGAGCAGCTATTGGAAATGAGCGAAGATTAACCATGGTGGATTTGATTTGTATCTTATCATCAGGTACAGGTCCACATCCGGACATACTGAATTGAGAAATGGACTTTGCTGACATTCTTTTCGCGTTGTTCATCGTCGTGGTCGCAATCGTGTCTTTGCTGTCGAACTTGTTGGTGCTACTATGTTTCGTTCACAGCACCGAGATACGGCGACAGGTTCCAGGTATTTTCACCATGAACCTGTCTTTTTGCAACATTCTCATCACAATTTTGAACATGCCAACAACATTGGTGGGGATTATCAGAAATCAGCAACCCTTTGGGAATTGCCTTTGCCATACCGTAAGCTTTCTGGAGACTTTTTTGACTGCGAACACGATGTTGAGCATGGCAGCTCTTAGCATTGACCGGTGGATAGCGGTGGTCTTTCCCTTGAGTTACTCCAGCAAGATGCGATATAAGGATGCAGTGATCATGGTTTGCTACTCATGGCTACATTCGCTCACGTTTTCCCTCATTGCGCTCCTCTTCTCATGGGTTGACTACAGCGATATTTACGCGTCCTGTACCTTGCATCTAACCGAGGAGAGCGACCGGATTAAGTTTACAGTGTTCACCGTTGTTTTTCACGCCACCAGCTTCATGTTGTCCCTTCTAATCCTGTGCTTCACGTACTTCAAGGTTTTAAAGGTTGCACGGTTTCATTGCAAGAGGATTGATGTCATCACCATGCAGACCCTTTTTCTGCTGGTAGATATCCACCCAAGGTACTTGCATCCATGTTTACATGTCAAAGTTTTGGTCCGTGATATTTATATAGTTCAGTGTTGTCTTTGGCGTTGAACTAAAAGCAGCATAACTGATGTTTTCAGTGTGAAACAAAGATGTCTGGTAGAGCAAAAAAGAAGGAAACAGAGAGCCACCAAGAAAATCAGCATCTTTATTGGCTCGTTTATCATCTGTTTCGCTCCTTATGTAATTACAAGGTAAGTGGGTTTAATCATAACATAAAACAAGCAAATATGAACCGCATGACCTCCTGCAGACACACAGCACTGTTTTGTTTAGTTGCTGTCTACTGTGTACTACATTGCTCCAAGCATATAAAATTAACTATACAATACAAAATGTTTAAGCAGTTTCCTCCAATGACAGCTTTGCAGTAGCTCTCGTAAAACTTGAAACGCAGTGTGCCATGGTCCTACAATGAATGTAGACAGTGAATAAGACTCATTCTAATCTTGAATAGGTTTAATTGAATTCCCCAGTTCCAGAGTCAATCACATTTGACGCATCTCATTCCTGATTCAATGGATGCGTCAGGTTAAATGAACTAAAATGTTAGGCAAGTAATTCCTACTACTATCACTGCGTCAGAACACTAACATTAGTTTATCATAGCTTGACACGGTATAAGACATCTCCAAGAGCAATCAATCACCGCAATTCCTGATAAATAACAAGAAACAAATACTGTAACCCCGAATCTTACGTAATGAGATTACATGTGTCTTGTCTAAAAGGCTATTTGGGCTATATCTGGCTCTTCCTCCCTTCCTTCCCTCTCAGACTGACTGAACTACTTCCTTTCGTGTGCATCAACCGCCACTGGGGGGTCGTCAGTAAGTGCTTGACATACAGCAAGGCCGCGTCTGACCCCTTCGCCTACTCCCTACTGCGTCAACAGTACAGGAAGGTCCTGGTTACTGTCGTCAACAGGCTACTGCGCCGGGATCTGTACCCCTCATCTGGACACAACAGCTCTTTAGACACAGAGAACGACTACTGCCTTCAGAGGATCAGTTAACAACAATCTGCGCGGACGTGGGGAAAAAATAATGCCGGCCGGCCGGCAAAATAACGTTTGTGCCTCGTGGGTGAAGAGGAGTGGGGCAGGGTTACACGGATAGAAAACAGGGTGAATAGACCAAAAAGGCGGTGGGGGCAATTGTGAGTGGGGGAACTGTGGGGTTGGAGGGGAAAGAAACACGCACCTAAACACACTCAAACACTCACACACGCACGCACACACACCCACACACACGCACACGGAGATAACGATGACCGAATAAATAAATAAAATTGGACTTAGTTGACAAATGGAATAACATGCGTATCATAGCTTAGCACTATTATGAGAGCTAAGAGAAAGGTGTTTGCTAAATGCTAACTATCACAAACCCTGGCATCGTCACTTTTAACCTCACTTTGTGACCCAACGGGAAACAGGGACTAATCAGTTGAGTTCTCTGAATTGATTGTTGTGAATCATGGATGTCAAATAGTATCTGTCTAGCTCACACTGTAATTTACATTACATTACATACATTATAATTCAATTACATAGCCTCCTCACAATGGAAAGTGCCACAAAGTGGTGGCTGTAGTCTGGACTGTGTGCAACTTCTCTGCAGTTCTTCACAAATGTCATGTCAGTCACTGGATAATGATGCACTTTGTATAAATCTCTCCAACCTAACTAGTTTCAAGAGCCAAAGGTAAATCGAATTTGTACTATGACGTTAAGGTGTATGTTGTAACTGAATGTAGGCACAGGTACTTTGGAACGAAATACATTTGTACATCTGTCCTTATTTTGCCAGGTGGTTGCTGAAAATATTTGTACAATATAGTGTAATCTTAACTCTTCTGCACTGTACAATAAATTATTTGTAGAAATGATTCGCTATCTACAGTTGTGCTACGTAATGCGGCAAAAGAATGTCTTTATGTACAAATGTTTTAAAGACACTTGTATTTGTGCCAGATACCAACATGTGACTGTTAAACGTTTTGATACACTTAAAATGAAGATAGTTGTTTCATTAAAAGGTATTCTTTGGGTGTAGACACAGGTGGTTTTAATTCTGTGAACCAGTTGCTGTTCTTTGGCAGTGTACGGTTAAGCTGCTGTTTGTGAAAGTACGTGCAATAAAGTTGTCTATTAATATTTATCTTACGGTTCGTACATTCTACTGTCTTATTCATCATTTAAATATAATGTAATAGGCTGGCAATTGGCATAGGAAAGTATACGCTATACAGTAAAATCTATATAGGCTACTCGCTGTATAAATATAGGCCTACTATATGTACTATAGTTTACTATATATTATTACTATTGACTATATGTAAATGTGTATACATATATAAATAAAAGCGTCTGCTAAATGAATAAAATGAAAATCAATACATTTAAAATAGGTTATCAAATGGCATACACTAAAGATAGAATGGGGTTCCACAAGAATGTTATGCTTGAAATTGACAACAGGTGTATCACAAGACAAAATCTTACTTGCCAGAACATGGCTTTTTCTTTTTTCTCCGTTCAAAGATGTTTCCTATGTAATTTGATAGTCGACCGTAATACGTGTAATAAACAGAAACGTTGGGGCGCTTGAAGATCCTTTGTAATTAAAAGCAGCGCATTTAGGTGCCACATCAATATGGACTGCAGTCGGACAGAAATGAACGCTATAGTTTTCCTGGTTGTATTAACAGCGGTTGCCTTGTCTTCTTCTTTGCGTTGTGAACCTGGACAAAGATTTTTGGGTAAAGTATAATTAAAGTGATTCCGAACATCATGTTTTCGGTGGACTAAAGTCGATTTGTAATAATGTGGGTTAGGGTTAATAGTATGTAGCCTTTGTGAGGTGAAAATTTTTACCCTTTCTATGTAGGAAACAGATAAGGGTATTTTTTAATTAATACAACGTTTGTCATCTTGTGTAATGTTCTGGAAACTTACTAAAGTAAATGCGTGCAAACATATGCAATACAGAAGTTTGGACACATATTGTCCCATTAATTTGAATACGAGGGTGTGTCCAAACTTAGTAGTGTACACTACTAATGGGATGTTTATTACTTGTTAAGTTGGCCTGTTTGAGACAGAACATTCTACATTATTTAGAATGTACATGTACATGTAAATGTTTTACAGGTAAAAAATATGTGGAGTGATTATACTTCATGGCTCAGTTATAAACTATAATATATTAGAAGTCGAATCATTATAGTGTTCTGCCATCTAGTGTTCCATTTAGTCCAGGAATATAAAAACTGTTTTCTCCTACAGGGCGTTGCAAACCAGCCGATGAAAGCAAAAGTACGTATTCAAAAATATTTTACATTTGCTAAAAGCCTACAGTTTGTGACGAATATCTTATTGGAGAGCCAGGGTCTGGAACAATGACTACTGCTAGACTTCATAGAAAATACTATAACATCCAGAACCCAGTCTGCAAGCTTAAGTTTCATGTGACCCAGTTGTCTAAATTGGGTTCCCAGACCACAGAGCAGGCAATGATCAAAGTAACAAGGTGTGGCCTGAATCAGGCCTACGTGCAGGGAAGGTTCCAGAAGAGTCTTAGGAGCAACAGGCATATTAAATTACCGCATAATGACTCTGAAATGTGTTATTGATAAATATAATTATGCCATGTTGATGGCTGTGATGATAAGAAGTCATAATAATATTGTGATGTAAATTCATTATACAATATAATAAGAAAACAGTAAAATGTATAATAAATAAATCACAATGGTCGGCCTGTTAGATATTTGTCTTCTAAGATGTGATCCCATCTGTTTCTTTCGATTTCGGCCACTTTTTCTCTAATCGAGGCTAATATTGTGAATCAATTTTATTACAGCATGTATCCTGTATACAAGTTAATGGAGAACTAACCATGACAGATGTTTTGTTTTTTTCAGAAGGAAGAAAATGGGACAGATACAGAGATCACATTTGTTTGGTTAAACAGAATTTAGCTTTAGGGTCCTCCAGTGAGATATCTAGACATATTCCAGAATGAGCAATGGCTGTATTAAATATTTAAATTAAAATTTCCAGATATAATAGAAATATTTGGGATATAACCAGTCTGCAGAAGCACATGTTATTTTGAGAATGTGCAGCCTGTAGTACTATATGTATAACACATTTTAAATTGTATACAGTTGATTTCCAATATTTAACATGTTTTTTTAACAATGATCCAACCCTAACTGCGCCTACCCTTTAGCCAAGTGCACGGACATGATTTTGGGCTACTGTGAAGACATGCCGTACACTCAGACCATGTTCCCCAACACGCTGGGCCATCAAACCCGCCAGGAGATCGAGATGAGCACAGAGTACCTCCTCCTCAGCGTGATCCACTCCCTCCTCAACGGGGAGTGCACTCCAGACATCCGTATGTTAGGCTGCTCTGTGCTAGCGCCGCGCTGCCAGAAAGACAAGGCACTCAAGCCGTGCCGCAGTGCCTGCGAGGCGGTGTTCTTGAGCTGCGGTCATGCATTCGAGGGCATCGGCATGGCATGGCCCTACTTCCTGGACTGTGACCGCTTCTTTCTCAGCAAAGAGGAAGGCTGTTATGACCCCCTGGAGGGACTGAGAGGTAGGGACCAGAGTTGGGGCTGTGTTTACTAAAGCTTTACATCAGGGTGGGTACTTTTAGTCCTCAGGGACTGTCCTGAAGGATTGACATTTTTCCCTGCTCCAGCACATCTCATTCAAATTAACTGGTGTGCCAGAGCAGGGAAACGTCTAAAAAACATTAACAAATTCATGGCAGTGGCCCCTGCGGACCAGGATTGCCGACCACCTCTGCTTTACATCGTAACCTGGTCTGTGACATAAGATAAAGATTGTGTTCCTGGCAAAACTGCTGCTGGTTTTGTCCGAAGCTGTTTTTGTTGTTACTCATTCAGTCACTGTTATTTCACATAGCTGTGAACTCTTATTTTGCTATTTTGCTGCATCAAGCAATCAAAGGAAATCTCCCTTGTTTCCGTTACACTACAAGTAATGCAAAAGGGAGAGGATGATTTAAAATGTGCACACTGTATGGTTCGATTTTTTTTTAAATACAGCATGAAACCTGTATATTTCCAAACTGGTCATAATCTTCAAGAAACGCGATGCATGGCAACACCACTGTTATGATACTCCTGCCAAACTGGTGTCATGCCAATGGCACAAGCCCAACCCCAGTAGGAAGAAACACTACATTGTTCTTTGGCTTTTTATATATATTTTCTGACAGTCAGAGATGACATAGCAATGTCCCCCACTTCACCCCCACTGTCTGCCTGTAACAGACCAGCAGGAATTAGCTTCAGACAGCTTCCCTGTGGAGCCATCCACCCTCATCCAGTTCACATACCAGTCCCACGCTCAGATGACCAGCATCCTTACTAAAACTGCAGCACGTTGCTCTGACATCGCGACCACTTACAGCATAGGCCACAGTGCGGAGGGCAAGGACCTGCTGGTGCTGGAGTTTTCCAACAACCCTGGCCGTCACGAATTGTGTAAGCACCTATTCTCTTCGCGGATTAATGTCTTGTTTGATAGCACTGTGATTCTTTTCGAATAAGTACAGTAGTAGAAAAGGTTTCAGAGGTAGTCATCTGGATTCTGTTAGGGTTAGTGAAACTCAATACAGTTCTATTCTCATCTGGAAGAAATTCTTAGTCAATGAGTACAGTATACATTGTCCTAGGGCAATTTATTGTATTTTTGATTCGCTACAATTTAATCCACAATTTAACTGTGCCTGAAAAACGGTTTGACTGGTTCATCATGACCCCCTCTAGTGGAGCCAGAGGTGAAGTACATCGGCAACATGCATGGGAATGAGGTTCTGGGTCGTCAGCTGCTGCTCTACCTGGTTCAGTACCTGTGTTCAGAGTACCAGCAGGGGAACCAGCGTGTCCAGACCCTGATCAACAACACGCGCATCCACATTCTACCTTCCATGAACCCTGACGGCTACGAACTGGCCTTCTCTAGTGCACAAGACAGCGTTGACCCCGAAATTGTGAGGTCCCTTTTTTTTCTCATTCCAACACTGATCTAGTACATCTAATTGTAATACTTTGCTGTTTGAGAACCTGAATCATGTTTGTAACAACTATGGTTGGACACCGACAGAAGGGTATCATAGATTTCCAGGGCAGGGCTGGACAGGTCTGGAATAAATCACTCATGAAAGCATAATTTAGCGAGATAGTTTGCCATGTTAATAGCCACAGGGACGCTGTATACAAGCAAATACGTGTTTCATGAGCAGGTAGTGCACGTTCCACCTAATACTTAAAGCCTGTGAACAACTCAAACTATTGAAGCCCATTAATTTCCTTGTTAAACTTGAAGGGTGAAAAATATGAAAGTCGGGCTAGCGGCCGCACTAATGCCCAGAACATCGACCTGAACAGGAACTTCCCCGACCTGACCTCCATTGCCTACAAAAGACGCAGACAAAAGGGCTACCGCACTGATCACATCCCAATCCCAGACACTTACTGGTTTGGTAAGGTACAGTATGAATCCTTGTCCGTCTACCCCACATCATTTTGAAATGTGCCTGCAATTTTGAGTTACAACCTTGGTATCAGAAGACATGTTTTGGTTGAGCCTTTAACACCAAACATCCTTTCCAGCAGCTCTGGTTCTAGAGGCTTGATTGGAAGGGCGTTGAAACTTGGTTGGGCAGGATTTATTTATCTCTACTAAATCAAATCTACTCTACTGTATAGTTTTGAACATGGCTAGAGCCTCCATCTTTGATGTGCTTGAGAGGACGGTTAACATGTCTTTTAATACCAATGGCTGCATCTTCAAACCATATTTTAGGCTGGTTTACGAGAAAGACAGAAGGTGTTTTGCTTGCTTATCGATCCCCATGTACAATGTGCATGCAAGCACGTTCATCTTTTAAATTGCTGTCAGAAGTAAGTGAAATAACAAGATCAGGCCCTGTTTCAGGGATGATCTAATCTCTAGGTTGGTTGAGGGGCCTTTGTGACATTGCTTGTAAAAAGGGCTATACAAATAAATGTTGATTTGATTTGTTGATTTGATCAAATTTATCTGGCCTGAAAACCATGTTTTTGCCTTTATCTCTTGCTGATATAACAACAAAAAGTCAAAAGACTTGTGTGCATGTACTGTATGCATTGGTAAGCAAATATCCCAATCTGTCAAACGTTTCTTCGTCGAATTTACATTTGAATATTTCATGTTTGAGCCCATGGAAAGGCTTTAAATATTTTTAATTTTACCTCATAACTCCAGTGGTTATTGTGTTCAGTGTTTCTGGTGTATTGTGTTTTATTGATTTTATGATTTGTGCATTATTTTATGTGAAGCACTTGGGGTCAGTTGAAGTTGTTTTTAAGGTGCTAGTTGAATAAACTTGAATTCAATTAATTCCTGTCTTTGTGACATGATGCAGGTAGCACCGGAGACCTACGCCATGATGAAGTGGATACGCTCCATCCCATTCGTGCTTTCGGCCAACTTCCATGAGGGGGAGCTGGTGATCTCCTACCCCTTTGACTTGTCCAAGCACCCCTTGGAGCACAACATGTTCTCCCCTACGCCAGACGAAAAGGTGCTTTTCGTCGCCTTCTGTTCACCGGACCAGGCTGCAGAACAGGAGAATTCCTGGCCAGACCGTTTCTTTGAAGGCGTATTTCAGTGCACAGTGAATTGCTCATTGATGGATGCTTTTCCGTACTATTTCACCATGTGTTCATCTTCTAATTGTAGGTGTTCAAGATGTTGGCGCGAAGATATGCAGAGGCTCATGCCACAATGAGCGGAAATGACATAGAAAGGTGCAGTGGTTCTCTGAGATCTCCAGAGGGGATTATCAATGGTGCACACTGGCGCAGCTCTGCTGGCAGTAAGTCAAGTGTTGATTGTCTATTGCCTTTGGATTAGATCCTTATCAGATTATACATTTTGCCAAGGACTGGAAATAGGGGAGTCAAGTAGCTGAGTGGTTAGGGAACTGGGCTATTAATCAGAAGGTTCCTGGTTTGAGTCCTGGCAGTATCAACATGATGTTGTGTCCTTGGGCAAGACACTTCACCCAACCTGCCTTGGGCGAATGTCCCTGTACTTTTGTACTTCCTTTCATTCTGGCGTCTGCTAAAGGTCTAATTGTAAATAGTTGAAGATGTAGTGTTCCAAGTGTAGCAAGTTTGCCCTCTAGTGGTCTGTTCTGTATTCACCCATTATATGATTGACAAGCAAAAGGCCCAATATGCTAAGAGTAATGTAAACACAGCTTGTTAAGGGTCCTGAAGAGATAACAGATAGTGTCATGATAACATGTTATCATTTGATCTGGTCAGGTATGCAGGACTTCAACTACCTGCACACAAACTGTTTTGAGATTACTGTAGAGCTGGGCTGTGAAAGGTTCCCGCCCCAGGAGGAGCTGAACGCCATCTGGCAGGAGAACAAGGAGGCGCTGCTCACATACATGGAGTCGGTATGAACACAGACTATACCGCCGGTCTTAATTGGAAAACCATGTTAAAAGTATTGATTTATATTAATTCAAGAATAAGACGTACAAAGCTGAAAAGCAGCTAACCCTAACCCTAGCAGCCTGAAACTTTTGAATTTTTTAATAGCTGAACGGTTTGAAGGTGCTGAAAGCAATGTTCCCTCAAAATGTTCACTCCCTGAGCGGTCCCATGGACATACATATTCTGTTTTGATATTTTTATCGTTATCGCATCTTATTTAAGTCCATATATGTTCAATGTTTGCTCTATCCTGCCACAGTACATTTTGTGTTTGTCGTAACTTGCATGGCGAATAAAACGCTATGCAAGTTACAATGCTATGATTCTGATGAGAGCATTCAGCCGAACAAGTTACAATTATATTTGACGGACAATAGTGTACCTGTCGGAAGCAATCAGCAAAGCAACAACAAGAAAACAACAGTGCACCTGACTGCGAGTACCAAAAACCAATGCAGGATTAGGACCATCAAAATAACAACAGGTCCCCCAATAGGAATATGACCATGAACAGTTCCACTTTAACTGACCAAAATTCTGTATCCACTTCCTCAGGTCCACAGAGGAATTAAGGGCATAGTGCAGGATGAGAACGGGAATGGAGTCAAAGGAGCCAGGATATCTGTCAGAGGAATAAGACATGATATCACCACAGGTAAAGTATTATTAGTATTATTATCTGTCTTCCATTTATACTTCAGATATAGTACTTCGTACTTGCCTACTTTTTTATTGAAGTTCCGCATATGTTTATTCTTTGCACCGTCCTGCCACAGTAAATCCTGTGTTTGTGCAATTTAAAACTTGATTCTAAAAACACAAGCCACCCCTTCAGCTTGGTTTGTTCCAGCCAAGAAATGACTGTTTACACATATTATTTTGTGATTGCACGTTTTAAAATGGGAAGCAGATGTGAATTAGAGTTTTGTTGCATATGCTGAAGAAAGTGATATGGTGAGAGCACATTTTTAGTTTTTGGGGCGTTGTTATGTCAAGATGAAACTAGTAACTCTGGAGGTTTATTTTCCTTTTTGGCTGGGAAAGTAGTTTCTAGTTCCTAAATCATTGGTGCTTTTGTAACATTACTAAACAGAGAAACCAGAGAAAATTTGTATTCATCTCCTAGTTATTACATATTTTGAATGACAGATACTGTTGTGGGACCTCAGAATCAGAATTGGTCAATTCGCCATGTAATTTTGCACATACACAGAATTTGTTGTGGCAGCATGGTTCACACAATAAACACGTACAGATCTTAATAAACATGTACAGGTCTTAAACATGTACGGATCTTGCCCAAATGAGGACTTGTATGTCAAACAAATGTTGCTTCTCTCCAGCTGAAAATGGAGACTACTGGCGGCTCCTCAGCCCTGGCATCTACGTAGTGAGTGCCTCCGCTCCAGGCTACACCAAACTCTTGAAAAAGGTTTACCTCCCTGCCCGAATGAGGAAGGCGGGCCGGGTGGACTTTGTGCTCCAGAGAGCTACCCAGGAGCCAGAGCTGGACGATCACTTTTCCATCCCCTCCATGGGGATGTATGAGCGCTTCGACCCCTATAAGCAGTTTAAGCACTACGCCCTGACTGATGTAGGTCAAAACAGAGAGCAGAGGCTGCAGAAGCCCTGGTGGTGGAGCTACTTCACCAGCGCTGGAGGCTCCACTCCAACCTGGCTGCTCAGAAAATACTAGAGCCCCCTCTAGAGGGCCCAAGGGGCGTGACATTTGATGTAAATTCAGCAGTATACATCGTTGTCACACTTTCCTGTACATGAAATAACCCAGTGAGCCTTTCATAACATAACAACAAGAGCAGTCGAACAGCTAGATGGCTGGCCACATTTGCATGCAGAGGAATATGTAAGATCATGTGGTCAGTAAGGCCAGGAATACACGTTCTTGAATCATGCTCATGATTGCTGTGATACTGATGTCTCAAGGATACCATTTCAGGCGATCACAGGCATTTAGGGACAGTACCTACGAGTGTTGCAAAGTCGAAAGGATTCCATTGAAATCTACTCTGAATAACTCTAAAATGTATATTCATAAGCATTTAACCTACAGTTCATCAATTTCCCTTCATGCCATTATAAACCCATACTTGACATAAAAAAACGTTATATTTGTTTTATAACCGAAGATGAATAAATAACTTGACTGTTGCATTATTAGGACTATGACCAGTTCTTCCAGTTTTCCATTACGTGGTAAGTTACTCTCAATAAATAAATCTATTTTTAAATCTTTTAAAGATGCAATGACACAAGATTGCCACAAAGAGGCAGCGCCTTCCTACTTTCCTATGCAGGACTTCAAGTTTTCATGGGTCCCATTTCGATACTACATAGCCATGCGCTATTTAAGCAGTGCCGGGGCCTCGTGTCAGAATTCTCATATCAGTCAGCCTAGATTCATGGGCCATATATGTCTCTAAAATTACCCGTCAGCCTCTCCAAGATAGCGTCAAACTTCTTCCTGACTTGTATTTCAGGCTGTGTGTTCTTTATAGTTTCTCAATACTTGCTCTTAAACTGTATTAGAATTAACAATTAACATTATTACATGTATTCATTTAGCAGACACTTTTATCCAAAGCGACTTCCAAGAGAGAGCTTTACAGAAGAGCATCGGTCACTGATAAACGAGATAGCCCACATTATAACATTGCAGGTAGTCAGATTATGAACTACACATCCTGGGAAACCAAACAAGTGCCAAAGGAAAAAACAGCAAGAGCATTCAAGTTACAACTATGCATGTCAAACGTGCAATAGTGTACCTGTAGGAAAGCAAGTAATAATAATGAATTATATATATTTTTTTAATGTCTCATATGGTCAGCAGACACTCGTATATCTCATAATTTCCAGGAAACAAGATTTGGCTTTGATTTCCGTTTGTCTTTTTTACCTCCCACGCCTTTGAACGTTAAAGGATTAAGAGAGAATGTTTAGTAAATGCAGACCTCACCTAATTTGTGCTTGTGTACGTTTCCAGATGTCAGCACTTTTGACATGCTACAGTGCAGCACTGCTTGCATGGGCGGTGGGGGGGGGGGGGGGGGGGGGGGGGGGGGGGGGGGTTCCATCGACCACACCCAACCTCAACATGGGCTCTCCGACCACATCCCAGGAAATCGCTATGAGAGCTATTTGACTTTCAATCAAATTCATGCCACTTTACTCGACGTATAGTTCAAGTCATAAAACATTTTGGTTGGTTGCACGAGAGGTGGAGGGTGTTTCCAACGGCTGCGAGCGATACATTCACATGATCAAACCTGTCAGTGATTCATTTCGGATGTAAGCATGTTGGATGTCTGTCCTATCTGAAAGAGAGCTCTGGGTTGGATTGACAAGCCCCAACATGTCATCATTCTTTATTTACTTCCCATAATGCTAGAGAATTGTCATAGATCTTATGACATTTACATTCAGTAGATGCTTTTATCCAGAGCGACTTACAGCAAGTACAGGGACATTCCCCTAGGTAAGTAGGGTAAAGTGCCTGGCCCAAGAACGCAACGTACATTGGCACAGCTGGAAATCGAACAGGCTAATCTTTGTCTAGCGGGTTCTTGTAATAGTAACATCTGAGACAAACTATTATGTCCTATATGCTGCTCTTTAAGTTATGTTGTTAATGTAGGATAAAATAATGTATTTTTATATCCTTCCTTAATTAATAAGATATTAACTAATAAATGCAGTATTGGGAAAATGAAAGTTAAAAGAACTGAATACATGGCACACAAACTTTTTTTGGTTCAAACTTCCTACTTTCTCCAATTCCCTTTTGAAAACTGACAACCATCATAGTAGCTAAATAATGCATTTAAAAGTATTAGCGGCTAAAATAATATGAACAACTTTATTGATAGCTCATTATTACGAATTGGCCTAGCTTCAAGAATGGTACAAATATTTATCATAGTAGAGTATATTGTACTATTAGTGGCTCTACACTTTGAACACAACAGTATATTTGTTGAAGTTCAGCGTGTCCATGTAACTGAGTGGTGAGAACAAGAAAAGCCATGTGCTGTTCAGAGGGCGAACAGGTCATCAGAATCAGGTCACATGCTGCAGAGTGGACTGAGCACAGTCCTGCGTGGGATTGACCTGTTTGCTTTGCTGGGACCTGCTCCCCCTTGCTCCGCCATGAGAGGTGGGGTCCCGGGTCACCAATTACTTAGGGAGGCTGAGAAAGTTGCATGGGGCTGCCTTAAACTGCCATGTTGCATTAGTATCAGTGTGCTTGCAGGTAGGTAAGTAATGCTGCTGCATTTCACTTCAGTGAATCTGCAGATTTTACACTCCCAAAGAAGCTTTAATATTAATCCCTTATTGTCTATCCCGGTTAAGATTTTTTTTGATGTCTGTTTTATT
Organism: Protosalanx chinensis; assembly: GCA_030340685.1. Taxonomy (NCBI): domain Eukaryota; kingdom Metazoa; phylum Chordata; class Actinopteri; order Osmeriformes; family Salangidae; genus Protosalanx; species Protosalanx chinensis. Next base: position 1,445,822 of record CM059341.1, on the reverse strand, counting down.
TCTGTTTTGTATTTGAGTATCAAAGGATCGTAGTACTATGGAAATCGTTAGAATAATTGGTAATAAGGATTTTTTTAAGAGAATGATACTTCCAAGTTAACGCGACTACTTTAGTTGGTGTGCACTTTGGCATTTTGACTTCAGTGAGACGCAACCCTGAAATGTTCGATAATTTTAGAAAAACGTAACAAACTAATTCCCCTTTTGGTCAGAGCAAACAAACTTAATGTGAGATGGGGATGTGCTTTAATGTCAACTCCAGCTCTTCATCCACAAATCTCTGCCTTCCATACCCCTATTCAGAGGCACCACCAGTCTAGGTTTTGATAGAGGAGTTGGAGTCGCTCCTCAAACTCTCCCTGCCTTGTCCTTCACGCGGTACAGCTGAAGTCCGCCGATTGTGGCCAGATTAACTTTTTATGAGCCTCACAAGGGCGATTCACTGTGTTCAGCCAAACTAACATAATTGCAAAAACAGCATTTGATTTCCTAATAATGGCTCAGTGTCACGTCCAATTCAGTCTGCTTGTTCAGAGGCAGCAATTACCGAATCGTACATGTGCGGCCAACTCCTCCAGTGGGCGATAATAAGCCACTTTCTTTGTTACAGACCCTGAACAAACTTGGACGAAACACGCGAAGCAGGGATAATGCGCCAAGTCGAGCATGAGTGCATACAAAAACCTGCCGATCGTCGTTGTAAAAAACTCCTCAACTATAACAAAAGCGGGTCCAACTGGGTTAAGGTGATTCTGCGGTAATAGCGGTGGGATCTTTGACCACAATAGGCTATGATGAGAGAAAATACAGCTGCTCGTTTGTGAAAGTCACTTCCTGGTGAAAATAAGAGGGTCGTCGGGGGTTGATTGACCACCAACGGGTCATGAACTGGAGAGTTCTGTTGAGGGATGGTGGGTTCCTTTGTTGTCATTTTCTATTGGTTTATTTGGTGTGCTCTCCATAAGCGTGACGGCCATAGGTCAACATACAGAAAGGCCCATCCAGGCGAGACCCCGTACACTGTTCTGACCCGCCAAACTTTTCCCCTTGGAATGATCAGTAAGATCCAACCACCATGTTTGTTTACATACAGGTTTCTCGTCCGTTTGTTTTGATTGGTCTGTGAAACGCTCTGATACTTCCTTGTAGTTTAATAAAGGATAAAGCCTTCAGAAATGTAGGGCCTCTTTTTTGAAGGCAAAGCCCAACCTTGTGGCAGATGACTACAGCTTGATGGAGACAGCTAGCTCCCCTTACCTGCTTTAACTCTAACACCAACATGGAAGTCGTGTGTTGAGCTGGTTATCAGAAGGTACCTGGTTCGAACCTTGGCTTTGTCAACATGACGTGTGCGCTTGGGCAAGGCACTTTACCCGACTTGCCTCAGGGGAACATCCCTGTATTTGCTGTGAGTCACTCTGGATAAAAGCATCTGCTAAATGACTAAATATAAATGTAATCATAGTCGCAGAACCATTTACATTTAGTCATTTAGCAGAATCTCTAATCCAGAGCAATTTACAGCAAGTACATGGGCGTTTCCCCTCAGGCAAGTAGGGTGAAGTGCCTTTCCCAAGAACACAACATCATGTCAACACAGCCAGGGTTAGAAGCAGGAACCTTCTGATTACTAGCCCAATTCCCTTACTGTGCCACATGATCGCTAATACATTGTCATGTAGCCACAACCAGGAATCAAACTCGCAAACTACCCCAATGCCTTAAACGCTGAGCCACGTGACTCCCAGAGACTCATAGCCTAATTATTAGCTGTCTTGCGTGTTTTCAGCTTTATAGGTTTTAATTGAATCGCAGAAATTTCACCTTTGAAAGCTGTTACTTTGCGATAATCTTGAAAAAGAAACCCCTCGATCAGACTAAAGCAAAACCTGGTTGAACCTGGTTTCACTCAAGTTCTCAAGAGAAGTGCTTACACAGCTGGCTGTGATGTGTGAGGAAATTGGAAGAAGTGATGACCTTGTAACATTCTGCTTGAAACATCTTTATTATTTCGATTTCCAAGTGGACAGAGTTTACATTTGCATTCATTCATTGAGCAGACGTTTTTATCCAAAGCAATTTCCAAGAGAGAAATTACCAAAAGAGCATCGGCCACTGATCTTAACGACTCCCGGGTAGTCAGATGATGAAGTATATATTGTGGTATAGTGTTCCTCTCTTCCACCTTTCCACCTTGAAACACATGCTGACCAATACCTTCACACGCTACTGCCCTCTTTAAAACAGCCAAGGACTCCCAATGAGATTAACAATCTACCCTCCGACCAGTCAACTGCACTCTACTGCACTCTGCACAAGCCACTTTTATCTCTTTTGCACTGCTGTGTACATACTCTTATATTCCTATTCTAGCTTTATGTATAGTTTTTATTATCATCTATCATAATTTTATACTACCAGACTTCAGAAAATGGTTACTTTAGCTACTCGCCTACTTTTTATTTAAATTCCATATATGTTCATTGTTTGCACCATCCCTGCCACAGTCAATTCTGTGTTTGTGCAACTTACATGGCGAATAAAAAACGATCCTGATGCACAGCTGAAAGAACACAGGCGAGCTCACCTTCAGTCTGACAGCTCTTCAGCCCAGATCATGTACCGTACAGAGGCTGATCGTCAAACATCCAAAACTCTTTCACAGACAGCAACTGCAAAAAAATTATCTCAACTCAGGCAGCAAAAAGGAAGGCCTGTTTAATTTAACAGCAGGTCCGAAGACTTTGGCAGAAAAATGTCAGGTCTGGTTTCAGACAGAGATACATTCTTGAACTGCTTGGATTACAGAATTCAACCTTGTAATGTTTGGCAGCAATGCTCTGTCAAGATAACATCTTGCTGTCAGTTACTGTTATTTGTTAGTTACGTGTACTCTTTTGTAGGCAGATGGGATTAAATATTCATTGGACTATAACATGACACAAACGAGAAGAATGTTGCATTGTTGGATCTAAATAGCAGCATTTCTGGATTCTATTTACATGCATCAACAGTCAAACTTGATTCATTGAGGCTGAATAGGTGTATGCCTGGAAGCAAATAAAGTTCTAACTCGAAAGAACATTGGAGAGATTCAGGAAAAGACCAAATTCATAAGCAGAAGGTTGAAAAATCATAATTGGATCATTTGCTTGAGTTGAAACTAAGATTTGCAAGTCTGCTTTAGTATAAGTAGATGGGGTCCAATTTGAGCCCACATTTCATACTTCAGAAGTCATTGGCTAAATACAACACTATTTGTCAATATTGCCTACATGTACAACACAGCTGTTTATATATGCCATCCTCTAAATAAGATAGGAATAGCTCTACTTGTGACCTACAATGGTTTCTAATGGAGTCCAATTAAAATTCAATGTACATTTTTTGGGGGTCATCAGGCATACCTTTTGCCTATACTAAAAGCCGTAAACATGATATTCAATTACACATTTCCCTGAGGTCAAAAGTGTCCCAGTCGGTTAGATCACAGAAGCTCTCCCTTACGTAACACATTACCACATGTAGGATTGTGAACATTATGCTAGCTTTGTACATAGCACTTGAATCATACTGTGCATTTTGATGTGATGTTTTTTCTCAGATGGACTTGCGTTGATTGGTTTGGAAACAATATATTTCAATAAATTGTATTTGCTATTTCTGAATTGCACTTTTAATCATTTTCCAGATTTTTTGTGCTATTACTGATCCTGCATAAACACAGGGTTTGTTTTTGATTAGATATTTTGTCTTTAGCATCAGGTGATATGCTTTACAAGGATTGTGGGTCTCTTTAGATTAGATTAGATTCAACTTTATTGTCGTTACACAGGTACAAGTACAGGGTAACGAAATACAGTTAGCATCCAACCAGAAGTGCAAAACAGTTATTACAACAGAATATAATTGTAATCGTATACTCAGAATATACACAGTATGTACAGTATATTCAGAATATTCACAGTATGTATAGTATATTCAGAATATACAGGATATGTACAGATTAAAGTGATTTAAGGCAAATGTACAGCTGTATTGTACAATATGCTAGAGTATTTAACATAATTTACAGAGTTGCATTTATGTACAGTTAGTGCAAATGATGCAGTGTGCAGATGTGCAAAATGAACAGATAGTGCAAATAGCAAAATAACAACTGAAATGATGCAGATGATGCAAAATGAACAGATAGTACAAGATGACAACATAAATTATCAATATAGGGTGGCGGGGGTTCTATGGGGGGGCGGGGGTTATATAGGGGGGCGGGGTCTAGTGCGGGTGGAGTTCAGGAGTGTCACAGTTCTGGGGAAGAAGTTGTTCCTCAGTCTGCTGGTTTTTGGCCGGAGACTCCAGAGGCGCCTGCCGGAGGGCAGGAGGGCGTTTGTGGGGGGGGTGTGAGGAATCTTTTTGGATGCTGTGAGCTCTACGCAGACAGCGTTTCCTCTGGATGTCCTTAAAACACAAAATCATAATCTTCTGGAAAGACACCAACAATATATTCATATTGTTTCTTGTTTGTCTGAGTGTTGTTAGGAACTGTGTAAAGCTTGATAAAATGTTGACCTACCAGCTTTTACTGGCTTAGAAACACATCAGAGACAAATAACAATGGATATTTTTGGCATTCGTACAGTATAACCATATTCTGGAAATACTGCTGTGGCACTTAACACAAGCAATGACTCATATACTTATTATAAAATAGTTCGACATAGTCTGTTTTTGTGATATATCTGTTTTTGACAGGTGTCACTGTCTATTATGTGCATTTCGCTTAGTGACTTGCAGCATATGTCAAGTATCTTATGACTTCAACCCTCACTTCGATCTTAATGGTGTGTCACTCTTGAACAGATGGGTGTTGATCTGATGCTCTTCACCCACAGGGCTAAATCACAAGTCAACATGTGAATGTGTAACGCACAACATTCACTCCGATGGAGCCAATGTACACTTTCAACCAATCAGCACAAGCTTCCTGTATCTTCCTTCACCCTCAGGTTTTCCTCAGCAAACCACTAAAAAATAAGTGAGACTGATGGCTCTCCACTTGTAGCGAGGCCTCTCCTGCACATGTAAGATAATCTTAGCCAGGCACAGGTCTAGACAGGCAAATTAAGGTCTGGAATAGAATATAAAGCACAATCGAAATAAGTGTTCTTGATCTTAATGCACATTATCGCTGTGTCCCGGGGATAAAACACTTAAACATCAGTGATGAGGAAGAGAGAAAGCCCATGGGCTCCCGAGGCTGGGTACATGTCCGTGATGGACCCGGCTACTTTAGCTGTCACGCAGCAATATCTCAGTGTGTTCGCTGAGTGCACTGATGCTTGGCTTAAGCCATTTAGCAGCGCCCTGGTTAACTGAAACCGACAAAACTTCTGATTCTAGCCTGATCTTAGAATAACACCCCTGGCAAGTGTGAAGCTGTCTTTGTGCATCTCGTCCAGCTCTGGCCCCATAACTACATTGAAATGTATTCATTTAGCTTTTATCCTAAGTGACTTCCAGAGAAGAAGGCATAACTTTGTTTGTGGCTGACAGAAACGCAGATGAAAATGCCTTATGAGGTTACTGTTGCCTAGCGAGGGGAATAAAGTGACTAATACTTTAAGGAATAAAGAAATCACATCTGTCTGACATTTTTTATGGAAGAGACTTGCATTGTTGCATAAGGAATGTTGAAGCAAAAGCTCTGTGACTACCACAGAACATTTACATGCATTGGTTCATATGTGGTCCAGAAGGGAAGTGTGAGTTATGAATAATGCGTACAAAGATTGGCCTTTTCATAAACAATACATACACACTTTCATAAGATGTGCAGTACTAAGAAAAGAGATGTTTACAATCAAGCAAAGAAGTGTAATTGCCCAAATCATGTAAAATGCCAGATTTAGTCATGACATGAGACTAAAATCCACTGAACATTAAAAATAAAGCAAGGGACATAATGTTTAATGAAAGAGAAACACGAGCTACTTGAATAAATGATATTGAATAAAAGTGATTTATAGAACAGCATATCAACTCATATATTCCGCTAGCAATTAGCATATCCAGTTTCTCCCATTTTGTTGAGTAAACTCTGGACATGTGTTGGTGGCGATCATCTGGAGGTTTGCGAAAAACCTGCATTCAGAGATTAAAATGTGTACAAAGGTAGACTACGCAATAAAGCTGTAGAGTTATGGAATATAAAGGATAAATACATTAGTCCCAAAAATATTCACAGAACCATGTTTAAGGGGTTAGTTGGTTACATTACGAGGATGTACACAGCCCGAAATATAGTCATTTCAAGTTTAACTAGAATACTTGGGAATACTGCTTTGACATGCAATACCCCATACTTGTCAAAGAAACGAGTCATCCAAACCATTGCGTATGCCACCCTGCAGTTATTGAATGAGGACCGAATAACACACTAGGACTGAGCTTGTATCCTTTGTAAAACAAATGTGGTAAAAAAAAATGCCCAGGCTAACAAGTTAATTAAGCGTAATCCTCTGCACATGAACTTTAAGCTTGTACTACTAGTCAAAAGTGATCTGCCGCTAGGTGCAGTGAGCTAATTATGTGTTGAAAAATCATCTACGGCGTGAGGTAATTTTACGGTGCTCTTTTAAAAGATAGCAGTGGACATGGCAGATAACTGCTTGAAGCCCTAGCGAGTCAGCTACGGCTATAGGCTAAATGTGGCAGCAAGTGTCAGGCCAAATCAATACACGCTTGCTAGGATTCCTTTGGTGCTGTAATCCAGGCCGTGGTGGAGCTCCGACCCCAGGGGAGCCCCAGACTTTTGTTTCCCTGTCTCGTTCCCCCCCCCCCCCCCCCCCCCCCCCCCCCCCCCCCAAGAGCAACAACTGCATTTGTGGATATGACAGCAACGAGCAGAAGCTAATTACTGTCAAAAAGCACAATTTGTCTGTGTGATTAACCATTTAGCTCGTCATCTGAAACACTTTAAAAATCCAATATTATATTAGGGTTTATTCTTCATAAAAATGGAACGAAGATATTAAAATAAACCTTTATTTGTCTCGCAATGAAGACTTTCAGAAAGAAAATCGAAAAGGGTGTAATCACAAATAGTATGTGTATGTAGTTGCGATCGAGAAATTTTAATATACAGTATTTACGCAACTGCCCTTGTTTCACAATCTCTTAGGGATGAATGACTCAGTTCTTAATGATGAACATACTGCAAGACATGAAGACAGAGTAGCAATGACTACTATAGAATACAGTGTTATTATAAAAACTACACACTACTGTATCTTTCAGGGGCATTTTACAGTGTCAAACATTGCCTTCAGTCATACTGTGGGGTAGTGGCCAATTGACATCCCAATGTTTGTTTAAAAAAGAGGGTTAACGATTATTGTAATTTTAGATTTATTGGTTCGAACTGCATGTTGCCATCGCTGAGCATTCCAAGTGTGCTATTTCTTTGAGACCCAGTAACTTCCATCTGATTTCACCAATCCCATTACATTATAATCTTGTATTATTTTCCTTAAAATAACAAGAGATAATCCTGGCATCAGGCTAATCAACCATGAAATGGCGGAGGCTCCCAGACTAGCTGGATACCGCTGCACCAAACTCATTCCAGGCCAACTCATGTGTAATGTGTAATTGATGTTGGCCAAAACTAGGACAAAATTGAAAGTATTCAGTTTGTCTCTCCTCCCTTTCCCTTCCCTAAAAAATACCAAAACAATACAACAGTGTTGGAAACATAGGTCCAAAAACTACTGTTTTGTCAAAAATACTTATTTTCATGGATATCAAGAATCAGTTGTAGGTTTGTGGATTAGACATGTTCATCAGATCAAGAATGCTTTTAAACCAGTCGGAGGAAAACTAGTTTCATACTTTATTAACTTAAACAAATAATTTAACCCAAGAGGTGGGATTGTAGGCTGAGGGAAAGAGTTCTCTGGAACATTAAAGCCCTCCTTATAAGTGCTACACACTCACTTAAGCCATCAGGCTCTCATTAAAAATGTAAAATTAACGTTTTTAAAGTGGAACGCGATTCTGTTCTGTGCGCTGGGGGCAATGAAGCGCACGCCTGCATATAAAATTAATTTGGTCATCCCCTTGGCAACAAGAAAGGGAAGGAAAGATGCACTAAGTGAAACGAGAGCATATTGCTTTTATTCTTTATTTAGAGAGTTATTCTAGCCGGTGAGTCATACGAATGCTCAACCGCTGTAGCTTCTTTTGCTCAATTGAGGTTGTCGAACAGGAGATGTCCTGGGCACACTTGACATCTCTGCGGGCGAGCAGACTCAGAATTGGTTTTTATTTGTAATGTAAATTACACAAACACAGAATTTTCCTGTGGCAGGATGGTGCAAATAATAAACATATACAGAACTTCAATAAAAAACTTTGGCAAGTATAATAAACCAACCATAAAACAATCTTAATCATAAAAGGAAGACAGATTAAAAGAAAAGAAAAATAACTATACATAAAGATAGAGTAGGAATATGGAAGGACTTCACATGCAAAGTTCTTTGTGTGTTTTCAAGCTGGTTTGGTCTCGGGATATCCTTCTCGGTAGACTCCCAGCTAGTTTGTTTGCTGTGAATGTTGTTGAAGCTGAAGTTCATGTTGAACTGCTTACAATTAATCAAAGGAGTCAAAAGGCTAAGCGGTGAGGGAATGGGGCTAGTAATCACAAGGTTGCAAGTTTGAATCCCGGCCATGCCAAGATGACATTGTGTCCTTGTGCAAGGCACTTCACCCTACTCAGGGGGGAATGTCCCTGTACTTGCTATAAGTCACTCTGGATAAGAGCGTCTACTAAATTACTAAATATAATACAAATCTTGGCCAACAAGATACTGAAATTTTGCAACTTCCATACTCCATTCTCTTTGCAGGGCATGCTCCCTCTCTTCCAGTACTGCAGTACGGGCCCAATGACATACAAAACCTGCAATGACTTTAAGTCTGCCTTTTGGTGGGTAAAGAGGAAGTCAATCAAACACCTGGACAGTTGTGCCGCTCCTACTATGAGCACCAGGCGCTGAGTGTAGTGAACCAAAGTGGTGAGGGGGCCACCAGAGTGGTGAGGGGGCACCAAAATAAACCAAAATAAATGAACAAAACGATCACAAAATGGTAGCAGCAGCACTGCACCTGAATATCCCAGGAAGACTATAGGTACAAGTGAGTGTTTTTGCCTGATCTCTTGGCAGATGGATATACCAGCAGCTACTACATCATTGGAGTCTTAGACTTATTACCTTATGAATACATCTGCATTTTGATTAGTGTGTCCAGACTGGAACTTGATTTGAACTTTGAAAAGAACAAGCTTTGTTGCCCAACACCGCTCTGAACTTTGCAGTAGCTGTAAAGGCTGACGTCTGTACAGATACGCTTACCTCCAAACAGATATTCTCGGAATTTGTCTGTGACCACCCACTGAAGGGCGATGAATACCAACTCCCTGGAGCTGTAATTCAGTTCAGTTTTTTTCTCCAGTGGCCTTCAGTCTTGGCCGGCATATGCAATAGACCTTCACTGACCTATTTTCTCCTGAGACATAACTGCCCCCAAGTCAGCAAACTGATATCTAATTCCAACACAGAGGTTTGGGAACGTCTGTATACCCAAAAGGAAGCTGATCAATTATCATCCTATATCACGCAGGTTCAACTGTGAACGTCGGTGGCAAAAGACGATCGAAAAGCTATTGTAATAAGCGGAGAACATTTTGAAAATAACATAGAACAGGGAATATTGCACGTTGTGCGTAAGAACAACAAGACCACCATGGGGGAATATTGAACAACAAGAACACTTGAAATATTGCATGTAATATAGAATATTTAATATTAAACAACATGAAAACGTTAGGCGTAGTCTTTACATTCTAAACAATGTAAGATTAAATTATCTTAGACAAGATGCTAATACTGCACTGAGTATTATGAGTGTGAAAATGTCATGTGCTTTTGATTTTGGTCTGATTTAAAGGTAAAGTCTCTGTAATTTATCATCTTGGCACTGAATTGTTTTGTATAAGTATGCCTGTCAACAACATGCCTTGTTGCTCTGTCACCTTCCTTCGAATGACGTATACTCCCAGCAGTGGTATTTCCATTAAGCAGACGCTCTTATCTAGAGCGACATACAGCATGTACAGGGACATTCCCCTTGAGGCAAGTAGGGTGAAGTGCCTTTCCCAAGAACACAACATCATGTCAACACAGCCAGGGTTCGAACCAGGTACCTTCTGATTACTAGCCCAATTCCCTAACTTACTGTGCCACATGACCCCCCAATACTGCTACACCAGGTTATGTAGCATGGTCACTAAAACCCAGAGCTATTTCCCACTGAGAATGTAAAGGTACAGATCATTTCCCCTTCCTGTCATCATCAATCATAATTACTACACAATTTCTTCACCTTGAATCAATTTGTGCCATTGAGATCAAACAGTGGTACTAATGGAGGCCCAGGTTTCCCCACAGGTAATGTATTTCATGTGGAGTGAAGTGAATTTCAGTAGCTGTGCCAAACTTCACATTAACCATCTGTACGGACTCCATTATCTCACTTTATTTGCAGTTGAAATCTTTTATTTGTCATTCATTTTAATTTTAGCAAACAAATAAGATCTATTTCCACAATACACAGTTGTTATATTTCACTAAGATGTTATGCACCATTGGCAAGTATAGCTAATAGTAATGCAAAACCCGCTTAAAATTGATGTGTGAGCATTCATTGTACAGCACAATGCATCATGAATGAGAAACAGGGGTCTTTGCCTTTACTCTTAGTACCTCATAGAAATCGGATTTGTAAATATGAATATCCTCTTTATTGCTAATGACAACTGAATGGGCTTCTTAGAGTCATCGGTGCATTAGTCTTAATATAAATTGGGTCTTCAAAGCTTTCACCCACACACCAATTACAATTAATTACCACTGCAGGCAGTGCTTTAGGAGCAAGTGTCACACTGCTCCTGTAAAGGCTCTTGACATAACACTGATGGTGGTCAGTTCCTACAACCTAAGAGCTCACATCAAAGAAACCAGAAAGGAAGTTGTTATTTGAGGACAGGAAGCGGAAAAGTGGCCCAAAAAAAGCCAAAGGCCAAAAGGGTTCTAACGTCTATCTTGAATAAAGCAACACATCTAGAACGAGTCTGTTGATTTTATATTCCCAGTGTTCTCAAATTACAGTGATTTGGGCTTTACATGGGTGATTCCAGAACTAACTTTTTTCACTTTTTCTCGTAAATTGGGAATATAAGGCAATGTTATTTGCATGTCCATGCCCATGACATGTAACATAATAGTGTTGGGAAAATGAAACAAAGCTTTCCATAGATTAATACCTCTCACCGCGTCTTACATAATATGTTTGTGGTTAGTGAAAGGTGCTTGTTTCAGACCCCATGTACCATAGTTTAAGCAGCCCGTCAGTTTAAACTAATGTGATCTGAGATATTGCTAGAGGACGGCTGGGAATGCTAATGCTTTGGCAGGCATATCCTGTGGCTCCATGGCTACAATCAAACCCAGATAGGGATGAGGAAGAACAGAGCTGTAGCCCGACAACTAGATGTGGGGAATAGCGCAATCTTTGATCTTGGATTAATAGCTTGGTCATTTGTTACATTACCGATGCACCATAACTGATTCTTTCAATAAGTACGATGACTTTCCCAATAGATGAAACATCTATCTGTACCTCAGAACTAAATGACCAAGCGTACTCAATGTAAGCACAATTCGAGACACACAACATGACTTCAACGAGGTTTGTTTTGCAGTGTTGTACGTTCATTCAAGTGGATGCCAGTCAAACACTGTCCGAACCCCACCAAAAGGTTGATTCTAAGTCAGCTTGCTACTGACATTCTTCACAGCAATGACACATTATGCCTCAAGCACAAATAAGAAATAAGACAGTGTTGCCGTGGTAACAACGCTCTTCTGGCTCACCAAATCACATCTCAATCTTCCCCAGGTGATAACAGAGTCATCCATGTCTGGAAGTAAACAGAGCTTCATGTAATGGTTAAGATCATGTCAGGATGGGGTAAAAATATAATCAGAAAGCATTAGCTCATAGCCTGAACAGCTTGAATAAAGCTAAAGAGAATCACACTGTGTGATAAACGATATGTTCAGTGCACACCCATATTCCTTCACCCCAATGATGAATAACTGGTTTATAATTTTGTCTCTGCGGGTATCTAATGAGGCCTAAGACGCTGTATTCTCCTACTACAGTGCTGTCGACAAAGTGTTTCTGTTCTAATGGCGTTACACTATCTGGCACAGGCTCTCTCTGGCTGCAGTAAGGCTAAAACTGAAGCCCAGAACTGGTCCACTTAAAGCAAGGGTGACGTGAGAGAAGCAGACAGGCGAGAGTGGAAGGCCCTCCAGTCATGCAAAATGCAAAAGAAATACGACTTTATTACAGCCCCCTAATGGTGACATAACAATCTGTTCAAATCCCACCACTCCTTGCTGCCCACCCCCATCCTCACCTCCTCCCCGCACCAAATCTCCAAACATTTTGGGGGAAGGAGAACAAGAACAAGGATGGAAGGGCTCGATGAAGATTTTGAGGGGGTTTGTGTGTTGGAAATTCATGGATGTCAGAGTCTTGACGCCTGATGGAGAACAATGGCTTGGTACCAGTGATCCCCCTTCCTCCATGTTTGTGTTTATATTAAAACAACAAAGCTCCAGAAATGTTTAATGCTAACCCTTGGTAAACGCAAAACAAATCATTATTTCTGACAGCTGGCGATGTAAAATTGTTTTGGAAATATATCTACACGTCCATCGCGTGTAGAATCTTAACAACGTAATGCATCTCGGTTGTGTATTTCTTCCTCAAAAATCTACTTACATGTGCACATCTAACAAATGTTTCTAACAAAAATGTTTTTTCATCAAAGTCGACTTGCAACAGAAATTGAAAAATTTGCGATGAAAAGACTGGTTACAACTTAAGCTTTAAAAAGATTGGGACTGAATGTACTCATATCTAATGTACTTAGTGGGAACGCTTGAAATATACAGTGGAATTCTCGTCTTGGGATTCTTTTTTTTTAAAGCACCTCATCCAACCCCTGAGCAGCACAAAGTTGAGCTTCTCAAACTATTGATGGTTTCTGCCCTGTACTCCTATGTGAGAAAGTTTCATATAGGAATGAACAGAAAGAAAGTCACATTGAGTACCATCTGTTGGGGACAATACAAATTGTGCTTCCATAGGAATCGACCAATATCAATATTACATGAAGTACATTTTTCAGGTTTCTATTTATGGAATTCAGAGATAAATAAAATAAACACAAACGTGGTTTTCTCTTTTGTAGGCCCTAAAATTATTTCATTGAATAATGTATGGCAAGAAAAAGCATCAGTCTTGTCCACTTTCATCCTCACAGGGGAAGTATGTCCATCATAGGTCAGTGTACACTAATATTTATGAGGTGTTGTTTAGCTTTGGAACAAAAGAATGTTCTTTCAGTTAACCTCACCCATTGTCAGGAATAGCAAATTGACAAATATACAGTAAAATAGGAAATTCACTTGGTTTTCTGGAAAAACATCCATCTTTGTAAAGTCCTCCAATGGATTGCTACTCACTCAAGTGCTACTCAAGTGGAATGCAACAAGTCATAAGGACATTGAAGAAGAAATGGAACATTTAAAGTATCACAGCTGCATGAGTGAATAATATGTATGTTAAGCTTAAATCTGATCAAACGATATGTTCAGAATGAAAGACAAGTTTCTCTCAAAGGCAGTTCTTGCCATACTGTATATCAAAAGACAGATGGAGAGAAAGAGAGAGAGAGAGAGAGAGAGAGAGAAAGAAAGAAAGAGAACGATAGATTGTCGCTTATTAGTCCAATAGTGGGGAAATTGGAGGCACACTCATATTCAGAGCATTGGCCAGAAATCCCAACCTACCCCAGCATGACCCACCAGTGCAGCCAAGATAACATAATGTGTGACCCTGTGGGAAATCTGTATGATATTACTATGAACTCCACGGCAGTGCATCCCAGTGTTTGCCTCTGGCAATGAAGAGAGTACCTTGAATGTTTAAGGCGACCTCTGACAACAGCCTATATTTAGAATTACGGAAAATGTCTGTACCGTTGAAATAATTATGTTCCTTTAACAGAGATGGCCCTTTAGGGTCAGCAAGGCATTCTATGCTGGCCTAAACATCATCAGAATATTATAATAATAAACAACATATAGAATTGAAAAATTTATAATAAGTTTTGATATACTTTGATATACTTTTCCACAAATGCATATGAAATTATTCGGCATAGTTATACTCTTCATTTCATTGCTTTCCTATTGGTTACATGCAATGCTTCCAGCCTCAGGTTGAGATTTTGCCTTCCCAGGAGACCTGGTAGTATCTTCCCAACAGGTAGGATGAGATCCATTAAAGTGCAGTGCCAGTGATGCCCATCTCAGAGAGTCTGGCGAGCAGGATCTCATGGTTGACCATGTCAAATGGTCCAGAAATGTCCAGCAGCATGATGACGGATGATCCTGAAGCCGATCTGGCTGACTGGAGGGCAGTGATGACTTATAGTAGGGCGGTTTCTGTGGAGTGGCCAGTCTTGGAGCCTGATTGGTTGGGGTCAAGTTGGTTGTTCAGGGAAAGAATGTTTGACAGTTGATTAAATACAGTGCGTTTGAAAAGAAGGTGTAGCAGTGATACTGGTTTGTAGTTCTGGTGGATGGCAGGGCGGATTTAAGGAGTAGAGGACTAACTCTGGCCTGTTTGAAAACAGAGGGGAAAGTTCCAGGATTAAGAGAAGAGTTAAGGACATGGAGAAGAAAGGTTATGATGGAAGGAGAGATGGTGTGGATGAGAGGAGAAGGGATGGTATCAAGGGGACAGGAGGTGGGGCGATAAGAGATAATGAGGTCAGAGATTTCTGCCTCGGATAGGAGAGAGAACTAGAAAGAAATTCCTAAAGAAATTTTGAGTGCGTGACTCTGGCCCGGGACTCTCCCCCATACTGTATGGGCACTGTTGAGTCATTTTCAGAATATGACTTCTACCATTGCTTAGGTATGTGACAGATCAAGCTTTCAACAGGTGTTCATATGCTGATGCACTAGTAGTAGCGTAAACACTAATTTCAGCAGGATTAAAGACAGCTCCACTTGAGCACACTGCCACAGTTTAAGTTTAAGTAGTAAGCAAGCAGCAAACAATTGGTCACTCTGTGTCAGGTAGCACTTTACATTAAAGTTCAGTAGCATAGTAATAGTTTGGTTCTAATTTGATAATAGTGATAAATGCATTCAAAAACTTAGAGTGTAAAATGACCCAAATACATCCAATGCCAGAATTAGGCCATCAATGGCTATGACTTTGGTATTAGAAATACACCTTTTATCAAATTGATACCGCATTATAAATATCAGATAACATTATGAAGTTATACAGCTGTTTCAGTGTTAAATGTGAAATCAATCCACATGCAATCAAACATGTAACAAATCAGGATTCAGCAATAAACTAGCATCAAAATTCACAAAAAGCACTAGGTCACACAGTTCTGATATCACACTAACAAAAACAGTGCTTTTTATCCAACATTAATTGAGAAAAACACACACGCACATACACATACACACACGCACATACACACACACACACACACATACACATGTATATCTCTATCTATAGATAGATACATATATGTGCATACACACAGGCAGTCTCTACATTAATGACTTAATGATGAACTGTCAATCAAACCATTCAGTGCAATGAATCACTTAGTAGCAGACACACAGGTTCAATCATCTATAAACTACAGGACTACAGGACTCCCCATACAACACTAGCCAATAGTTTGCAAGGTCAACCAGTATCCAGACGATCATGAATGTTTTACAGCAAGCCCCCCCAACAATTTAAATAGCAATTCCTAAAAGACCTGTATTTAATCCCCACTGTTTCTCTATGGAACTGCCGATCCCGACCACCCACACACCTCCCCAATACCTGGTTCGATTCGTCTGGACCCCACCACATTAACTCTGGCCTCAAACCCCTCCGAAATCGCCCCCCGCAACGTCACAATCTCCGCTTGAAAGTGCAAGTAAATCAATCGCGATTCTCAAACCTCTCCCCCAAATAGGCTAATATCTCATCAACCCGACCTCCCACACACCTCCCCAATATCTTGTTAGATTCCTATGGACCCCACCAAACCCTCAAACCCCCCCGCACAAGCCCCCCCGCCCCCCGTGAACGCCGATCCCCCCCCCTTCCGAAAACGACCCTAAACGGTCAAAATGCACACAAATAACCCCCCCTACTACCCTCCCCACAACCATCCACCACCGTCCTGACTGATAAGCACATGAATACATATAAGCCCAAATGTTAAAGAAGTCAAAAACCCACATCTTAGATAGTATGCTAGCGAAACATATGCTGATGCACTAGCAATTAGCTTAAGCGCTAATTTCAGCATTGGTCGCTAATGTTAGCAAACAGCATATCTTTACTGCTAGTTGGAATGTCAGTTGTAAATCCTGACTGATAAGCACATGAATACCTATGAGCCCAAATGTTAAAGAAGTCAAAAACCTACATTTTTGATAGCATGCTAGCGAAAGAGTTGAAAAAGATGTTCGCTTACCTTAGAGACTTAGAGCCAGAGAGGAAGAGTTGAGTTGGAGTACAGTTTATAAATACACCCGAAACAAAAAGAGCCAATTTGATTCCTCCGGTAAATATCCTCCAATTAAAGTTATTAAATGTGAAATGAATTACTGTTCATAAAATGGCCACCATCTTCCCCCTCTCCTCTTTCAAGCACGTTGCTAAGTAACGAACTAATAAGTTGCAGCTGACAGTTGAACAGATAGAAAAGGCTTACAGCACCCCTCGAACAGGAAGGATTTCTGGCCAAACCGTGTTTCCAATCATAAAACCAGGTTAACGTGAAGCAGGCTGAGCCCTTCCTGAACGTCTACATAGGCATTTTGTGTTGACAAGTGAAGAAACGTGCTCTTGGGAGCAATTCTAAAAATTGTTCGTTTTCTTTCTTTTTAGTTACAGTCCCGCCACTCTTAACATGGGAGTCTATGAGGCTGTTCATGGGTGCTGCGGCCGAATCTTCGCATGTCAAGCTAAAACAATAAATCTGACAGATAAAGTAAAGCAACAATATTTCCTACGTTTCTATGTATAAATTGTGTCTGTAGTGGTGCTTTTGAGGCCATGGTAGTCGAATATGTTTTATTTTTTCACAGATTTCTCTCTCTCCTCTACACTCTAGCGATGACATCACCCACTGTAGTGTCAGCTTGTTTTTTGCCAAAATTGTTTTAGCCAAAAGTCTTAGAAAAATCATAGCACACATGTCGGGGCCGAGCCGCACGTTTTGATATAACTTTTGTGTATATGTGTCAAAAACTCTGGTAGGTGTTTTGAGCCAAAAAAACGGCGTAAGAATAATAATAAACGCTAGTAATAACATAGTGTGCGCCTTGCAGCACGCACACAATAAACGCTAGTAATAACATAGTGTGCGCCCTGCAGCACGCACACAATAAACGCTAGTAATAACGTAGTGTGCGCCTTGCAGCACGCACACAATGAGTTTACACATGTATTTGAATCAGTCATAGTGGGCGAGTGAGTAGGAAAAGTGAGTTCAGGGAACCGACTGCTAATGTCTGCAACCTTTTTCTACAAGAAGGAGAAGAAGTCGTCTGCTGTCTGGTTGGGGGGGGTTAAAAAGGGTGTAAAAGGTAGAGAAAAGTTTGTGAGGGTTAATTTTGTTCAGCAAGTAGTGGGTTTTAGCCTCAGTATGCGAGCAGAGAGGGATTTAAGGAGGGAATGATACTTATCAAGATCCAGACCATTTTTGAACATCTCCTCTCAGCTGCCCAAAGGGTGGACCATTCTCCATGAATAACATCTGTAAGCCGCAGGCAGGAGAGGATTGTGCAGGCTTCGATGACAGGGGACAAGTGATGCAAATAATGTGGATAACAGAGTGTTGGTGGTAGTGTCAGTGGGGTGGGACGAGAACTTGTCAATGGGAAGGAGTTAGTTACAATGGAGGATAAATGGGAGGGGGATAGGAAGCGAAGGTTGTGGTGGTAACTTACTAGGGGAGGGGATGTAGAAGGAGTAGACGGAACAGAGACAGATAATTGGATGAAGAAGTGATTGGAAATGTGTAGGTTAAGTTACAGAGGTTAAATCAGTGCTGCAGTTAAAATAGTGGTAAAATGCAGGGTAAAATGCTGTGTGGACACTTTTGCATACAGTAAATTAAATTGAACTTTCAGGGAATAGAAAGATGAGGTTCCGATATTTTGGCTTTGCTTTGCTGCTTCTGGGAATGGGATGAATTCCTTAAAGACATGCACACGATAAGGAAATAAGGAGATTACAAATGTTTTAAGTGCTCTGTGAAACAGGATCAGAAATATGACAGTGATGCCAAACACACAAAAAAAGGCTGCACGGAAATGTGAACACTTCTTCAACCAGCAATGAGTGCAGATCTAAATATTAAAGACAACCTATGAAGAAACCGCAGATGGGAAAGGATACAAAGCTGGAAAGTTGAAGCAGTTTGCAATGAAAATGCATGAAAATGACCAAAATACCAGTAGGAAAGTGTATTCAGAGCTGCAAGACGTGCTTGTTTGCAGTTAGCATAGGATGTGTCACCTAACGTTGAAGAAAGGGTGCAAATAGTAATAGGATATCACGCAGAGTCAGGCCCGGTTCTAGACAGGCATATATGAGGGGGCAGTCAGAAATGTGAAGGGGGCACCCCTTTTTTCTGCTACAGATCGTTTTGTCAACTTGTAATATGTTCATTTTGTGAGCGTATTAAAATGTGCTTCCTCAATTTCAAAAAAAAAAATTTGAGGGGGAAATAAAAACATTTGAGGGGGCTGTGCCCCCTCTTGCCCCTGCGTAGAGCCGGCCTCGCGCAGAGTACATGTGTGATGAATATCCTACCACTGTATACATAGTATTTATATATAAATAGATATATATGTACATAGATAATATATACTTTATAGTATTTAAAGTAGCACCAATTCAGTGAAGTCAGTTCTTAACCTGGATAATAACTAAACTTGGGTGATGACTAAGCAGAGGCTATGCTCTATTACTTTATCTGCTTGGCTAGTTCTACTGCTACCATCTGTAGCCGTGTATTAGTTGGAGCCATTGGATTTGTTGCAGATGGGTGGTTCAAACAGAAATAGCTGGAGTGTCACAAATTGTGTTTCCCTTGGATTTCAGCAGGGGCCAGGGCACTGGTGAACGGGTCAGAGCCCTGGCACAGAGGCATCATTGCCATCAGTGCCGATGTAACGGGCTCAGGCTTTGGAGCCGAGCCTCAGAGGGCAAGTGAAATGGCAGACTGTTTATTCATTTACTACAGAGCCAGTTCATAAAAAGTAGACTCTCTGTGATAGATGTGGAATTCGCTCACCATGCATTGGCATGGATAAAGCACAAATCAGTTCATTTAAACAAGCTTGTGCCTCTGTTTTGGTTACCTGTAGAGTTAGCGAGATGCCTAGTCTCATAAACTGATTAACGAGTCTCATATGTTAAATCCTTAATCTCTCCCCTCACAGGACCCTATTGTTTGTCAACTCAGTCGAGTAAGTTAAACTGTCTACATTCCAGAATTACATGCCATGGCCTGTTAGCAAGCCTCAGGTGCTCTTACCTTGCAGGCCTTTGAGCTAATTAACCGACAATCCAATGAACCTGATGGGGGAGGGTGTTTTCCTGTTTTGCTGCATTACTGTACTCCAGCTCAACTCGTGTACCACTCAGCTGGTGATTTCTCATTGATAGTGTTTTCCAGTCTTGAATTCCCATGACTCAGCTGCTGTGTTTGATTTTGAAGCTGTCGGAGAGGATGAGCCGTGAGGTGAACAGATGCTGAGGCCAGTAGGAGAAATGGCTTGGAACATACAACCGGCTCACATTGAACACGAAATGGCTTCAGGACAATCGATTATGGTTCCTATGGTATGAGATCTGGGTCAGGTTACCGTATCAATGCCAATTGTCTGGAAGGGGAAGATAAATCAACAGGAAATGTGGCAGATGTCAAATATTGGATTGCCTGTCTCTTTCACACCCTAGTCCTCGAATACAGATGTCTTGCATTAAAGGCACACCGCAAAACTACTATGTGACCTCTTTGTATTGTCTTCCAGCACTGTTTTATATGTTGACCTTTCTTGCAAGAGCCTTTGTCAATTCTGCTATCTATCTATCTGCTAACTATTTTGAATTATTTAATGGTAAAGTATATAGCTGTTACCAAACACAGCAAAGGTGTCCTTTCCATGTGGTTTTCTGCTACAGTGTTTTACAACTCAATCATCAAACAACATCAAAAAATAGATTCTTTATATTGATATACTCGATGCCAAGTGCATGATCCTTTTCAGAGTCATTTGGTGTTTCTGTGTTCTCACTATCAAGGAATGCTTGGAAAAATATAATCCCAGTCACTAGTGTATTTAACTTCTAAGTTATTTAAATCGGAATCGTTTTTTACTTGCGATGTGAGTTACACAACCACGGACTTTAGCGTGGCAGGATTATATAAACATATGGAAACTTTTAAAAAAAGTAGGCAGGTAGATAAACGAACAATTTGAAAATAAACTATCTAAAGTATAAAAGTAGGATAGATAGGATAGAAAAACTATACATAAAGGTAGAATCGGAAATAAAAGAATTTGAGTGTGAATATGTACAAGTGGGTGGTAAGTATCATGAAGATACATAGCCTGTGCGTTCTTTATTAAGTATTCATGACACATAAGATGGATGGTATGTACCAGGGTGGAGGGAGCCTCAGGTGGTGGTTGCCGTCATACGCTGTTAATGAAGTATCAACAGTCCACAGAAGATAATGGAGAGAAGAAAGCGGAACACAAGGGAGAAAAGAAACTGATATATCCACAGACACACACACACTTGTACACACAGACAGACTCCATGCCTCCTGGTGACACGTTATAGTCACAGTAGCCTTTGCGCTACTCAGTCGATAGACTTCCATTAGGAAAGGATAGGCTGTCACAGCAAGCCGTGACCTCCTCTTGCCCCCTTGGAGCCCGCTGGCCTCTGCTGTCCATATCAATATGAACTGTATTCCCTGCGCCTGTCACCCACAATTCTTTGTGTCCATTAGTCTCCAGTATCTGTTTCTTTCAACTTGTATTATTGATTTTTGCATGTCTTTTGTCCGAAGCATGTGCAATGATCTTAAAACAGGGAATAGTTTTCAATGACTCTCTGTCATTGCTGGACTTCAATGATATTTATGCTGTTTTTCTGTTTACATCAAAGAGCGGTCGTTATCTTATATCTTTTCATTTTTGCTTTGTGGATATGTGGTTAGCAGCAGATGTGACATATTGCATTATGTTACTTGAATGGGCCAGATGACATAGTGTCTTTCCAGTAAGCAACATGGGTTCTAAAAGGTCAGGACATTTAATCTCTGACTCCCCAGTGATACGACCTGTTTTTGTAGTTTAGCATGAAATACTAGCACAGGCGTAAACACAGATTCTCCATTTGACCATAATGGATATTGAACATTGCGTTTGGAAAGAGCTCATTCTAGTTTATTGCACACAATTGAAAAAAATCTCCTGTCGTTGTCGAAGCTGTTTTGACTGTGACTACTATCTGAGCATTCTGTTGCGCCGTAATTTGCTGGACGCCATGCTGAGACACCTATCCATGATGTAATTAAATGATACAACCAAGGAGTTTACTGTATACTGAGTCCATTGGGTAACAATAGATGCTCGTATTTTGATGACTAGTCCCTCAGAGATTAAGTCCAATGAACTTTGACTTTATTTACCTCCTAGTCCACCCATCCTTTTCATCAGCAAGGGTCAATGTAGTCCCTGAGAGAGGCTGGGATGCCTTACAGAGGCAGAGTGACACTCCAGAGCACTGTCGACTGAATTCATAAATCAATAAGCCCTCTGAAAGACTAGTGGGAGAGTTGAGGTCCCCCTAGTCCCTATCAAGTTACCCCTCATAATGAATGGGGTGTTGTTTATGTTGTAAAGTGCAGTGTCATTGAACCCTTTGAAACAAGCGCCCCCTCACCCCTTCACTAGACCTCAGTGTGCCACTTGGGAGATTCTCTTTAGATCTTTGACCATCTTTGGTCCCATAACCTCAGCAGCCCAAATAGTGTTCTGAGGGACATCCCAGTTGGGACTAATGTGGTTTTGTGGATTTTATTTCTTCTTGCTTGGCAGAAGGTTGGATGAAATGTTGCCAGTGTTTTGCACGAGTACATCATGCAACATAAAAACATTACATATACATTATATTACATTTAGTCATTTATCAGACACTCTTATCCAGAGCGACTTACAGTGCAGGGACATTCCCCCAAGGCAAACAGCGTGATGTGCCCTGCCATGTTGTCATGGCCGGGATTCACAACCCTCTGATTACTAGCCTTATTCCAGCCTTATTCCAGCCACTTTACTCCCGTGTTTGTCACTGGGAAGTTGCAATACGAAAACCTACCGGAAAAGGTTATACACTATTGTGCAAGTCTTTTATTTTATTTATTTGTATTTCCCCTCAGACAAAACATGAACATTGAAATAAGATATAGAGTTAGAAACATGATGAGAATGACTTCCGGATGGGTGTCGAAAACATCTTGATTTTGAAAACAAATGACTATCTCTGCTGGGTTGACAAGTTATCCCTAAGAGCTGTTATAAAAATGCTGATGTTTAAAATAGCAGTCAATGAAATGTGAAAAATGCAGAAGAAATTAATAAAACATAAAAATAACTATGGAAATGACTGGTGGTTCTGTTCAACCCAAGGCACCTCAATAACCCAAATTAACCATAATGATGGTTAGATTCTAGATTTCACACATTACTCTATGGGAAAAATAAACGCATGGCATGAATGCAGTGTCTTCATCAATGAAGCGTAAAAATTCATTAATTGCTCATCATCAGCCTAATTAGGTAACCATTAAAGCATTCAGCGCTTGTTAACAAAGACACAATTTATAAAGTCTGACAATAGCCAATCCAAGTGCTTTCTCCAAGCTTTGTAACATGAGAACGGCGCCAAGACACCTGATATTGAGAAGAACAAACGTAGCACTTCACGTATCTAAAGGGATACAAAAACTCACTCATATTTGTATTACTGTATTGTTTATATTCCTATTCTATCTTGATGTATAGTTATTTTTTATTTTATTCAATCTATCTTCCTTTTATACATCTGTTATTTCTTTCATGGTTAGTTTATCAAACTTGTCTACTTTATTTTAAATTGACGTTTCGTGTATGTTCACTGTTACACCAACCTGTCACAGTAAATTATTTGTTTGTGTACTTACATGGCGAATAAAACCGATCCTGAAGATATTGTTCTCCCTCAGTTTCTTGTTTCTAGTGTCTCTCAAAGACATACACTCGTGTGAGTGCAGCAGCCACACCAGTTTTCACTTTAAGATCAGTGTCAGTGGTTACCCTGGCACCAACTACCAACTCACTAACTTACCCATAATTAAATATGACTGGTTCAATCTTCACAAGAATACTGGGTAAGGCACCCAGGCACTTTAACCATGTGAACTCACATGGTCAAAATAGCTTTCTCCACCGGATGTCTCTGTACTGTAAAAACCTCCATATTTGCACGTTAAGGGCACGGGAAATGCTAACAGTGCAATGATTCAAGGCGACCACATTATCACTCGCAATTCAGGATCCATGATTTCAAACAATGGCTTTGGAAAAGTGGGACATTATACCGCTGAATCAGAAGCATATGGTTTGTGGTGCTGGTCGTGGTGAGAGTGGAGGAACATGCTGACAGCACTGGACAGCCTTGAGCTGTAGAACAGCCTGGAATAACTCGGCCAAACTTGCAGTGCTGTTTCTGAATAGTGAGACTGTGCAATGCGGACATAGCTGGCAGCAAGTCAATAACATGTATTAAACTACCCATAATACTCTCCAGTCGTCGATAGGGCCTAAGCAAGTGCATATGGAGCCTTGGTAATAGATTATTTTGATCAAGTTGAGGTTTTAATGGATTTTTCCTTGTCTGACTGACAGGTTCTCGCCATGGCAACAACCGGACAGCTGGGTCATCTGAACCTTGTGGTTTTACAGCAGAGTGCTCAGATACTGAGCAAATGCACTGTGCTCACAAGCATCAGACACTGGGAGAGTCAGGAAGTCTGGCGACTGTAGCTTCCCTTCCCACCTAGAATCCCACCCTCACTCCGTGCCCACCCATACCCAACCCCCCTTGTGTGCAAAACGACACACACAAACACATTTACACACAGGAGCCCAAGACAGATCCTGGGAGTGCGGGGTGGGGGGTGGGGGGGGGTTTCGTTTGAGAATGTTTTTCCTTCTAATTATGTTGTTGATTTACTAACTACACACGTTTTGCATGACTATGTCAACACAAATTATACTGAATCATTTGTAGCAGACCATTTCTGAATGTAAGCATTTTCAATGACACAGATTAGCATTGGTAGATAAATTTTCATTTTGTAATCCATATTCATTTTGTATCTACAGTCCCATTAAGTATGATTTATCTAAGTGGGATTCTGTATAGTAATAGTCATAGTGGTAACTACCATGCTGATAGAAGGTTCACAATCGTTGTGTTATGCATTTATAGTTCTTCCCTTGACACTTATCGGTTCTCATGATGTATGATTCACGATCCCAAAAAACGACTGTGTTCGGGGTCTATCACGTTGCTATGCTCAATGACTGATGCTCTTTGTAAAAGCTCTCTCTTGTAAGTCGCTTTGGATAAAAGCATCTGCTAAATGAATAAATGTAAATGTAAATGATAGCATATGAAGCCCAGTTCACAAAGGAGCATTGCGAATACTAAAGAACTGAGATTAATTACATTAGTAATTAACAGTAATTAAATGTACAATTACATGCAATTACAATTAATTACAAAGTTTACTTTGTGGTCGTGAATATCAGCCAAACGTTATACCAAACAATTACCGGAATATTATGAACCATCTGTCTATATTGTCTACATGCCTACTCGTGTTGCATTAATAATGTATTTATTCTTTGAGACACTTTATAGCATCTTACATATCTTCACAAATGCTTTACGAAGATGTTATTGTCAATATAGTTCAGTTGTATGTGCTAGGTTTTTACCTGGGATAGAGAATAGGGGTAGGTCTGTCCCAATATGTAAACAATAAATATATAACCCTCCAATAGCAACGTAACTTAAATAACCTTTCATAAAGTAAACCAAAAGTTGAGAAGGTACCATTTCTGGGGAAATTGTGGGGTGTGCTTGCCTCACTGGCAGATACATAGTTTTTTTTAATGTAAGTTTTACAACTGATATTTCTCTATATCTTAAACAAAATGCATTATTTTTATTTACAATTATAACATGTATTTAAAAGCATGCATTTGTTGTTGCTCATTTGCAACTCAAAATACAAAGAGTGAAGAGTAGAATGAAAGTTTTGTTATTTCCCCTTCAAGAGGGAAGGGTGATTGGCAAAACAGCCTCAGTTGAAAAGTTGAATCAAAACGATTCATAGACGTCTATTGTCTATGACTTGAACATGCCTTAAGTGCTTCTTATAATATTTTCAGGAATTTAACCCACTCGAGTTGCATCAATTGATCTAGAAACAACCCTGTTGAAGCTTAGTGTAACAACTATGTCACTGGGGCAGCATCTAATCACAATTCAAACAGTACCATCTGCTAAATAAAAACATTCCCCCTCACACATAAATAATTGTGACAATAATTTTGGGGTAATGCGCTCATTCCAAATAGTTTCACTGGTTGCAATCAGATAATTGTCAGTAACAACGCAAAATGCAACCTTTAGGTTTCAGTTTAGAGGCCAGCCTGAGGAAGCTGGCTGCAGCCATGCTAGATTGTACTATAAGATAGTTAGTACTAGCTAGCTAGAGATTCTAGCTAAAAAACAGCGTTAGTGCTAAATAACAATTTTGCTGCTCGGTTCCATGACACCGTGTAAGCAGGCTCAATGAGACAGATCAACGAAAGACTAGAACCCATTGGTGGGGCAGATTAAGAGGTGTTCATTATACCTAGCCAAAAAGTAGGCTTTTAACTAAGGTAGTAATGCTGAGGGCTATCTGACATTGTTGTGTGGCTGACTAGAAGAAGAATAAATTATCCCTTATTAATCCCCTAATGGGCGCACACATTTATTCAATGCATTGGCCAGGATTCAAAACCCACCGGGAATGAAACCCAGGCTTTCTGCACATGGTAGGCAAGAATCCTACCACTGAACCACCAGTGCTGCCAAACCATGACTAGAATTATTGATAAAGTGTGCTGACGTTTTGAGGTTTCCAGATGCATAGAAACTAGATTTTTGGGGTAGGAAAACGCTATTGACTCTTAAACCATTCAACAAATCGTAAATAAAGATACAAGCAACTCAAACAAAACCAAGTTGAACATTTTGACTTGGACATTTATGTATGTAGTCCAAATATTGAGAAAGGGGGGGTGGGAAAATAATAATAAATAAATGTGAGATTACAACAGATTGTGCTCTTGCCAAAGGCAACCACAACATTGAAAAAATTACCATAGCATACAATTTAAAGGCGGTGTGAACCTACATTGCACAACTGAGTTAGCAATATAGTAACCAGTTGGGTATGTTTTCTATAGTTAACCAGACGATCTTGAGGAGTAGCGACGCACTCGTGATTTTGAACATTCCAATGTAATATTTTCAAAAAGACAAAAAC
This sequence comes from Protosalanx chinensis, assembly GCA_030340685.1. NCBI lineage: Eukaryota > Metazoa > Chordata > Actinopteri > Osmeriformes > Salangidae > Protosalanx > Protosalanx chinensis. The sequence goes on along the minus strand of CM059341.1, from coordinate 1,418,911 downwards.
TATGTCTGGGATAAACATTTAAGTTAGGCATTGAAATTTACTAACGAGGAGGTTAACAAATAACCCTAGCATGTTAGTAACCGTGCAATTAATATTATGCTAGGTCATATAGCCAGGAAACGAACTAAAACTAGCTATAGCTACTGTTTCGGGAAAATAACTTAAGCAGTGGGGACTCTAGGAAATATTAAGAACTCACAAATCTATAGGCTAAGACAAGTATTTACCAGAGAAAACAAGTGATTTCATATGCAGACAAAGTGGCTGAGTGAACAGGTTAACAGGGGCCAGTGTCTGAATGGATTTGACAGGAAGAAAGCAATGCAAGAATCCTGTGCTGAAGGGACTGGTGACCCGGAAAACGCTGTGTAAGTGCAGCTACCACCGCCCTTTAAGTAAAACTCTGTCCAGAAGCAACCATTCTTCTCTGTGTAAATACACATGCACTGGGTGTCTATCCCACTTACTTGTTCCTTCCCACCCAGTTCTAGATACAGAAGCACACACAAGATTGAAATATAAGCATTTGCACATCTGGGCTTAAGCACACATACACAATGTCACCTGAGCACTCAACCCTGCATATCCTGACTAATGTTGTGTGCGAAGGATGAATGTATCAAAACACACACATATTCGTACTGGAAATTGACTGATCAATGGTCACCCAAAAAGCTACATAATCACCTCTGTATTGTTTGTGCATCATAAAACACTCACAACCCTTAGTAGAATCACATGTTACAGCCTTCACTGCATTAGCCTTAAGTGAATACATCTGATTTAATGAGAATCAATTTGTTGTGTTAACTACTTTTTAGGAAGTTTTGTGTTAAATTGGTATTATAACGGTGTTAATTGAGTAATTATTAATTATAACAAAAAGAGAACTCAATATGATCTGTGCACACTGAAAAAAAACATGGACCTGTTACAAACAGCCTACAACATTTTATTGCATATTTTGTGGTCATTGTCATTATATACTGTATGTCAACAGTTATACAATCTGTCTGGATCAATGTTTTTTTTTTTATATTAGAGTTTAAAAAATTACATTTAAAAATACATTGAAATGAAAAAGTAAGGCAATATAAATAAAATATACTGCATAGTGAGAAAATAAACAACAACTCAGTAAATGTTAGAAAAATTAAATATGTATAAAGCAAGCAACTACTGTATAGTTGCAGTGAAGGTAATAAAAGTTCAGTTCCCAGCACATAGGCTACAATCATTTATCACTGTAAGCCTAGCTCAAATAATCATATTCTTTGATGATATAAGTCCACGCTTGTGGAGTTTAAATAATGACAGAAATAATTGCGATGACACGTGTTAATATATAAATGGCATTATGCATTCTAATTAACACAAAACATGACTGTGAAGGACTCAAAATGGCACATGCATTGGTCTAGGACGCAACTGTCACGTTAAATTGAAAACAGCATAAAAAGTAGGCCTATAACGGTTTTATAATACACTCTGAAGGGCATTATCAGTAGAAGCTGAACCCAAACTGATGGTCATTCACGTTTCATGTTCTCGACAAGTACATTCCAAACATGCTCATCATCAATCAGTATCGAACAAGCTGAAATATTTACCAGAGTTTGAAAAGTAAAAGTATGGTGCATTGTTTGCTGCTGGATATACCACTGGGAAAGGCATCGGTAACAAACATCCGCCAAAAATGCTACTGTCTTTATAAAGAGTTGGTAATTGCACATTTTTCCCAGCATCTGAAAGATGATCAGCGGCAACTGGTCCTTCTATGTCTGTTGATAACTGACGCTTCAATTTATTCCTACGGTTCTGGAACCAAATTTTGACTTGGGTCTCTGTAAGTTGTAAGGAATTCGCCAGACACGCGCGCTCTGCGCTGCTTAGATATCTTTTTACGTCAAATGTAGCTTCCAGTTGAAAAATCTGCCGTTTGGAGAATATAGTGCGAGTTTTCTTCTTTGCCATTGCTTTGGTTTTAGAATTGGGTTTGTGTTGCTCCGATACATCATCGCAGCTGCTTGCGCTCTCTGCTCTTGGACACGTGTCAATCATCCGAGTTGAGTCCTCCCTGCAGACTTTCCGCACACGAGCGTAGCCGTTGTTGCTGGCGTTGTTTGCCGTTTGCGCTGTGAAGTTAAGAAAGGAAACTTGTTTCGATAACGTGTATTGAAATCAACTCGTACGAATTTCTTTACAGTTTTCAAAACTGTGTGGCCAATACAATAGCGTCGGTAGTCTAATGTTTAATATATACGCGGATTGATCAAATACATAGGCCTAATTGTCAAGCATGACGTAGCCTAGGCTAGTATAGTACTAGTTAGTATCTTAAAGTTAAGATCCTTAAAATAACTAAAGAACTGACCTGGCTCTTGATGTATAATGTCTGGCTCTTGCCGCCTCTGAAAATCGTAGTCCTCGTGGCACCGCTGTTGGAAATCATTTTTACGTCCACTGTCCGTTTGCACTTTAGAATACGGGGCGTTCAAATTGATTTTATTTTGCTTCAGATTAAGGATGTTGTCAATTGTGAATGTCAAAGAAGCAGTTCGACATGGGACGTCCTCTTTGTTCATATTCCCCGACATCAATGGATTTATTTGTCAAGTAAAAGAGGACGAAGGTTCCCAAAACATCGAGGTCTTTGGCTACTCGAAGCACCATTGCTCCCTGATTGAAGCTACACCAGGACGTAGTGTACCGTTATTCAATGAACCGGAAGACTGGGGTTTTGGAGCTTTTGATTGGTGAAATTGTGAGGCAGCGTGACGCCAAATATCAGATGAGGGCGGGAAGTGTCCTTAACCAGCAATATTTACGCACCATAAAGGTTTATTCTAGCCTACTTGTGTGGAATAATAGTTTATTATCTTAATCTCACATTAATTGTCATTTTACCTGAAACATATATTTTTTTTATTGAATGAGTTTGGGCAAGTTATTCTGGGAAATATTGAAAACACTTCAGTAAGGTAGTATGAATTTTGTCTCTTATTTGCTTTCTCGATTGTTATCTTGCCGACGGAGACATTAATTTAAGGGTCCTTGACATTATACCCAACATTATACAATATTTTAACATTGAACTAAAGTGACGTTTACAGGGCCATTTTACTCTAGATTTTTGGTGAAGACCCCTGGGTGGTACCGTATCCAGAATACCTTTGAATTTGGTAAATTTCTTCAAAATGAAACAAAATGTGAAGCCCCTAAGAAAAGTACACTCTAAAATTATAGTTGCCTATTTTATTGTAAATAGTGAGTCAAATGATAACTCTCTGTGCCATTATTCTACCCATTATTTTAGTTGAATAGAAAATATGTTTCAGGTTTAGGAACACAAAACACGTCAGACTTACCTACACTTGTACAGTTCCTTAAACAGTCAGTTTTCCCCTGGAAATACGACTGTGAATGCAAAGATTACATATCTAGGATTTGGATAGGCTATAATTAATTAAATTAAATTAAATATAGTATATTCTAAAAAGAGGTGCATTGTTTACTAGGCCTACATTATTATTACAATAATAATTATAAAATGGGGTGATTTGTATGACTTGGGTACAGCTGGTGTAGCACTATCGGTTCACATCGGCTCAGACAATGAGAAGAAACACGTTCAGTTGCATATATTTTATTCACAGTTTATGGACAGTGACTGTACAAAATTCAGTATGAAACCCCATTCATAAAAATATTGTGATATACGCAAAAAGGTGTTATATCCCGAACCCCATGCTAATAAAAATGTTAGAAGAGGAGTTCTTAACATCTGTATCTGACAAAATGTATAGGCCTTACTGAAAAAGCAAAAGGTGTTATTGTTCTGAGGTTAACTTTGGCTTCATGTTGATAAAGAATGCTTGAATTATTTTCATCTCTTCTGGCGCCGGCGCAAATTGGCAGCCTCACAACAGCTCCGTGACCTGCAATGTCCACCTCCTGGAGGACAAATAAAGGTTCATCTAATCTAATCTAATCTTGACCAAGATCAATAATTAATTGTAGAAATAGGCCTATATGGAAAATCTTTAAATAGTGGGCCAAAATATACGCTTTGTTTGCACTGGCGACCCTTAGTGATTGCAATGGAACAGAACTCATCAACAACTTATTTACGTAATATGTTTAATCACACAAAACCTGTCATTTGTGATCTAATATAAGACATCGGGTGAGGAAAGTGGGAGATGGGATAACTCATAGTGCTGGCGAAGCCAACCAAGGGTGGCGACACTTGTGACAAGTTTGTGGTGAGCGAACCAGGTGTCACGTTCTCGCGATACAAAATCGGAACCCTGACAATCCTTTGAGCCGAATAGGAGACGCTCGTGGTCTCCATGTCTGCCGCCATCTGTCTTTTCCATTTGTTCCGGCGGTTCTGGAACCAAATCTTCACTTGCGTCTCGGTGAGTTGAAGCGAGGCGGCCAGCCCAGCCCGCTCGGAGCTGCTAAGGTACCGTTTTATATCAAAGGTGGACTCCAGCTGAAACACCTGGCTCCGACTGAAGACTGTCCGAGTCTTCTTTTTGCGAGCTGCTTTGGCGTCGGCAGGGTCGCTGTCATCTCGCGCGAAACACGGAGAACGCATGTCGTCATCCTTGTCATCTGTCAGACAATCCTCTGCTTTGCTATCTGGGTCATCGGTGTCTTCCTCCGGTTCCGCTAGAGGGGAATTCCGGTCACTAGTTGGTTGAGCGCACCCGGAATTACTGGAGATGTGAGAATGGCACTGCGAACCTGAAATGAGTGGGGGATATCATAGGAGGGACATGAGAATCGGAATCAATACATCCATTATTCAAGTATCAGTTCCACTGAACACAATATTGTTTTTTATTAAACTGACGGTCGGGTTAAAGGCGACTAGCCTACAAAGTCCCTCACAGGCATAGGTAAGATGAATCAGTTACTGTCTATAGTAAACAACCAAACAAGGAATGGAGAGCTTTTACGCATGGACTACAGGCAAAGCAGCGCATGGTTCTTGGAATGGTTGGTTGTCTTGGATTGAGTATGGATACATAATTTGCCTACGAATTTATGGTCAAATGTGCCATACGAGGCGCTCTTCTTGTGTCTGTCTTTTGAAAACAAAAACTCTAAATAAAAATTCATGTATTCCCTAAATAAACAAGCCTCATATAGCCTATATAGCTTTTGGAAATGGTTTGTATGCAGATATAAACATCAACCGGAACCAAAATATACACTCACTCCTTGTTAGACCGTTAACTTTGACAGGAGAGCTCTCACACCAGTCCAAACAGCTCTCGTCTTTTTCAAGGCGCTGTACGTCTAGTCCAAATGAAGATCCTCGATGTTTCTCAGGGACTTTGTTGTAGGGAAGACCCGTGGTTTTACATTCCAACTCATCTTCGGTTGAAGATCTTTTCTCGGTAGTTCTACGAAGTAAATTCTCAATAGAGAACGACGAACCTCTCGAGGATGGGCCAAGTTGAGATTCTGGCGCTTTATCAGCAACCATACTGAGGTCATTTAACGCTGTAATCACTGGTAATAAAAAATAAACGACAGGCTATTTCTTAATGTTCAGTAGTTGTCAATGTACATCCCAGGTTACGCTTAGCTCCGGTGAACCACGTCGCATAATCTACGAGTGCCGGAGACATACAGACTGTGAGAGAATCCGTAGATATAGCAGTCTGTACATTTCACTGAGCGAGAGCTACGCGGCTGCATAACAACGTCTTGCGATTGGACAGTCGAGACGGCAAACGAGATTACTTCACAAAATAAGAATGCTCCATGAATTGGGCTCCCTACGGTGTGTGATAGTCTGCCTTTAGGGGTTGCAGGGGCCGTGTCTTTGAGATGCTTTATTTAGGTCAATTAGGGAGCAAATAAAAGAAGAAGTACAGTAGTGTCCGCGGGGCTGGCATTCTATGAAAGAGGGGACAGCCTCGCTAAGAATGTCACAGTACCTCCTATTGGTTATATCGGTCCATGCACACAAATTTAGGTAATGCTGCAGTTCTTCATTACGCACGCAGTCCATTCACATGATTAACACGTAGCCTAAAATGGGGTTTATAACCAAGGCGCAAACAGCTTCCTGTGTATGTTTACTGAATGTTTACAAATGGATATAGGCAGTTCTGCTACATGGGTTTTAGTTGTTAACTCATGCCTTTTGAGATATGAAATGGTCTGGCTGAATAATAAAATGTTTAAACATAGGGCAACTGCATTTTTATTTATTTAAGTATATGCATGTTCATAGAGCTGGATTTCTTTTGTCATAACCTAATGTGAGTTATGACGACACTTCCGACACAACAACAACCTACATTATTCGCTTAAATATCCGTATATCCTAATATTCCTTCATTTTGTGGTATTATCTTATAGGTTAATGACAGTGATAGATTTTATACTAACACCGTTTTTAAACGATAGATTATAATTATATATTAGTATAAAGTTGGCGACCGACAGACCATAGCTAAGCCTCTATAATAGCTTTGCAAAAGTTGCATTATACATTTGATCTTAATAAGGGACAAACATTTGTCACAAGTATTAATCAGATGATTCACAATGAACGAAACTACGCTTCAAGCTGTTATAGTAACTTGCAAACATCCTTAGATTTCCTTTCACTTTCTACAAGGTTTTCAAAATAATATCTATGATTTATAAACTCAATTAACCATGGGCCTTACACTCCATTGTATTGGCTTGGTAGTTCAGACTTTATGAGATGTATCTTTTTTTCTTCTTAAGTTCCATGTAACCATTTACTTACATTTATTTATACTACAGCCATGTTTGAAACCATCTTTACGAGAAGTTAGCTCATTGCGCGCAGATTTATTTAAAAACATAATTTTTCAGGATCAGATCTCGGGGTTTTGAATATCATGCTTCAGGGTGTGCAGTACTTTGCAAGAGGCCAAAGCTTCAGAAATTCAGAGTCTAATATGATATTAGTACAACCTTTTAAGGCTATTTGGAAAACATACACCAACCTGTATAGAGCACAGCGTTATTTATTTACAGTATTCTTTACTTGAATTAACAAACAAAAAATACTCAACAAAAATCCCTTGCTCCACACACACACTCACTCACACAAACACACTGCAACCAGCTAACAGATAAGGGCCTTATAGGCACTTTCATGTTATGGAAAACCCGTTGGTTTGCCCCATCCCCCCAGAAAAAAAAAAAAAAAGGACAAGAAAAACATTGGAGCCCAGTACTAATTCAGTGACAATTACATTGTTACAGTACATAGGCTAATTGATGAAGTTACAAATCTTTCACATAGTCCAACTTTATCTTCTGCATCCTGTGACTTTTGAACAGTGACAGTCATCCCATTATCTCTCTTTCTGCTCTGCAAGCAGCCAATGAATCCTCCCTGCTTAAATACGCGGCTGCATGTCAGTATATGTAGCATTGGTTCATTTAAACTTCATTTAAAATGGCACTTCGGGGATTCAGTAGTTCCATTCAGTTATTTACAATATTTTTAAAGAAAGGACTTCATGCAGTACCCAAACTGAGACTTTGAGCACAATTAGATGCCATGATAAAACCTGTAAATCATTCACTAATTGATACAAATTCTAACTCACGTATCTGTCCGGCAGCTGTTTGGTTATTGTTCATGCTTCCTATTTCATTTTTGTTATCTGTTTTGTTTGTGTGTACCATTATACATCTTGGCAATCTTTTTTGACAAACAAAATACCTAATGTACAACAATTCTTCATGACTTTGTAATAATTATTTTTCACTACAACAAGAAACATATTTATTATAGTGATATTTATATCTATCCATGGGACAGGGTCTACGCCATTTTTATTTGACATGAAGTCAACACATAATCTCTAGTCGGACTAGAATCGACCTGCAGTGAATACGTAAATCAAAAAGATGTCTTCTAATAGGCTAGACAAGAGTACACAAGATTATACCGTCTATAACTTCACCATTTGATAAATTATTCGGATTTATGAGATTGTTGTTCAGTGCTGCTGATCCATACTGAAGTAAGTAATCTAACTGTCCGACAACATAGGCATTCCAATCCTATATCATTAGCAAAGTATATGTTTGTCTTTCCTGTCTTCATTGTGGATTCCAGAGACTGAGCATGACTGTATTAGGGGCCTAGAAGGGGGAATCAGGGTATCATTATGAGGCATAGCTGATAGGATAATAGGTCACTGTCATAGTGCACACTGTTGAGGTCAAGGCCACGACCCAGAATGCATAGTGTATTTGAGGTCGCTGAGGTACAGACGTCTTGGTTCTGCCTTCAGAGAAGCAACTAACCAGAAGGCCCCTTTATAATGTATTGAGCTTGGAGCTATTAATGAACTTGCTTTATTTTGCATGCTTGGGGAAATCCTTTTTCTCTTATCCTAAAATACAAATGTGCTACCATCAGCCAACTCTTAAAATTGTCTTTGTGGCAAATTATGTCAAGTGATTGGACCACAAAAAAAACAAACAACAAATCCTGAATTTGGAACCCCGATTTATTGAAGGGTTCTTTTAATCTGCATTTTATGCCTGGTAGACCTCATTGTTTTCATTGAAACTGACATGTACTTCTTGTTTAATCCCTTTTTACCTTTCACCCCAGTGCACCCCGACCACTATTCATCTGGACAAACCAAAAGGCATTCTGGGATTTGTTTGGTTTGGTGACTATTGAGCGTTTGCTGAATCTTTTGTGGACACAGAAACGGTTAGCCTAATGATTACAACCTCACCACTGTTTTCCGATTTTATGTTGTTATTTGAGCTTGCAGCATTCAAGAAAACATTTGCAGTGCATATAAGGGTTTTACTGTGGTGTAAACCTTGAATGCAGGTTTGTTTAACCCTTCCATGGCAAATTAACCCCTGTTAAGGCCAGTTCGGCTGTTGAGCACAATGGGGGGAAAAGAGTTGACATTTTAAGTACGTCACAGTTTAGTGCCACAAACTGCCCTCCACCTCCTTCTTGTGTGAAGGATAATATTCAAGGGAAGTCAGATATCAATAAATGCAATCAATTAATGAAACACAAAAAGAGAGCCCCAAATCTTCTCTACCAAAGGTACAGAACATTTAAGGTGATTTGAGTAAATTATTACACAAACATTGGTATTGTAATTTGCTGTGCGTGCAGGACAAAGGCTTGTTCAATGTGGTGTCACAAATTCATTCAAGTAGATCAGCAAATGCATCAGTTTTTTGGGGGGGAGACTCAAGCTATAGGTTTGTTACATGAGATAAGTGCAGCAGGTGTACAGGAAACACATTTTCATCCCCGGGGTTGTAACAAAGAAGCACTTCTGATGGATTACATGTCCACTGGAAATAAATAGGCTTATGGGACATTAGATCAATGTGCATATATCAGAGGTAGTTCCAAGGCATTTTGCCCTCCATAATACCACTAATGCCTTGCAGTGCTGGGAACTGAGGTCAAATGTTAACACAGCACTTCTCATGTGGTTGACATCACTTGGGAACTGATAAAGCAGAAAAAGATTGTGATTAAGATACCACGTATTTGTTCAAAAGGAACATTAAGAACTTAATTAATATAAAATACTATAAATGTAATGTAAAAAATATTGTTCCTTTACAGATGTTCTTATCCAGAGCGACTTACAGCACATACAGGGACATTCCCCCAAGGCAAATAGGGTAAAGTGCCTTGCCAAAGGATGCAACATCATGTTGACACAGCCAGAGTTCGAACCAGGGACTGATTTCTAATCCTACACCCTAACTGACTGCGCCAAATGACTCCCTTTGTAATGTTGTACATGTCACATTGTAAGATTGGCGTCCCATAAGAAAATATCCCATCTTCACTTGATTTATTTAGCTAACATCACATTCACTGACCTGGCAGCTTTGTGGTTCAGCTCCTATTTGTGAGTAAACTTAAAATAACCCTGCTTAGTTGGGGAAAGCTACTCAACGACAGACTGAATTCCTCTCAAATGCAGGAATCGCGTGAGAAGGAAGGAGAACACACTCAAGGTAGTCAAGAAAAGGCAGCTGACTGAAAGTACGCTGCCCCCAAGGTCAAAGCACTTCTGTCGTATTAGCTCAAACCAAGGTCCATATTTTTCAATAAATCATGCCACTGAAAGACTGCTGAAAGTGTATCTGATATAAACCCTATGGTAAATGGAAGATGCAATGTGCCCCTAAATCATAAATCTCAGTATATTCTGTTTCATAGTGTGAATATACAATATAGTAAGCAACAGATTTGACAGGCATTTTAGGAATGCCGTAGTTTCCAAGGACAAATATATTTTGACTACAAGGAACACACATAAAAACATAACCACTGGGATTAAATCATTATTGGAATAAAACACTTTATGATATGAAATAATTACATGGTTCGATTTTCCATGCTGGTACGGTGTAAATGGTCCATATTTCTTTTAGTATTTACTTTAAACATACCTATTCAGTTGAACATATTCAAACAAAATAATTAATATATGATTGCCCTTAATTTTCTATATAAAACGTTCATTACAAATGTTACAGATAGGTTTGGCTAATCTGCACTATAGGTTTGGCTCCAAACAAGCTAAAGCAAACCTTTTTTTATTTGAATAAGGTAGTCGTCAACATAAAACGACAAATTATTTTTCAGGATATTGTTAAAAGTTTTTAAGAGTGAGTCATTGTAATAAATAGAATCATTATTATTTTACTTTTTGGAACTGCCAAAGTTTGCGTCGAACATTCTGAACAATCGGTTTTCTGTCAAAATAACGAGTTTTAGGCCAGTAAAACTACACTTTTCCAGTTACAAAAATATGTTTCCCATATTTTAAAACATATTGAAAAATATATGTAGGTATAAAAAGATGGTGTGTAGGTCTCTAAACTATAATTGTGGTATTTCCCTTCAATCCATTTTACGGGATTTTCCCAAAGGAGACCATATTCATTGAAAGAACATCTGATATGATTAAACATACATGGGCAAGTGGCATGGCAAGATAACCAGAAGCGACATGAAAGATGAAAGCGTTCACTTCTAATGTGTGCCTCAAGGACACTCGATTGCCCCGGAAAGTCTTGTTTACCCTCTGTTGTCACGCGAGTCCTTTCTCCTCCTGACTTAAGCCGTTCTTAGGCTTGCAGCACCTCTGTCCTGATTCTACCTCTTTCAACAAGGTGAATATAATTTTTGATCGCTCTCGAATCAGGACAGTTATGAAAACGCCATGATTTTAGAGTATTTGAAGTGCTTGGATCGTGCAAAAAAAGTCCCATAAAGTTCCAAATGTCTACTAAGGCTACAATGCAAACCACATTTGTGATTTCTCCATGAGCAACCAGGAAACAAGGTTTCTTGGCACAAAATATATGCATGTGTTTGACTACACAGTAAATACCTTTTGTTGTGTTTGCAAGGTATACTTCATGTCACTATAATTGTATTTTACTAACGCTTTGCTGCATACAATAACGTATACTGAGGCTATAGAATACACGAAAAGTTTTAAACTCTTTGACACTACTTTTACTTATTGGGGGCAATAAGCTATTGCAGCTTATTACATCACTTATTACAAACAGATTTTTGCTATGATACGTAGTTATGCTGCGCTTAACAACAGTCAGTGGATGCCTATAAATGTTACATCCTGGCCCATATGATTTTTTAGATCAAAAACACAATACTAACGTTGGTCTTGAGATGCCTAATTCGAAAATAATTATACAAATACTGTATGTCAATTTGAACATTGATGACACACATTGAATATATATGATTAATAAAACATATAATAACGAAACCTAAATGGCAAGTGACATCTATAAGTAGCTTTATATTATTGTAATTATCAATGGTATTGTTATAACTTTTAGGCTATTTTCATGTTTTAAGGCTCATATCATTAATGCTGTTTGATTGTTTTCTTAGAACTAAAACGAAAATAAGTAAATGAGTGTCAATATTATGGTCTAAGTATATTATGGTATTATTTTAAGATGTCAGTTTATAGTAGCTTATATTACATATACGTGGAATTTATACCATTGGCTGGAGAGTGGAATCACTCTGAACAGTGGGAAGTAGTTTGACAGATCGAATGAAAGATTTTTGGACGGATAAAAGAAAACCTCTTTAACTGCTTAGAGGGAAACCTAGATCCGTGACATTCTGGTTGAAAGATAACAGCTAAACATCCAGGTTTGGAGCCAGCCTTTCCCCAATTTGATAGTCGTCTGGACGCTTGAAGCTTGTATATATAAACTGTTGCGTATTGGGTGACTGTTTCTATCTATAAACTACTGCTCGGAAATCCGATTTGTGTAAAACGTATGAATGCATATTTCTAAAATCTTCAACTGGAATAACCAACTCACCTTTCACGTCACATGAAGTGCTGCCATTACTCCGTTTTCTTTAATGCATTTTGTGTTCCTCTCTAGTGCCAATACAAATCTATTATTAAGATTGGGTGGCAAAACTATAGACGCAAGGAAGAAACTCACATAATATATGTAATCACATAACCGGATATTTCTTACTCTAGTTTGAGAGGAAATTCAGATGTCAACTTTGATTTGCTTGCTCACCTGAGCGCGCGTTTCATGCTGTGTGATCAAAAACAAGGGTGTCTTCCCCACTTACTTTGACACTGCGACAAAAGCTTCTTGTTAATCAGATATCGGAAGTAAAGGCCCTGAATGCACTAATGTCTTTCAATCCCATGCCAACTGGGCACCTAATGGGCCTTTGAGAAACAAACCTGGCACCGCACTTTGCAACAGTTTAGGATTACAAACGGAAGCTGGAGCAATACAGAAACAGAAAGCAACATAAAGGCTGGCTAGTGTAGTCATATTATAGGTCTACTTATATAGGTTTGGTCTTCATTTCCAAAAGCCTACTAATAATATGAACGTAAAAGATTTTGCAAATGAAGCGTAAATTGAACTGCAATTTCCACCCCCTGGAGGACAAATAAAGGTTTATCTAATTTAATCTAATATCTCTCTTGAGCCTTGAACAGGCTAATTAAGAGTGTGTATAGGGGAGACCGTACAGGCCAGGGGGATGAAAGTAACACATTTTGTTTGAGCGTCTGTAACTCAGTGGTTGTTTGTGCTAGGTCTCTCAAACTTTGATACATACTACCCATAACTGTTTTCTACAAATATAACTCACTTTGACATATTTTAAACAATCACAGATATGTGAGTTAGTGTCAAATACAAAGAGTTCCGTTGTTACAATCTACCCCACAACTGGGGTGAGATGTAACACCAGCTGGGGATGGATGTAACAATGAAAGGTAATTTGCTAAAATAAGATCCACACTATAAAAGTTATTGTCCTGTAAACATGTTATCCCCATGAATGATGTATGACACCTTGGGGCAAAAAAGTAAGCCACAACAACTGTTTTGGATAGCTGTAAATAAACTCTCTAACTCTTAATAATAGGTATAATAATTATGGAACGAATTACGAATGACTTTTTTTATTATGCCTATCTAATTGTTACCTCTCGAGGGGTTAACCCATAGACCAGATCAGCTGCTTCTGTTAAATACTCTGTCAAGGGTTCCTCCTGTTACAACTATCCCCACAACAACCAGCCATTACATAGCTAACTGTTTAAGGTATGTGGGTTTGAAGTTAGCATGAATACTTAGCATCAAATTAAACTAGAAAAACTGTTACTTTAGGTGATATACATTGTAACTTTGCATCTACAATAAGATTATCACTAGACATAAAACAATGTGTATTGAAATAAATACTTTCTTACCTGAAAATCAGTTTTTTTGGTTGTAAAATTCACAGTTTATAATATGTTGTATTATATGTATATGTTATTTGATGTTGCTAACAGAGACATGCCACTTTTCATGTGAGCTTGAAATGGAAATGGGAGTCTACGATATTGATGACATCACTGTAGCTCTTTTCCAATTGGCCAAACTGACAGTGTTACAACACACCCCGGTCTCCCCTACTAAGTTCTCGACTATGATAAGTCTCTGGGAAATGAATCATGAATATTAATTTGAAAGTTGCCTGTTCACAAAATGTAACTGGACTGAATTTTTGCATGTAAACACATATATTTTTGTGTTTATTTGGACTCCAGGCTACAACATATTTTTTTGCAGTCTTCTTTCCAGTTAAGAACACAATAGTTAGAACGGCTCGGGCCCGACCATGATCTCTCTGGGTGGAGTCTGCATGTCCTCCCCGTGTTACCATGTGTTCTCTCCGGGCTCTCCGGCTTCCTCCCACCGTCCAAAGACATGCATGTGGTAGTTTAATTGGAAATTGTGGGAAAATTGTCCCTAGTGTGTATGACTGTGTGAGTGAATGGTTATCTCTATGTTGTGTCAATGTCTGTGTGATAGCCCTGCGACTAGCTGTCCCCAGTCCAGGATGTATCCTGCCTACGGCCCAGAAGTAACTGGGATTGGCTCCATTCACCCGTGATCCCTAATGGGAATAAGCTGTAGAGAATGAATGAATGGTTAGAACGGTTGTATTTCAGTCAAGACATTTCACGTGATTGATTTGATAATAAATGATGATTTATTGATAACCATGGCATGGCAATATGTTTGACTTTGGCGGAGTGGAATGTCTAAAGGGGAGCGCTCCCTACAGCCTCGAAGCGATACATACGTGCATACGTATATGACAAGAGGCATGGAGCAATAGGATATATATAATCCCCCTGATAGACCAAGAGTACCTGCCTGCAGTCCTCTACTGGGGGGCAGCTCGACGGAGGGGCAGCTCTACACCAAGGCAGGAAGTGACGCTTTTTTTTTTCTCCGGGTGGCGGCGGGGGGAAGTGAGGACATTTAAACCTGGATTTCACGACACAGACCACATCTCTTCCCAGTTGCGGTAAATTGCAGAATTTCCACAGAAAGTAAATGCATGATTTCTTGTCAATATAAGTGCCGTAAAATAATAACGTTATAGAAGTCATTAATGATTTACCGAATAATTACCGAATGTTACAAGTCTACTTAACGTCAAAGTTTACTTTCATCAACAAATTATCAGGGATTATTAAACGTTCGGATTTGTATGTAACGTTACAAAACATTTGTGTAAACTCTCCTTGCATTAGCTGTTATCATGGTTTATTAAATGTATAGGGCATAACGTTAAGTAACTTTTCGCATTTGTTTGTGTGTAATGTTATAATACATTTTTGTAAACTCTCCTTGCATTAGCTGGGTATCGTCACCAAATTAGATTAGATTCAATTTAATGTAATTACACAGGTACAAGTACAGGGTAACGAAATACAGTTAGCATCCAACCAGAAGTGCAAAGCAGTTATTACAACAGAATCTAATTGTATACTCTGTTACTATGTTACTCTGTGTAATTCATGTTTAATACTGTAGCATCATACATTTGTCTTAAATCACTTTAATCTGTACCTACCCTGTATATTCTGATTATACTGTTCATACTGTGTATATTCTGAGTATACTTATATTTATTATATTCTGTTTTAATAACTGTTTTGCATTTCTGGTTGGATGCTAACTGTATTTCGTTATCCTGTACTTGTACCTGTGTAATGACATTCAAGTTTAATCTAATCTCAGAATATACACAGTATGAACCGTATAATCAGAATATACATGGTACAAAATGTGAAAGAGTACATGGCTCTTTTTTACTTTTTTAATTTTCTACCTCTGTTGTATACTACAGTATGTAAACTAAACGAATACGAATAGCTTCTGCACCATCAGTACTTAAATTTGTTGATACTGAGGGTGGAATTTCACATTTAGAAGGGCCCTCTGACCTTAAAAGGAAGTAAAGGATATCTTTTCTGTAGCACCTGGCACTGCAATGATATCACCGGGAACACTTGTCTTCTTTGAGTCCAAAATAGCCTGAAAAACAGAAATGTAATCAGACGTATGGGTTCCAAAAGAGCAGTTTAAGACTAGACCAGCAAGTCTGAACAATGGGAGTCAAATCAAAATCAGGGACGCTTTTGGATTGAAACCCTCACCATCAATACATCTTGTGTGACCTTGTCCAGCTCATACAAAAAGTTTGTGGATGACAGTGGTTGCTGAAAAAGAGGCCATATTAAACCATGTGCATCATATATGAACCATTGCTAACAATCAGCACAGATGATTCGACCAAATTGAAATTAAATATGAAAACATGTAGTTGTTATGAAAGCATGAGAGTGATCATGAATGCCAGATTGCTGCACTTCTCACACTCTGCGTAGACTGGTTAGGGGGCGGGGCTTTTCTTTTGAAGATGGCGTCTGAGATAGCATCAAACTGAAGTGTGTCTTCTTTCTGAATAGTGAAGAGTGGACTGTCCCATCTGTTTCTGGAATCTGGTGCTTCGAACCTCAAAACTAGCGCATCCAAGCTGCAAAAACAAACACATGAATCTACATCTGACAGAGAGAGAGAGAGAGAGAGAGGGAGAGAGAGAGAGAGAGAGACATTAACGACAACATACTTACATCTCCTGAGTGTACTGCTCATCTGCATCCCTTTGCGTATTTGCTGGAACAAGGAAACGTCTAAAACTGTCAGGACAGCGGCCCTCGAGGACCAGGATTGGAGACCCCTGACTATGTTAAATGTGCCCCCACCTAATGTCTAGATGGTGATATTAGAGGAGGGCACTGATGGGATCTTTTCTTTTTGGAGCTTGTGTTTTGTATATTACAACTGATCATTTTGCTTGTCTATATATATTTTCAGGAAGAAGAGAAGCAGGCTGCCAATGTGGACATTGCCAATGTGGACCTGCCAATGTGGAAGGGGTAAGCTTTTTCACAGTATCTATTGGTCAGATACCGTTGGTGCAGCAGCTATGGTATCATCTTTTTTTCTTTTCCATAGGACTCAATTGAAGTTCACATTCTTCACAATTAAAGACATGCAACAGAGTGGACCTGCAACCTACCATCCTTTGTGGACCTGAGGTGATTGTGGCCGGCTCCTCCCACCCAGGACACCCTCTGCTTCAGCTGCTCCCATCTGGCAGGAGGCTGTGGTCCATCAGGACTAAAACCTCTCGCCATAAGAACAGCTCCTACCCTTCGGCCATTGCACTCTTCAATAGGGCCAAGGACTCGGAATGACTTTGCCACAAACTCCAACCCCCCCCATCCAGCATCCCACTGCACATGCCACTTTTGCACACAACACCTCAAAACCGCTTTTGACACCTTAAAATAACTTACTGCTGTGTTTGCACCACTGTTTTGTAATGCTGTGTATACCCCCCCCCCTGAAATTTTTTCACCATATTTTTATTGTACAATATTCTGTTCTTGTTAAATATGTTCTCATGTTGCACTTCCCTGCAAATGTAAAATCTGTGTTTGTATAACTTACATAGCCATTAAAACAAATTCTGATTATGAGTGGGTTGATTCTAAGAACTGTTCTCTGTCAAAGTGGACCTGCCTGGCATCCTGGGCATGGGGGAAGAGAACCAGGCTAAGGTAGTATGGAAGGGTGTGGAATGACCTAGAAAAGGAAACAATCCTGGAGCCCTTCAAGTTCACATTTCACAACACAGAAGATGTTGCAATTCTGTGCATAAATAATGGACCAAAGAAAATATTTGGCCTATTCTGAATGTCAAACAGATGAATGAGTTTATTGTATGTGAGAATAAAGTCTAATCATGTTGTGACTTGGTGTGTTTTACATGTTATCACTGATCATTTAATTATTGGCTTGGATTACACTGTACATATCAGCACAAGAACATAATTGGCATAGATATAGAGCCAAACATGAAAAACAGCAGTGCAATAATGTTCAATGACAATTTATTATTAATATAATGAAAAGGCAGTGAAGTATTGTTAAGTACACAATAAAATGTATAGGCTTATGACGTGTTACGAAATGTAGGCTGATGAATACTCATAACTTGCACTGAGCGATGTTATTCCTAACCTCCATTGTTTTCAGTTATCAACATTTTGACCTTATCTAGTCACGATCCTCAGCTTTGTAGTAGGCTACAAATACATTATTGAGCCCCGAGTCATATCACCCACCCTTTATTTTTCGTAATGACTAAGTTGTAAAACTACGCAGTGCAGTGTATATTAGTCTGGCTTCTTGTCTAAAGTTTGCTATATAAAACTATAGACAAGGAATTAATAGATTTAACGTAATCTAATGTGTTTGCTAATTAATGATTTGGGAGGAAAACCGAAAATGCGCTTTTATATGCATTTGCGCTTTTAATCTGAAATCTGGCGCTTTTATTTTGAAATTTACTTCCAGCCCTGGTGTAGAGCTGCCGCTCCGTAGAGCTGCCCCCCAGCAGAGGACTGCAGGCAGGTGCCTCTGATAGACGGACATACATAAATATAGACAGACAGACAGACAGACAACGGGGAGAAAGGGGGATGGTGGTGGGCGGCAGCAGCACTGATCATAGACAGTAAGTGTGAGTGTTTGAATATCCGCGCAGCCTTTGAAGGCTGTCTTCCCGGACGAGGGCCCAATGGGCTTGCAGTAGCTGAGTCAGGTGGTCTTCATGAGTGATGACGTGTACTGCTAGTGCATGTGAGGGAATGAGTGATGACGTGAACTGAAGTGTGTGAATGAGTGTTGATGTATACTGAGGTGTGTGAATGAATGATGTGTATACTGAGGTGTGTAAATGAATGATGATGTATACTAAGCGTGTGAATGAGTGATGACGTGGGCAGCCCGAAAGTCCTTCCTGAACTGGCTCCGCCCATTTGTGGTACTGGTTGCACTTCAAGTGCAGTGATCCAACTGAACAGTAGAGGGCCCTAGAGTCCACTACACAGAGAAAGTCCTCAAGCTCCATCACAGCATATTATGACAGTTAATGACGAAATACCTGATTTTGTTACAAGTTAAAATCTCTACCTAAAAAGAGGTAGGTATTACGTTTATAATATCCCTTAACCAATGGATGAATAAATGTAGATGTTCATAGATTTATTATTTCATACTAGTATGTTTGTGTTTAGTGTGTCTGGGCATAATGGTTTGATAGAATAAATACAAAACATTTGTGTAGTTGTAAGCATGAACTTTATAAACAGTGCCAACATCTGTTAGAATCAGGATCTCTTCTGATAGGCATATTCAAATATAATCGATCACAACATGGGCTCAGGAATTCTTCCAGAAAACATTGTTGGTGAACACAATCCATCGTGCCATTCGCCGTTTCCGGCTAAAACTCTATAGGTCAAAAAAGAAGCTAAGCCATATCTATATCCTGCATCATAATGAGGAGAATGCGACAAAGAAGAACAAAAGACAGTTGAGCAACTAGAAGCCTGTTTTAGACAAGAATGGCACAGCACTTATATTGACAAGAAATCATGCATTTACTTTCTGTGTCACATCACCCCGCGCCCCTGCCTGATGGCGCAGCTGCCCAGCGGTGCAAGTCTGCAGCCAGGTACTCTTGGGATCACAGCAGAACGCTTCAACTCGAAGAGATAGTGTCCTGTCATGCCCTCCGTCCCCCTAGTAGCAGATTGTGTTTGTTTTGATTTAGGTCTATCTCCCTGTGGTGGGTGTGGCCATGTCTACTCACTCACTACCTCAGTCTTCACACCTGTCTCCCATTAACTCATCAGCCCTGCAGTACATGTACCCTGGTTTTCTTTTACATATTCGCTTGTCTTGGGCTTCACCAGTGATTCAGTAGTAGGAGTCTTGCCTACAGTGTGTAGGGGCTTGGGTTTGGTTCCTGGCCAATCCATTGATTGGAATCCTTGCTCTCCGATCACCAGTCCACCCTGTCAAATGGTGTGCACATCCCACCTTCCTGGTGTCCTTTGGATTTAGGCCTTGTCTGTCGCTGGGTATCATTCAAAATGGAACTTTATGATATTTTTGCAAAACGTCACTATCTGGTACAAATAATCCATAAACGTTTTCGGTCTGGAAGTCTTATAAACGCACTCAAGAGCACAACTGTGTCGGTTTATGTGTATGAAATTATATTTTTAATGATTGTGCAATATTTGGAATCAAACGGAGGGCTGTGGATATGCGTATATGACTATGTCGCAGACTTGGGTCTAACTCCACCCTCCATAACAAACTGTACAGTTTGCTGAAGATTTTTTTTAGTCTGGAGCTGTTTATCAAAGTTTTATCTATTATTTTATTAGTCCCACAGTGCAGAAATTGCAGGCATGCTCATGTTCAACGCATTGGCCAGGAAACGAACCCAGGCCTTGCATATGGTAGATAAGAATCCTACCACTTAACCACTAGATTCTGGAAGATATTTATGTATTGTTTACCCCATCCTACCACAGTAAATTCCACGTTTGTGTAACTTAGAGTCAGGTGGCTGAGTGGTTAGGGAATCGGGCTGGTAATCAGAAGGTTGTCATCCTGCCCATGCCAACATGACGTTGTGTCTGTGGGCAAGGCACCTCACCCTACTGCTTCGGGGTAATGTCCATGTACTTGCTGTAATTCGCTCTGGATAAGAGTGTCTGCTAAATGAGTACATGTAATGTAAACTTACATGGTGAATAAAACCAATTCTGATTATTCCCCCATTTTAAAGCACGGTCCATGAAGAAATTGCTCAAATGGATAGCATTCACAGAGGCCATAACCTCAATCGCACCAAACACCACTGGAGGAATTTGAATGCCATATGGGAGCCAGACCTTATCACTTATCAACTTAGAGCCAACTTCACGAAGGCTCTTGTGGTTGAATGGAAAGGCTAGAAGTGTGGAGGCTGTTAAAGAAGCTGTGAAGAAGTAGTGGAGGACCAACTCCATGTTACTGGCCTTGTTTCGGAATAATCTTAAAAATCCTTTTAAAGAAGCTAATGTCAAAAATCGTTTGGCCATTGAATTTATATCTTTCTTGCTGAAATACTAAGAGGTCTATGGGGTTACTATACATTATCCTTATAATAATTCACAATAATGTGTTGTTTCTTACGTCAGCAACTTGCCCCGTCTACAGACAATCCTTTACCACAGGGTGGCAGTATGATACTATTATAATAGATCGACGCAGTTGGAACCACAGTTGAATGAAGAACAGCTTCTTTCCCAGAACTGTGTCACTATTGAACTCCACCCCACGTTAACTTGATACCTATATCTGCACTATCTGTACCCTTTTTTGCACTATCTGCACCATTTTGCACAATCTGTACCATTTTGAACCACCTATACCATTTTGCACCATTCTGTACATACCAACACTGTAAATACTGTCCATAGATACATAACTACACCCACTTACATTACACGTATACTTGATACATACCCTTGTGCAATACCTGTATACTCGGCAATACATACCCTTGTGCAATAGATTTTGTAGTTTTAGTAGATTTGTACAATACATCTGCATATTTTTGCTACCAAATACTCACTGTATATACCCTGTACATACTCACTGTATATTCTGCTTCTGCTGACTTTTTTGCACTTCTGGTGGGATGCTAACTGCATTTTGTTGAATAAAGTTGTATCTAATCTAATCTTATCACTAACAAATACAGAATCAGTTGTGTCTCATACCTGTGGGAATGACTTGCAGTCAAAACTAGAACCCCTTCTCCCACAATGCAATGCTCTCTGCTACTGTTACTGCAAAGTAAATGTTAGCATGTTGACAGCCCTTCCCTACAATATAAAAGACCAAAACTCTATCCCTTTAGTAAGTAACCAAATAAATCTGCGTTTCAATAGTCAGCAGGCTACTGCTGCTGCTGAAATGGCATTGATTGTTAAGAATATAAACTTGTTCTTATAAATGTATTTCAAAAGAAAAATAAATGGCCCCACGCCCCATTTCATCAGCGGAAAGGGCTTTGCCCAGTAACTTTTCATTTTATGATTGTTGGTGAACACAATCCATCGTGCCATTCGCCGTTTCCGGCTAAAACTCTATAGGTCAAAAAAGAAGCTAAGCCATATCTATATCCTGCATCATAATGAGGAGAATGCGACAAAGAAGAACAAAGACAGTTGAGCAACTAGAAGCCTGTTTTAGACAAGAATGGCACAGCACTTATATTGACAAGAAATCATGCAATTACTTTCTGTGTCACATCACCCCGCGCCCCTGCCTGATGGCGCAGCTGCCCAGCGGTGTAAGTCTGCAGCCAGGTACTCTTGGGATCACAGCAGAACGCTTCAACTCGAAGAGATAGTGTCCTGTCATGCCCTCCGTCCCCCTAGTAGCAGATTGTGTTTGTTTTGATTTAGGTCTATCTCCCTGTGGTGGGTGTGGCCATGTCTACTCACTCACTACCTCAGTCTTCACACCTGTCTCCCATTAACTCATCAGCCCTGCAGTACATGTACCCTGGTTTTCTTTTACATATTCGCTTGTCTTGGGCTTCACCAGTGATTCAGTAGTAGGAGTCTTGCCTACAGTGTGTAGGGGCTTGGGTTTGGTTCCTGGCCAATCCATTGATTGGAATCCTTGCTCTCCGATCACCAGTCCACCCTGTCAAATGGCTGCACATCCCACCTTCCTGGTGTTCTTTGGATTTAGGCCTTGTCTGTCGCTGGGTATCATTCAAAATGGAACTTTATGATATTTTTGCAAAACGTCACTATCTGGTACAAATAATCCATAAACGTTTTCGGTCTGGAAGTTTTATAAACGCACTCAAGAGCACAACTGTGTCGGTTTATGTGTATGAAATTATATTTTTAATGATTGTGCAATATTTGGAATCAAACGGAGGGCTGTGGATATGCGTATATGACTATGTCGCAGACTTGGGTCTAACTCCACCCTCCATAACAAACTGTACAGTTTGCTGAAGATTTTTTTTAGTCTGGAGCTGTTTATCAAAGTTTTATCTATTATTTTATTAGTCCCACAGTGCAGAAATTGCAGGCATGCTCATGTTCAACGCATTGGCCAGGAAACGAACCCAGGCCTTGCATATGGTAGATAAGAATCCTACCACTTAACCACTAGATTCTGGAAGATATTTATGTATTGTTTAGATTAGATTAGATGAACCTTTATTTGTCCTCCAGGAGGTGGAAATTGCAGTTCACAACAGCAGCAGGGTAAAGTACAGCACACAGAGTTGCAGGGTAATATACATAATGACAATAACATAACAATAGCAATAACAATGGCAATAGCAATAGGCGGGCACGATAAGGTCAGATATCTTAAAAAAAATAAGAAAATAAGTAATTAAGTAGTCTGGTTAAGTAGTCCAGTGTACAAAATAGTAAGTTAAGTCGACAAGTCGACATGCAGGCAGTTATTGCAGTTGAGATACAGAATTACAGTATTTTGCAAGAGTATGATAAAAAAATAAGTTAGGTAGACATATAGACATATAGACAGTTTTGGAGAATGGAGATTTACAGCATTACAGTATTGCAAAAAGTAAGCAAGTTAAGTAGAAATATTGCACTTAGTACAGAGTATCAATATAACATGAGTATTGCACATGATTGAGGTAAGTAATAAAAGCCAAAAAATATATAATACAGATATAGATACAATAAAAGAGTAATAACAGTAATACTGCATGGTGGTGAGGTAGTGAAGGTAATAGTTATAATAATGGTAAAGGTGTAGCACATGATAGTGGCTATGGACAGCAGTATTTAGTGATTATTGTTAAACAGTCTGACAGCAGCAGGAAGGAAGGACCTGCGGAATCTCTCCTTCACACACCGAGGGTGAATCAGCCTGTTGCTGAAGCTGCTCTCCAGAGCGGACAGTGAGTCCTGCAGGGGGTGTGACTCGTGGTCCAGCATGGTTGTCAGCTTTGCCAGGACACGTCTGTCACCCACCTCCTGCACTGAGTCTAGAGGGCAGCCCAGGACTGAGCTGGACTTCTTGATGACCTTGTCCAGCTTCTTCCTTTCCCTCTCAGTGATGCCGCTGCTCCAGCAGACCACACCGTACATGATGGCAGAGGCCACCACTGAGTCATAGAAAGACTTTAGGGGTGCCCCCTGCACTCCGAAAGACCTCAGCCTCCTCAGGAAGTACAGCCGGCTCTGACCTTTCTTGTACAGTGCGTCAGTGTGGTGAGTCCAGTCCAGTTTGTGGTTCAGGTGAACACCCAGGTACTTATAGGACTCTACTCTCTCAATGTCCATTCCCTGGATGTTCACCGGTGGAGGGGGAGGTCGGTGTCTGCGGAAATCCACCACCATCTCCTTGGTCTTGCCCGCGTTGATGAGGAGGTGGTTCGGCTGACACCAGTCTACAAAGTCCTGCGTCAGTTGCTTGTACTCCGTGTCATCATCGTCACTGATCAGTCCGACGATGGCGGAGTCGTCGGAAAACTTGAGCAGGACGCAGCCCTCCGAGTTGTGTCTGAAGTCTGCAGTGTAGAGGGTGAAGAGGAAGGGCGCAAGCACCGTCCCCTGTGGGGCCCCCACACTGCAGGTCAGGAGATCAGACACACCATCCCTGGTTCTCACAAACTGGGGTCTATTTGTGAGGTAGTCCAGGGTCCAGTCGGCCAGGGGTACATCCACACCAGCCCGCACCAGCTTATCCCTCAGGAGCACTGGCTGAATGGTGTTGAACGCGCTGGAGAAGTCGAAGAAGGTAATCCTCACAGCACTGCCAGGACTCTCGAGGTGGGTGAGAGCACGATGAAGCAGGAAGATCAATGCGTCGTCCACCCCGATTCCAGGTCGGTAAGCGAACTGCAGCGGGTCCATGTCTGAGCTCACCTCAGAGCGGAGGTGGCCCAGAATCAGCCTCTCCAGTGTCTTCATCATGTGTGATGTGAGAGCCACTGGCCTGAAGCTGCTGAGGTCCTTAGCCCGCGGTGTCTTAGGCACTGGTACCAGGCAGGAGGTCTTCCAGAGCAGTGGTACCCTGCTCAGCTTAAGGCTGAGGTTGAAGACCTGCCCCATGATCCCGCACAGTTCGTCCGCGCAGGATTTCAGGAGTCTGGGACTAATTCCATCTGGACCAGCTGCTTTTCGCGCATTGATCTTTCTCAGCTCTCTCCTAACTTGGCCGGATGAGAAAACTAGGGGGGAGCACGGGGGGAGGGTGACGGGGGGTCCATGGGGTTGTGATGGGTTAGTGGAATGCATGGAATGTAGGGTGTGGCCAGGTGCAGGCAGGGCTGATGGGGGAGGGGGGCATTGACCAGGAGACAGGGCTAGAGGCAGCAGCTGGGGGGGGGCAATGGGTGGGTCGTTAAACCTATTGTAATACAGGTTCAAGTCGTTCGCCCATTGTAGATCCTTCTCAGCCTGGGGGAGGGGTGTGTTGAACCCAGAAATGGTCTTCAGGCCTCGCCAAACTTCCCTCGAGTTGTTCTGTTGAAGCTGAACCTCCATCTTTCTCCTGTATTTGGCCTTGCCCTGTTTGATCATCCTCCTCAGTTCCTTCTGCACAGTCCTGAGCTCCTCTCTGTCCCCTGACTTGAAAGCTCTCTTCTTCTCCTTCAGGAGAACCTTGATGTCAGGGGTAATCCATGGCTTGTTGTTGGCAAAGCACCGTACCTTCTTGGAGGGCACGGTGTTCTCAAAACAGAAGTTGATGTAGCCTGTGATAGTGTCAGTAATGGCATTGATGTCCTCCCCATGTGGATCGCAGAGTTCAGACCACGCCGTGGTGTCGAAGCAGTCCCTCAGAGCCTCCTCGCTCTCAGTAGTCCACCTCTTCACCACGCGCCGCTCCACAGGCTGTCTGTGCACCAAGGGTGTGTACACAGGCTGTAGGTGGACAATGTTGTGGTCAGCTCTGCCAAGGGGGGGCAGGGGGGATGCAGAAAAAGCCTCCTTGGTGTTGGCATAAAACAAGTCCAGAGTCTTATTGTTCCTGGTAGTGCAGGTGACGTACTGTGTAAAAGTTGGTAACACAGACGAGGGTGGAGCATGGTTGAAGTCTCCAGAGATGAGGAAGAGGGCCTGTGGGTGCTGTGTCTGTAGTCTGCTGGTAACTGAGAGCAGTGTGTCACAGGCACATTACCCCATCCTACCACAGTAAATTCCACGTTTGTGTAACTTAGAGTCAGGTGGCTGAGTGGTTAGGGAATCGGGCTGGTAATCAGAAGGTTGTCATCCTGCCCATGCCAACATGACGTTGTGTCTGTGGGCAAGGCACCTCACCCTACTGCTTCGGGGTAATGTCCATGTACTTGCTGTAATTCGCTCTGGATAAGAGTGTCTGCTAAATGAGTACATGTAATGTAAACTTACATGGTGAATAAAACCAATTCTGATTATTCCCCCATTTTAAAGCACGGTCCATGAAGAAATTGCTCAAATGGATAGCATTCACAGAGGCCATAACCTCAATCGCACCAAACACCACTGGAGGAATTTGAATGCCATATGGGAGCCAGACCTTATCACTTATCAACTTAGAGCCAACTTCACGAAGGCTCTTGTGGTTGAATGGAAAGGCTAGAAGTGTGGAGGCTGTTAAAGAAGCTGTGAAGAAGTAGTGGAGGACCAACTCCATGTTACTGGCCTTGTTTCGGAATAATCTTAAAAATCCTTTTAAAAAAGCTAATGTCAAAAATCGTTTGGCCATTGAATTTATATCTTTCTTGCTGAAATACTAAGAGGTCTATGGGGTTACTATACATTATCCTTATAATAATTCACAATAATGTGTTGTTTCTTACGTCAGCAACTTGCCCCGTCTACAGACAATCCTTTACCACAGGGTGGCAGTATGATACTATTATAATAGATCGACGCAGTTGGAACCACAGTTGAATGAAGAACAGCTTCTTTCCCAGAACTGTGTCACTATTGAACTCCACCCCACGTTAACTTGATACCTATATCTGCACTATCTGTACCCTTTTTTGCACTATCTGCACCATTTTGCACAATCTGTACCATTTTGAACCACCTATACCATTTTGCACCATTCTGTACATACCAACACTGTAAATACTGTCCATAGATACATAACTACACCCACTTACATTACACGTATACTTGATACATACCCTTGTGCAATACCTGTATACTCGGCAATACATACCCTTGTGCAATAGATTTTGTAGTTTTAGTAGATTTGTACAATACATCTGCATATTTTTGCTACCAAATACTCACTGTATATACCCTGTACATACTCACTGTATATTCTGCTTCTGCTGACTTTTTTGCACTTCTGGTGGGATGCTAACTGCATTTTGTTGAATAAAGTTGTATCTAATCTAATCTTATCACTAACAAATACAGAATCAGTTGTGTCTCATACCTGTGGGAATGACTTGCAGTCAAAACTAGAACCCCTTCTCCCACAATGCAATGCTCTCTGCTACTGTTACTGCAAAGTAAATGTTAGCATGTTGACAGCCCTTCCCTACAATATAAAAGACCAAAACTCTATCCCTTTAGTAAGTAACCAAATAAATCTGCGTTTCAATAGTCAGCAGGCTACTGCTGCTGCTGAAATGGCATTGATTGTTAAGAATATAAACTTGTTCTTATAAATGTATTTCAAAAGAAAAATAAATGGCCCCACGCCCCATTTCATCAGCGGAAAGGGCTTCGCCCAGTAACTTTTCATTTTATGATTTCCATTGAGGCCTTGATGCTACTATGCTACTCTGTAATCCCAATACCCGCCAAGTGGAAACTCATTAAAGTACTTTTTAAAAGATAATCAGTATAAACTCATCGATCACGTTGAGCTGCATCAAAATTACATTATCATGTCATCCACGCAAATGTGTTCTCACAGGGAAAGTGTTATCATTGCTGAAATAAGGGAAATTATATTTGCTGAGAAAGAAATCATGTGGGTGGAAGATCTGCCACCAATTCTTTTATGCAGATAATATGCTGATATAATTGCTTCAATTTAATACAGATGGAAATATCTAAATATGATTACTGCGCAATCTTACGCTCAACTAAATCCACTCAAGGAAAGTATTTCTAACAACTTTGCGTTGTTGAAGTTATAGTATGCTTGTGTGACAGTAAACCAAACGTCCTCATCCTTATGGTCAAGTTTATTGTTTCTACTGTTTAGATTTAAGCACATAGTGTCATTGGTGAAGATTGAGTTGACTTGTGGAGTCCACAAACTATTATTGGTCTGACATTATTCTTCTGTTCCTTCTTTGTGCGTTAAAGGAATCAAGAACTATTGCCGTAGATTGCCATTAAGTCAGAGAACATGGCTATTGGATCCACGCGTATTTGACCCAACATTTAAACGAGACCTCCGTACCTCTCGCAATTACGCCGGGCGTCTATTGAAACACGAACGAAGATCATCTGGAGGACAGTAGATTGGAGAGCAACCTTTTCCACATGTCGTTAACAAGATCACATTCCAACTCTGCGTACATGTTCAGTTTTGTTCATTACGCGTCGCACTGATGCTTGTTCGTATGCACTTTGCGACCGTCCCCACCCATTGTCCTATCAGATATCGACAGAGAACGTCGTCTGTTGTGAGTTGGAGCGCACTGACAAGAAGAGGGAGGAAATAAATAAATAAATCCTGTGAGGCACATGTCTGGAAGGCAGACACTGAGAGTAATGCAAATGAGTGTTGCTGGGCTTTCACTTCAATTGGATTTCAAAATCAATGTAAGGGCCGCATAAGTTCTGTTGGCAGCTGGTATGAAACAGTCCAGTTAGAGTACACTAATTTGCTTAACCTCAAACTGTCTGTCTCCCTCCATTTCCCTAACCCCACCCTCACCACCACACACACACACACACCTGCGCATGCCTCCACTACCATCCATACCTTTAGATACTATGATAAGGAAAATGATGAAAAAATAAGGGAGAGAAGTTACATTCCAGTGTCTTTTTTTCAAATTGATTGCTACTCATACAACAAATACACTCAGGTATTCACTCAGGTGTGTATGAGAAACATTTATTAGGGAATCAGGAGCCATGTAGCTGAGCGGTAAGGGAGCTGGGCTAGTAATTGGAAGGTTCAAACCCTGGCTATACCAACATGATGTTGTGTCCTTGGGCAAGGCACTTCACCCTACTTGCCACTGGGAGAATATCCCTGTACTTGCAATAAGTCACTTTGGATAAGAGCAGGTAAGTAGGGTGAAATGCCTTGCCCAAGGACACAATGTCATGTTGACACAGCCGGTGGTTTGAACTGGGGACCTTCTGATTACGAGCCCAACTCCTAACAGACTGCGCCACATGATTCTGTGATTAGTGTGGTTTCGCCATCAAGGGACATTTGTTTTAAACTCTTTCAATTTAGAGACCACATCCCAGTCCAACATGACTCCCTATTGCAGTTTATTTACTCTTCAAATGTCTCTCATTCACTCCTCAACCAATCACAACTGTCTCTGCCCCAATGACATTCAAAATCCCATAATCCTCTCCTGGTGATTTGTTGTCTGTCTCACAGGTAAATTGAAAACTCATTGCAATTCATCAAGGCCTATGGAAACTTGGCAACCATGTATCTTGAAGCAGTACAATACGCCGGTGTCCTTTCCCTCCTTATCAGTCTCCCAGATGGTGCATGTACTTAGCCCCCCGTCTCCGCTCACTCCCACCTTTTCCCTGCCAATGGAGCTTTGGGATCTGCCATCCTGGAAATGTGTGTGTTCCTCTCCATCAATAAGTGATAAAGCCCTGCGGAGGACTGTGATGAACTCCGCAGGTTGCTCCCTGGCTTGTCACAAATCGAAATCATATGCTCACACACTCGGAATAATCCCACAATCCCCTTTGCAGAGGCTCAGCGTGCATTTATCGTGGCAGTGTGTGTGAGGACACCAGCCTGTGTGTTACCCGGTATCTCTTATATTCTCTATGAAACATCTGTGTGTAGTGCAGCGTACAGGTGGCTCGAGGGGCGATGGTATGTTATGACAATAATCCATAGTCAAGCAAACTCGCCCTATTAAATTTGGGTTTGGTTAAATCGGGTACTGAACACTTTCTTCACTGATCGGTTCTAAAGTTATTGCCTAATGGTGTTGTTGTATCAACAGCAGACTTGTTTAATGAGCTACAGTTAAGTGTATTATGAGTGAGTGATATTCTCAAAGTCTTAACATGAATCATACCTATTAGCTGTTAAGCATGAGGAGAAAAAAACTACACGATTCCATACTCTGAATCTGGTCATTCACAAATCCAGATTCAGCCGACTTTCAGCCGACAGCTGTCTGACTTTTAGCCAACATTGAGATGTTGTTTTCCTCACTACTAAATAATTGACCAATTTCGTCCAGGGAGGTCTGTGAGTGAAAACATTTAATTATGGATGAGGTAAAAAAAACCTAGGTTCAAGAAGCACACAGTGCTTATGCTGTTCAGCAAAAAGATAAGCAATGGCATGCAGGTGCTCTTGACATCAGTATATTTGAGGTGTCATTGGTCAAGTCCTGTATCAATCCACAAAGTCTGAAACATTTGTAGTCCATGTAATTCCAGGTCTAAAATACACACACAAACTTACCTTTTGTCAATATTGGCAGGAAATGTATGGTGCAGCACGGCTTAATATTTTACAACAAGCCTTCTGTGAAAAGAAAATCATGGTAAAATAAAATAAATGAAAATGTAATGAGTTGGTGTGTAAAAAGAAAGGAAATTCTGATGCCCACCACAACCCAACTCCCCCAATAAACTATCAAGATTAATTCCAGTACACAGCTGTTACACATGCACTCTAGTATGTTGTAGTTGATGTAGACCCTCATTCTTCAGGAGTGTTTCACGGTAGAAAATGTT
Organism: Protosalanx chinensis; assembly: GCA_030340685.1. Taxonomy (NCBI): domain Eukaryota; kingdom Metazoa; phylum Chordata; class Actinopteri; order Osmeriformes; family Salangidae; genus Protosalanx; species Protosalanx chinensis. Next base: position 1,388,174 of record CM059341.1, on the reverse strand, counting down.
TCAGAGGTAGTCATCTGGACACTATTTTTAAAATCAAGATGTTTTTGGGAGTCGAAACTTCTTGATTTGGAAAACAGTGTCCAGATTACTAATCTAAAACCTTTTCTATAATATACTTCAGACATCAAATACAATTTCTAAACATCATCATGATCACTGTACAAACCCCATCAGCCTTTCATAGACGCTTTAAAAAACTGCTCAGAAGTCATGAAAGCATTTCATTTATTGTCTTTCACTACTGTGGTTTGGGTTTATTGACTTGAAACTAAAAAAGTTGTTTGAATCACATTTTCCCATTATAGAGGTACAATTTTGCTTGTAAATAATTGATTGTCTGTGCTACAAAGTATCATAATATCATCAAAGTCAGAACTGCTAGAGTTATGGGATGGTTATGATTTCTAAATGTATGTACAGAAAATGAGTGGTTCACTTGGCACCCTGATCAAGTGCATTTTGCATGTTGTATAGCTTTCCCTTCCTTATAGCTGAAAAGGTTTTATTAGGATGATAATAACGTAATGCTTTGTACATTCCTGAAGAGGCTGTCAGTCTTATGAATGTCATTTTATGTTTATATCCAATATTACTGCTGACCAAGAAAGGCTTAGGACAACTGGGTTAGTTAGTTAGTTAACATTTGAAAATACACAATTAGGAGCAAGGTAGAATCTGTGCAGACGCTGCATTTTGATCTGAATCCTCCCTAGATAATCAGGGTGATGAACTGCAGATTTTAGTGATATAAATTGGCTGTCGGTGTCAACAGCATTGCAGTTTTATTCACTGCTCTTAAATCAGGATTATAACATTTACATTACATTTTGCAAGCACTCTCATCCACAGTGATTTACAGCAAGTACATGGACATTCCCCCGATGCAAGTAGGGTGAAGTGCCTTACCCAAGGACACAACGTCATGTTGGCGAAGCCAGGGTTTGAACCGGTAACCTTCTGATTAATAGCCCAAATCCCTAACCGCTCAGCCACCTGGATAAGTGCTTTGGATAGAGTGTCTGCTAAAGGATATTACTGTAATGGAACACTTTATAAGATACAATATATTTCGGGATGTGAAGGCTTCCCTTGGATTAAAAAGGAGCTCTCTGATATAATTTCTCCAGAATCTGTATAGCTCATGATTGCTAATTACACGTTCCATGTTTCCCACTGACTTGATGCAGCTTGATGAGACTGTATCTCTTAATGAGCCATTTATGTCAAACTGTACGGAGGTATCGTGTACATCTTCTGTAAACCAGGATTACTGAAAAACAAGTACATGTTTTTTGTTTAACACTGTTGGGGATGCTGTTTGAAGCACTGAAGAAGGGTGGTTGGGATGACATCGTCAACTTTCAGGGGTCGAAATGCAGCCCCATGTCAACAGGACTCGTTTAATTTAGCTTCAGACATCAAAAGCCCTGAGTCATAAACACAAATGTCCTTTCAGGCAGGAACATGGGAATTCATCTATTCATTTATTCATACTCTAACAGCATGACACACATGTGGAACCTGCGGCGAGACAGTATAAAACCTCCGACAGCAGCAGGAAGCCCCTGAAAGTCTGGACCTGGTGGAGCACAAAGTAGCGGATGCCAGTATATGGAACAACAACAGCAAAAAAGGAGAATCATAACCTTCTTTAGGCGCGGACCACTTTTTCATCTAAATATGAATCGGAACACTTTGACCTGCTGTGTTTAGATAGCATTGTTTTTGTTTTTTCATGTAGAGTTGTATTCATATCCTCTGTGGGTTCTTGTCCTGATAGGGTTGAACGAGAAGGTTGAACATAGAATTGTTATTGATACAGACTGATGGGAGTTGGATTTCAGCGTTCGCTTGAAAATGTCGGTTTCAAGATGCATCAGTCCAGCCTGAAATGGCCCACAGGGGAGTGTTGCGTATGAATCAACAACTTTTGCTCATTACCAACAGTGGCAATCAACCTCCCTGTGGGTCTGAGCCACTTGTTTCAGCACATGGACACACTGCTTCTATTATCATAATGATAATGTTACGGATCATATGGCTGATAATGACTTGGTGACTTGGTTCAAGATCCTAGACGGCACCTGAGTCATCATTGTTTGTAATTAGGGTTAGTTGCCCAGTTCTGTATTGATTTCCCTAGACGCATGGACTCGAATAGGAGACATAATATTAAATTTACCCTAGAGCAGTTTCTTCACTGGCAATAAATCCTCATGCAAGCCCAACACCTAGATGGCTTTGTGATTCTGTATGAGAAATTTAAGACCATTAACTGACAATCCCAGACTCACTCAAGGATGGCTAGCCATTAAAACAGTGAGCACTGATTTGGCAAAACCGTATCAATAATTCTGCTGTACTCCCAAAAGGATTTCTGATCCCCCGTACACTCCATTTCATTTGCAGTTAATTTAGCTTTATCTCAATGGTGTTATATGATAATTAAAACTGGATGAGGAGGGGTGGTCAATCTAAGCAATTTTCTTCGATGCAGCTCACCAGATTGAAAAATTAATTTGGGAGTTTAGTTGAGTTAACCTCCGCACACAATGGAAAGGAAATGGCAGAGCAGAAAGAAAAAAGGCAATTGTCGGCATTTAACTTCTAATCAGTCATGGAGACAACATTTTCAAAACAGACAATGTGACAGCTGATCTACTTCAGTTGAAAAGCATCGTATTTTCTCCACTAACTGAGTACTACAGTGAAAAACTGCTCTGGAACATGTGAACACATTGCCTCGCTCCTGCAGGCAATGTGAAAAACAGCAAAGTCCATTAGATAGCCAGTGGGGGCCGTACATGGTCCTGCAAGTCACCTAGGGAGCTTACACTTATCTCGCCTCCCACATCTATCCCAACACAATTACCTCCAGCCTGCCTCGACCAGAATATTGCCTTCTTCTCTTCACAGGAAAAACGTTAGAAATGATATATCTGTGGAGGGTTTTGAATAAACTCTTACCCATTAACTTATGTATTGTTATTTAGAACTCAGGTATTATAGTCTTGGTGTGGGGTTGTTGGAGGTCTATTTTGGGTCACCTCAATTGGAGATATTAAGATATCAACATCGATAACTATATCTGTTGGTTACGCCCTGACAGTGAAATGGATCAAAACTTGGGTCTGAACATCAGTTCAACAGTAACTCCCCCAAGTCAAGCTCTTTATAGTCGTAAACTGTTTGATTTGGTAGATGGGATTGATCCAAAAGGGCACCTGTGATGGGTGCCTCGGTCGTTTGGTGCTCATCGATTTTAGTCTATCCTACTGCACTTAATCATACCTACTGCACTATGCGCAATCCACTTTGATCTCTTTTGCACTACTGGGTAAATTTGTACCACCCACTCGTGTATATTCACACAGATACACACATCACACTTTGCACCATCCTGCCATAGTAAATCCATGTAAGTGTTTGTTAAACATGGCGAATAAAACCAATTCTGATTTTGACAGTCACAACAATAGCGCCTTGTTTCATAACTGTTGATAACTTATAGAGAACACAAAACTACACTGTTCATCCTCTTTATTCTGAAGCAACCAAAACAAAGTATATAAGGTAAAAAATTGTAAGTAAAACCTGTATATCATGTATAACATGTTAATATTGAAGCAAAGGATTTGCTCACTTGAAATATTGTAAATACTGGACAGTTCATCAAGAAGCTGTGATAAACAATTTCAACAATTCATGTGACTGTCAGAGTGGTGCTATGATTGCACCAAGGACAGCTTGTGCTTCAATATCTACAATTGGCTGGTCAGTAAATTACTTCTCACTGGCCAGCAGTTCCGCTGGGCTAAATTGAACTGGGACAGATTTTAAAAAATGGGATCCTTGAAGTCGAGCCAAACTGGCACCAAACCAATTCTACTCCAATTTTATTATTAATTTGAAGGGACAGAGCATGAGTCCTGAACTCAGTCTTTCACAATTGTCTTATCCAAATCTTCACGTCTTGACTCTGGACAACATCAAATTCACATTCATCGTCCTCACTCATGATGGCGCCTCTGGCTATGGGTCCCACAACTACTAACTTTATATACCTGACACACCTTCATGTCTCCTAAACGCCCTAAGCACCCCCCCCCCCCCTGCCCCCTTTCAGTCACATCCAAACCCTACTCCCTCCTCGGATTAAGATTACTTTTCTGATGTATTTTCTGTACTCTGTGGGCGGAGGAAAGGTAGTTTATCTTATTATAACCAGCAGGCATTTTGGTATAATCAGAAACAGACTCACAGCAGGCAATGAAGGACCAACAGGTAGGTCCACGTGTGACATGCATTTCAATTGGTCACCTGGGGGCATATTAGCATACACATCATATTGGATGACAATGAAGGTCATCCGCAAATGGCTGGCATCTCTTCACTGGTGGTGGCAGTTGCAGGCCCCAAGGTATGGACAGGCAGGCTAACACTGGGAAAGCTCACTTGATGATACAGTCACCCTGGGGATTCATCTTACAGTCAATGCTCATGATTTTCTGACCGTAGTGGATGTAAGAGGGAATGTGTTCCAACCACCTACGGGTGTCTCGCATTTCAAAAAGAGAAAAGAATCAAGAGTGGGTTTGTTATGACAGAGCATGAGTCCTCTTGGCGAGCTGGTGAAGAGAATCCTAGCAGGTGGGTTTGAAATGTGCTAACAGAGTTCAATGTTCAGATCTGGAGAGGGTTAGTTTTAGCGTGTGGAGAGTAGCGTCACAGTATATGCAGGAGCACATCTGTTCCAAAAGAGCATGTTATTGCTAGTCAGGTAGTCATCTTACGGAAAGTGCTAGTTAGATCAGGTTAGGTTTGTGTTAGGTCACTTCAAACAAGAATGACACAGAGTTAATGAATCTGAGAAACTTTCAATGCTTTCTGGCGAGGAGACAAGTCTGAGTCGTGGTTTCAACATTGTCTGAAGTGCTTGCTTAGCCTTTTATACGGTTACAAACACTTCTCAACTGTCGTTGGTTCACACAAAAAAAATCTGCAGTTCTCACGTCTTCTGTGTTTGGAAACCAATACACTCAGTTAACTCCCAGACTTCTATCCAGGTGATGTGAACTTGCACATATGTATTAAGAATATTCCTAAGTCTACAGGGGGCATGCGTCCTGCTGATCAGATGTTCTCTTTAGGTAAGGTCTTTCTATTGAAAAGAGTAATTAAATCACAAACAGACTATCAGATGAACAAATTACTTAACCAGAGACACTCCAGCGTAGCAAGATTGGGGTCTGTATGTATATGTAAGCCTAGGGTCATCAAAAGTTTCTTTTCTTTTTCCGTCTTTAGACAAGCAAGATACATTTGTTTTATACAGAATAAGGGTAGTATTATTAGGTTGTCTGACAGTGTAAAAGTTTAATATATATACATTATATCACTGATTCTTGAGAGTCGGGACAAAACACGTTTCTTTTTTTTTACTGCACACTATATTAATTAGAGTTATATGTTCCTGTAGAGAAAGGTCTTAGGCTATTTAACCATGTAAATGAACAGGTTCTAAATAAATAAAATAAAAAATATATTATATTAGCACATTAAGAAGTTAGTGGTGGATTTGTCAACTCTGACGGAGTTGACGTAAGGGCACGTATTTTCCCTCCAAAACATGTATTGTACACTGCAGACCATACATTCACATTTACATTAACATTTTATCCAAAGCGACTTACAAGAGAGAGCTTTTACAAAGAGCATCAGTCATTGAGCATAGCAACGTGATGGAACCCGAACATTTAAACAAATTCCCCCCAAAAAGATAAAAAAGTATATTCTAAAAATCACATAGGTATACACAATTCCTTTAGATGTAACTTTGTAAGCATGTAAATCATGATGAATTTCTAGATTTTTTATATAAATTTGACTTTTCTATGTAGGACATGTTTTGTCCCGACTCTCAAGAATCAGTGACATACGAGTAATCAGAAGGGCTCTAGTTCAAACCCTGGCTGTGGCCACAAGATCTGCTGTACCTCAGGGCGAATGTCCCTGTAATTGCTGTAAGTTGCTTTGGATAAGAGCGTCTGCTAAATGTAAATCTACATGATAAAAATGGTCTAGCAGTAACCATTTTTGGAAAACGCTTTTAAAGTGACATTTTGGTCAAAGGCTTGGCTTTTCTCCCCCAACATGGCCTCCCCTCAGGCTGTGTAGCCTCAACGATGTGGTGAAAACAAACCAATAAAAAGGACTTACGGTTCTTAAAAGACCCAACTACTCCTGGTAGCAGGGGATCCGAGGATTTTCTTGCACACCAGGAACCAAGGTTTGTGCGAAACAAAGATACTACAATTTTTGGGGTCCTGTTTTACTGCTAGCTGGCATCTGTATGTGTTATCTTCTATTTCATGTTGATCCTAATTCCCATCACAACAGGGGAATTTGCCTCACCCAATATGCAAGAAAAATAAGTGTGAATAATAATAAAAATAAAACATTGGATTTATAACCTAATGCGTTCCTCAAGGTTGAGGCAAGTAGATCGCCAATGAGGTTGAAACAATATGAGAAATCAAGCACAAAACAGATCAATAGAAACATACAAAGTGCAGAAATACAGTATCTAGGTACTGGAAAGTATATGTCTTCTATTGACTGGGATGCTCTGAGTTGTTTTGGTAGTTTGGGGAAAAGAAACATGTTTTTGGGGAGGGCCTGTGTAAAGTAAACTTTTGTTTTACAACAGGCACTGGGAAGTGTTCGGAGTTAAGAGAAGTTAATGGAAAATAACCAAATGTAAGCATGGTGTCAAATGGAACAACGTGTCCTGTATTACGTTTTGCACACTGGGTCGAAAGTCCATAGTTTTCCTCCTACCTTCCCTGCTTTGCTTACAGAACACATGCTGCGATGACACAATGCCCTATGTTTTTTTATTATGTTGTCCTATTGTTTAGGGACCTTGGTCAGCAGTAAAGTTAGTAGAAATTAACATGCATTCAACCTCCAACCAAGACACATCAGGTTAAGGCACGCAATGGAATACAGCATCAGCAATGTCAGGGTCCCTCAACAATAGGATATCATTGCAAAAACTATGTATTGTGTCTTTGCAGCTCAGTGAGACATTCATGAGCCGCAGCATGACCAACGTGCGGGTGAAAAATAGCCTATGAAGACAAATGTTCAGAATAGTTCAGGGGTATAAAAAAAATTCTCAATTTTTTTTACTTTTTTTCAGTAACTGATGATGTGGCTTTGATTTAAAGTTTCTTAATGAAAAGGTGTGAGGGGAATTGGCTGTTTTTATGTATTATGCTCCTAATGGATGGATGGTCTGCTAAATGGATAGTCTCTTCTTCCCAAGTGTCTATATTACAACCCATGACTCAAACACAATTATTTGTCAGTGAAGTGAAACCACATAATAATATAATGCTTGGATTTTTGATGGGTATTGTTGCAAATTTCTGACATGGCTTTATTTTCCTGAATAAGCACAGTGACATGTCTAGTAGGCCTACTGACACGCAAAAACATGTATTTCAATAGTGCCAAAGAGAATGCCAAAATAAAATCTTCCTGAACAGGCGACATTTTCAAGACAAATTGCTCCCTCTCACTTTTTCTCTCACTAGAGATATTTGACAGGCAAGTGAAGAGGTGTTATAGCAACTCTGCAGTGCTTCTGAATCTAGTGGCTAGCTGTGAGCTCAGTGGTGAGTGTGTTAGCAGGTATGTGAAACACCACCTAACTTGCCCTCATCATGATGTTTTGACAGTTACACTGTGATATATGATTATCTGAACTCAGAAACAAATTATTTATTATTGTATTGACCGGGAAAGTGAGGAGCGAGGTCCTAATGCTAATGTTGAGAGGAACTCCTTGGACTAGCTGCAGGAAGGAAAGCGTAGCTACCAACATTTGTGCAAAATAGTGTGTCAGCTGGAGAGTTAACTTACCTGGGTATGTTGCACCACATGCTTTCTGACAATACCCCCATGGACATCTTTAATTATTATTATTATTATTATTATTATCCTCTTTTGACGTATGTTAAGAGCAAATCTCTCTGCAAGAAAATGTTTGTGGTGTATATGGTCCCTTTTGATTTAACATTCCAACCATATTGACATCACTTTTCCAACTACCGTATTTTTTGCACTATAGGGCACACTGGATTATAAGGCGCACTGTCAATGAATGGTCTATTTTCGATTTTTTTTTCATATATAAAACGCACCGGACTATAAGGCACATTCAGCGGGAAAAAAACAGTCAGATAAAACCGTGTCGTAAGCGTGTCTTTTGACAGGTGCCACTTTGGGATCCTTGTACACACACTGTAATATTATGGTGAAGCACAGTATGTATTACTCCGCAACGCACCTCCGCGACGCACCTGGCTAATTCTGGGGTCAGTAATTAATTAAGAATTAAATCAAGAATTAATCCATATATAAAGCGCTTCGGATTATAAAGGCTTTTAAATGCGCCCTATAGTCCGAAAAATACGGTATTCTACTTTCAAATTGCCATTCAATCCAAAGAGCAATGATTAGCACTTTAGATGTAATCTGAGATGAGCTCTCGATTGAGCTCTGTTGTCCTTGACCCAAACCCCCCAAAAAGTCCCTGAGACTATGACTGGTTTTTCCTAAATTTCTCTCCAGTAAAAATTATTGCTCTAGCGACAGTCAGGTATAAAATGTGTCTCTGTTTAATATTTTTCCTCTGTGAAAACTCCATATTGACAATTTTTCTTTACATACTGAGAGTGAGAGATTCTTTTTTACATAATGAGAGTGAGAGATTATCACCCACATATGTGAACTGCTGAGTTGGTCAGAAAAAGTAGACAATGAGAAAAAAAGATGAGGAAGAAACAAATCTAATCAAGAGGCCTTTAAGGCAGACACTCAGTGTAATCACACTTGACAGAATTCAGAAATGAGTCTCTTTCATTGTCCTGCTTAGAATAATAATTGTTTTTATAAGCGTTGGCTATTGCCAATCTTATGGCACTCAAAAAGCTTCATATTTTTTACATTTTTCTTGAAGTGATTCAGAAAATGCTTTTCTATTTATTTAAAGCTTTCTCTCAAGGCCTCTCAGCGCCTTAAATAAAATAGGTTTGAGAGTCTAACTATTGATAAACTACACTTTGATAACAAAACGTTTTTTTTTTTTTACTTAAACTCTCACATAAGTTTTTTCAATGTGATAGTTTTTACACATTGAATATCAGTTAAAGGTCAAATAATGATATATATACAGTATATTGATTTAATAACACAAGGGTATCATGATTTGCTTATCATGCTCCAATGCAGAAAGGGTAGGTGGGGGTCAAATTGAGTTTGGAGTCCAGTTAAATTGAAAACGCATTGAACTGACTGGATAATCCTGCTTTAAAAAAAATAACATTTGGAGCTTTATTTATAGAGACAAGTAAGCAGTAAGAAAGAAAAGGGAAGACATACAGTCTCCTTGCATCAAGTCTGCACTCTCAATGGTAGGTGTTACTTAGAGAGTTTGTCTTATGTCGTTAGACAAAACAGATCAGAAGGATTAATTTGCATCAGAACAGATAATGTTTTCTTGAACCATTTGAATCAGAACAGATCATGTATTGTTGACCCATTTGAAATAAAACAGATCATCTATTGATGTAGATATCATACCATAACTCTGATGAACAATTAAACGATGCATTTGAGGCACTCTCCTCTAAGTTTCATCAGAGGATATAGTACTTCTTTTGTCATTCTTTTGATGAACAATACATCACATTGTATCTTTCCCGAATGTATTTTAGCAAAATAATTAATTCTCCATCTTACAACTGTCAAAAGATTCCAGTATAAACTAACTTAAGGCCTTAAACCGAATACCGATCAATTACAGCTTTTCTTTTCTAATATTCAGTACTTTCACAGAAGCAAATAACTGAATAAAAATGTAACACAGTTTTGTCACGAAGAGTTTTGATGGTTGCTACATAGCAGTTCAGATCAGTTCAGGATTGAACCATATGTATGCTATCATAACTCCAGGGGATCATGCTTACAAATACTCTAATTATGCGCAGATACTTAGGGTCATGTCATGTCACAGATTGCAAAAGCCTTTGGAGTTGAGCAAAGTTGGGCAAAAAAAGCATGCAACTGCACATGTGTTGATTCAGGATACAATTCACTGTTTAAATAAAATTATATTTAAATAATAGTACACTGCAGTGAGTCATAACAATGTTCTTTTCTTATGACCACAGCACACAAATCGAACTTGACAGCAAAAACTTGTGTTGTATTTTTTCCTTAATATATCCTAACGCAGAGAATGGTTTAAAAATAAAATTAGATATTTTCCTGGGAGATTTTATACAAGGTTTTCGTCTTTGTTTACAAATCAGCTATTGCTTAGCAACTCATAGCCAACAAATGTAACACATTCACTGGTTATTTTTTTTTTAATCAATTCTCTACTTTGCTAAACTGGATTGCTTGAGCTAATATTGAGTTAGTACCAAACAAAGCCACCCCCTCCAAGCACTTGCTTAAACCTTTTATTGGACACAATGACACCGCTGGTCATTTAAAAATCCAAAAGGCCATTGGAAGGTGGCAGGGTAAAACGTTATTAAAAGTGACCTTATAAAGAAAGCGGTGTTTATGCTGAGAATTGGTATCAGTGGAGCACAGAAGGCCACTGTTTGACGCAATAAGGCAATTGGCTATCCTAGGTATAACATGTATAGAACTGCTGTACCTGCAGTTAAACAGGTATTCAACTGTACTTTAACAGCCTAGATGGTCGTATATGGCCAAATGATTTATCCTGCTTCCCCCCCAAAAAAGTGTAGTTATCCTATCAAATTTATTGCATTGCATTGTTATGTTAAGATTTTACTAGCAAAACAAAATCACCGATGCATTGTCCTTAGCCTCTGTATAGAATGCAATAAATATCAAACAAGCTGTTCAAGGATTATGTTCCACCTCATCCTTACCCAGAGGGGCTTTGAGGGCTATTGGATTATCTCCTCATAGTCGACACTGACATCAAACCTGTTGTACTCAAAGGTCGCAAACACCATGATTCCCACTCGGCAAGACTAATCCAGGGGACTAAACCTTCGATGAACCTGTGGTGGAGCATAGATCACTTTCACACTTCCAACCTCAGAGATTGTTGCCTGCATAGACACATTTCTCCCAAAGAATATCTGTAGCAACATGTCAGTGGGGATGGTCTACACTAGCCGACAAGCAGAATAGGTCCCAATTCTATAGGCTGGTGAATGAGACAGATCTTTCTGGCTTGTGAAAAGAAGCAAGATTATCTTGATCAGCTATATTGACCAGGATTTTCATTCAGTTACATTCTTTGCGCATATAAATATTCGTAGATTTTTTTATATAAAAATGCCAAAAACATGTTATGTTTAAACCATGGTAAACCTTGTCTAATTTATTAGATTATCTCACTATTCAATTATAAAGTAAAATAATTGTATGTAGATGAGTAATACACATTTAAATATATTGATCCTAGTTAGCTCATGAATCACCTGTTTAATTCAACATTTTAATGCACACAGATTGAATGCTACTTACTTTTGCACTGATTTATTTACCCTCTCGTACCACATTCCTGTTTTCCATCTTGCCAGCCTTGATTTCTGTATGGGAACATCCACATTGACATGCAGCACTCATAATTTGAATGTGCCGTATCGATATTTATAAACTTTCTTTATCTTCATATACTAAACCTGCCGGTCCTTTCCGTAGTGAGAAAACTTCTGGGGTGTTTTAAGCCTGTGGTTGATGTTGGCAGTTCATGTTGCTCCTGCTACCTTGAGTTCCTCGGAGAACATAACGTTTGGCCACTCTAACACTGTGTGTCTTAACCACTCAGGCATGTGCAAACACATCATCCTTCGTGAGCAGCAGGACTTCTCTGCAACACCACAACCAAGCTTTATGTAACACATTGTCAGCCTTTATTTTGTATGACAGCCCACATCTCAAGCATAAGTCAATATGTACCACTTTGTAAATGAAAGAAAAACAACAAAATAATTCCACAGCAATTGTCCAGGAGAAGTACGAATCTGGAAATAAATACTTCATGTTTGATGGGGGGGGGAAAGCCAGTGATAAGGAACCATGTCATTATATAAATAACTTGAACCACACCATTATTTTGTTTTAAATATCAGCCCCTTAAAACATCTCTTTTACTGTATCCCATGGGTCCACTTAGGAGTCATTGAGTGCAAAAGACAACATCATAAACAAATGCATCAGCTGAAGTCTCTTGTAAATTTTACACCAGAGGAAAGCTGGAAGGAACACCTGCTGTCACTTAGGCTGAATAAGTATGCGGAGTGTCGAACATCTACCAAGACATGACATTAAAGCGTCGAGCAGCACTCTGTTCAGAGAACATTTTCCCACATACTCACATGCACACAACCACACACACACACACACACACACGAATGGCAAATACAGAATGTTGGCTGGAAACGGTAAGGTGACCAAGGACTCTTAGAGTAACCGCATTTGGTGTATGAATGTGGAGTTCAGTTGTGGATTTTACAAGGTTCTTAATTTGTCATCGTAACCTTCACACTGTGACAACGAAGTTCCCCTCACCCTCCCTTTGTCATCTAAAATGACTTTTTCCACGACTTGCAAATAATTTTATGGAAGGCTCTTCTGAAATCCTGGTTGAAAATGGTGTAGATTGCTGGATTGAGGGAGCTGTTGCAGTAACCAATCCAGAAAAAGAACTTGAATAGGGGCTCTGGTATTTTACAGGAGTCCCTGCATATTCCATACAGGCAGTAGCTGAAAAAGAAAGGGAACCAGCAGATTACAAACACCCCCATGACCACCGCCAGCACAAAGGTAAACCTCTTCTCCCTGGCCTGGGAAACCTTTTTCTGAGATACGGAACTCCTCCTCCTTTTCTTTCTGGAGGCAAAGAGGTCCATGGATTTGTTACTGGCTCGTGAAATGCGGCTGGAGTGTTTGGAGAGGCAACTTTCTTTCCTGCTCGCCCGCTTGGCCCGTTTGGGGTTCCGATCGGGAGGTTTGCGACCTTTCCCCTCCGAAGAGGAGCTTTCCTCCAGGTCCTCCACCTCGGTGGTGGGCCTGATGGTAGTGCGCTGGCTGGGTGTGGGTGGGCATTGGCAGTGCCCGTTTTCTCTGTCTCCGTTGAATTTGCTAAGGCCATTCTCAGTCTGGGTAGATCCGTCATGTGCTTGTTTTTTCACTGACATGCCTCTAGTTCTGGTTTTGGCTACTTGATATATTCTGATGTAGACCAATATCATGATTAGGCAAGGTGCAAAGAATGAGGCAATGCTGGATGAGAGAATGTACCACGTGTCATCGTTGAGTTCACACTGTGGTTGAGAAGTGTTATCCTTATTACTATCTATTGAAATTAGCGGGGGAGATGATATGAAGGCAGATATTAGCCATACTATGATGATAATACACTTCACTCGTTTCGGGGTCCGTTTCAAATTATACTCGACCGCTTGCGTTACGGACCAGTAGCGGTCCAAACTGATTGCGCATAGATGGACGATGGATGAAGTACAAAACAAGACGTCCAAAGCCAGGTAAATGCCACACCAAACTTTCCCGAAATACCAGTAGCCCATAAGTTCGTTTGCCAGTGAAAAAGGCATCACCAAAGTAGCGACTAGAATGTCCGCTGTGGCTAACGACACCAAAAAGAGATTTTGGGGAGCTTTCAGTGCCCGGCTTGTTAACACTGCTATAACAACCAGTACGTTTCCGACAATTGTGAACAATATTAGAAAACTTACGAGAGCAGCTAGTCCCGCAATAGTAGCCAAGGAATATCCACTATCCAAAGACCAGGAGGAATTAAGATGGATAAAGGGAAGCGCATCAATTCCACTGGAATTAAACCAACCCATGACGTCCCGTTGTAAATTTTATTCCAGGATAGTACAGGTTCAAGGACGGAAATACACGCATTTCATGTCTGTTTGGTTAATAAGCATAAGGTCCATTAGAAATAGCAACTGGAAACATGAAAATGCGCGGAATGCGTCTCTCCACTTGAATGTCTTTTTCGGGGATATAATCCCCCAGATATATGTCGACTGAATTGATTTAATGAAGGTATCAAATCCGCTTTTAAAGCCTAGATTCAGATGACATTACGTGGGAGATGACCGCTCTCCGACGATTGCTATCTCTCTCAGCGCATCGCGTTTGCGCTCCTCACCAGAAAGCGTCTCCCTTCCCATGAGTCGTTCCCATTAAATGAACTGAACCCCGCCCCCGACAATTTTTTTCTTCTGTAATCAACGTGGGAACTGTATGCTCCTCCAGGAATTGCAGTGGTGAGTTGCTGTTTCCCCCCCCCCCAAAAAAAAATCCAACTGAATTTCGAAACTGTGGAGATTTTTTAAACAATATTTCAACCAGGGCCGGTTCTAGACAGGCATATATGAGGGGGCAGTCAGAAATGTGAAGGGGGCATCACCCCCCCCCCCCCCCCCCCCCCCCCCCCCGCGCAACAGAAAATAAATCTCGCCTAGGGTTCTAAATAAGGTAGAGACATTTCTGATGAATTTCTTAATGTCTATGTTCTTCTCTGTGCTTTAACGCTGCTGCTTGTTCAAAGTTTTACCGCTCTGTGGTGAAACCTGACACCACACTGTCAGGCTACGTCTGGGCTCATTTGCATACTGAAACAGCGATATGAGAGGGAAGCTGTGTGTCCCTTTTTCGGCTTACTTTTTCTGCGACTGCAGATCGTTTTCTCAACTTGTAATATGTTAATTTTGTGAGCGTATTAAAATGTGATTTCTCAACTTCTAAAATTTGGATTTGAGGGGGCAAGACATTTATTTGAGGGGGCGCTGCCCCCTCTTGCCCCTGCGTAGAGCCGGCCCTGATTTCAACATAGAAGTAACATCATTGTGCTAAGATGACTTCGCATTTGCACGTGGGGCTCCCACGGTTTACAAAGAACCCCAGCAGTCATGTGGTGCAGTCGGTTAGGGAGTAGGTCTAAGAAAGTACCTGGTTCGAACCCTGGCTGAGGCAAGTTGACGTTGAGTCCTTGGGCAAGACAAGTCACCCTACTTGCCCCAGGAGGATTGTCGCTGTACTTGCTTTAAGTCGCTCTGGATAAGAGCATCTGCGAAATGTAATGGCAAGATTAGGGTTCTCAAATGGTCAGAATCAAAGAAGAAAAGAATAAGTGGAAAGAAAAACAAGTAACAATACGAACATATGAAAGTCAGATGGAGGAACACAAAAGATTGTGAACCCTCACGGTACAGCTTCAGCATATTCAAGCAAAGACTCGCTTTGTCAAAGACTAAAGGCTTTGTTTCCAACAAACTGCAGCAATAAAACATTTATTCTCCACTGTTCCCCTACAGCAAACAACCACATGCACCCACTCACATTCAACCTCCCTGTCTTCCTTGTGTGAGACACATTCACGCCCATACACTAACAGTCTATCAAGATGTAACAGAATCGGAAGCTCATCTCTATTATTTCATAGTGAATATAATGCCAGTCAAATCTATGGATGTTTGTATTAAGTTCTGAGTACAGCAGCAGGCTAACAATCAGTGGTTTGAGGTGAATTTTACTTCCATGTTGACAGGTAGCCTCGTAAGACCTTTATGGTATTGTTTACGATGCAAAAACGGTATACAGTAATCCCTCGCTATATCACGATATATCAATTAATCCACTCCATGTGTAGACAATAATTTTGATGAATTATTGACAAGGAGTAGTTGAAATTTAACACATTGTCTTCAAGGTTCCCACCAAAAAGGATGTACCTTCCAGCAATGTGAGTCATGTGACTTTGGAGCAAACCATTGCTGATTTATAGGGGTTTTATCAATGGGTAACACAGTTGACAGTGATTTCTTGGACACACATAAAGTGAATAATTTCATGTATTTTAACGTTTTAAATAGATTTAAAAACAGCTTTATCATGTTTTAATACTTATTTTTGAACAATTAAAGCTGAAATAATATATAAAAACATGTATTTTATTGTTAAGTTTTAAGAGCAAACTTGACATTTAAGAAATCGGACAGCACAAAAATGGCAAATTCCAATATATAAATCAAAATAAATTATGGAACCTGTTAACTTTTAGTATTAAATGAAAGAGGAATATCATCCAATATCAATCTGGACATTGTTTGAAATAATGACCAATAATATTTGGTAAAATTGACAAATAGACCCCATGGACTTGAAATGTACCCCTAATTATAGAATCACTCATAAGCATGACTTTAATTGGATTTTACATTCATCTTTATTATCTATGAAGAACCACTATGTATGTGCACATTGACATTGAGTTTGACCTCCCAGAAAATGCATTGTCAGTGCAAGCCATTCATTTGTTGCAGTAAAGTTAAACATGGCAACCCATAAATCAATAGCTAGGTTTTGAAAGTTCTTGGGAAAGACTTGCCTTGGCGTTTTCGCGTAGAGCTACTACTGTATTTTCCGGACTATAAATCGCTCCGGATTATAAATCGCACCAGCCATAAAAGCATAATAAAGAAGGAAAAAACATAGTATATAAATCGCACTGGCGTATAAATCGAATTTTTGGATAGTGACAGTCAGGCGGTAATTACGTTACAAGTCTTCATAGAAGGTGTGTTCAGTAGTGATTAATATAAGTACACAGGAAATCTAATTTCTTCCACAGTATATTAACGTAACATATTAAGAGTTATTCAGATAACTATAGCATAAAGAGCGTAGAGCGCGTAAAGCATATCGCCCGAGCGCAACACAAACTCTTCCACTGCCTGGCTCCCCAATGGTGGAATCAATTCCCCACCTCCATCAGAAGCACAGACTGCCTTCTCACCTTCAAAAGAAGGCTTAAAACTCACTTATTTAGAGAATTTAATGGCATTTAGGAATAGTATGGCACTTCACATAATCTAATGTTGTTTAGAACTATTGGTTGGTCCCCATATGGTGACTTGCCAGTGTTGTTGTTGTAGCTCTTGCTTTATGTTCACAATCGTTGTGTTATGCATTTATAGTTCTTCTCTTGGCACTTATTGATCCTCATGATGTATGATTCACAATCTAAAAAATAAAAACACTGTGTTCGGGGTCTATCACATTGCTATGCTCAATGACTGATGCTCTTTGTGTGAGCTAAGCTACCAGTTAAGGCCTATCTATGCTTCTGCGATTTGTCGCGCGCATTGCTCCGCCGACAACGCCGACTCCCGCATTGCCCATCGCGCGCCTCCAAAAAATCCTAACTGCGCGTAGCGTTGTCGGCGTCGAAAGCGCTGTGATTGGTCCGCTCAGAACGTGACGTAGTTTTGTAAATAGTTGAGATACGTGTGTTGTATCGTTTGAGTGCACTTTTTGCCGTGATTTGCCGCAACTTGACTTTTTATAATACATTTATACATACTACAATGCATATTGTTGTTGTATTGTTTTAGTGTTGTGATATTTTAAATTATACTTTTTGTATTACATAATACATAAGAATAAAACACACAAGTTTGTTTTCAAACAGTTGTTTTGATATTTATTTTCAACACACACAGCACAACACAGTTTAGACACCATGCATAGTTCAGTTTATTATCACTCATTGAGTGTGCTTCGGGACACCATCGTGAAGTTCGAATCATTGGCCACCACTTTCCCCACTCGCCAGGCTGTGTACGGCGAAGAAGCTCGTCAAATCGGCCCGCTGACATTCGAAAGTATCGAAAGTGTATTTGTTCGTCCAGGTCCCTCAGTGTTGCAAATTCACCCGTTTCCAGCCTCAAACGATCGTACAGAACCTCCGCAAACGTCTTCTCTGTCGCCTTCGCTTCCACATCATTTGCAAAATAAGCATTTGCTCTTCGATAATGAGCAAGGATTCGGCTATAACCCTTGAAACCACACAGCCACACCCCCCTGGTGGCATGGCGGTGAATTGCAGAGTAACGCGGACCCTCGACGCAAAACTTCGAATGCTCAACCACCGCGCCACGCCCCACGCGTAAGGTTTGACGTAGAAGCATAGATCGAGCTTTACTCTACCCCTATGTGCCATGGACCTATAATGTGCACACGTATTTTGAGAAACGAATATTTCCCTCCCTACACAGGTATTTTTTTAAACAGAGACATTTCCCTTCGTTTGTACCTATCGTTTACACGCAAACGTTGAATTCTCCTCTGAAAACTAATCTTTCTAAAAACTCTGGCTAAAGCGGAGATTCTGGAAAACTACGGATTTGCATTAGCGTGTAAACGGAGAAAACTGAGTTTTAGGCACCTGATGCCCCGAAAGGAGGATTCTGATTGGCTTGCAGAGTGCCTAGACCAGACCGCCCAGGCTTGGCGTAGTTATGATGGTACTCGGTGGCGTATTCCCTCGGGATCAATTAGTCTCCGTCCTCCTCACCCTGCCATCTTTCCATCAAGTAACGTAACTCACTCAAGCAAGCTAACTTGTCTGTATTCCCCTGCATCAGAGACGTTGTAGCCCAAGGATTAATGATGTCACAGTCATATGGAAGTGCTTCTGTCGGCCGCTGCGGTGAGCTTCAGAGATGTTTTTTAAAATGTAGCTTGTGTGGACGCTTAACTTGGTTAATAAAAGAGCTAAGATACTGAAAAGCTATTTGATTCAGAAAACAGCGACCCTACCACCACGCTACTGAGAAATGTAGCTAAACCAACTACTTGTACCAACGCTACTGCCAAACACTGAATGATATAATAATGTGTTAATAATTTCACACATAAATCGCTCCGGGTAATAAGTCACACCCCCGGCCAAACTATGAAAAAGAACGTGATTTATAATCCGAAAAGTACGGTACTAGTACGCTCTTATCAGAGCAATTTACAGCAAATACAGGGACATTCCCCATGAGGCAAGTAGGGTGAAGTGCCCAAGGACACACAACATCATGTTGACACAGCCAGTGTTCGAACCAAGGACCTTTGGGGGGTAATAACCTGAAACCCTACCCAATAATAGTGGTGATACCACATGACTCCCAAGAAAGGGCTTTACCTGTTGATCAAACACTTGAATGATGCTGGATCCCTACAGTACAGAACAATTCAATATTAGTATTGACATTATGTTATGTTAATCTCTTAATAAGATGTTTCTTTCCTAACTAATCCTGAGCATCAAGTCATATTTTTTTCCCCAGCTCTGATGGATTCTTGTAGAGAGCACAGCACCTGATTCTGACAATGTTGACGGCCTGCCTTGCATCTCACTGTCTGTCTCCCAATCACAGTTAACTTAAGCACCTCATTTGACGTCTGCAAGTGAACCTTTGAAATGTGTTTAGAGTGATCAAACGAGCCCTGAGAGCGTTGGGACTGGCCCTAGCATCTCTGTGTGAAACTATTTAATTGGCTAACCAGAGCCAGTCATTTGATCAATCCCAGTACTTTGACTCACTCTCCCATGCTTGTCATGTTTAAATGGCATCATTTGTCAGACCTTTTCCTCAGTCATCCAAACAATTCCAATCTGTCAGGATAAAGACATTGCGAAAGTAATGCTGTGCCAATGATGAGACAGACGTTGGAGCAAACGGGGGCAGAGTTAGGAGTCATGAACCTGTTGGAGGTTGTTTACTCGCTCACCTTGACTTCATCAGAGTCCAGAGACAGTAGCAGGAGAAAGCCCAGCTGTCTTCAGACTATATTTACATTACTCATTCAGCAGGTGCTCTTATCCAGAGCAACTTATAGAAAGTACAGGGACATTGCCCCTGAGGCACCTAGGGTGAAGTGCCTTGCCCAAGGACACAACGTCATGTTGACACATCCGGGATTCAAACCAGGGCTCTTCTGATTACTAATCCGACACCCTGACCGACTGCCCCACATGACTAGCAAACTCAAGGGGTTGATGATTGAAAACAAAACATAAAGGCTTGTGGAACTGATGTTGTCAGTGGGGGACTGCTGGTGTCAGCTCAATACAGAGTTGTTGTTTTTTACAGTACTGAGCATATTAGGTAGAAATGTGTTCCTAAAACTTCCCAGAGATTGAACTGAGCTTGTGCTTAAATTCCGCAATGAAGAAAACCTTTGCTGTAACAGATGGAGTAGCCTACCATAGTAAGTACTATAATAGTTGGACTCCTGGTGGGTTGTTAAGTAGTAGTTAATTGAAATTCAAACCTCCAGTAGTCATATACTTTGATAAACAAAAGACAGTCAGCAAACATTGTGTCGAATTCCTGTTGTGGTAATGGCTTTTTTAAAGGACTAAGGGCCTGGATAAATCTATGAATACTTATACATGCTCCTGGGCATACCTGGACCAAAAAAAACACAAATAAGATAAGACAATCCTTTATTTGTCCCCCCAGCAGGGGAGGACATGCAGTTTGCAACAGCAAGGTACAGTACAGCACTCAACAATTTACATTTAGACATATTCATTTAGCAGATGCTTTTATCCAAAGGGACTTACAGTAATTACAGGGACATTCTCCCTGAGGCAAGTAGGGTGAAGTGCCTTGCCCAATGACACAACATCATATAGCCACAGCCGGGGCTCGATCACACAACCTTCCGATCATGAGGCCAACGCCTTAACCATTGAGCCATCTGACTCCCATAATAAAAAAAAAAACGAGATACAGGGAAACATATAGAATATGTGATGTGATACAGGATCTACGAAAGGCTGCGGAAAAAAATTATATATAAAGTTAGTGAGAATTAGTGTGATGGCTGCTTCTATTGATAAGTAATAAGTCAAAAGCACTATTTACCATAGTTTTCCAGAGTATTTTTGTTGCCTTACAGTTTAGCAGAAAAGCCAGATGCTCTGTACACTGCTTTCAGGATTGATGTCAACACATAGCAATTCCAGCTGACAATAGACCCACCTGCTGCCATCTTGTGCCAAGTCAAATTAATCAAGGTATCATTAGGCAACTGGTCAAACTGACTTTCAACATGTTCTGAAATGATATCTCACGTACACAGTTTCACGCAGGATACTGTTATATCTTTATGTATAGTCAGGTGGCTCAGCGGATTAAGGCATTGGCCTCATGTTTGGAAGGTTCAGAGTTTGATTCCTGGCTGTGGGTATGTGATGTTGTGTCCTTGGGCAAGGCAAGATATTCTATCTATCTTTTCCTTTTATATTTCAGATTATTATTATTTTTTTACTGATACTTTCACGATCTAAAAACCCACTGTGTTCGGGGTCTATCACGTTGCTATGCTCAGTGACCGATGCTCTTTGTAAAAGCTCTCGTAAGTCGCTTTGGATAAAAGCCTCTGCTAAATGCATAAATGTAAATGTAAATATTATTATACAACGTCCATCGTTCAGCGTGACAGCCAGAGCAGAGACAGAACCGAGGTTGGGTGACAATAATGGGAAAATTAGATGCATGGTTAAATGTGCTGAGTCAGCATGCATGTTGAATCAGCATTATGAAAATGCAGGCCTGTTTATATTTACATTTTACATTTATTCATTTAGCAGATGCTTTTATCCAAAGGATTTAGGAGACACTCTTATTCAGAGCAACTTACAGCAACAGTTGAATCATGGGACTCCTGTGTCACCTATTAATGCTGATGATGTGCTGAGCAGGACAGGGGTGGACCGGGGTGTTGTCAACCAATACAAAACGCATCGTGGAGGCTTTATGACCCTGGTCATAGGGAGCCACTGTCCTGAAGATTTTAGATGTTTCCCTGCTCTAGCAAACCTGATTCTAATGCATCGTCATTATCAGGCTTCTACAGAGTTTGATAATGACACATTCATTATAATATGAATATATTCCCATATATAGTAATTATCCGTGGCAAATAAAATGGACAAGCTAGCAGCGTTAGCCTGGAGTCATATGGAGTTCCGAGAGTGTAGAATGATGTCTTTCATGGAGACATGGCTACACCAAGACATCCCAGAACATAATGCCTCCATCGATGTCTTTCAGACTGTTTGGGCCGACAAAGATCAGACCGGGAGCGGTAAGCGGAAAGCCGGCGGGCTTCCTGTTCTGGTTAATAACAGATGGTGTCACCCCGGTCATGTAACCATCAAGCAGAGTGTCTGTAGCCCGGACATCAAACTGTTAGCTGTGGGAGCCATATTATCTGCCACGTGAATTGTCACAAGCCATTGTTGTGGCTGTCTACATCCCACCTTCTGCAAAGCAGGCATCGGCGTGCAATGCCATTCATAGGAAGAGGAATGGGAGTTGTCAAGGAAATGTTTGACCAATGTTTGTACAATTAACATTTCTTGAACAAGAGGTCTCCTACATTCTGTAAGACCATTTGCTCTGATGAGTGACGATGCTCTTTTGTGAAGATCTGCTGATTGAATAATGTAAATGTTGCTTTTGTCAGGAGGGGGGGGGGGGGGGGGGGTGTGATCCTCTTCCCAACCAGACAATACAACATTTTGGTCAGATACCTTCTGAAGCATTTAACTTGGAGATGTGAAGTCTGCAGATAATGTGGATTCAATTTACCATATTGTCTTTGGAGATTTAACCAATCAGAGAACAGACATGGGACAAACTGCATGTCTGTGATAGACCAACGACTTCTGAGACTATAAAATGGTCTGTTGAAAGTATGTTTGGGGGTTCAGGGCGATCAGCTGCGTAGTGCTGGTGGTCCCTGGACCTCTCCAAGGTTTTGGAGATGTAGACCAGGGTTCCATGCTAGAATGCTAGCTGGAACCGTATGGTATTGTCTTTGTGTAACTTTCATGTGTTTGTGCATTGTGTGTGAACATGTTGCTTCAATATTCCTCATACGTTTTCCTGTTTTGCTACTTGTAATAAACATTAACAAGTTACTTCACCCAACTTTAGTCGAGCGGATTGATTCTCAGAAAACTCCCACCACAGAGTATAAAGGGAATTCATCGTAATGGGATATAATGACCTTGTCAGAGATAGGAAGAAGCTGGACAAGGTCATCAAGCAGTTCAGCTCAGTCCTGGGCTGCCCTCTGGACTCGGTGCAGGAGGTGGGTGACAGATGGATCCTGGAAAATCTGACATCTATGCTGAACCAGGTGTCGCACCCCCGGCAGGACTCACTGACTGCTCTGGAGAGCAGCTTCAGCGAGAGGCTGATTCACCTTGGTGTGTTCCTGCTGCCGTCAATCTATTTAACAAACCCTGCTGTCCATAGCCACTCCTATGTGCAATATTAATATGCTATATTATTATGTGAAATATTCCTCATGGTGTTCTTGTTGTTCTTATGTACAATGTTCAATATTCTTTAATTACATTCTTAACCACCAGGAGCTGTATTCTTTACTTGTGATAACTTGGCTGTATCCTCTCCGTGAATCGCCACCTTAACGTGGTGGAGGGGTTTGAGTGCTTGGATGATCCTAGGAGCTATGTTGTCGGGGGCTTTATGCCCCTGGTAGGGTCTCCCAAGGCAAACAGGTCCTAGGTGACTAGCCAGACTAAGAGCGGTTCAAAAAACCCATATGATGACAAATAAAACGAAGTCAGTTACGTCGCAGGCGAGCGCCTGGTGGCCGGGTCTTTTCCCATGGGACCCGGCCGGGCCCAGCCCGAAAAGGCGACGTGGGACCACCTTCCCGTAGGCCCACCACCCGCAGGAAGGACCGTAAGGGGCCGGTGCTGTGTGATTTGGGCGGTGGTCAGGGGCAGGCGCCCGGACGACCAGAGCCGCACACACAGTCTCTAGCGCTGGGGACATGGAATGTCACCACGCTGGCGGGGAAGGAGCCCGAGCTTGTGCGGGAGGTCGAGCGTTACCGGCTAGATATAGTCGGCCTCGCCTCCACGCACAGCTTGGGCTCTGGAACCATTATCCTTGAGAGAGGCTGGACTCTTCATTTCTCTGGCGTTCCCCGTGGGGAGAGGCGGCGGGCTGGCGTGGGTTTGCTTATAGCCCCACAGCTCAGTCGCCACGTGTTGGAGTTTACTCCGGTGAACGAGAGGGTTGCGTCCCTGCGCCTAAAAGCCGGGGACAGGTCTCTCACTGTTGTGGCGGCCTACGGGCCGAACAGCAGTGCAGAGTACCCGGCCTTCTTGGAGTCTTTGGGAGGCGTACTGAACAGTGCGCCGACTGGGGACTCCGTTGTTCTACTGGGGGACTTCAACGCCCACGTGGGAAATGACAGTGACACCTGGAGAAGGGTGATTGGGATGAACGGCCCCCCTGATTGGAACCCGAGTGGTGTTCTGTTTTTGGACTTCTGTGCTAGTCACGGTATGTCCATAACTAACACCATGTTCAAGCACAAGAGTGTCCATCAGTGCACGTGGCACCAGGACACTCTAGGCCGAAGGTCGATGATCGACTTTGTTGTCGTGTCTTCTGACCTGCGGCCGTGTGTCTTGGACACTCGGGTGAAGAGAGGGGCGGAGCTGTCAACCGATCACCACCTGGTTGTGAGTCAGATCCGCTGGCGGGGGGGGAAGTTAGACAGACTTGGCAGGCCCAAACGTATCGTTAGGGTCTGCTGGGAACGTCTGGCAGACCCGTCTGTCAGAGGGATCTTCAACTCACACCTCCGGGAGAGCTTCTCACAGATCCCAGGGGAGGCTGGGGACATCGAGTCTGAATGGACCATGTTCTCGACCTCCATTGTCAATGCGGCAGTCCGGAGTTGCGGTCGCAAGGTCTCTGGTGCTGGTCGCGGCGGCAATCCCAGAACCCGGTGGTGGACACCGGAAGTAAGGGATGCCGTCAAACTGAAGAAGGAGTCCTATCGAGCCGTTCTGGCTTGTGGGACTCCCGAAACAGTTGACCGGTACCGGCAGGCCAAGCGTGCCGCGGCTCGGGTAGTCGCAGAGGCAAAAACTCGGGTCTGGGAGGAGTTCGGGGAGGCCATGGAGAAGGACTATAGGTCGGCCCCAAGGAAATTCTGGCAAACCGTTCGGCGCCTCAGGAGGGGGAAGCAGTGCTTCACCAACACTGTTTACGGTGCGGGTGGGGAGCTGTTGACGTCGACTGGGGATGTTGTCGGACGGTGGAAGGAATACTTTGAGGATCTCCTCAATCCTGCCGTCACGTCTTCCGAGGAGGAAGCAGAGACTGGGGACTTCGGGGCGGACCCGCCTATCACCCGGGCTGAAGTCACTGAGGTAGTCGATGGGCTCCTTGGTGGCAGGGCTCCGGGGGTGGACGAGATCCGTCCTGAGTACCTGAAGTCTCTGGATGTTGTGGGACTGTCCTGGTTGACACGCCTCTGCAGCATCGCGTGGCGGTCTGGAACAGTGCCTATGGATTGGCAGACCGGGGTGGTGGTTCCCCTATTTAAGAAGGGGGACCGGAGGATGTGTTCCAATTACAGAGGAATCACACTCCTCAGCCTCCCCGGTAAGGTCTACGCCAGGGTACTGGAGAGGAGAATCCGGCCAATAGTCGAACCTCGGATCCAGGAGGAGCAGTGTGGTTTTCGTCCTGGCCGCGGAACACTGGACCAGCTCTACACCCTCTACCGGGTGCTCGAGGGTTCATGGGAGTTTGCCCAACCAGTCTACATGTGTTTTGTGGATCTGGAGAAGGCATTCGACTGTGTCCCTCGTGGTGTCCTGTGGGGGGTACTTCGGGAGTACGGGGTCCGGGGCCCTTTGTTAGGGGCCGTCCGTTCCCTGTACAACCGAAGTAGGAGCTGTGTTCGCATTGCCGGCAATAGGTCAGACCTGTTCCGGGTGCATGCTGGACTCCGCCAGGGTTGCCCTTTGTCACCGGTTCTGTTCATTGTTTATATGGACAGAATTTCTAGGCGCGCCCAGGGGGCGGAGGGTTTCCGGTTCGGGGAGCACAGGATCTCATCTCTACTGTTTGCGGATGATGTTGTCCTGTTTGCTTCCTCGAGCCGGGGCCTCCAGCATGCTCTGGAGCGGTTTGATGCCGAGTGTGAAGCGGCTGGGATGAGGATCAGCACCTCCAAATCCGAGGCCATGGTACTCGACCGGAAAAAGGTGGCTTGCCCCCTCTGGGTGGGTGGGGAGCCTTTGCCTCAAGTGGAGGAGTTCAAGTATCTCGGGGTCTTGTTCACGAGTGACGGAAGGACGGAACGTGAGATTGACAGGCGGATCGGTGCAGCGTCTGCAGTGATGCAGTCTCTGTACCGGACTGTCGTGGTGAAGAAGGAGCTGAGCCGCAAGGCAAAGCTCTCGATTTACCGGTCAATCTACATTCCTACTCTCACCTATGGTCATGAGCTTTGGGTCATGACCGAAAGGACAAGATCGCGGATACAAGCGGTCGAAATGAGTTTCCTCCGCAGGGTGGCTGGGCGCTCCCTTAGAGATAGGGTGAGGAGCTCGGTCACACGGGAGGAGCTCGGAGTAGAACCGCTACTCCTCCACGTCGAGAGGAGCCAGTTGAGGTGGCTCGGGCATCTGTTTAGGATGCCTCCTGGACGCCTCCCCCGGGAGGTGTTCCAGGCATGTCCCACCGGGAGGCGGCCCCGGGGAAGACCTAGGACACGCTGGAGGGACTATGTCTCTCGGCTGGCCTGGGAACGCCTCGGGATCCCCCCGGAGGAGCTGGAGGAGGTGTGTGCGGTGAGGGAAGTCTGGGCTTCCCTGCTCAGACTGCTGCCCCCGCGACCCGGCCCCGGATAAGCGGAAGATAATGGATGGATGGAACTTGGCTGTATGTCACTCACTTCTCATTCAAGACAGGAGCCATCTCACTTAACTCATACTTAACTCTCTCCCACTTATGTGCAATATTCTTCCTAGATCTTAAAAAAAAAAAAATTGTATTCTATTGTATCTGCTGTACTGTACCCTGCTGCTCTTGTAGACTGCAATTTCCCGTCTGGGGGACAAATATCTTATCTTATAATCAGGTGTGCTGGAGCAGGGAAACATCTAAAAACTTCAGGACAGTGGCTTTCTAGGACCAGGGTTGCCTACCCCTGGCCTGGGAGCTGCACTAATTGATTAAATGGTGTAAACCAGGGGTGTCCAATCCTGGTCCTTGAGGGCCACTGTCCTGACAGTTTTAGATGTTTTCCTGCTTTAGCACACCTGATTCTAACGAAAGAGACGTTATCAAGCTCTGTGGAAGTGATGATCCATTCAGGTGTGCTAGAGCAGGAAAACATTTAAACACCCCTGGTCACCCCTGGTGTATACAATATCAAGCATCAAAGCACCGACAATATTTTACAATGTTGGTTCTGTAGTCATAGAATTTCTGTAATTACAGTTTTAGCAGTACCCCTTGTTCATGCGCTGAAAGTCGTTGGGCTTTTATGAAAGTTTTAAAAAGGATTTAAAATTCAGTGGTTGTTGTATGTTTAAGGTCAGTATCTTTCTGACATTTAATGCATTTAGAATATTCTTTTTGTAGATATCTGTTTTGTTATAATACCAATCACTCTCCTTGCCTGGACTCTTAGTTTTAAACATAATAAACATGCACTTTCTGCTGCCAGATCTTCTTATTTTTCCAATAAGAACAATCTTCGGGTCCGTTTTAATACTGTGGCCAGGCTTACACACTCTTCACCAGTTCCAAGCTCTTCTTTCTCAGCGAATAATCTTCTAGTTTTTTTCACTGATAAAATCTCCCAAATAAGGAACCATATCATTAGCCAGCAGGTCTCTAGTACTGTGTCCAGCCAGTGCTCTGTGTCCTGGTCCACAAGCTCACTCTCTCAGTTCTAACCCATTTCTGCTGAGGCCTTGGCTTCAATGGTAGCTGCCTCAAAGACAAGACAAGATTGCCCCTATATGTGCCATTTTGAACACTTCCCTCTCTAACCTTTAAATCTGCCATCATTAAACCTCTCCTCAAGAAACCCAATACCCAATCCACTGGTTCTTGCCAATTATCGACCGGTCTCCACTCTCCCTTTCTTATCCAAAATACTTGAGAGAATTGTTGCTGATCAACTGACTGTCCACCTTTCTACCAATAATCTCTTTGACAATTTTCAGTCCGGTTTCCGCTCCTGCCACTTTACTGAGACTGCCCTAACTAGAGTAGTTAATGACCTGCTTGTCACTGTGGACTCTGGATCAGCCTCTGTACTTTTAATTCTTGATTTAAGTTCGGCCTTCGATACCGTAGAATAGATAATTGTGTGCTTCTACACCGTCTAGAGCAGGGGTGCTCAATACGTCGATCGAGATCGACTAGTCGATCGCGAAAGTACTACTGGTAGATCTTTTTTTTAAACAGATTTATTGAAATATAAAATCAAGTTTAAAAAGATTTACAAACAGCAAGATCAAATCTTATATGGATAGACAAAATGCAAAGAATAAAACCATAAAGAGGACAAATACAAAACAAACCAACTAAATGAATCGAATATAACCAACTAAATGACGACCAGTGGCTACTAGACTTAACTGATCTGACAAGATCAACATGATCTACATGTTGAATGACCTTAATCTAGAGCTGCAAGGAAAATACAATATTGTGATAAACATGATAAGCTCAGTTAATGCTTTCAAACGAAAAATGCAACATCTCTTATCAAAGCTCTAGAGCAGTGATTTGGCGAACTTTCAGAACCTGAAGTCAGAGCTGGAGACACAAGGCAGACACAACTGTCTGTCAGAGTTTGACAAATGATTCCAAGACTTTCAGTGTTGGGCAGTAACGTCACTACAAGTAGCGGCGTTACTAGTTTAACGACATTTCTCAGTAGCGTGGTGGTAGCGTCGCTGTTTTCTGAATCAAATAGCTTTTAAGTGGCTTAGCTCTTTTATTAACCAATTAGTGCGGTAGCGTCCACATAAGCTACATTTTTATAAAATCTCTGAAGCTCAGCGCAGCGGAGCTTTCTGCTGCGGTCTAAAGTAAAAGGAGGAGTCAGTGACGCTACCGCCATACAAGGCCATGTAGGTGGAGCTGACAGAAGCACTTCCGTATGACGGTGACATCACGGACCAATCCTTGGGCTGGCTACGTCTCTGATGCAGGGGAAAACAGACAAGCTAGCTTGCTTGAGTGAGTTACGTTACTTGGTGGAAAGATGGCAGAGGGTGAGGAGGACGTTGAGTTAAGCTCGATCTATGCTTCCGCGATTCATCGCCTGCATTGCTCCGCCGACAACGCGGACCCTCCCGCATTGCCCATCGCGCGCCTCCAAAAAATCCTAACTGCGCGTAGCGTTGTCGGCGTCGAAAGCGCTGTGATTGGTCCGCTCAGAACGTGACGTAGTTTTGTAAATAGTTGAGATACGTGTGTTGTATTGTTTGAGTGCACTTTTTGCCGTGATTTGCCGCAACTTGACTTTTTATAATACATTTATACATACTACAATGCATGTTGTTGTTGTATTGTTTTAGTGTTGTGATTTTTTTTATTATACTTTTTGTATTACATAATACATAACAATAAAACACACAAGTTTGTTTTCAAACAGTTGTTTTGATATTTATTTTCAACACACACAGCACAATACAGTTTACACACCATGCATAGTTCACAGTTTATTATCACTCATTGAGTGTGCTTCGGGACACCATCGTGAAGTTCGAATCATTGGCCACCACTTTTCTCCACTCGCCAGGCTGTATACGGCGAAGAAGCTCGTCAAATCGGCCCGCTGACATTCGAAAGTATCGAAAGTGCATTTGTTCGTCCAGGTCCCTCAGTGGGTGAACCAGCGTTGCAAATTCACCCGTTTCCAGCCTCGAACGATCGTACAGAACCTCCGCAAACGTCTTCTCTGTCGCCTGCGCTTCCACATCATTTGCAAAATAAGCATTTGCTCTTCAATAATGAGCAAGGATTCGGCTATAACCCTTGAAACCACACAGCCACACCCCCCTGGTGGCATGGCGGTGAATTGCAGAGTAATGCGGACCCTCGACGCAAAACTTCGAATGCTCAACAACCGCGCCACGCCCCACGCGTAAGGTTTGACGCGGTAGCATACACCTAGCTTTAGTTGCACATTGTCTTTAATGGCATAGTTCAAAATAAACATAATAGAGCAGTTTAGAGCAGATTGTTGTGTTTGGAGCAGTGAGAGCACAGTTTAATAATTGTTTAGTAAACAATTGAATGTAAAAATTTTGCCTGCTTATTTGTCTGATTGACAGTTTTATTGATCACTGAGATAGCTTTGTCTTGGGATGAAGTTGTTCCCATAAAAAGTTGTTCCGTAAAAAAATAGCTTTGATGTAGTTAAACTACTTTTGCCATGTTGCTGTAGCTTAGCTTGCTACATTTCTCAGGGGGTAGTAGTGAAGCTACATTTCATGTAGAGTAACTGGTAGCTTAGCTCACTACACTTTCCAAGTAGCTTGCCCAACACTGAAGACTTTGCTTTACTGGAGCCAGTCGCTACATTCATGTGCTACATTTTCGGGAAGATGCTGATGTTTCACTTGCATCAAAAATTGCAACACTGTTTCACCTGAACTCTTCTGGAGTGGAGGATGAGATTTTGACACTACAAACCGACATTGAGCTGAAGGTTAGAGTGAGCACCACCCACTGTATTTATGGGTGCTTAGCACCACATCCCACTGCAGCCTAATGATCCCTCTCAATTAAAAAAATCTGGAAACGTGTAAGCCGAATCAAGATCTGGATGAGTCAGAACCTTCTCATGCTTAGTACTGCTAAGACTGATTTGCTGGTGATTAAGCCTAATAACTACAAATATTTATCTGACGGTCTTTGTCTTAATATTAATGGTTGTCCAATCTCTGAAAGAACATTATAAACCTAGGTGTTATCTTTGATCTGACCCTGACTTTCCATACTCACATCAAGGAAAACACCAGGACGGCTTTCTTTCACCTGCGCAACATTGCCAAGATCCGCCCTGCTCTGTCCCGGGATAGCGCCAAGGTGGTTCTCTATGCCCTTGTGTCCTCCTGTTTAGATTATTGTAATGTCCTTTTTTCTGGCCTCCCCATCTGTACTACTAGGAGTCTTAAGCTTGTGCAAAATTCAGCTGCCGACTTTTAACAAAAACAAGTAGATTCTGTCACATTACTCCTGTCCTGGCATCATTACATTGGCTGCTCATTCAGGCTAGAGCCTTCTTTTGACTTGTAAGGCATTAAATGGACTTGCACCATCTTATTTAACTGATCTACTTTCTCCCTACATTCCGCTACGTCCTCTTCGTTCTCTTAGCTCTAACCTCCTTGTCATCCCACCAATCAACAAAAAGTCAGCTGGTGGCAGGGCCTTCGCCTACCGTGCTCCTTTTTTTATGGAATGGCCTTCCACTAGTTATCAAAGAAGCTACATCCATTGATATTTTTAAGTCGCGTCTTAAAACTGACCTTTTTAGTGAACATTTTGGTTTAAAATAATTCTTAACTGTTTTATAATTTTTTTTGTGGTGTTTGAATATTGTTTTACTGTATGATATTCTGTTTTGTTTTTTTGTACCTGATTTCATTGTAAAGT
The DNA here is from genome assembly GCA_030340685.1 of Protosalanx chinensis. Lineage (NCBI taxonomy): Eukaryota > Metazoa > Chordata > Actinopteri > Osmeriformes > Salangidae > Protosalanx > Protosalanx chinensis. Next base: position 1,356,756 of record CM059341.1, on the reverse strand, counting down.
GTATTGAGATCATGTACCATGGTGATTTTGCACTTTAAATAATAAATTGATTGATTGATTGATATAACCAATGTAAGCAGTGCTATCATCCAGAAAGACAATTGAACGGCCTCATCTAAGGATACCCTCTTTCTTCCCCACTATGCAATGATGTTAGGGTGTCATGAGAAGCATAAAAAGTGCTGTACACTGCAGCCTCATAATGAACTCAGTCATAATGATCAGTGAAGTGACTTCCAATGCATGAGTTTTATGCATTGAAATATAAAGCAGGGCTTGCTCTAGAGGAGTCCCATAACAAGTCCTACAGGCCAGATGGCAAACACATACCGGGGCAACCAAGTGATTAAGTCATAAGACCACTCATTACTACCAATAAGACTCATTTGCTCACATTTAGTAGAAGCTGTTCTCCAGAGCGACTCACAGCAAGTACAAGGACACAACGTCATGTTGATGCAGCCAGGGGTTCGAACCAGAGACCTTTTTACTAACCCGACACCCTAACTGACTGTGCTACACACTTTCCTGCTTACAATAAATAGAAAATTAAGGCATTGGCTGGAAGTGATGTCAAGGTTGTTCGGATGTGAAGTCGGCAAACTGGTATTTTCTCTCTCAAACTGTCCTTGGGCCACTTGATGTCGTTGATGGATTGATTTATAGTTATGGTAGAACTGCGATCGGGATTATTGTCCATCTATAAATGCCGTATCCTGAGCTCAGTCACACATACTGAAGTCGAAAGCATTCAACTTAATTTACTTAAATAATAATAATCCTGATTCAAGTATTTATGGAAATGCAATTACATATTCAATACTCATTAATCAATGTCTTCCCAGCTGATTCAGACTCCGTGTATAATTCATGCCTTATTTCATGCAGCAAGGCAAATTCATTAGTATTATAATAACATATTGCATACAGTGCTTACAGTCTAGACTAGTTGCAGTGTCACTGTTGTTGGGTGCTGAACATTATGAACATAAGTCCATGGGCTATTGACTACTGTATTAAAATAGGAAGTTACAACCAGCTCAACGAAAACCCTAAACTTAGAGGTAGGCATTCCCTATACTGTATGTTGGCAATGTTGATATACTGAATAACAATCACGCTATATCACAAAGGTGTAATAAATAAATTCTGCTAATACAGCCTTGTCGGCTAAATCATTCATAATTCTTCATAAAATTATGCAGGTAAAACTATTGTTCAGGATTCTGTATCCAAATATATGGCAGATTATGGGAAAAGCTATTCGTTAATGTAACTGGTCATCCAACATCAATTAATATAGTTGTTTCATTCATTGAGGAAACTTCAGGACACACCTAATCAAGAGAAGACTACTGGTGGAAATTATTCATCGGGCTGGTAATCAGAATGTTGCTGGTTCGATTCCTGGCCTTGCCAACATGACGTTGTGAACTTGGGCAAGGCACTTTATTTGCCTCAGGGAGAATGTCCCTGTACTTGCCTGAGTTGCTCTGGATAAAATTGTCTGCTAAATGACTAAATGTAATGGTAATAATGCTGAAGGCTTGCTGACATCGCTATCAATCGTTAAATGTATTTAACGTATTTTTTTGTTGCAAATGCTCTTAAACAAAGAAAACATCTTAGTTACCACTAAGCCTACCGATCCTTACCCCCCCCCCCCCCCCCCCCCAGCCTTAAGCATTTTACTTGTTTTTAGAGGTTTTCTATGGTTTAGAAAATGTTCTCACAAGTTTACATTTAGTGTTTCATCAAGCACCGACAACAATTCTCAATTTGAATGTTAAGTGGAGACCATGGCAAATGAGAATCAGATTTCATTTTTCCATTTGCCCACTGAGGCAGTCTTCTCCTTTGTAATGCTAAATTTCCAATTCAAAAGTTGAAAGGTCTATTAAAATACAAATTTGATATCAATAGATCTCTTTAGAGACAATTAGAACTCGGGTGTTTCTAATCCAAATACTGAATAGCTGTTTGTGCTATTCACTCACCCTCAATTGTTCTGAAGCAGATCAGTTCCAGTTGGTTACGCAATGATTATTTTATGTGTACACTTTACTGGCCCTGTTATTCTAGCATCAGAACAAGCAGTCTATTCATGTCTCTCATTCATCCAATGGATACAGTTTGTCCCCTCTTGATGTTGTCATGGGGTAATGATGTACCAATTTGTGATAGTCTAATTAGCAATTTAACAGGCCCTTGAGATATACAGTATGTTCTCTAATGTGAAATATTTTGTATTAAATGGGAGTCATGTGGCTGAGCGGTTAGGGAATTTAACTAGTAATCGGAACATTTCTGGTTAGATTCCTGGCCATGCAAATTATGTTTTGTCCTTAGGCAAGGCATCCTGCTTGCCTCAGGGGGAATGTCCCTGTACTTGCTATAAGTCGCTTTGGATAAGCACGTCTGCTAAATTACTATATATTTATTTTTAAACTCGCATATCCCAACAAACTGTGTATCAATTTAACTGTTGTCTAGTCTTGACATACAGGACACCGGCCAGTGTCTTCATAGATTGTGAGTCATACAATGCCACATAAGGAGTTTTTGAAAACAGTAAGAAATATACAACAGCATTTACAGCAAGTAAATTCCCCTTGAGGCAAAAAGGGTTAAGTGCCTTGCCCAAGGACACAATGTCATGTTGACACAGCCAGGGTTCAAACCAGTGACCTTCTGACTACTTGCCCAACTCCCTGAATGACTGCGCCACATGAATTCCGGAGATGTAATCATCGATGGATGTCTGTTTTTGTGGCCTGGTCATCTTGGTAAAAAAAGATGTAAGATATGTAAGTCTTAATAACAAGTGTTTCCTCTTATACAGTATATCTCTTGTATTACATCAACCACTGTAAGGATGTATGTACGGGTTAAACTGCTTACTTAACATATCTTTACTCCTTTAAAAAAAAAAATGAACAAACTAAAATAATAAATAATTAATAATTGATCAGACACCTTTTCCAGGGTGACTATGCTGTGTCTGCCTAACCTTCCGAAACAGTCGCTCATCTTCAGCCAAACAGCAGGGATATTAAAAAGAAAAGTGTAGCTATATAGAACATTGCAGCTTTCAGGAGAAAATATGCAAATAAAATCTAAGAGAATAATGATGCGTGAACTCAACCTGACAAGGGTGGGAGGGAAACAGCTTGGGCAGCAGCGGAAACGACAACAAACACTTTTTAAAGGTTGCTGGTGAGTGGTTTCAGAGAGAGGTGTGGGGAGGATTCCAAAATCTAGCAATTGCGCAACAGTTGAGAATTGTGAGGGGCACTTTGGAGAAGAAAATGATAAATTCTCAACATCTGTCATTGCCATACGACAATTAGTTCAGACCAAGTGATTTGATTGAACAAAAGGAATTCCATAAGGGAGATATTTGGCAAGAACAACACAGAGACTTTGGGTATATATGTAACCCAAACTATATGGGTATTGCTTGCATTATGCATCCATTCTTAAATACATCCATCTAGCCTATCCTATCTAGCTATCTATCTATCTGGTGACTCAGCAAAATTAAACAAGCCAAATAATTTTGTAACTGCACAATAAATGGAAACATGCAGATACATTTGTAAGGTTTCATCGCTCATTTTATTTTAATTTGCCATTGTTTTAGTTTTTTTTTTTAGGGTTAGCCACATTTTGTGGCTCCGTTACTGTAATGGAAAGATTACATACAATTTTACCATAGATTTTGGGATTTATGAATCCAATGTTTATCGTTCTGAAACTGCATTTTTAGTGGTTCATTGTCAAACATAATATGTCTATGCACTATGGATGAAAATATATTTAAAATTGGCACTTTGAAGATGGTTTTAGATATAATTTGGTTCTGAGATTAATTGACATACCCTTGACTTTACCATGAACACATATTTCCATCCATCAACCTGCCGGCATTATCTCTTTAAACACACCCTTGAGATGAGAAACTGATGTCATATGTATATGTAAAAATATGCCAATCCAAATGCTGCATACATTTGCATTTCAATAAATGCAATAAATATAACCTCAGTAATAATCAAGAATAATCAAGACATACAGCAGCAACAGTGGGAAAAGCAATGTGCAGTCTGCCACCTTGACTATTACATTTACATGTATTCATTTAGCAGACGCTTTTATCCAAAGCGACTTACAAGAGAAAGCAATACAAAAGAGCATTGGTCACTGAGCATAACAGCGTATAGACCCCAAACATAGCGGGCTTATAGATTATGAAACATACATCACGAGAACCAATAAATGCCAAGGGAAGAACTATGAGAGCATACAGCCAAATAATGCTCTCTTGTAAGTCGCTTTGGATAAAAGCGTCTGCTAAATGAATAAATGTAAATAAATGTAAATGTAATGTAGTTGACAAATTTAAGATAAGTCTCAGAAGGACAGTAGTCTACCCGTCGGACGCAAACGAGTTGCCGCTCGAGGATTTACAAAGTAATTCTGATTCTGAACAACAACAGCTGATATTTCAAGTGCCATTAAGTTCTCGGAACAAGTGAGTCCTTGAGGCTTTTCTTGAAGGTCAGGAGACAGTCTGTGTTTTTGATGGAGGTGGGAGTTTATTCCACCATTGGAGAGCCAGATAGGGAAAGAGTTTGTGTTGGGCTCTGGTGCTCTTGAGGGGTGGGACCACTAGACGATTGTCAGAGGAGAACCGTAAGTGGCGGGCAGGGGTGTAAGGCCGAAGGAGAGAGTTGATATAATTCGGGGCAGTCCCGTTCACTGCTTGGAAGGTCGGTACCAGGGTCTTTAATCTGATACGGGCCTGATGAGTGGAGACTGATGGAGGAGAGGGGTTCCGACTATTGGTGTTGTCAAGGGCGTGGGATTCACTTTGACACTGGGAGGGGGGCAGATTTGCCTAGCAAAATCAGATATCTTCTCTTTCACGCTTTCAAAATAAAACACATAGAGCATTTTCTTTCCAATGTTGGAAGGGAAAGTTGTTTGAATGATCCCCCCCGGTTCCTAATGGGTTTGTGTTGGTTTGTTCCAATCCAGACTTCAAACACCATCAAATTAATGGAGTAGAAGAGAAATTTAAGGAGAACTAGACAACCATTCACAGACAGTTTTCTCTCTCCTCTATGTAAGACATTTATTCATTTAGCAGATGCTTTTATCCAAAGCAACTTCCAACAAAGAGCTTTACAAAATAGCTTAGGTCACTGTTGATAACAATGGGATAACCTCAAACATTGTGGAAAACCTGTAGGAAAGCAAGCCGGAGTAATATACCTTACAAAGAGTACAATATTTACAAATCGGTTATAGCCTACCATCAAGAGCAACAAATCCCTCAATAAGAGTCACTGTGATCTTGAATGAAAGTAACATTGTTGTACTCCTGGAAAAGGTAAATCTTGAGACTTGTCTTGAAGGTGGGGAGACAGTCAGTGTTTCTGAAGGAGGTGGAGAGTTGATTCCACCATTGAGGGGCCAGAGAGTAGGTGGCAGGTGAGGGTGTATGGCTGGAGGAGAGACTTGATTTAGTTGGGTGCAGTCCCGTACACCGGTTGGAAGGTCAGTACCAGGGTCTTGAATCTGATACGTGCAGTGATGGGAAGCCAGTGGAGGGAGATGAGGAGCGGGGTAACATGGAAGTGTCTGGGTAGATTGAAGACGAGGCTGGCTGCTGCGTTCTGAATCCTTTGGAGAGTGCGGGTTGCGCATGCAGGGAGACCGGCGAACAGCGAGTCGTAAGGGTGCTTGATGATCTGTTTCAGATCTTCAATCATGATGCACATCCTTTGGAAATAGGAACATTTCTGTTTGTATACTGTATGTAACTTGAAATAAGTATCCTAATGACTTTGGTCTGCCTAAATCGTTCCAGGTGCACTCCCACCCTCCTATCACCGTGTCAGAGTAATTGACAATTTCTACAAAAATACGGAATGTTTGTGAATAGCGCTTAAAGTGGCTCTACAAGGCCCTAGAAAGGGTCCAGAACTGTGGAAAGCATCCAGCTTGGTCCCTGTACTTACAAAAGAGCATTCAGTGCTGTGGAAAATTACAGCAAGAAGAATAGGGTCTGAATAGGGTTAGCTTGGGTCTCAGGTACCAAGTAAAGACTGAAAGTGCAGCACAGCTACTGCTCACGCTATTCACTATGTTTCTAGGCAACAAGGATGCTACTAGAATATCTAAAGAATATTGCAAAACCTTTATGATTTATTTGAGTTTCATTCAATATAAGGCCTGGCAGTTGCCATTCAGCCTGACATTGCATGCATCGCCATGCATTGCTCTTCCTGTAACCTCATACCTTTTTAACAGTTTTATACAGTTCAAGGGACTCTGATACATTGATTATTATGACTTTTTACTTCATCGCATGTTTCTTTTCTGCTTTATGCTGCGATCACACCGGACGCTAATTTGCATCCAAAAAGCCTCATCCAATCAGAATCGGAGTTCATTTTTAATTCTAGGCTAGATGAAGCTGAATTGAAAGGAGTAGCATCACATACAGCGCCCTCCATAATTATTGGCACCCCTGGGTAAGATGTGTTTTTTAGCTTCTAATAAAAAAATTATCTTTCTAAATATTATAGGACCACAATGAAAAAAAAAAGAGTGAAATCCAGGCTTTAATTCAAGTGCATTTTCAGTCTAAAACAAATCCCACATGAAAGAAAAAAAATATTTAACATAAAATCATGTGTTCCACAATTATTAGCACCCCTGATGTTAATACTTTGTACAACCCCCCTAATCTTCTCCTATAATGTTTCACAAGATGTGAGAAAACAGAAAGAAGGATATTCGACCATTCCTCTTTGCACAATCTCTCTAAATCATCCAGCAACCTGGGTCCTCTCCTCTGCACTCTCCTCTTTAGCTCACTCCATCCAGTCTGGGGACTGAGATGGCCAAGGGAGGACCTTGACTCTGTGTCCGGTGAACCATTTCTGGGTAGATTTGGCCATATGTTTAGGGTCATTATCTTGCTGAAAGACCCAGTGACGCTTTTGGGCAGAGACCACCAGATTTTGATTTAAAATGTCCTGGTATTTCAAAGCATTCATGATGCCATGCACCCTAACAAGGTTCCCAGGGCCTTTGGAAGAAAAACAGCCCCACAGCATCACCGATCCTCCCCCATACTTCACAGTAGGTATGAGAGGTGCTTCTCTGCATACTCATCTTTTGTGTTCCGCCAGACCCACCTAGAGTGTTTGTTGCCAAAAAGCTCTATCTTTGTCTCATCTGGCCAAAGCACATGGTACCAGTTGAAGGTCATGTACCGCTTAGTGAACTCCAGACGTTTGCGTTTGTGATATTGAATGAGAAAAGGTTTTTTCCTTGCATGCCTCCCAAACAGCCTGTTGGCATGTAGATAGCGCCTGATGGTTGTTTTGGAGACTTTGTGACCCCAAGATGCTACCATTCCTTGCATTTCTGTGACAGTAAGCTTTGGAGATTTTGTTATTTCTCTCACCATCCTCCTTACTGTGCGTAGTGGCAAAATGAACTTGCGTCCTCGTCCAGGCTTGTTTACCATTGTTCCAGTAGTTTTAAACTTCTTGACGATTCCTCTGACTGTAGATATGGGCAGATGTAGGCGAGTGGCTATTTTCTTGCAGCCATTGCCTGATTTGTGAAGGTCGACACACATCTGCTTTACTTGAATGGCATGTTCCTTTGTCTTTCCCATGTTGAAGAGAAATGGCCTCTGTGTCACGTCATATTTATACCCCAGAGAAACAGGAAGTTATGAATTACTAGTTAAATGTTCCTACATACTCTGATCAACTTTGTAAACTACTGTAGAAATGAGAGAAATACTTTAATCACATTTATTTCCTAGGAATTGTTAGGGGTGCCAATAATTGTGGAACAGGTGATTTTATGAAGTATAATTATTTCTTAGTCAGGGATTTATTTTTCACGTAAAATTCACTTGAGTTGAAGGTTACATTTTCCCACAATTTTCAGTGACAGAGTATGCGTCTGCAATAAAAATGGAATTTATTTTAAGGCTTTTAACACATCTTAAACAGGGGTGCCAATAATTATGGAGGGCGCTGTATGTGCGTTTGCCACAGTAATGTCAATATAATTCGGACATGCTACGAGTATAATGTTATGTCACTTAGCCTGGCAGTTAAGCTGCTTAGCTAGCCTACGATTTTTGAAAAATAACTTGCACTGTGGGTACCTAAATAATTAAATATTTGAAACTCAGTCTAGAATGGGTTAAGCTATGGTTTTTCAATGTCAAAGGGGTCAGCGGTAATTTCAAGTTTGCTTGAACTAAGAAATGATAAATATACAATAAAAGTCAAGTCAAGTACAAGGTTAAAAATTTAGAAATTCATAGTAATACAAAGTAAGAATATTTCGACAGATTCAGTTCAAACACTTCTTGAAGTCCTTATTAGCACATCAGTCTTAATCTAACTGATAAACAGCAGACATCCACACATCTCAGTTGTGACGTGTAAATGAAACAAAGAATCATAGCCATCACTCATGTTTATCTACAACTTTTTCCGCACTGTAGGGTGAGTCAAATGCCTGTCTGAATTATTTGTTAAAATGTGTGTTTGTGTGTGTGTGCCAACCAGGCAAAATCAAACCAGCTCCTGTCACCTCTCCAGAGCCAACATAGGATTCTCTATCAAGTTGCCTTCCCTCTTCATTAATAGCTCACACAGGTAATGATAAAACACTCTGAAAGGGAAGGTTAATAGATCTTCGGGACTGTTGCCTGGCGCCTGCATTAGCGACCGCGCGCCATTCATGGTTGCAGACTTCAGCTAAATTAGTATTTGATTGCTATGGCAAGTGTATATTGGGTTTTAAAGGGTCTATTAATTGGCTTCGAGTGACACACATGATTATGGTCAATACATTCTTCCATGAATCTTATTTATGGCCAGTCATTTCAACAACCATTAAAGGCTGAGATTGCATTCACATCACTGCCCAATGGAGTGGGAAAGGAAATCATTCGATACCAACTCAATACATTGAAAAGACGTCAATGTCACCAATATGTTCATAAATGAAAGGTTTCATGTAGCACCAAGCCATTAGGGCAGTGATACTCATTGCGCGGCTCGCGAGCCACATGCGGCTCGTCAAGCTTTAATTGGTGGCTCGCACTGGCATACTAATTTATAACAATATGGTAACACAGCCACAAAAAAAATCGCGTGAATACGGCCGCCAAACCCGCGCGCCATTACGCACCAAGCGGGGATTGACGATGGACAGAGGATGGAGCAAGCCAGCTTGAGCTGCGGGCACAATGCAGGGCCGGCTCTAGGCATAGGCGACATAGGCGGTCGCCTAGAGCGCCATTGGCTGGAGGGGCGCTGCACCCTTAATCGATAATTAATAACAGTGTTTTATTTAGAAAAATACCGGATGCTCTTGGTTAAATGTCTGCAAACGAGTAAAAACTGTCGTCTTTAAACGACTGTAATTTTTCGAAAAAAAATATTGTTATTAATTAGCGTATTTCTTCGGCGGCCCGATAATAATCCCGATAATTATTTAGGGGGGCTGAAGAACATTTTAGGGGGCCCCCCCTAAAACAGGGCTAACGACGCCCCTGGAGCAGGTGTTGAGTTTGGTCTTTGAAGCAGACTTTCCCAGTTTGAAATCACTTGCACAGAAAGTGATGTCTTTCTTCATGAGAAAATACACCTGAGTCAACATTTTCAACCGTGAACACTATCAAGGGGAAACACAGAAACCAACTGACCCATGCTCATCTTGAATGCCTCACTGTGATTGCAACATCAAACTACAAATACATGAAGAAAGTCAAGGACATGCATGCTAGTTTCCGCTCATCCCAGTATTAAGATAAATATGGTCTTAATTGAAAATGTATTGGGATATGGAATTTATATGTAGAAATTAACATTTGCAAAGGGGGTGTGTCTTTTGCAAAAGGGGGTGTGTCTTTTGCAAAAGGGGGTGTGCCTTAAAGGTGGCTCTTCCCCTGATTTTGCTCGGCCAATGTGGCTCTTGTGAAAAAAATAGTGAGTATCACTGCATTAGGGCAACAACAGAAAAACTAAATCTAACTGCAAAGTTAAACATATTTTTGAACAGTATACCCACTCTTTGTGTCAAGATAGAATATCTAAACACTATCCTTTGTGTTCTAGGAATTCCGGTAAATTGCTTGCTCATTTACATGATGCTAATCATTTGGTCCCTACTCCGCAATTTATGGAGAACTGATTGTCACAATGCATGCTTCTCAGATGAGTTAAATCATAATTGATTGGCCTTTCAAAAGATTTGTTTTCATTATCTTTGCAGATTACTTAATTAAATTTACTGTATGATATTATGTGAAAGAATACCATTAAATTTGGAGATTAGTTACTTGGCTTGGCATGAATTACTATGGCAACTGTGGGTATACATCTCCATGACAACTAAATCAATCAAGATTCAAGGGCAATCAAATAACTTAATTTTATAGACTTGTGTGCGCATTGGTCATTAAATTTCTACAGAAAATGAGGCACCTGCCTTTCTTTGCTTACCTAAAACTTTCGTCTAACATATCTAATGGTTCATTTTAATGATTACTTTAACCCCTGTTTGCAATTATAGCCTGATATAATACATTGGTGAAACTGTGGCACCATGTCTAAGAAATCCGAATGGGTTTTTTAAACGCCATGTAAGATGCACAAAAACTGAATTTACTGTGTCAGGATGTTGCAAATAATAAACATATTCAGAACTTAAATTAAAAAGTAGGCAAGTTCAATAAACTAACAATAAATAAATAAATCTAAAGTATAACATGAAGATAGTTGGAATGAAAATAACTGTACAATCATGGCCAAAAGGTTTGAGAATGACACAACTATTCATTTTCACAAAGTCTGCTGTTTCAGTATTCAGCTCAACTGCAATTAATTGCAAAGTCACTCTTTGCCTTGAAAATGAACTTTACCACCAAAAAAACATTTCCACTGCATTTCAGCCCTGCCACAAAAAGACCAGCTAACATAATTTCAATGACACACAGGTGTCACACACATTAAAACAGGTGTGGGTGTTGATGAGGACAAGGCTGGAGATCAACCTATCAGGATTGAGTGACTGGACACTTTAAAAGGAAGATGGTGCATGACACCATTGTTCCTCGTCTGTTAGCCATGGTTACCTGCAAGGAAACACGTGCAGCCATCATTGCATTACACAAAAAGGCCCTAATAGGGAAGTTTATAGCAGCGAGTAAGATTGCACCTCAGTCAACCGTCTATCGAATGATCAAGAACTTAAAAGAGAGAGGTTCAATTGTTGCCAAACAGGCTCCAGGGCGCCCAAGAAAGTCTAGCAAGCGCCAGGACCATCTCCTGATGGTGTTTCAGGAAGCCAGTGGAGGGCGATGAGGAGTGAGGTGACATGACAGCGTCTGGGTAGGTTGAAAACCAGACGAGCGGCTGCATTCTGTATCCTCTGAAGGGGATGAATTGCATTTGCAGGAAGGCCGGCTAGTAGCGAGTTGCAGTAATCCAGCTTTGTGAGGACAAGGGCTTGGACTAGCAGTTGGGTGGAATGTTGAGAGAGGTATTTTCTGATGTTGTAGAGGGTGAATCTACATGACCGAGAGACTGCGGCAATGTGAGCTGTGAGGGAGAGCTCGTCGTCCAAGGTGACCCCCAGGTTCCTGGCAGAGGATGAAGGGGTCACTGTTGCAGATCCCATAGTGATAGAGAGATCGTGGGTGATTGAGGGTTTGGCAGGGATGATGAGGAGTTCTGTTTTGGTGAGGTTCAGCTGGAGGGGATGTCTGGTCATCCAGGCTGAGATGTCAGAGAGGCAGGCCTCGATCCTGGTTGATATCCCTTAATCGGTTGGGGGAAAGGATAGATATAGCTGCGCGTCGTCAGCGTAGCAGTGATAGGAGAAGCCATGGGAGGCGATGATTGGCCCGAGTGAAGTGGTGTATAGGGAGAATAGGAGCGGACCAAGGACGGAACCCTGTGGAACCCCAGTGGAGAGCAGGCAGGTACCAGATGTTTTTTCTCTCCAGGAGACTTGATAGGATATTCCTGTCAGGTAGGATGAGATCCATTTAAGCGCAGTGCCAGTGATGCCCATCTCTTCGAGTGTGGCGAGCAGGATCTGGTGGTTGACTGTGTCGAATGCTGCGGAGAGGTCTGGCAGAATGACAACAGTAAACCTTGAGGCTGCTCTGGCAGACTGGAGGGCCGTGGTAACCGACAGAAGGGCAGTCTCAGTGGAGTGGCCGGTCTTGAAGCCTGACTGGTTAGGGTCCAGAAGGTTGTTCTGGGAGAGAAAGCTTGACAGTTGGTTGGCTACAGCACAGCACGCTCGATTGTTTTAGAGAAGAAGGGTAGCAGTGAGACTGGTCTGTAGTTCTGGAGGATGGCTGGTTTAAGAGAGGGTTTTTTGAGTAAGGGTTTGACTATAGCCTGTTTGTATGCTGAGGGAAAAGTGCCAGAGGTGAGTGAGGAGTTGAGGACATGGAGAAGGAACGGAGCAGACTTTTATATTTGTGTCATTCTTCAAACCTTTGGCCATGACTGTACATAAAAGATTAATATGATATATACTACAGGTGGGAAGTATGTACGGAAGTATGTACACATGGGTAAATCAAATCAAAGCAAAACTTCATTTGCATAGCCCTTTTTAAAAGCAATGTCACAAAGGGCTTCACATATGCCCATAGAACTGCCCCTCATCCAACCTAAACCCTCAAGGAAGACAAGGAAAAACTCCCAGAAAAACTCACTCCTCCTCCAGGGACGATTGGTGAAAGAGAGGAGCAAAACACAGGCTAAACATTTCATATCTCAAGAGAGTTAATTGGGCGTTGAAACATCAAAACTCAGTACTCTACTTGGGTCTGAGTTAGCACAGTCAGTTTAGGCAGCCACAGGGTTCATGATTGGCCCATGATTGGCATAGCATCACAGGCAGGGGGATGAGGAAAGGGACCGGAAATTCACTCCTTGTCCATCAGGGAGAGTTGAGTTTCTATTGTTGACGCCCTGGCGTGTGTGTTTTTTGCTGCTAATTTTAAACTTCTGTGTGTGTGTTCAAGATCAATACAGGATTCTCCCTAAGTTACACTTTTGTAATTTTATTACTGGACTCACTGTTGAAGAACATTGCACAACCCAAACCCAAAGTACTGTATCCATGTATAAATAACGGGTGACAGATTGTACAGCATGTATAATCATACATTATGATGTTAATCCCATTAACACATGACCACAATTCATCAGTTATTCCATACAAAATGGTCTTTACATGATCTTAACTAATCATGTTCTAACTCAATCATGCCATGTGCATCTCATGATACACATGTAAAAGTAAAGAGTCTCTCATTTCTGAAAAATGCCATGAAGTTTGACGTGCTTCTGCCCTTTAGGCCACGCGACATGCACAGAAGGCTTTGGGCCTATTCTGGGGCATCTTCAGGGCAAAGGCCTTAATTGAAAGAGACAGGGGAACAGGGGAGCACATTAGAGGGTAGCTACATTTACGTGTATTATTTTAGCAGCCTAGAGAGAGCTTTACAAAAGAGCATAACTCACTAATCACAACAACATGTACACAAAGACTCTTATTTACTTGTATTGCTTTATCACACTTCACTGGTATTACGGTAGTATTAAACTGGAATAATCAAAACTCAAATTAAAATGCCTATTTCGGTAGGGTTCCATCAACATCATGACATCTAACCCAGTGGCAATCAATAGACTTTTCACCTCTCAAATCACACATTTGGTGCCGCGTCCTATATGTATACTAATCTTCATCAGTTTGTTTTACTTGACTGTAAGTAATCTCCAGAAACCTTTAAAATGATCTCCCAAGGTTTAGTAGGGTTACAATTACAATAAAGACTACACTGCGCCACATTACTCTTTTTTTCCTGTCCCTTCCATGAATTTTGCATTCCGCAGAACTGTCCTTAAACCCTTTTGTCCTTGTGACTTGTGGAGAACAATGTGAAAGCAGTTGATTGCAGGAGGAGGACGCACCCTATTATGTCGTTGTGATGTCCCTTGGGAGGACTCTTGAGCGATGGTTTGATTTGATGGGAGGTCGAAGGTCGTTCCTGGTAGAGCTGGCCATCTGTGCTTATCCTTGGATGTTTATCTTAAGGATCTTGTGAGACTAGCTTTGAGAGAATACAATGAGTCTAGTAGTTGTCTTTACCTGGTCACGATGGAACAAGATTGTATGTCCATAAGGTTATGGATAGGAACTTTAACACCATGAACGTGAATTGAATTTCTACACTCAAGCTCATTCAGAGTCATGTGCTTTTGTGGAATACTAGTGAAAAGATATTCTTGAAGTGAAAAAAAAACATACAAAATAATGACATAGAAAAAGAACCCAAGAACGAAATGAGAAACATAACTGCCTTTGTATCCCCTTACTGTTATGGCGTTCAGACTTCTGTAACCTACAGAACCTATCTACAGAAACTATCCTACCTACATTTATATTAAGCAGATGCACTTGTCCAGAGCGACTAACAGTAAGTACAGGGACATTCCCCCCTAGGCAAGTAGGGTGATGTGCCATGCCCAAGGACACAACATCATGTTGGCACAGTTGGGGTTTGAACCAGGGAACTCATCTTAACAATTCTTTTCATTGACTTTGCACTTACAGAGCAATTGTATACTCACAATAAAAAACTAAAGTATGAAGTGTATTAAAATAAAATAACTATATATAAATTATAGGATAAAGAATATAGAAATATGCGAGTGAGAAGCATGTACACAGTAGTGCAAATGAGGTAAATGTGGCATGTGCAGAGTTCAATTAAGTTTGAATGGTCGGTAGGAAGAGAGGTTAAATGTCAGTGGGAGTCCATGGCTGCTTTGAAGAGGGCAGTAGCAGAGGGAAAGAAAGTGTTCTGTTTCACTTCCGTAAAAAAATTAATGTTTTCAGGAAGTCATGCCAGGGGTGCCAGATATATTTTTCATGTAACCTATTCGCAGGAGGAGGTGAGAGTGAATCTTGGAACATCGCCAGCTAAAGATGGATGTTGGGGTAGTGATCAGAAGGTTGAGAGTTCAATTCCTGGCTGTGGCAACGTTACATCGTGTCCTTGGGCAAGTCACTTCACCCTACTTGCCTCAGGGGTAATGTCCCTGTACTTGCTGTAAGTCACTCTGAATAAGAGCGTCTGCTCTCTTGTAAAGCTGTCTTGAAAGCGGCTTTAGCTAAAAGCATCTGCAAAATGAATAGATGTAAATACAGTGTTTGTGGAATTTACATTAAGATCAAAACTATTACAATTTAGCCTTTTCGATTCACATCGAGTTTTATATCACTTGAACAGCCAGTCCAGGGGTGGCCAACCCTGGTCCTCGAGAGCCACAGTCCTGAAGGTTCTAGATGTTTCCCTGCCACACCTGATTCTAATGACTGGGTCATCATCAAGCTCTGTGGAAGCCTCATAATTAGAATCAGGTGTGTTGGAGCAGGGAAACATCTAAAACCTTCAGGACTGTGGCTCTCAAGGACCAGGGTTGGCCACCCCTGAGCCAGTCTGTAATCTTCCACAGGTTGAACGGTGCCTCTGTGCTGTTCATAGACCTCCCTGGAGACGGGTCTTAGCTGAGAGAGTGGGGATCGATTCTCTCCTCTGTTAGATCCATTATCAGTCCTGTAGCCGAGCCGCAAGGAGGGTTGCGGTTATCTGATTTTCCATAGCAGGCCGGAAACGGGCCTCCCAACATTCCAATTACTGTAAAGCTCGATCTATGCTTCTGCGTCAAACCTTACACGTGGGGCGTGGCGCGGTGGTTGAGCATTCGAAGTTTTGCGTCGAGGGTCCGCAAGGCTCATGAGTCGAGATTCTAATAGGTGGAGAGAAATCTTCTACACCCCTTTGCCATGTTACCAAGTAAAGATGAATTCATATTTATTAGGGAGTCATGTGGGCGCAGTTGGTTAGGGTGTGGAGTTAGTAATCAAAAGGTTCCTGGTTCGAACTCCGGTTGAATCAACAGGATGCTGTGTTCTTGGGCAAGGCACTTCACTCTACTTGCTTCAGGGGGAATGTCCCTGTACTTGATGAAAGTTGCTCTGGATGAGAGCATCTGCTAAATGTAAATACTTGGAAATGAGTACTTTGTAAATATGTATATAGAATAGTAGATATTAATATAGTAGGTGTGGCTAAAAATATCTGCAAATTAATTCCTTTTTAATAGATACACTAACATTTGCTAACTCCTATCTGTTTGTTTACACTCCAGGTGCGTTTCTATGCTTCTGATCACAATTCGGAAGAAAATCCATTCTTATGTCATAATAGACATACAGAGCAGAGAAATAAAATTAAGCAATCACCAGAGACTCATCATAGTCCCAAAGATTGTGGGTAGACAGAACGGCGAGTACAAGAATTTCAAATTGGTTACATCGGTCTCTTGAATTTGGTTGTCTTCTTGTCATTTCTCTTTTAGTGTGTACTATGTATATGCATGTGCATGAGTTGTGTGTAATTATGTACTACAGTGTTCTTTGAAAATGGACAAAGTACAATTCAATTATAGCACTAGCTGATGTTAGAGAACCAATTATATGTGTCCATGTTAATCTGCTCAGGAACGATTGCTGTGAAATTAAAGTGTAAGCAAGAGACAAATACTTGATTTGCCAAACAGATGTTCTCTTCATGGGAGTGCATAACCGCTGTAGATTCTTTGCTGTTACTGAAAATGAAAAGAAAAACCTAGGCCAATTCTCCAATTCTCTGGCGCTGGCATGTTTGAATATCATAAGCTTTATTTCAGATACTAGGTCCATATATTAAAAGACAACATACAGATAAAGCTTAGGATACATTTTCAGCTTTTGATTCTGGTCATTGGGTTTCATAACGCTCAGAACTGAGCCTATGATCAGGGTGGTTTAAACTTAACAGCAACAGCACTGTGTGGACCTTAAGGGGAGGTTATCCAATAAGGTTAAACATACTGCTGCCATCAGGCAACACAGACACCAACAGAGGCCTCAATGATTCATGACATCACACTGAATTAAATTCTTCACCTCGAAGGACCGATGGGACCAAGATCCATGGAAATCAATAACTACAGAAAGCAGAGACGTGAAAAATACTGTCAAGGATGAGCCACTTCTTGTTATAATTACATTGGTGATGTCATTGATAAGTGGTTTGTTTTCGTAATCAAATCCTTTTTGAGGCGGGTTAATCCAAAGAGTCTTGTTGTCCACAGGAAAAGGTCAGTATACAAGTTGTGTATTATGAATCTCAAGTGTTTATCTTCATCCTTCATCCTCTGGGGAATGAAGACAAGAAGATAAGATTGTTAATTTCTCAGAAAAAGAATAGGCCCCATTTCACTCAAGATACATGACTTGTTACTTAGTATTTTGATTGCATAAAAACTATGAATGAATTTGGTATGTTCAACTTCATAGTTTGGACCATGGACACATTTATATCTGAAAGTAGGCAGTCAAGTAATGTGGATTGTTGTCCTTTTTGTCACCTTCCATTCCCTTATGGTTCCTTAACAAACATAAATAACTCTAAACGGGTGTGTAAATGGAAAGTTCTTCAAAGAGTATGAATGAGTTAGCGTGTTACTGACAGAGACATCGATTGTTTGATCAGTGGAGAAGGCAGCAAAAAGGAAGGCGGTGTGTACATAAAAGAAAAACAGGTTTAGAACATTTCCTCTCAGCAAATGCCTTGTGGGCACCGACTGCAAAATCCTCTTTCTGTGGGCCATTATAGGACATAATTGAGTTCTGTCGAACAAGGCCAATGACCAAGTCTCAATGACCAGAACAGAAAGGTCAACGGATAGAGTTTATTGGGTTGCCGTTAGAAAATGTTACCGTACCCTGAAGGCTTTGACCTATTGCAACAAATCACTTGCGACAAATAAGATGATCAGATGCTATTTGAGGACCCACAGCATTTACTTAACATTTGATTATGTTGGAGGCTGGAGTATCAATGCATATCCAAGACTGTTGTAGAGCACTTGGATATCTACTGGGTAAAAATTATCCCTTATTAGTCCTACAGTGTGGAAATTACAGGCTTTCAGTGCATGTTCAATACATTGGTTGAGAATCGAACCAGGCCTCACACATGATACTAGGCTACATTACATTTAGTCATTTAGCAGAAGCTCTTATCCAGAGCGACATACAGCATGTACAGGGACATTCCCCCTGAGGCAAGTAGGGTGTCAAGGACACAACGTCATGTTGACACAGTCGAAGTTTGAACCAGGTACCTTAGCTCAAATCCCTAACCAACTGTGCCACATGATTCCCCAGGCTAGAATCCTACAACTGAATCACTGGTGCAGCCACTTGTTTGATACCTTATGAAGAAGACATCTGAGCTGATATGATGAATAATAGATGCAAAGTTCACTTTACTTGACAACAAAAAGACCTTCCCCATTCTTTCCCCATGGCATGGCAACAGCTAACTAAATTAACATCACAATTTAACTGAGGTTCGTTATTTGGGTATTGTAATTCGCACAGTTAGTAACCACAAACTCCCCTCCTACATAATTGAAAGAACACTCACTTTAACAAATGGCAACTATTTAAAACGTGTTGCAGGTCATTAACAGTAATCAATGACATTTGGCATGAATCTGGCATCCATTTTTATGGTTGCAATTTACTCTCTCAGCGATAGTAAGTTTATGTGATAGATTTGACCCTAGATCCTCAGAGTTCACCGGATCTGCACTGTAGGAAAAAATTGTCAGTGAAAAGAAGTAATGAAAACAGTTGAGGAAAATGGGCCTGGATGGATTCACATGACTACAAAGCCCTTTATAAGGGATGTTTCTTAACAACCGTTTCTCCTTTAGCCATCTTCTTTTTTTCACAGGATCTGATGTGATACACACGAGAACCAAAGGACAGCTCTATTCATCGTTATTACATCTTTCCAGCATGGAAATCAGACTCACTCGATTATTTATTGTTGTGAATAATTCATTGAGCGTAGGCAATGTTCAAATCCCATCCCTTGAAAATAGTTTCAAGGTATGTACATGGCATGTATTCTAATTGAACAGCATGAGATTGAAAAGAAACAGATGGCTGATCGAAACAACCCTGACATCTAATTTTTTTCAAGGCATTGTTATAAATATAATACAAAAAATGCACATTTTTGAAGCCAGAAGAAAGGTTTCCAGCTCGCAAAATTCACATTGATTTTTGCATCACACTTCATTTCCATCACAGCTTTTGCATAAACCTGACATCTATTGTTATAGAAAGCTTGTCTAATGAGGGCCCAGAATACAAGATAAATAAAACAATTCTAGTATTCTTTACTTTTACTTTTGACCAGCATGTCAGTCCTGTCCATTTGGAAGATGCACAAAAATTCAGAATCATATCTCATATCTCACTAAATGTAGGGATAATTAAGTATTTTATAATCTCACATGGTCTGTCCTGGCCCTCAATTAACTCCTCTTCAGTGGCCCATGCAGGTCATCCGCCTGTTTCCAATCACTGTGTTGCCGTCTGAAAGATGCATTCTTTTTTGGGCTGGATCGTGAGATGAGGCACCTTCAAAGGAATAAGCATACAAGGTAATTTGATCATATACAGACGCAACAAAATAATGAATATATATTTCTAAATCATTGAAGTCAATAATTGAAAGGACTGCTTGTGATTGCTGAGAATAATAGCTTTTTGCCTACTAAACTTATTTCAGTATCAGTTATCGAGCATGTAAGAACGAGAATACTACAAGTGAGGATACAATATAACACCTCTTGGCATAATTATTGCCCTATTAAGGAATCTTATACTGTCTACACAACATGGTGGTGATAAATAAACAGTTACTGGGTAAAGATCGTTGTTACTTTGTTTCTACAACTTTGTTTTAGTCGACGAGGAATATAATACCAATGGAATGTAAAAATGGAATTAAGAAAGAATAAACAAAAACTATGAATTGTAACTTTTTCTTTATACATTTAACCATCGGGTTTATATTTGAATAATCACATTGGTATACCAAAGTTCCATGTTTGAGTGTCTGCTATACTATCTGTATGCACTATTTGTAAGTTACTTCGGATCAGCTAAACGTATACAATTTCAATGTAAATGGGAGAAAACCAACACAGTATAAATAACATGTTACAAGAGGCCTTTTGAAAAACACAGATATTATTTTCAAACTCTTTACATGAATCTGTACATACACTATTAACTTCAAATGTATATTTCTTGGCAGTCCAGATCTTCTCAAATGAAAGAAAGTATTTACAGCACCAGAAGAAATAACGTGGTGAAAATAAAAAGGAGGTTCCTTCAAAGAAGTTATGCAGATTAAATTCAAAACGTGGTATATAAGATGAGAGTTGTTCTTACATCACAAATCAAACAATGGCTGTTACATCTGCTAAAAGCTCTGCATTCCAAGTGTGGTGTGGGGCACGGGCAAAAATATAGCTTTTTTAGCTTGTCTAAGGTTTATACTGGTTTTGCTTTGGCTTTCTCTGAAATAAAAACGGAATTCAGTGTACTGTAGCCTGCACTTTGAATTATTTATAGACGACTGTTTGTAAAGCTTGCCACAGCAATTCCACATGAACAGTGAAACAGAACAACAAACATGAGCATCTTCAATTCTGTTGTGGTCAATACTAGCCACAATCAAGCTAGTCAAAGTTTGGATAACACAACCATACTTTTTTCTGAAGTACTATAAAAAGACTAAGACTGGAAGTATTGTAAAGTATAGGATGAAAATAAAAAAAATATTTATTTTTGTACCACATACCAAACTAATTACCTTGGAAAATGTTGCCACTACATGCTGTAAGATTAATGTGATGATAATTAAAAGTATCTTCTGAAGGAAGAGTGGCAGGGTAGGCTGAAAAGCCAGAGCTGTGGGGGATTCAGAGAGTGAATACTCTGCTCAAAATTAGCACATTCATGGACCCTGACTCTGCCTAGGGCTATGACAGTGACATAATGCCATCTAATAAGATGTCTGAATCCATACGAGAAGTCTTGATGGAAATATCTCCGGCACACAGCCTTCTTCCTTACTAGTTTTCATGTCGCTACTTTACTTGTAAGCGCCTGTCCAGTCTGTGGGAGCAACGCTGTAGAGGAGAGAGCCATATTTTCCAGCTTGCCTTCTTGGAAAATGTGACTGTAGTAATCGGCACAAAATTAGAAATCACAACAACAATCGGTTGACATCATTTTGGTATGGCCATGGAGTTTGAAACTGTGGAGAAGGCACTACAAAGTTCGAGGTGTCGCATTCTATACATTCCCTGTTGGGTATGAGGTCCTGCAAAGGTCATAGGTCAGATGTGTGATGTCACTGTGGTGCTCCCCTCCTCCGTTGCTCCATTGAGTGTAGACCCTCCTCTCTCCCCAGTGCATGCTGGGTACCCACTTTGTGAGCGGTCTCTGTAGCAGTGATGTCGATCTGGGCATATTTAGAGGAACTTTTTCCTGTTGAGACACAAAACAGATTCCCCTATGACTTTTCAATGGGAAAGGGAAGGCCATTAATCATGAAAGTAAACAATAGCCGAGCAAAAAAACAAACAAAAAAAAACATTAACGTGTACGCTCACCAGCATCATCTTCCTGTCCGGAAGACATGAAAAGACCATAAAATTATTTAATTAGATTTTTGCTTTCTAAAGGCTGTTTTACAAATCAGGCATCGCACTCATCTTACACACACATTTACATTTATTCACTTTTTATCCAAAGCGACTTACAGTCAGTACAGGGACATTCTGGCAAGTGAGGCAAGTAGGGCGAAGTGCCTTGCCCAAGGACACAACATCATATAGCCATAGCCAGGGCTCGATCTCACAACCTTCCGATCATGAGGCCAACGTCACCCCCCCCCCACACACACACACACACACACTTACACACCTCACAGAAGCTGACCCCATCAGAGCAAGTTAATTCACAGCTGTTTTCTTAATACCCCTCCTCCCCCAAAGCATCTTCGAGAAAACACTCTTCCTTTTTCTGACAGATAAATTATGGCACATGCCAGAACAAGAACCGTATCTTTTTCGGTGCAGATTAACCTTTCTCAGATCAAGCCTGAGCTCTCTCCTCATATTCCTGATAGTAATGATGGTAATGGTAGACTTTTTTCCTATTAAACCTTGCTAATGTGTCCCTGGGCTTGATTACAATGGCTCGGGTGTCACTTGGCGACACAAGAATAATCAACGGGATCATTTAGGGGCATTTCCTTATCTTGCACCAAGGGAAATAGAATTACAGGATGCTCATTTGCCGAGTCTCTTGGGGGTGACTGAAATCGACAAACACTACTAGTGTTAGCTTACAGCATCCCTCTGGGTTATTTGATCTTGAATGAACAAGAAACCTTCACAAAACTGTATTTTCTTCACTAAAACGTATGTATCCCCCCCCCCCATCCCCCCGGTTCCTATGCCAATGATTGTACATTATATATTCCATACTTACAAAATGTCAACATCAAGACTACGAGCTATTAAAATCATAATCGCAGCTGCAATATACAGTAAGAAATGCTGAAAAAGATGACTGGGGTCAGAAGAAAATCATCCCTTATTAGTCCCACAATGAAAATATGCGCACCCATGTTCAATGCATTGGTCGGAAATCAAAGCCAGTCTCTGCTGATAGTAGGCAAGAACCATGCTACTGAACTACTGGTGCTGCCCTAGGGGAGTCCTCACTCTGTGTGGAGAGGTGGCTGGCGGTGCCCCTGCCTCCCAATGCAGGCTCCTGCAGCTCCAGTTCCATGTAGTTGAGCTGCTTCTTGGATGTGGGGCTAACAGGGATGTTAACGTAGGTCACGCCATCGCCCCGAGTCCTGTCCGAAGATGTCACATCAGTGGGGAACACAAACATGGCACCTGCAGATGAGAGAAACCCATTCGTTAATGACATAGAAAGGACAGCGGCACTGTAGAGACTGCAGATCATCAGACTGGAGGTTTTTTATGAGGAGCAAACTGCAAGGAAGAGAAATCCCAGGTGAGAGACCGGTGGGAGGCAGGCAAGACTGACCAGCTTTGAAGAAGGTGCAACTGAAAATAAATCTGCAAGCAACAAGTTCTTAAGGAAGAGCAAACAGTCTTCATTTGATTAGTCAAGGTAATATACAGTAGTTTCACTTATAAAGGACGGTTGTAAAGAACATGGCATAGGTGAGACTAAACAGCCACACAAAAAACTGTATCAACACAGAAGACATGGCTTCTGGCAAGAATGGCTCCTGGGATGCCGAAACGTCTTTATTTGGAAAACGGTGTCCAGATGACTACGTCTGAAACTATGGAACACTCGTGGACAAATGAGGGTCTACACTGACTTTCACTAAAATACATAAAAAAGGAAAGAACAATTATTTCAATTAGGTTCAGGGCCTGTTTGGATTAGGTGAGTGTCCATTGAGGAGTGGGGTTAAATTTGGATCATTAGTCTGTGACAGTGAGACATCTTGATGTATTGTGTTATTTCTGATCAAATGGACCAAGTGGGGATAAAAATGTAATTAACTCATCAAAAAGTGTCTCTATTTTCGTAGGTAAGCGATACCTGTCAAACACTAAACTCAAGCTTAATAAATTTGATGTGTACCATTTACCAGCTCAACTGTAGCACATTGATTGCATGTGGGAGATGGGTGGTAGTCATTACGTGAAAACACATATCCAGAGCAACTTACAGCAAGTACAGGGACATTCCAAGTAGGGTAAAGTGCCTTGCCCAAGAACACAACATAATTTGGCACGGCAACGTTCTGATTACCAGTCTGATTCCCTAACCGCTCAGCCACCTGACTCCCACAGAGAACCAATATACATGCGACATATGTTGTATGTGTAAGCCACAATTGAAATTAGTTTTTCAAAACAGCTACTTTCATCTTATCATCCTTTCATCGTATGTGTGACACTATACATTTAGACATAAACACACTGCATTTAACGCAGTATGACCGGCCAACCTATCTTCACGATGTCTAGCTTTTCTTGAAAAATTTGTTTTGAGAATAGCATTTTAACTGTATCTTCGACCAAATCAATATGTTCTCTTCCTTCCACAATTGTGGTCTGAAAAAAACAAACGTGCGCTAGCTAGCGGTCTTCCTTTGATGTGTACTGTATTGTCCTTCATTTTATTCCCCGTTTTCTCTAGCTATGCCGAAACTCTCCCTCAACTCAACCAAATGAACAAATGCATTACCCCCGTTTTGAACATGGGCTTGGTACTGTACTTGAAGATGAATAAAAACATGTATATTTGGATATGTCTGTCTGTTTATATGTGGATATGTCTGTTTGTTAATATGTGGATATGTTTGTCTGCTTATCTTCCTTTTGTGTAAATTCTTCCTAGTGGTAATCTAGTGTTGGATAGAAGATGCAATTCAGCGGTTCTCTTGACTTTGAACAGCCATTTTTCAGCCACACTTTTTCAGCATGCGAGCTTCTTACAAAATGACCGAGTCAAGGTGATAGACCGCGACCGAGACCGAGTCAAATGAAAGAAAAAAATAATAACCCACCCCCACATGACAGGTGCTAAGCACTCATAAATACAGTGGGTGGTGCTCACTCTAACCTAGGGTTGTAACAACAGGAATACGTGACGTTAGATGCCAAGCCTCACTCAAGGCTGACTCGCATAAATAAGTGGAGCCAAATAATGCAGTCAAGGATGTTGCACATTTCCTTGGAGTACTTTTCCTCTGTCAGTAAGCTCCAGAAATATCCATGAGCTCTGGTCTTCAGCTCAATGTCGGCGTGTAGTGTCAAAATATCATCCTCCACTCCAGAAGAGTTAAGGTGAAACAGTGTTGCAATTTTTGATGCGAGTGAAACAACGTCAGCATCTTCCCGAAAAGAGTTGCACGTGAATGTAGCGATTGGCTCGAATAAACAAGAGTACCTGCCTGCAGTCCTCTGCTGGGAGGCAGCTCTACGGAGCGGCAGCTCTGCTCCAAGGCAGGAAGTGACGCATTTATTTTAATTTCTTTTCGGGGGGCGGCGGGGGGAAGTGAGGACATTTAAACCTGGATTTCACCTGGATTTCACGACACAGACCACATCTCTTCCTAGTTGCGGTAAATTGCAGATTTTCCACAGAAAGTAAATGCATGATTTATTGTCAATATAAGTGCCGTAAAACAATAACGTTATAGAAGTCTTTAATGATTTACAGAATAATTACCGAATGTTACAAGTCTTCTTAACGTCAAAGTTTAATTTCATCAACAAATTATCAGGAATATTAAACGTTCGCATTTGTATGTAACGTTACAAAACATTTTTGTAAACTCTCCTTGCATTAGCTGTTATCATGGTTTATTAAATGTATAGGGCATAACGTTAAGTCACTTTTCGCATTTGTTTGTGTGTAACGTTATAATACATTTTTGTAAACTCTCCTTGCATTAGCTGGGTATCGTCAAAAAATTAGATTAGATTCAATTTAATGTCATTACACAGGTACAAGTACAGGTTAACGAAATACAGTTAGCATCCAACCAGAAGTGCAAAGCAGTTATTACAACAGAATATTATGGTATACTCTGTTACTCTGTGTAATTTATGTTTAATACTGTAGCATCTTGTACTCAACAGCTGTACATTTGTGTTAAATCACTTTAATCTGTACCTACCCTGTATATTCTGATTATACTGTTCATACTGTGTATATTCTGAGTATATTTATATTTATTATAGTCTGTTTTAATAAATGTTTTGCATTTCTGGTTGGATGCTAACTGTATTTCGTTACCCTGTACTTGTACCTGTGTAATGACATTAAAATTACTATGTTTTATTCCTAGAATGCCCTTTACACCACTTTGGAAGCTCCCTTTGACTTTTCTATTGTAAATTAATTCATGCAATCAAAGTAAGCTCAAAATTACTACAACAAAACATAAATTATGACATAATGAGCTTAGTTTTTATGGGGGGGTTGTTAATTTTTCAGCTGGACATGCCACTTTTGCGACGGTGGTGGTGTATAATCCTCATGGAAAATCTTGACCTTGGAAGGTGAGACCGCAAAGACTATGATATTTGAACGACTTAATGTTTTTACAAAAACATTTTGGGGGTTTTCTATTGTTGAATAATTTTTTCAGCCATGGAAAGGTGTTCGCCCACTGGACGGATGCATCTAAAGCCCTCTTGCGAGGTGAAGTACCGCCAGTGTTTAGGCTGATGTAAAGGAAGGTGGATAACATTACTGAGGTAAAATTATAAATTTGTTTGGGTTACATCTGAGTTTTATTTCGTTTCAGGTCAGAAACCATTTCCATATTTATGTAATTTGAACAATGTCTAGATGGACATATTAAAGGAGGGCACTGATGAGATCTTTTCTTTTTGGAGCCTGTGTTATGTATATTACAACTGACCATTTTGCTTATCTATATATATTTTCAGGAAAAATCTGGCTGAGGTCTCAGTCAGACTTGCCTCCCGCCTAGGACACCCTCTGCTTCACCCAGGACCAAAACCTCTCGCCATGAGAACGCTTCTACTCTTCAGCCACTGCACTCTTCAATAGGGCGAAGGACTCGGAATGACTTTGCCACAAACACCCCCATCCAGCATCCCACTGCTCAAGCCACTTTTGCACTCAAAACCCCTTTTGACACCTTAAAATTACTTACTGTTGTACCACTGTTTTGCAATGCTGTATATATACCCCCCTGACCTTTTTACACCGTATCTTTATTGTATTATATTATGTTCTTATTATGTTACATATATGTTCTATCTTGCTCTTCCATGCTAATGTAAATTCTGTGTTTGTTAAACTTGCATAGCCATTAAAACAGATTCTGATTCTGATCATGAGTGGGTTGATTTTAATAACTGTTCTCTGCCAAAGTGGACCTGCCTGAAATCCTGTGCATGGGGGAAGAGAACCAGGCTAAGGTGTATGGGAGGGTGTGGAATGACCTTGAAAAGGAAACAATCCTGGAGCCCTTCAAATTCACATTTCACAACACAGAAGATGTGGAAATTCTGTGCAGAAATAATGGACCAAAGAAAATATTTGGCCTAATCTGAATGTCAAACAGCTAAATGAGTTTATTGTCTGCGAGAAAAAATTTAAATCATATTGTGACTTGGTGTGTTTTACATGTTATCATTGATCATTGAATAATTCGCTTGGATTATACTGTACATATCATAGATATAGAGCCAAACATGAAAAACATCAGTGCAATAAGGTTCAATTACAATTTATTATTAATATAATGAAAAGGCAGTGAAGTATTGTATAGTACACAATAAAATGTATAGGCTTATGACGTCTCACGAAATGTGATGGCTGATGAATAGGAGTCATAACTTGCACTGAGCAATGTTATTCCTAACCTCCATTGTTTTCAGTTATCAACATTTTGACCTTATCTTGTCACGATCCTCAGCTTTGTAGTAGGCTACAAATACATTATTGAGCCCTGAGTCATATCACCCACCCTTTATTTTTCGTAATGACTAAGTTACGCAGTGCAGTGTATATTAGTCTGGCTTGTTGTCTAAAGTTTACTATATAAATATGATATAACAATTTAAACTATAGACAAGGAATTCATTGATTTGACGTAATCTAATGTGTTTACTAATTAATGCATTTGGGAGGAAATGCGCTTTTATATGAATTTGCGCTTTTATTCTGAAATCTTGCGCTTTTATTTTGAAATGTACTTCCTGCCCTGGAGCAGAGCTTCCGCTTAGCAGAGCTGCCTCCCAGCAGAGGACTGCAGGCAGGTGCCTCTCCGAATAAAGCAAAGTCTTGACTGCTGTCCTGACAACTGGGATTTTAGTTCCTTAATCTTTCTCCTTCTCAACTCACTTTTCGGATGGAAGTTATTGTCGTTTTTATGTACAGTCCGAAAATGCCGCTCCACATTTCCCTTTTTCGGTATAGCGACTGCAGTCTGGCAGATGAGGCAAACGCACTTTCAAAATGACATAGTGAAAAAAAATTCAAACCTCCATTCCATATGGAAATTGTTTTAGTCTATTTATTTGGTCCAGCTTCCCCACTAATTTTTATTCTCTTAAGTTTAGAAGTCGTAAATTGGAAGATAACTCGCCAATATGAGCACATGTGCAGAGGTCAGATTGGTCAAACCGACTGTGTAAGTCAAGTGACAAATGTCATAGTGAGGATAATTGGCTGAAGTCTACGTTGGCATTTTATCTATCAATATAAGATTTGATCTTGCTGTTTGTAAGTCTTGTTAAACATGAGTGCTCGACTTTTGATCACTTAGCTCAAATCAAGTGAGTCTTGTTATAGATTGCTTGGCAATCTATTTGCACGGCCCCCAGGCTTTTCGAGCCCAGCCTTCTGACTGTAGTGAACTCAAGGTTGTCAAGGATCCGGTTCAGACGGTTTAGGGCTCGAAAGTGGCCATGGGGAGCCAATGTGTGCATTACCTTACATCATTGCCATAAGGTCAATTTTTGGATTTCATTTATCTTCTCAATGTTCCACAGGCATGGACACAGAGGAATTTAATGAAAGGCACAAGATAAGCTACGGTTCATTTGTCCACTCTGTACACTGGATGAAGTTGAGAGATGAAGGGAGTCGTGGCTGAGCGGTGAGGGTGTCAGGCTAGTAATCAGAAGGTACCTAGTTCGAACCCAGCTGTGCCAACATGATGTGTCCTTGGGCAAGACACGTCACCCTACTTGCCACAGGAGGAATGTCCCTGCAATTGCTGTTATTTGGTCTGGATAAGAGCATCTGCTAAATGACGAATAGTAAGTCTTCTTCAGGAATGGGGTTCGTTTCACAAAGGAGAGTCGACGCAAGCTACTCCTCAGACATCTGCTACTCTTGGGTCACCTAGTAATGCCGCCATCTGAACCTGAAGGATATGATCTGGCAACCTTTTGACTATTGGTCTACTGCTAGCCCTCCAGGCAATTTGAGGCGAAACTTCAACCCAGTTTGTCAAGGGTGCCCCCTGGTGGGAAGGCTCAGGCAGACAAGAGGACGATGACATGGGGGTGGGGGAGGTGGGGGGGCGGCGGTACTGTGGCCAGATGTGGGAGGTGATTGCTAAGGATGAGCGATGCATCTGGTTCCACAACTTGACAGTTGTGAAGACCGCGCTGGAACAGGTGTGTACAAGACTGGAGGAGAACGGATCTACGGGTGGGCGTTCTGGATGTACGGAGTTCCCTTGATGACCTTTCACTTTGCATCACAGCCAGTTTTCTGTATATACACGTCACCACACAACTCTGGAAGAGACTGCTTGGGGGAACAGTGTATGTGTGTTTTGTGGAATTGTATCTGTGTCTGTAGTTTTTTCTCAGGCAGCACAAGTGTGTGGATATACATAATGCATTGACAAAAGCACTCGGCTGTTTCTGCAATGTTAACGGACAGATAGACAGGCCTAGCAGTGTGTTCTTTGTCAGTAGCAAAATGAAATTATTACCCTCAACTTTGGCCTTTATTTCAATTAAACCACAGTTACAGCTGACTTCAAATTAGGGCTGTCAACGAATATTCTATATTCGAATATATATTAGAATAGTACGGAGCCCCTAAAGTCCCAAAAGTTTGATTTTTTTTATCTTGTGCGCACAAGTTATTATCTTGTGGGAACAAGATAATTATCTTGAGGGAACAAGTTATTATCTTGTGCGCACAAGATAATTTACTATGAACTCATATGCATCTCTAACGACTTCCGATGTACACAGCCACAATATAATGGATAAATCAACAATCAGCATTTGTTTATTGTTGCCGTTCATTTACACCGCTATGCGCAGAGTGCGACAGTGCGGGAGAGAGAGAGAAAGAAAAAGTGCGTGTGTGCGAGCGAGCGAGAGGCCAAGGTCTGCGGACTTGGCCATTAGTTAATCTACTTATTTTTGTGTAGGTAATATGTTGTTAAATTAACTTAAATATATTACCCATACAAGTAGTCGCGTTGTATTAATTTGTCCTGTTATTGACGTGCCTAATGCGCAACCGGGAAACTCAAATATATTCGAATATATTCAAATACATGTGTGGGGAATATTCGAATATTCGAACGTCATTTTTGAGCAGTTTTGACAGCCCTACTTCAAATGCACACTGAATTCACAAATGCCTCACTGATCAATCTGAAATGTGATTTGCATAATGCAAACAATGAAAGAGTTAATAGATTTTTCCATCCATCTGAGAGAGCCTAATTTCACACAAAAACACTCATACATGCATGCTGTAAATATTAATTATGAGGAAAACAGGATTTTTTTATCCTTTCCAGAATTATTTTAATGAGTGCAGAGACATTCTACTTGTCTGAATGGTATTTTTTAAGAATATGTATGTACGCACAATAGAAAAGTTAAATAATTTATTTTGTAAACCTTCAGTGTATGCTTTGACTGGCAAAGCAGGACATCAAACATCAAATCCAACTTTGATTGTTCTTTTTGCTTCAAACGCAACTATCGGTGGGTTAAAAGGTAAACATGGAAAGTTCTAGAAGCTGCTTGAATTCCCTTACCCTCAGTCTCATGAAGGAACCTCTGGTGTCCACAGCTACCCATGAGCTCGTACTTGCTTTTCTCTTCTGCCTGAAAAATATGCAGCAAGTAGAAAAAGCTTAGAAATTGTGTAATTATGTCTGACAGTAATTAACTGTGAAATGTAAATTAAAAGTAATTCAAAGGCAATCTGTAACTCAGCTCACTAGAGAGCTCATTACTTCAGATTCGTTTTCACTGAGGACTCACACATTGTAAAGACTGTAAGCTTCTATGGTCATGGAGGTTTGTAAATGCATTTAATGCCTGAGTAACCATGGTTACAGTGAGCCAGAGTTACAGTTAGAAAGAGAACGCAGCAGAGGCTATGTTGCGAAAAAGGTGTAAAATTCCCCCCCTCAAAGCTCAGAAAAAGCTATCCCGAAGAAAGGCTCTTACACAGTCTGCTCTGGTTCGGCACGGTCACAGCAGGCTTTAGAGCACAGTGACTCATCAAACGCCCACATATAACTATACCAAAAGAGTACCCGCGCCTCTGCTGGGAATAGTGTGCATCTTCAAGTCACTCCAGGTCACCCCCCATATATGAACATTCCATGACATAACACATAAATGGAGATGATATTTGTTTGTGTCTTTTTCATCCATTAATTACAATGCCAGGGCCAGATTTTGAATCAATTAGTATTATTTATTATATAATTATTATTATATTTAGTATTTACTGATGTACAACATACTGTACCAGAAATTATAACTACTATTAAAATTACAGAATTCCTGTTTTGTTACAACTACAGAATGTAAGTGTATGGAATCACACTTTTTATTGCCCCCCCACCTCTGTATTTTTCTCCAGAGCACGACTCTCCATGATTTCATATGCAGGATCGACTTTGCGCCTTTCTTCTTTACTCCTAGTTTTTTTGTCTGGAGGATGGAGAAGAAAAAAAAGAGTTTAACTTTTAAACTTGAATTC
Source organism: Protosalanx chinensis (assembly GCA_030340685.1). Taxonomy (NCBI): domain Eukaryota; kingdom Metazoa; phylum Chordata; class Actinopteri; order Osmeriformes; family Salangidae; genus Protosalanx; species Protosalanx chinensis. The sequence continues at coordinate 1,325,163 of CM059341.1, read as the reverse complement.
ATGTCTTGCATGAATGCCTAGTTTATTATTACTAGGCTTTTGTCCTAGTCCTTTTCACCATAAAAAATCCCTCCAATGTGGGTGTGTTGATGAAGAAGCACATAACATGTCTGACTGGACCATTCATAGAGTAACATCAACTTACACTACCACAACATGTCTTGTCTTTGGACAGGGTAGGGTCATGTGGCGCAGTTGGTAAGGGTGTGGGGTTAATTATCAGAAGGTCCCGGGTTCGAACTTTGGCTGTGTCAACATGACATTGTGTCCTTGGGCCTACTTCACCCTACTTGCCTCAGGGGGAATGTCCATGTGTTTGCTATAAGTTGCTCTGGATAAGAGCGTCTGCTAAATGACTAAATGTAAATGTAGTTACATGAATGAAAGCTAGCAATAGAAAGGTAGCAATAGAAAATGGCTCTTGAAAGCCATAATGAGCCTCATCGTTCCCAGGACAAATACATCCCCCCTTCATATAACCATATTGTTGAAGCAACTGTTGCCGGAATTGCATCAAACTGAGCCTAGCTGAAAAACAGGCTGGCTTGTCTGTGTAAAAATAGAAGAATATCTACTTCATCTATATTGTTTAGAGTAGACTAAAATCCTATTTAAAGTCATTTAACTATTTAAAGTAAATGTTTTTGAATTCCTTGAATCTCTCTGAACCTTCAAAGCAGCTAGATCTGAAATCAATACCAGAGCAGAACAAGGAGCTCGAAGAGGTAAGGAAGGGAAGAATAGTGCAAGAAGAAAAGAAAACAAAGGAAAGGATTGTTTATTTATCAAAGAGAAAAACATCTATGGAATAGAGAAAGACAACACTCTGAAGGATGCCGACCTTGGAGAGGCCAACCAAGTAGGTGGCTGGATTTGTTTGTTAGCATTCAGTTCGAAGAAGAAGAGGAAAAAGAAGAGGTTTGGGTGCTGAATAGGTATGAAGCTCTTACCTTCATCTGTTTCTGACTGACAATTCAACTCCTCACACTTGAGGATTCTGTTTTGAACCACATTGTCCACTTGTTTCACTTGAGCTGAGTCCTCTTGTTTAGACATCTCCTCATGTTCCACGCTTGTCTCCAAGCTGGGCTTAAAGGGTAAGGCCTGTCCACTGCCAGGGTGGTTCTTCTGACCAACCACCAAAGTAGCACTATTTGTGCTGCAATAAGTCATTATCGGTGGCACCCTTTGGGGTGGGTTGCAACTCTCCCTTTTACACTTGAAACAATTTTCATATATGATACTGTCTTTGTCGCAGCTTAAATCAGGTGATGTAGATCCGTGAGAGACAGGTGGCTGGGACCTGAGCGCGCGACCAGATGCAGCAGCCATCGACTCATAAACGTTCAGCCTGCCTGTCTCCGTGCCTGCCTCTCCAGCTGTACTTGGATAGCCTAAGAGATCAGCGAGGAGGTTTTCTAATCTCTCTTTGCCCCTCTTACTTGGGGTTACCTGCTCCTCATTCACCTTCTTCAAAATCATCTTCACTAAGCTATGATTGGTCGGTTGGGCCGCTGAAGCGTTAGATGCCACAGGTTCTGTTGACACAAAAATCTTGGATACAGCTGAGCTGTTACGTCCGAATGGCCAGTTGCTCATACTCTCCTCTGCTGAATTAGGTTCAGAAGATCCTGGGGTCAACTATGGTTTTCAGGTTTGGCCCAAACATCACAAAGCCTCTTTTCTTGAATAATATACATGCATTATTAAATTTGCACATTGATTTAAAGTCTAAGTAATGGGAGGTGGTTCATATGTTATTCTCTAAACACATATACAAGTATTCATGCATATCTGCAGTGACAGGGGTTTATGGTACTGCTGTACAAATACATTCCGGACAGATCCCACTTACCTGGTATGGAGGGACATGCAGAGCTCCCCAGGCAGGAGAGTGGTGTTCCCTAAGAGGAGAACATAATATAACTTTTGTATCACAATACATCAAACACAAATTTCACATTTCAAATTCCCAGTCCCTTTCACAGAAGTCTTAAAGAGTCTTTTATAGTTAAAAGGAAAGGAAATGTGATGATGAAAACACATTGTGAGCTGCAGCAACTTCGACAATGCAAAAAGCAAAAAGAGTTGCTGAAAACTTTTGACACCCCATTAGAAATAGTATGGCACTCAGAAATATCACTTGTTGTTGCTGTTGTTCAGAAACTCCCTATTGTCGTGTTGTTGCTTTATTACTTACGCCACAAGTAGACTACTGTTCGGCGGAGGCTCACCTTAAAACTTGTAGAATGTTCAGCTGAATGCTCTTATAGTTCTTCCCTTGGCACTTATTGGTTCTGATGATGTATGTTTTGTAATCTAGATACCCGCTATGTTTGAGGTTTATCACGTTGCTATGCTCAGTGACCGAAGCTCTTTTGTAAAGCTCTCTCTTGTAAGTCGCTTTAGATAAAAGCATAAATGAATAAATGCTTTAAACGCTAAATGAATAAATGTAAATGCCTGTGCTGATGTAAATCTCAACTCTAAAGCTTGGAGATGGCAGACTGAAATGAAAGCGTTTTTGATTGTAGATGAAGCTATGGATAACACACAAACTACGGACTCAGTAATAATAAATAATTTATTTAAGAATAAAACGTAGTCTCTGTTGTTGGGTTATTGTTTTTGAAGAGTTAGTCACATCTTCTTTAACATCAAAATTGTAACTATAGACCATTAGCATTTGAGTGAAACAACACCAGCTGACAAGAAGCTGACCACAAGAGTAAGTGCCTATTAATCTGATGTCCTTGCAGTAATATGCCACAGGATCAAAACAAATCCTGACGAAAAAGTAAAAACCCTAAATCCAGTATGAAACAACATTACCCTGGTAACAAGTAAAGCTTAAAACATTCTGTGAGTACCCGAGGCACTTCCAACTGTGCAAGATCCACCTTCTGAGTGAAATGACAATCTTATCCAGAGCGACTTACAGCAAGTACAGGGACATTTCCCCTAAGGTAAGTAGGGTGAAGTGCCTTGCCAGGGGTGGGACAGGGGTGGACTGGCCATCTGGCATACCGGGCATCGTCCCGGTGGGCCGTTGACCCAATGTGGGCCGGGGCCGCGGATCAGTTGGTACGGGGCCGCGGGCCGCCGAAGAAATAAGATAATTAATAACTATCTTTTATTTCGAAAAATTACCAGATGCTCTAGTTTAAATGTCGGAAAACGAGTAAAAAAGTGACGTATTTGGGAATCGCTGGTAATCTCGCATCGGACTTCTCTGTCTCTATCAATCTCTGTGCTATGTAAATCTCACGCCCCCTGAACACGCCCATTTTTTACCATAAATGGTCAATGCAAAGGACCTCATGAATGCTAATCTAGTATCATTCTCATGAACCTGACAGGTGATTCTTCTTCACGGTGAATCAAGGCAAACAAAAAACAACACAATAGTGCGACAGCACCAAGTGGCAGAACCGGAGAAGAAGCGGTAACACCTGCAGTAGTAAATTCCGTGTTTATGTATCTTGCATGGCGATTAAAAACTGATTCTGAAGTGTAATGAGTGTAGTGATTGCGCGGGAGCTTAACAACTGTATTTCCAGTTTTTGACATATGATGATATATGCACAGTATCAAAGAAATATATTTAGTTATATTTTGTGTTCTGTAGTTACATGCATTTCAGCCTCCTACACTGCAGTAAAAGGACAATCTGATTGTGAGACATACAGCGCTGAATATTGATTTAAAATTTGAGTTGCATTGTACAAGATGTGTGTGGAACAATTATCACGCAGTTCAAGCTCAAATAACACTGATGTATTTAATCTTCATTATAATCATAGATTGAGTCAACGTGTGTGAGGACAACAAAATACATAAATATTAAGAGTAATCGCTTCTCCGACTTTTACTTTTTGCAGTATGTGTCTCCAATTCCCACTGTCTCCAAAAAGTGCGTAGGTTTACGGGAGGGTCATAGTTTGTGTGGAGGACCGCACATTCTACCGCCAAGTTCGTTTTTTATAAATCACTGACTTTGCGTGAAAACTGCCGTACGCACGTTTTCAGCCCCGTTTTGTGCGTACGCAAGCTTTATAAATGAGACCCCAGGAACGTAATTGGAATTCTCATAAATGTCAGACCCTAGTTTAGCTGACAATAAACAACAGAACGTGTCATTTTTGTACAAGCTAACCAACTGTCAAGTTATTCTAGAATACAGGTAGCAAACGCATTTAATCGAACGTCTTGGAAGCATACATTAGCCTGAATGTAGCTAAGAACCCAAAGTGTTCTTAGCTCAGTAACGAGCAACTACTTGCAATAAATAAATAAATAATAATAAATAGCCAATCAGGGACTCGGCTTTTGGTAGTGACATTGATGTGTGGCGGGACCAAGAAACAAGATGGATGACAAGCTTTTCGTAGTTTTTACTATTCATATTTCAGACCAACGGTACATGTAAATCAGCATCTGAATAAAAATGAGATACAAAATGGGTAGTGAAAATTTGCTTATTTCAATTATGAAACGGATAATTTGTAACTTTGCACCGACATTTCGACCTACCTAACTAGCATTAGCATTAAAATTCTAACAAAAGAACACGTCTTTTCTGGCCAAGCTAACCAACTGTCAAGTTATTCTAGAGCGCAGGTAGCAAACACAGTGAATCGAATGTCTCTGACGTCAACATTAGCCTGAATGTAGCTAAGAACGCAGCCTAAAAATATGGCACTGGAATTTCAAGTCCTTATCAAAGATCCACGAAAGGTTAGGTTGTTTCTTCAAAAGAAGGTATAAATATATATATGGGATTTTCATCAACATGACTTCAACTTGATTTACTCAAAATGTATATATATATATATATATATATATATATATATATATTATGGAATGCCGTTCAGGAAATTAATCCTTTGAATATATATACAGACAACTTGAATATATATATACAGAAACCTTGAATATATATACAGAAACATTGAATATATATACAGAAACCTTGAAAATATATAAAGAAATCTTTAATATATATACAGAAACCTTGAATATATATAAAGAAACGTTGAATATATGGAATGAAACTTGACTGATGTCAGACTTCACCAGTGTCTGCGCTGTTATGTAACGTATGGATGCTACAGCAAAAAGTGAATGACAATGAGTTAGTTCAATTACAATCTCGATACAGCAATATTAAACTGAGGACATCAGTAACACACTGGCGAAAGCGTGTACGGCCCAAAATCACCCCGATAGCCTGCCCAATACAGTTCAACTGACAAGGAAGTTCGCTCCGTTTTTAATCGTAGCAGATCTACTACAACAGGCAGCTGTTTATCAGGCCAACCTCAGCATGTCTTCAGCCTCACAGGAGAGCCCCACAACACCCTGTGTACAATTTCCACCCATTAACGTGATATAGTTTTCAGGTGATTTAATAAAGGTGAAACACAGTGAATGGCCGTGCGTAGTGGCACTGCGCTCTGACGCGGCACTTCTCCGGGGCACTCCTGAGAAGTAGAGGGCATGCTCAGGTTGGCCCGATAGGCAGCTGCCTGGGCTGTTGTTGGTCTGCCATGGTTAAACATTGAGCGAACTTCTTTGTCAGAAGAACGGGCAGGGTATTGGGCTGGGGTATCGGGAGGATTTTGACAGGCATTCGCCAGTGTATTTATCATTTGCTCATTATTTAAAATTGCTGCAACTAGATGGCGGGCAGCCTGACTCATTGTCTCTTTACACACTGTTGCACACAAGATGGCCGCAGGCACTTCCGCAACGTCTGTCGTCAGTCAAGTTTCATTCCATATATTTAAGGTTTCTTTATATATATATTCAAGGTTTCTTTATATATGTATATATATATTCAAGGTTTCTGTATATACTGTATATTCAAGCTTTCTTTTTATATATATATTCAAGAATTCTTTATATATATTCAAGGTTTCTTTATATATATTCAAGGTTTCTGTATATACTGTATATTCAAGCTTTCTTTTTATATATATATTCAAGAATTCTTTATATACACTACCGTTCAAAAGTTTAGGGTCACATTGAAATGTCCTTATTTTTTAAGGAAAAGCACTGTACTTTTCAATGAAGATAACTTTAAACTAGTCTTAACTTTAAAGAAATACACTCTATACATTGCTAATGTGGTAAATGACTATTCTAGCTGCAAATGTCTGGTTTTTGGTGCAATATCTACATAGGTGTATAGAGGCCCATTTCCTGCAACTATCACTCCAGTGTTCTAATGGTACAATGTGTTTGCTCATTGGCTCAGAAGGCTAATTGATGATTAGAAAACCCTTGTGCAATCATGTTCACACATCTGAAAACAGTTTAGCTCCTTACAGAAGCTACAAAACTGACCTTCCTTTGAGCAGATTGAGTTTCTGGAGCATCACATTTGTGGGGTCAATTAAACGCTCAAAATGGCCAGAAAAAGAGAACTTTCATCTGAAACTCGACAGTCTATTCTTGTTCTTAGAAATGAAGGCTATTCCATGCGAGAAATTGCTAAGAAATTGAAGATTTCCTACAACGGTGTGTACTACTCCCTTCAGAGGACAGCACAAACAGGCTCTAACCAGAGTAGAAAAAGAAGTGGGAGGCCGCGTTGCACAACTAAACAAGAAGATAAGTACATTAGAGTCTCTAGTTTGAGAAACAGACGCCTCACAGGTCCCCAACTGGCATCTTCATTAAATAGTACCCGCAAAACACCAGTGTCAACATCTACAGTGAAGAGGCGGCTGCGGGATTCTGGGCTTCAGGGCAGAGTGGCAAAGAAAAAGCCATATCTGAGACTGGCCAATAAAAGAAAAAGATTAAGATGGGCAAAAGAACACAGACATTGGACAGAGGAAGACGGGAAAAAAGTGTTGTGGACGGATTAATCCAAGTTTGAGGTGTTTGGATCACAAAGAAGAACGTTTGTGAGACGCAGAACAAATGAAAAGATGCTGGAAGAATGCCTGACGCCATCTGTTAAGCATGGCGGAGGTAATGTGATGGTCTGGGGTTGCTTTGGTGCTGGTAAGGTGGGAGATTTGTACAGGGTAAAAGGGATTCTGAATAAGGAAGGCTATCACTCCATTTTGCAACGCCATGCCATACCCAGTGGACAGCGCATGATTGGAGCCAATTTCATCCTACAACAGGACAATGACCCTAAACACACCTCCAAATTGTGCAAGAACTATTTAGAGCAGAAGCAGGCAGCTGGTATTCTATCGGTAATGGAGTGGCCAGCGCAGTCACCAGATCTGAACCCCATTGAGCTGTTGTGGGAGCAGCTTGACCGTATGGTACGCAAGAAGTGCCCATCCAACCAATCCAACTTGTGGGAGCTGCTTCTGGAAGCGAGGGGTGCAATTTCTCCAGATTACCTCAACAAATTAACAGCTAGAATGCCAAAGGTCTGCAATGCTGTAATTGCTGCAAATGGAGGATTCTTTGACGAAAGCAAAGTTTGATGTAAAAAAAATCTTATTTCAAATACAAATCATTATTTCTAACCTTGTCAATGTCTTGACTCTATTTTCTATTCATTTCACAACATATGGTAGTGAATAAGTGTGACTTTTCATGGAAAACACAAAATTGTTTGGGTGACCCCAAACTTTTGAACGGTAGTGTATATTCAAGGTTTCTTTATATATATTCAAGGTTTCTGTATATATATTCAAGGTTTCTGTATATATATTCAAGTTTTCTGTATATATATATATATATATTCAAGATTTCTGTATATATATTCAAAGGATTAATTTCCTGAACGGCATGCCATAATATATACATTTTGAGTAAAATCAAGTTGAAGTAATGTTGATGAAAATCCCATAGGAATGCATAGAAATCGGAATGTTCAATGATGACAAAAGTTGGTTTTCCAACTATTTTAGCATATCAGCACAACTTGTTCACTTCCTGTATAGCTGGGTCCTGCAATAATATGTAATCTATAAAATAAAAGAAAGATATACATTTTATGTTTTGGCCTCTTTCAACAGCCAGTCCCATCAGGCATTGAGTGCCTCGGCACACGCCCTGGCTAGAAGCAGAGATGTGACGTAGAACAATGCAGAGGCTGACAGCTTCTCGGTGCCTCAGACCTCAAGACTTATAGCAGTGGAAGGTTTCAAAAATACCAACTAGATGCAAACTTGTGCATTTTGCCAAAGATTTGGCAGCCATGTCTTGTTACAAAGTTCATAGCTAATTTAGCCGATTTTGTTGTAAGCCTTTAACCAGATGGTTCGTTTAACTTTTAGATTTTGTGTAAAACTGGCAATCAGAGTGAGACTGCATCTTCGTTACATTGTTTTAACGTTAGCCGGTTGCTCACTGGCAGTGTTCACAATCTTGTATTTCACTCCATTCTACACCAAAAAAGTAATGTAAATCTATGACAATGAATGTTTGGCTCTGTGCTATGTAGCTTTGCTTGTTGCGCACCATTCAGCACGCAGCTCGTCTAAATATTAATGATCCTACCAGAAATCATCCAGTGTTCATCCAAAGACCATTTTCCAAGGTTGCTTTAAGGCTCATAAAACAGCACCTAGGGCATTTTCAGCCCAACTAATGTTACAAACCCTATTCAGAGACCTTAAGGAACACTGAAATAACCAAAAAACACAATGGATTGCTTCTTAAGGAAACTAAAGAAGGTAAGACTTTGTAAATCAATAACTATTCATAAGTTTCAGATTTCTTTTAAATAAAAGTTTGTATTGCCATGTGGCGCAAAACCTAATTAGACACGGACAACTTCAGATTATTGCTTCAGTATGATAGGGGAAAACAAGATACAGTTGAATTGGCTTAAATTACAGTATAGAAAAACCATTATACCTTGAATCCTCCGCAAGTGGAGCAGATGATGAGGAGGGTTTTGGAGCCCGCTGTGTGAGAGCTGCAGATCTGGCAGGACTCAGGGTGTGGATTGTCACCAGATGGCGCCACCTTGCTCTTGTTCTCCTCCAACTGGCCTTGTGGAAGCTTGGCTGTGGAGCATCCAGGAAAGTTGGACTGAATTCCAGGAGTCTCCTCACTCTCTGTTTCCTCGACCTTGAGTGGAATGAGAGGTTCTAACGCCAGGGATCCACCCATTCGCTCCTGGAGAAGGCTTTTGGGGGTGTCATAGAGGTACCTTAGTGATGTGGGCACCTGATACTCATGTCCTGGGCCTGGAGGGCAGTTACATGGACTCAGGTCAAGGGCTAGATGAGGGGGAAGGCTGAGTAGAGACTCAAAATCCTCCCCTGGACCATTGTCCAAGCTTCCAGCGTAGGAGGAGAAACTCCCGGAGTAAGAGGAGTGGCTTCCTGTGGCTATGCCGCTGTCAGAAGAGCTCTGCCGACCAATTTCCTGCAGCTGCCGAGATCCAGAAGGTTTGGCCATAGGACGGGCTTCGCCCACCTGGTTGATGGACAGCTTTTCCTCACTCTGCTGGGGGACTTTAGCCCCCAACTGGCCAGCGCTCTCCGAAGAGGAGGGGTTTATTGCTGGATCAGTCCAAATAACCAGACGGCTCCCAATACTGCAGTCTGATTGGCTGGTATCTGATGTGTCAGAGGAGCCTGATATGCTACGATCATCTCCAGCCACAGATGGGCCATAAGTAGACGAGGCTGTCAAAAAATACGAACACATTAAAGACATTCACATATAAATCATATCTACTTCAAAAACATAATCTGCAAGTGCATCACATGTCTGATTGAGCGCCATGAGAGGAGGGCTGCACATTTACTTGTTTGAGAGTGAAGGAAACGTTTCCAAGGACGGGGTAAAGAGATAGCCCACCTGTGCTGCTCTGGTGCGATAGCATGCTGAGGCGTTTCTCCAGCTCCTGCGCCTCGTGGTTCACCCTCTCCTCTGAGTAGTTCTGGCTAGCATTGGGGTCTGTCAGAGCAAACACAGCACCTCTTAGAGTTAAAACTTACATACGAGAAATGCTAAAAAAAATCCCTTTAACTGCTCAAGACTGGCAAAATTGAAAAAAATTTCTTAGATCTGTCTGAAACCATACAGTGTCACGGATCAAAATTGAATTGGAGTGGCAGACCCATTCTCCTTGATTGGTTTCCTGTTCATATATATTAGTTCAGGTCTGTAAATCCCATCAAAGATTAGCGGTGAGGTTAGCCTTGGGTGTTCTGCTAGCATCGCCATCATCATCAAAACAAACGTATGACACGGCACAATGCCAAAGTGCTAAAATGACACAGCTGTGGAAACAACAAAACAACTCCAATAAATTTATTTGTATTACACAGGGCTTTGTGAGTGGCCCTGACTATGGTATGTGTAGGCCTGACACATGATATGTGTAGGCCTCATTATGTATTTTGGATTACTTCTCAAAAAGGGAATTTTTGTTGAACTACTTGGGTGCAAAGTACAAAGTCTTGCACATTCAGGGTGTGAGTTGTATCCTGTCTGTCTGTCTTTCTGGCCGAACAGAACTGGCCTGCAACTCTAAAGTTGCATTCATGGTGTGAGTTGTATCCTGTCTGTCTGTCTGTCTGGCTGAACAGAACTGGCCCGCAACTCTAAAGTTGCAAGGAGAGGGTCACGCAGGGGAACACCTCGCTGTGTTTGTTCAACATTTCAAAGTTTATTTATAGAGCTGCCACATGTTCCCAACGGGACGTGGAAAAGAAGTCGGTGAGGCACAAGAACGTCAGCGCCATGCGAAGGTCCTGAACGTACCTTGGACCCTGTCAGCTGTCACTGTGCATCGACTATCTGGTCTACCTTTATTGTCCAAGGTCAAACGCTGGCATTGTTCTGCCATGAGAACCCAAAGTGATCTTGTGTGTTTCAAATGGAGATTGGCACAGGCAGCTTTCGCCGCAAAACATCTGACATCTCATCTAGTCTCTTGTCTACAAAAATATTCCTATATTAAAATATCTAGTTATTTACAGTTTAAGTAGAGACTGGACATTGTTTTTGATGGTGGAGAAGAGAGGGGGAGCAGGCAGAATGGAAAACGTACGAGAGACAAAGCATGCAGGGGTTGAGAGAAGCAGTTGTGGGAAGCACTAGTTAATTGAACTGGAAGGGAATGGGGAGGTGGAAAAGGAAGAGCAGAAGAGAAAGAGAGAAAAAGGAGGAAGGTGAAGCACAACATATGCAGACAGACAAATAGGGAAAGATGAAGAGGAAAGATGAAAGAGATGCATGCCATAAAGGAGAGACAGGCGCAACTCGGACATTGAAGTACGAGTTGCGGGTGCAAGGCAGGGCAGTATGCAGTGGAATCCTGGGGGATGAGGTTACACCACATGCCCAGAGGGATTGGGAGGAGGGGGGATGTTGGGGTATTGGTCTCTGCTTGTGCGAACTGTGACCCCCCCCCCCCCCCCCTCTGTAGGCTCCCATCTGATATAGCCTCTGCTATTTATTCTACTACGCACAACAATAATAGGGGATGAGCTCAACTTCTGATTGGGTGACAGGATGTGTGAAAACAGGAATACCCACAAACCACAGCTGTACAGTTTAACCTCTGTCTTGTGCTTGCATGGTAGTGCGTTCGAGCAGCTGAATTCAATTGGCTTGTGTAATTCAACTTATACAGTGCTTATCCCATTCAATACGTATAAGGTGACCTTGTTGTATCCCTTGTCTAGCGTACAGTTGGACCAATGGTTATTAGATCATGTTCTTTCATTTCAGTCTGTTTCATGTTCATCAGCAGACAGAACCCCCCAAAATTGCTTTTAATCCAGATAAAAAGTAAAATAATCCTTTATTAGTCTTGCGGAGATTGGAGAATTACAATTAAGATGACACACGTCCATTAAAACCTTGTCGGGTATGTGAGGCAAAATAACAATGACTAATTAAAACCTAAATTAAGCAAGTAACTTCATGAACATATCCCCCCTCGCCCACAGCTATAAATTTGCCATTCCTGTCTTTATGGAATTAGCTGGGGTGATCCATATCCCAATGCTAGAAGCTGGATGCCACTCAACACGTCTGGTACTGACCTGGAAGCACTGGCTGCAGACCAAATGGCCCCCTGGTGGGGGAGATGCCTCTAACGATGCAGTCAAACAGGAAACTGATATGCTCGCCCTCCGCGGTGGACAAGAAGAAGACCCCGGCCCCTGTAGGAAACATACATTATCCGCCATCAGATTCCTGTCACATCTCAGCATTTCAAACGTGACACGTCTTCACCTCATCTGGCTCAGGTGTGCTAGAGCAGAGAAACATCTAAAACCTTCAAGACAGTGGCCTTCGAGGAACCAAGATAGGACACCCCTGTTCTAGAACAACCCAAACAAACTAAATGCATACATCTTTAGCTCTCTAGAGGGTCTTTAGAGTAATTGAAAGGGTGTAAACATAACCAAACATGCCCTCTGGTGTCATCTTGACCCTTGCTAACAGCCCAGGCTGTGAAGCACCGCGCACAGCTCAACAGGAGGTGTCACCAAGAGGGGACCTTCTGTTAACCTGCTCCAGGGACCACACACGACACAGCAGCCCTCTGCCACATTCCACACACTCTAGTTAACCTTAGCAGAGACAGGGGTCACCAGCTATGACCACTCAGAAGTTTGCGGTCAACCACGCTGAAGACCACCCTGTCTTGACTTGCCAGCATCCCTCCCTAACATCCAAGGAAACTGACACCAGATTTATTCCGGTGATCTCAATCCCAAGATGTTGGACTCACGAGGGCGCATACTCGATTGATCTACTCTAGATTTAAATTGGGAGTCACTTGATATTTTACCCAGCAGCTGAAAACGACAGAGGATTTGAAGCCAAATGACAAAAACAACAGGTGAGACCCTAAATGTGCTACCGAATAAGAGAGGAAAATTCAGAGTGCACCGAATCAGCTAATCTACAGTAGCTATATTTGCATTTAATTTAGTCATTTAGCTGACACTTTTATCCAGAACGACTTACAGTAAGTACAGGAACATTTCTCCTGAAACAAGTAGGATGAAGTGTCTTGCCCAAGGACACAACGTCACAGCCGTGATTCGAACTGGGTACTATGTGATTACTAGCTAAACTCCCTAACTGACTTCACCATGACTCCCTATATACTCCTCTATATACTGTACTTACCGTCACCATTGTGACATAACAAACAGTGCTACCAACCACACAGAACTTCCAAAGAAAGCATAGAAGAGTTGTCCTTATTATAAACCTGAGTATAAATGAGCTCTAAGCTCCTCGATGAAGCAATAGTAGCCAGACCTGGCTCTCTTATTTTTACCCTGGATCAGCAGAGGCTGACAAGTCATCCAAGCAGCCGTCCTCTGCTGCAGTCACCAAGGATGAAAAGACTGAGTGCTCCTTCAGCTACGTAGGGAGCACTACATCGTCCGTCTCTGCTCTAAAAGCCACGGTTCTCTATGCGTCGCAATTGCTTTTAGGGACAGGGATCTTTCGTTCACAATCCGAAAGCAGGCAGGTTTAGCATCCTTATAACATTCTAAAGTGCAGGTTAAAGTGAGTTAGCAGTGATTTGAGCAACCTTGGGTACATCTTGGAGTTAGCCTATGAAAAGAGAAACTCTGGGAACAAATTAGGGAGGCCGTGGCTGCAGACACGGATCTATATTAGCCAGAGCCTTAGGGTTCAGTAACACTGTTGCTCCACTTTTCCATCTGCTGTGGATAAACTGTGCTGCAAGTACGTGTCTAAGGAATGCACGCCCTTCAAGACGCGTAAACGTTCTTGCCCACCCCCATTTGCACGTTCGCATGTTCCTTCTTCCTTCTTTGTATGCATGGACTCTATACCTCGCCTCATCCTTCACCATATCGCGCTGCAATTTTAGCCGGCGCTTGAATCGTTCTCCATAAATCAGGGATCGTGGAGTTATGTCACGTATTTCCACTGGGCCTCTATGTATTAGAAGTGTTCTGATGTCTCCTGCTATGTGGTGTTGTCCATGTGCCCATTCTGTCAGGTCTTTCCCCCTTTAACGTCTATGCATGTCTCTTCCAAGACGTTCTCTGTTTCATATACACTCGCAACCATACGCACATGTTCTGAACGGTGAAGCCAGCCACAACTCCAGGTTAATCGATAGTGTATGTGTGTAGTGCTCGCCTTTGCTGGGAAGCTAAAACATTTAGACATTTAGTGCATTATATTTACCTTGTTTGATTTCTTATGCAGTAAATCCAACACATGCCCTTTCAGTTATGTGCAAGCCTGGAATAAGACTACAAACTGGAAAGCACTCATTGAAATGTGCACAAACATAGTTTTTGTTGTTGACTACTGACCACATTGAAAATCATTCCTATTGTTAGCAAAGGAGGCGGGTGGTGGGGGGTGGGGGTTGTGGTATTGTACCCTGGCTGGGATAAGACCATGAATTAGTATTAATGTCTAAAAAAACGAACCTTTATTTTAAACCATTATGCTTAACAAGATGTTTGGGGGTTTTAGAAAGCGGTCTGAGACTAATATCATGAAAGATTGTTAACTTAACTTGAAAGGAGCCACCTGCTAAAGTGAATGTCAAACTAAACTTATCCACTAACCATCAGATCCGAGACAACACAACTTGCAATTGTTCACATCCTGAGTTCCAGAAGTGCAGAACATTTGCTATCCAAACAACTTACAGTAACCGCATCGTGTTCCCCCCTCAAAGACGAAGCCATTGGATACAGGGCCATATCTGCGTAGGTCTGGAAGGTTCCACTGGCCGATGATGGTGGGAGGGATGTCTCTGGCCAACACCAGGAGGTTGTTGCACAAATGAAGAGTTGCAGGCCCACTCTCCAATTTAGTGCCTGGTAAAACTCCAACACTGAACTTGTGGACTGGAAAACATAATTACAGTTATTTCTTGTTATTTCTTGTTATTTCAAATCAATAGCTTCCCAAGGAGTGCTAAAACAGCTCTGTTAGAGGCAGACTACAACCATAAGGAGGTAGAGAATGTGGTTTCATCACAAACATTATTGCTCCGGCATGGCTTTGATTTACGCCCGCAATAAAAGGAGGAACAACAGCTGAGAGCATGCAGTGAGATCAGTGAGCTGAGCCCAGAACAGGCTCAGATCTGAGTCCCAATGCAATCAATCACAGCTCGTCATAAACACCAGTCTAATTGAGTCAATACCACTGCTAATGAGCTACACTACAGCAGAGGAGGCCTGGGCAGGGAAGATACGCTGTTCGGTTTGTACGTTGTATGTGAGCATGTGTGTGTTTGTGTATGTGTGTGTGGAAAACTGTGTGAGCGGGAGTTGCTCCAAAATAATGCCAAATTATGCCAAAATGCGGAAGACCGATCCCCAGAGAACCTACTCTTTTTAGGTGAGCGATTGATGATGTCGATGATGGGAAAATGTCGACCAAATCTGGCTTGTCATCACTCAGTTTGAGAGAGATTCACGGGGTGTCACAAATCACAACAAAAGGGTTGCCCCTTTGACGCAGGCTGCCATGTGACATTTCTACATGCCATTCTCTGGGATACCACAAATGGGCACACACATGCACATATATACGCACACACAAATGTATACCCACACATACAAATATATACATATACAGACTACACACACATAAACATGTGACACACAAATATCCACAAACAATATACAAACACACAAGTACCCACTCAAACACACAGAAAGCAGCTGCAAAGTCTTGGCTAGACAATTCAACTGCTCAATGCTTTCAGGTAAATTACCCTGTTGGATCAGGGACCTCTTTGGAGCGAATTTGTTCCAGATTAGATATTGGACTGCTGAGTCATTGAGACATCCGAAAGCATCTGGATTGTTTAATTTAAACTCAAAACCCTATGCACAAGGATCTCATTAGTCAACATCCCCAGCAAGTTATTTTAACCGCATGCTAGTTTAGCTGTTATGGATTAGAATGATTCCCTTTCAATTCTCCACTGAACTGTAAAATTGTATGATATTGGTTTGATTTAAAGCTTTTGACAAAGTTAATGTATTATTATGCAATCCCTACCTTAATGTTGAACATGGTATACTACACTTTATGGCTTTCCTCAGAATGTTCAGGCCTTGAGCAATGACAAAACGTTCTGTGCAAGCAAGCACTACATGGAGTTCCCTCCTCATGTGGCAGGATTACTCCAGTTGTTGGATTCACTTTCCCTACCCCACGCCCACCCAGCACAGGTCTAAACTTCCCCTGTGACCCTGAAGTATTCTCCTTCACCTCACCCCTCCCTCTTGTAAATCCAACTCTTTGAATCCCAACTTTAGGACAAACAAACCCATTCATTCTTTCCAAACACCTCCACCATTTCCACATCTGCAAATCTCAAGACAGACAGACGTGGTTCACGTCACAGCTAAGAAACCGGATGGACCGCCTCCCCAACCCTACCTTCTCCAAGGCTGTAGCGGACACGGATATCCCAGGCCAGTAGAGCCTCCTTGCTGTCGAAGCCAAGCACGGCAGCCTGGCTCAGGCAGAGTATCGCCAGGGTGAAGCCTGGTCCCTCATACCACAGTCCGGTCTCTAGGCCACATATGTCTTCCAATGTGATGCTGGCCCTCTCTTTGTGGCCCTGTGTCTTTTCTGATTTGTCTTTAAACACCAGCAGGACAAGACAGTCTGGTGGAGGTAGAAAGAGAGGTTGGAAGGGGGGGTGGGTAAAGTAGTACTTTTGTATTTGAAACACTGGCCACTCAACAGGATTGGGCCACTCAATAAGTGAATGGAATGCTGACGATGTTTTGCAAGTCATTAGTCATCACAATAGAGAGCATGAAAGACAAGTGTGGATACGCTAAACTGGTTGTTTCTTCAAATATTTACTCTTACATGCAAACGTCTACTGGAATGGGAGTACACAGTCTTAATGAACATCTGTACTACATATTCAGACAAGGCCATTCAATCCACCAATGCTATCTATAGCAGTGAGGATAGATGGAGACAGTACATTGTCTAAGAGTGTTCCACACAAACGCTGTGGTGAATGAACAGATAATAAGCAGGGAGTCAAGTGGCTGAGCGGTGAGGGTATCGGGCTGGTATTCAGAAGATCCCTGGTTCAAACCTGGCTGTACCAACATGATGTTGTGTCCTTGGGCACTTCACCCCACTTTCCTTGGGGGGAATGTCCCAGTACTTGCTGTAAGTCCCTCTGGATAAGAGCATCCGCTAAATGACTAATAAGCAAGCCACTGAAGATGCATACTAAGCCAAGGCCATTCTGGATGTATCAGTATAAAAAGCTCAATTGCCTTTAAGTACAGTATGTACTCCTTCTTGTTTACAAAATTTAAAAGTCTAAGGGATATGAAGATATTTTAAAACTGCACTTGTTTATGGAGAAAGACTCTGCTCTTGGTACTGCCAAACTACAACAACAGTTTCAACTGACAAAACAAGGACCTTTATTTTGTCAAGCACACAAGCTCAACTCACGCATGACCATGTTCAGCTGTGATAACACGAAACTTCAAAGGTCTGTAGAACGGTTGCATTCCACTTCGGCTTAATCCGTTAAACACCTACCATGAGCAAGAAACAAATAGCAACTGAGACTGAGCTGAAGTGACACAATATGGGCCATGCCATCTCTTTCACCTGGGTTTGAATCCTCATTCAGCAAAGCAACATGAAGTCATGTGTGTCTGAATGTGAATGTACATGAAACACCCCACTGACTGCCACTGTCCGACCCAAATTGATTTGTAAACTAGCTAGAGTTACAGAGGACACTTAAAATATATCAGTCAAAACCACATGAACTTTCAGAAGCCAACTTAAGTTTTGAATGGGCACAATGAAATATGAAGCGTTCGGTACAGAGCCCAATGGATTTGGAAAACAACACGACATACAGTTATGCAAGTTCAAATGTAATTTGAGTAACATTGCTTGCCTGGGTTGTGCTGTTGTGTCAGATCCAAGACTACCTGATGTTTTTTAATATATATATATTTTTTTAAATCAAAAACAAAATAACACCGAGACGGAATGGCATTGAGTTACCATGTTAATCTAACAAAGATAAACATTGTAAAGAGTGCGCCACTATTTCAACAACGTGTATGGGATTACCCACTTTCAAATATAGAACTGTAATATAGAACTGTGACGAAAAACATACCTGCTACAGGCGATGGCTTTCGAAGGACGACCCATCTAGTCTTCCACTGCAAAGAGAACGAAACAAAGTATAGCCAGCACAAAAGAATAAAGTCGCGTAAATATATAATGAACGATTTCGTCAAATAAACACCTTTTTTCCATCTCTGAATTTGACATATCCCTCCACGACAACAGAATCCGTCATCTTCAGTCATGGTTCCGGACAGCTGCAGTGTCGCTGTCCCGTGCCCGAATGAGAGGGGTCAATTTCAAAATAGCTTTACTGGAGAGGGGCAGACACTCGCCCAACATCACGTTTCCCCCCCTCCTTCAAAACGCACACACAAATTTGTACCGATAATGTTGCCTCTTCAATTAGCGTCAACACCAAAAATATTCAAAGAAACGTTCCTTTTAATCTTTTCGGTTAGTTATGTGAACCTGAAATGGGCCTGCCTTCTGAGGATAATTCTACTCTCAACATTTGACAAATACATTAATTTCTGTACTAGTCAATCATACGAGTATATTACAATGCGCAGCAGGGACATTAAGTTATATTAATTAATGGTTTATTTTAGTCACACATTTGCATTAATTTCACAGTTGTTTAAAAACAAACTTCAACAGTCTTGAGTAAAAAACATTTTTCTATACATTAAACGTATCAGGTATACATTAATTATGACTTGGGCTTGCGACTGATTATTTGATTGATCCAGGGTACGTAATTCACGACTTTGGTGTAGACGCCAGGTTTGTTATTCCTGCCGCAGCCGTCTCCCCAGCTGATGATCCCATACAGGAAGCTGACATCGTCCTTCACACAGGCCAGGGGGCCTCCAGAGTCTCCCTGGGGGAAACACATAAACTTGCAATTAATTATCCACTTGGAACCTAACATTACAAACTAAATTACAGCTACAAGCAGTATCATTACCACCCACCACATAAACACTGGGACATAAACCTTAACTCATGCTGAACTCTTAGCACAGGAATGCCCATATTTGGACACACAGCAGACTTTTAGAAAGTACAGGGACATTCCCCCAGGCAAGTAGGGTGAAGAGCCTTGACACAACGTCATGTTGGCACTGCCAGAGTTTTAACTAAGCACCTTCTGATTACTAGCCTGACACCCTCACCACTCAGCCACCTGATTCCCTGGTTGTGTCACATCTAACAAAATCCGAAGTGCATCAGTTTTGTATGCAGCGGAGTGTAGTATTTACTGTACGACAATGTATCTATTCCCGCATTATCTCCTGAAGGGCGCTTGTCCATGCATACCAACCTGGCAGGCGTCCACACAGACATTGGTCCCAGCGCAGATCATGTTAGAGGTCACATGGTTTCCGTAGACATCTGGCTGGGTGCATTTCTCATGGGGGATGATCCTCACTCCAGCCTCTTGCAAACTGGAGTACGTGTTTGCCTCTGTGAAATACAGGACACATACTGTAGTTTGATATAGACAAATGAATATAAAAAAAATTGGTGGTGAAGGTTGATATTTTTTGAGGCCTTGATTAAATTTACATAAATAACTAAATGTAAATGTTCATTTAGAAAAAACTATTTGGATTCAAATTGGCCACATCACTGCTGTGAGAGAAAAATACAAGGAAAGCAGGGTTTGTTTCTTGTTTACTTACTCTCATTCATGTGACCCCATCCAGTTATCTGACAACAATAATAGTCAGGGAATTTCATGTCTTTGTCTGGCAGACAGATTGGTCGTATAAACTGGGTTCGCCTCACACAACGTCCATTTTCCTTCTTCAACTTGACCAGAACTTATAGAAAGAAAAGTGATATTACAGTTACGTTATGCATTTTAATATGTAACTCTGAATATCGAGTCTGTATCTGAAAAGATGAAGAAGATCAGTCTGTGAACTTATTTCACAGTAAAATAATTGACAAGTTGCTATTCATGTTTCATGATCCGTGACAGTCTGAAAGGATGAATTGTGAGTCTTACAGGCATCATATTAAGGATTAAATATGTTCAATGACTTTGTGAGTGAGAAATGATTTTTGTAGCGAAAAGAGTTGAACAAAGTGTTTCCCACTTACGTGGGCAGATGCTTTGTGTCCCAAACAAATTAGTTTACGTTTAATTACGTGCTGCTTTTGTGAGTGTATGACTGTGTGTGTGTGGTTTTGTGAGCATGCAAAACACAGCTGTTTCAAGATGCACGGCTGTGGGAACACAGCCAAGGACAGGCTGGAGTTGTTTTTTGCCTGTTTGTGACCAAGGGGGTGAGGAGAACGTATGTGTACGTGTGTTGGCATACATTAAAACATTGCAGAGTAAATATAAGTTTATGACATCATTACCAATATCATGGAGTGTTGGATTGAATACTGAGAACTGCTTTGGAAAGATGTACTTCTCCACACCAAATGTTCTAGTATTGGGATTGGTGACATTGAAGTTCTGCTGACCAAGAACCACGCGGATTTTAGAAACCAGAGGGCTGAAAAAGAAACGACATACACTGTTGGTACTTCATTGTTGGACCTTTTCCTTCTAATGAGCAGTGACTAACACAGCCAAACAAAACAATGTTAAAAAACATGCAAACAAATGTTTGCCATGAAGCAGCATGCATTACATAGTGTGAAATGGCTGATTTGTATTCACATATCACTGGTTTCAGTATTGATTAATGTAAACTCCTCTAAAAGTCTCTAATTCAAACATATGTGCCTCAGGCAATAGTGTCTACGAAAACTTTTAAATGGTCTCTTGAGAACATTTACATGAAGTGTTTCCTAGAACTGAATGTGAGTCTAAAAAAGTTTGTGCTCATAAAACAGTAATGGGAAGTTCAAAGTCAGGGACATCAGTCAAGATAGCTTGTTAGTCTGTCCTATTTTCTGCACCAACAAAATAGAGCTTACTCTGCAGCTCAGGTGCAGCAAACTAACTCCCAGTTGTATGTAACTATAGTCATAAAACTAGCTATTACAGTGATGTAACTATAATCAAACTAACACTGAGTCATGTATTTATTTAAATAACTCATGCGGCTAATGTAACTGTAGTGACAACATAATAAACATGTACATATACATGTATGTGCACTATTGTGTATATACAACCCCCCCTGATATACCCATCCTTCTCTGCACTCTCATTATAGTTATATTCCCCCTCATCTGTACAGCTAGTGCTCACTTTTGTACTTATGTTATTTGTATTTATGTTATTTGTATTGTATTTTACATCATATATTTTGTAATCCTGTTTTATTATATGTCACATGTTCTATGTTTGCTTCTTTCTGCCAAAGTGAATTCTATGTTTGTAAATCTTCCATAGCGATTAAAACTGATTCTGATTCTGACGTTGTTCATTAGCAGAAAATGTTGAATGAATGGCTTCTTTATCGACACAGTTGACTAGAAATGTTTTTTGTATAAGGCCAAGGATCAGACGTCCCAGTACCTTCTGAAGAAGCAGTGAGCAGCAGAGACCACCCAACAGGAGGAGACCAGCGTCCCAGCGCAGAAGCTGTCGTCACCGATGTACATGGCTGCCATCCAGGGGTGTGTCCCAGGCAAGGTGGTGGTCCCACCCATGATGCGTGCCCTCGATAGTCTCTTTTTATGCCTCTTCCCGCAGACAGGTTTCTTAGCCGGTGTGGTGAAGTTAGTTTTCGCACTAGCAGGAAGTTCGTTGAGGGAAATTATTCGTCGAGATAAAGATGGTGCTGAGATGATGGGGGGAAAGAGACAGGAGGGTTTGTTTGAAAGATACTGTGGGTAAGTGGTTTCCATTGAGACTTTTATCATCGGTTCAATTTAAGTTCTACTGGAGGACTACCACCAAGACCTCAAGACCTCTACTGGAAAAAAAAGACCCCAACATCAACTATCCAGTATATTTCTACAGAACGGTCTGAAAGAGACTACAACTAATGTACCTCTTCGCATCTTTTTCGCTTACACTAGTAGGTCAAAACACTGAAATGAAACAACCAACAAGTCATTCTATAGGATTAAACAGTCATTATAGAACATAAGTGTCCAATACTGGTCCTCAAGGGTCACTGTTCTGACAGTTTTAGATGTTTCCCTGCACTAGCATGCTAACGAATGGTCATCAGACTTCAACAGAGCTTGATAACGAACCTTTCATTACAATCAGGTGTGCAGGGAAGCATTTAAAACTGTCAGGACAGTGGCCCCCTGGGGACCATGATTGGACACCCCTGGTATAGAATGTTTAAAAAACAGACTTAAGCATCCAGCATGCCAGTATATTGAGTGGCAGGAATAATGTGGAATTGAATAGAAACATGTCATCAGAGCAACCGGTTCAAACCTACACCTCCACTTAAGAATTTGTCAACACTTGATCTGACGTGGATGTTACATGACTCATGCCTCTACTCCATTTAACTCGGCCCATGTTTGAAGCACTATGGTTGCGAAATAATTTGTCGTGCAAATATTTGTCAGCAAAAATTAAACTTAAATTAAAATGAATTTCAATTATGTCTTGAGAAATCAATATTTCATGGGTTGAACTAGTACCAGGAAAAGCATAGCACAACAGGGGCATAATATTTAGTTAAAAGGAAGTTCTGGTACATTGAAGTCATGGGTTTTCAAAAGCTAAACCTGTTCTTGATAAGACAACGTCATTCATTAGTCCACACATCATTCAAGCTTTATCATTTATAAAGGGTTCATTGGGCAAAATCTCATTTAGTCATGTGGCGCAGTCGGTTAGGGTGTCGGGTTAGTAATCAGAAGGTCCCTGGTTCAAACCCTGGCTGTGTCAACATGATATTGAGTCCTTGGGCAAGGCACTGCACCTTATTTGCCTGAGGGGGAATGGCCTTGTACTTACTGTAAGTCGCTCTGGATAAGAGTGTCTGCTAAAAATGACCTAAAACTTGGATATATTAAGGTATCATCATTCTGACACTAAATGAAAACTTCAGAAAGTTATTCATGTAAGAATGTTAAGGGTCAATAAAATTGAGGACTAGTTCAAAATTGTTTATCATAATGGTTAATCCCAACAAAAGACTTTCATTTCCAATTGGTCTTCTCCTGTATTAGATGTCAGAAAACAAGAATTGAGCAACAGCTCCCTGAAGAAGCTCTTTGCTTCTTACTTAAGTTCTTACTGGACACTATTTCCTGTACCCGTTTACTCACAACGAATTGCACAGGAAGGGACATCACAGTGTTCCCAGGAGATGGCACCATCATTAAGTGTGTAGCACCACGGCATCTTGTCCCCATCTGGATTTCTACACAGACACACAGCGGAAAGTTTTATGTGGGTGTCACGGCATCTATGGGCCCCTGCCACAGTACGTGTCAATCAAGATGAATCCTTGCCTAATTACAGTTTGGACTTCAACGGTTTGAGATTGAGAATCAGAATTGGTTTTATTTGCCATGTAATGCGCAAAAACACAGAATTTAGAATGCAGGCTGGTGTAAACAATGAATATACACACTTGAATATTTTTTTTAATCGACCAACAAGATCAAAGTGGTTGCCAGGTTTATCCTTTCTAACTCTAAATGATGCCAAACAAAGCGATAGAACGTGTCCACACACCTGCAATATGAGTGTTCCCCGAGACCCCTGAGGGGGGCACTGTCCACAGTGTCAACACAGAGCTCATCATGCAGCAGCTTCGAGTTCCAGGGCAGACAGCGAGCACCAGTGACTGTGGTGGCCACCACACCCCGGTAGTCAGCGCCCTTGTTGCGATAGCACTCTGCTGCAGGTGCTGACACACACATGCAACGACAGAACTTGCTTCCATTACGCACTGGCTGATTTATCAAGTCATGCCACACATAAACACGTTCGATTTGGCTGATGATAAACGTTGTTAGGTACCCCTCCAAGTAGGTTAACCATTGGTTACCATCTTTACGAACATTTTCTCTATACAAAGGCTAATGACAGACTAGCTAACAAGCGCAGTGAAAAGTAGATGTATCACCGTCAGAAGAGTAAATTTGTGGAACAAATTGAATGACAAATTGAAAAGGTGTTGCTCAGTTCAAGTGTTTAAAAGATATTTAGTAGCCACTCCAGAGCAACTTACAGAAAGCACAGGGACATTCCCCCTGAGGCAAGTAGAGTGAAGTGCTTTACCCAAGAACACGACATCATATTGACACGGCCGGGAATCAAACTCGCAACCTTCTGATCACAAGCCCAACACCTTAGGCACTCAACCACCTGACTTGTGTTGTAGACAAATATAAAGATTTGGTATAATCAGTTTCCAAAGTAATCAGACAATGATGCAAAAGGATTATAGTGCATTTGTTATATGCAATATCTGTTTTTGCATTTCTTTATGTTGTTGTTTGTGTATTTCTAATATAACAATATATTCAGTTAAAATGTATAAAGGGGTAGGCAAGAAAACGTTTTTACTTAAGCCAACCCCTTTTCGGTCAATGCCAACTTGTCAGAAGGAGAATGTTTCCCTTGTTTCTTTTTTTGTTGTTGGTCGAAATAAACAAATAATTATAATTTTTTTAAACACAAATGATGAAGCGCTCCCACTGACCGATGTCGCAGTTGGCTCCGCTATGGCCTGGTCGGCAGGCGCACACCTCCTCCCCAGTGGTTGAGATTCTCCTACATGACCCTTCATTCATACAGGGGTTCTCACGACAAACTGAGGAACAATCAGACACGCTACATTAGGTACAAACCAACAGTTAACCTCTTAAAGAGTAGCATCGCACATACTGTATGTTATTTTTAACCTTTAAGTTTAATATTTTCCAAAAACTATGCAACAAACGATTTAGTAAGGCTTCAAAATGTACTAATAAGGAGGCTAACAATTAACACTAGTATGGTAGTAATGGTTTGGGGTTTAAATTGTACCGTGAGACAGTGTCTGATTTTATAGGTGGTGACATTGTTGGCTCGTTACAGAAACAGCTGCTGAAAAGTTAAGCTTGGATCAGGCAATTCACCTGTGTTTTGCAAGTAAATTGTTTGTGTTGCTTCAAGCCCTCAATCCCGTAACAGGAGAGGGATTCGGTCGACAGCACACCAAAGAGCCTTCTCCTTTGCATCAAGGGAATATGCTGATGAAGACCTATGAAAATCCCCCCCCCCCCCCCCCCCCCCCCCCCCCCTCGTGGAGATGAAAGCACCTGGAGTTCTTTCAAGGTGTGTCCCAAACAGCCTTCTTAAGTCACTGTGTCATATAATCTTTCTTTTTCCTTCCTGGCAAAGGCTGTAACCATGGGGAGGAAATCAAAGCCTGATAAAACCCTGTCCTTTTAATATCTCAATTAACATACGGCGATGTGCTTTGGCCTCAGTCCCTCAGATTTCACTCTCATTCTTTGGGAGAAGACCTGGTAATCTGAGGCGGGCGTTATGAAGGGATGCTTGAGTGGGATCTTTAACAGAACACACTGAGGTTTAAAAGCCTAGTCACACACACGGTGCGGGGAGGGATCATGCTCCTCTTTTACTGTCCAACAAAAGCCAAAAGAAGTTTTAAAAGGGGGTGGGGGGGTCAGGGGTCAAACCGACAATGGATTCACTACGTGACTCACCTGTGTAATGAGCCCTCTTACAGAAGATCTGCCCAGCCACACACTTGCACTGCTCCACATTCCGGAGGTGAACTCTCGCCCAGGATTCTCCAATGTCATAATATCTCAGGTGTACCGTCTCATAACATTTCCCTGACAAAGACGGCAAAGCAGAGATAAAGGGGGGGGGGGGGGGGGGGGGGGGAGGGGGGGGGGGTTGGTGAAACGTGAGCAGCCAGGGCGCAGGCGAAAAGCGGCATCTTTAGGGAGCCACCTCCAAACTTTGTCACAAAGATGGTTAAAAACATTGTCATTTGAAAGGGAACTTGCATGAGCAGTGCAATTCCGATGGTATTTTCACGGTATTCACATTTATAGGAACAATACACAAAACTGTAGCTGGTGGAGGTCTGCAAAATAGCTGTAGGTTTCTACACTGTATATAAAAATGACCTACTCAGTTCACATAAGCTGCCAGTGAAGTTGTCCGGACAAGAGCACTCGAATGAGAGCCTGTGGGGCACCAGGGTGCAGACACCACCATTTTGACAGGGGTTGAAGCGGCACGGGTCTGTAAACCTTCTGGACCCGTGAACAAATTCTAAGGCAAATCAAACACACAAACAACAAAGCATTCAGCAAAATCTAAATACATATTTGATGAGCTTTTATTGATCTAATCATTGAATGCCTTGGACAAATTCAACTCATGGGAGGAACATGAGCAATCTGTGGTTATGGATGGCTCTTGTTAGTTGTGGAAGTCAGTTTAAGTTACAGAACAGATCCCTTTATACAGTCCATAGCTAATAGCTAATACATTACATTCAGTCATTTAGCATTTAGCAGTACCTGTAGGTTGTGCTGTCGGAGGAGCACAGTAATCCCAAAGCAGGTCCCGGTCAAAGTTGTGCGTGAGAGAACACCTTGGACAAACAAACAAACAAATTCCTGTTATGCAGGTTCATTGGATCGAGGAATGAAACATCACTTAACGCTTTCACTCACCCTGATAGGAAACCCCAAATAAACTAAAATTATCTGTTTAATGTAAGTTACATGTGGGTTGAAAATTAATAATGTTTCTTTGGTTTTGCGGGAGTGGTGGAAACCTCTTGAAAAAACAAACCTCATAACAGGTTCATGCCGTAAGTTTGGTAATGTCATAAAGTCATTAGTCATTCATCACATCAACTCTGTATACATCTGTCCACACCCAGGAAAGGTAATCACTTGGATTTCTAAACTCCATGACAACACAGATCAACAAGGAAAGACTGACATATTCCAAAAGCAGCAGATACTGACACACACACACAAACACCCAAAGAATGAGCCAGCACCAGAATTAGCTGTTTCTTCGTCACTGTGTGGAAAAGGGTGAGGACACCAAGAGCTATACTGAATTACGAATAAGATGTTGATTCTTGCAGACACCCACTCCTCCAATCATAGCCAAAGTTTGAAGTGGATCCGTTCCACAGTACCACACAAACAACTTTGTTCAAAAGTATTTGGGTTTTTTACTCAAATTGAAAGCCAGTGACAGAGTTGTAGCGCTACAATCGCATTTGATCAAACACTGCAAACTAAAAAACTGAACTGCCATTTATACAAGTACTATGAAATCCCATTTTCTAAATTAATGGTAATAAATATTGGTTACATGGTTGTATTCAGGCATAACAGTTCATAAATAAATGCGCAAGTACTGTTGGCACTAAGTGTGTCATTGGATGTGTATGAGAGAAACACAGAAAGGATTTTGAATATTAACATTAATGTCATAGCACTGAAGAACATAGTGTGCAGTGAGATACTGTGCGCAACGTGTGTGTTGATACAGACCTTCGTGTCAATAGACATTTCACTTGGAGTAATAGTAAATCGTATAAATATTGTTCTGTGTGTGTGTGGTGAGGGGATGTGTTTGTGTGATCAAAACACTAGATGCCACAGTAGCTCAGGAACAAGAATCAGACGGAACTCACCAGGGTCTGGAGGAAGTCTTGTTAATACAGTGATGATGAATACTCCCACCCTGGCGAAATGGAAATGTACATTCTTTCCCCTTTACAGTAAGGACTGGGGGGGAATATTAGGATAAGGATTAGGCCTACATATGTGTTCAAGAGCACTCAAGTGTCCAAAATATCTCCTTGTTTTAAGGGATGTTGAAAAGTGACAGTTATCTTTGGTTTTATCATGCATTACCAAAGCTACAGTAGGCATTCATTTAGACTGAAATGGGACTTAAACAATAACAGTTTAAAGCAAATGTACTTTTAATATATAAAATATAATGTTTGCCTCGAACTCAATGAATCCTTATATTTCATCACTGGTTCCAGCCTGGACCTATCAAGTTCTATTACTATGAAGAGGCCCAGTGCAGGGAAAGCTTGACAGCAACGTAAGGGCTTCGCACGCACATATTGATGGGCCTTATGAATACATTTCGGGAGGGAGAATGGTAAAATATCTTATATGGTGGGTAAAGTCTAATTTACCTTTATGACTATCCATGTTGGCATATCTCGTGCTGACGGTTTCATATCCTGGTGGTATCAATCGCTGAAAATAAAGTTACATTGGTGAACACATTGTCGCTGCCACACAATGTCTATTCGCATGTGCACCAATTGAACTGTCTGTTAAAACTACTTACCGTCCGTGCACTCATAACACAAGGTAGTAAAAGTAACATAATGTGTGCCATCATAACAATCCGGTATTGTATTCGTTTCCAAGTGGAGTTAATATCCTGGTAAGAATTGTACGTTGTCAAGTTACAGCT
Organism: Protosalanx chinensis; assembly: GCA_030340685.1. Taxonomy (NCBI): domain Eukaryota; kingdom Metazoa; phylum Chordata; class Actinopteri; order Osmeriformes; family Salangidae; genus Protosalanx; species Protosalanx chinensis. The sequence continues at coordinate 1,296,725 of CM059341.1, read as the reverse complement.
GTCAACTCCCCGATTCTCAGACTGGTATTGGTCATGGAGAACGTGGGAAATCCAACAAGAAGGATCCTGTCCCCAGAAGTGTCAAACTGTGTTAAGTAAAACAATTGCGTCATGAATGACTATCTCGTTTTGTCCCTCGCTACACCCCAAAACTTTTTTTTTCCTCCAAGAAGGTATGAGGAGCGAGCTACGTACTAGGATCCACGTTTATTAAAGAGCCGAAGTGTTTGATGTCATGGAAAGAAACGTTTAAGGAGGGTGGGCGATGATGATGCGATATTTCTCCTACGGTCTTCGCTCACTGGAGCTGGTCATCGAGCGCTTTTTGTAGTTGTAAACATTCCAAGTGCGGCGTGTTGTGGCAAGATTTGCTACTCTCCATTATTACCCGGTCTCTCATTTTCACCCTCAATAGATGCCGTGGGAAGAGACAGTAAAGCTCTGTTTTCACTAGACAGGACATCACTTTAAGAGGTGCAAAATGAGACCCATCCTGTTAAAACAAGTATTCACTTATTTATGATACCGTTAATTATTGACGATTCTGGCCGCCTCAGGTAGACCAAAGGGTAGAAAAGAAAGAATGGAATGTGACATTATAGGCAAATAAATCTGTGGGCAAATATAAGTGTGCCCAGTGCCCACCATTAAATACAAGCTACCCCCTACCACACTGCCACTTGCAGAATTGAATAAGACATGATTTTATTGAGTGAAATTTAAACAACCAAACATGAAGCCAGAACACATTAGAAATTACAGACCAGCCATCATTTTGAGTTCACCATTAAATAAAGGAAGAAATACAACTAATGTTACCGTGAGTTCTCTCCGGACACCGTCCAAAGACATGCATGTAGTAGGTTAATTGGACATTGCCCCTAGTGTATGACTTTGTGAGCGAATGGTTGTCTCTATATTGTCTGTCACTGTCTGTGTGATAGCCCTGCGACTAGTTGGCCCCAGTCAAGGGTGTACCCCGCCTAAGGCCCGAAAGTAACTGGGACAGGCTCCAGTCATTCCCTGACGGGAATAAACGGCACCGCTAATAAGCGGTAAATAATGAATGAATGAACAATTAATGTTAGGGAACGATCTATAAAGTGGCAATGCTATGAGATTTTAAAGTTCTTTCTATGAATTGTCCTTTACTGTTCATGGAATGGGTCACTGCTGAAAGACCAAACTCACCATGAGTGTTGACTAAGTGTCACTATTGTAAAAATGAATTATTGATGCATAACTACCTTGTACCAGCAGCTAAACGTGAACCAGAATATGTTATAAAGCACAATATCTATCACCATGACAGTTTTGTTTTGAACTGAAAATCATAATCAAATGTTTCTTCTTCAATGAAATGTCCACATAATTTTCTGGGATTATCTTTTCCACGTTGAGGACAAGGAGCATGGAAACCGCAGGCAAGGAACTGCCCGGATCAGACGATGGTCGCTTTGTAAATGTCCGTCTGGGAGTCCTTTCCCTCGGGTTGATTTCGGACGCTGTGGGGCATCTGGGAGTTCTTCATCTTGCTCTGGCACTGCCGGAGCTCGGCAGCATAGCCCTGAAAGCTGAGGCTGAGCTCTGAGTCCTCTCCCTGCGCTTGCCCGGGCCTCTCTTTTGCCCCTTCTTCCAGACAAACTCCCTCAACGTCCATCACCTCGGTGGCTGTCTGCGAGGGGAGGGCTCCCAGGGATGGGGGCCTCTTGTAGGCCGTTGGTGGGCCTCCTTTGGGAGTGCTATCACCTGTTCCACCCTCTGTATATGAAAGAGATAAGACAGCAGACCGTTAGGAGATGCGTTTTTAGGTTCAAAGTCTTTCCTAAGGTATGCTGAAGTCTTTGATTATGGAGATAAGTATCTAACTCCAGCTGTGAGACATTAACTGCATAGACTGTGACAAACATCATGAATTTAGTGAAGGATTTCTCCAGCAGGGTGGCTTCAAGATGGCTCTAAACAACAGAAACGGCCCTTCACATTTCTAAGATAAATAACCAATGCATTTAAGAGATCATATCATTTCTGTAAAGCAGGTTCCTACGTCACTGAATGCTGCCAGCTGTTGGATCTTAGATGGCCTTTTTTGGTCATAGGGCAAATTGTGAAGGTGAGGTGGAGGAGACACCGAGGGGGGGGGGGGGGGGGAGGGAGGTGAGGGGGGGTGAGGGGGGCTGACCTAATGCGGAGGAAAGTGCTAAATGTGTTAATCACCACTGACACCTCTCTAGTGGGCGTCTGTGAGCAAACACAAGGGCCAAAGCTGCATTTCTTGACACAGTGACCATATATTTCCGATGACAGTGAAAACTCTGGTTCCTCCAGAATCTGGTCCCTCTGAACTCCTCCAGTGGTGATTCATCTCTTTTTGTAAACACAACTGCGTGTGCGGGATCGTGTGCTTAATAAGATTGGCATGGTGTTCTTCACAGCAGTAATGTCTGCTGGTTCCTGGGTACTGTTATCCCCGGTGGACATGTTCTCCCCAGGCTTGTGGGTGACTAGGTAGGTGTCATCTCACAGGTCTTTCTGTGTGGAGTTATCATGTTTTTCCTGTGCTCAGATGGGTTGCCTCCACAAACTAAACCCTACATAGTAGGTTTCAGAGGTAGTCATCTGGACACTGCACCCATCCAGGAGCCATTCTCAATCAGAGAAAATAGTTTTTTTTCTCATTGTTGGGTTAGGGTTATGGGTGACTGGAGCACACAGTGGACTGGGGCCAGCTAGTTGCAGGGTAACAACCAGAGACAACCATTCTCTCTCACATTCATTCACTAGGGGGAAGTTGGAGTGTCTCAGTTGAGGACATGACTTCTACGTTTCAAACCCAGAGAACTAATATCCTCTGGTGGACAGCAGTGTGTGTGTGTTGCCTCAGTGCTCCATACAACGTACAAGAAAACTTCTTCTAAATGGGGAATTTGCAAGGGGGACGTTCGTCATCTTGGCAGAGGTTGTTAGGTCTATGGGCAGTCTTCCCACGGAACATATTGGTTCATCAATTGGCCGTGGCAACCGCCTCAGACAGACCAGGTGTCTCCACGGCCAGTTTGGACCCAGTAGTTGTAGTTGACCCAGAGAGACTGGGTTCTGCCTGAAGGCCTCTTGGGCAGCCAGATCAAAATCAATTAAAATTTATTTGTTCAGCCCTTTTTACAAGCAATGTCACAGAGAGCATCACATATGCCCATAGAACTGCCCCACAACCAACCTAAGCCCTCAAGGAAGACAAGTATAAACTCCCAAAAAAGAAACTCACTAGAGGAGAAAAAAGTGGAAGAAACCTTGGGAGGAGCAATTCCGTCAGGGATCATCTCCTCATACAGATGGACGATAAGAACGTTCAGGGTCACTCGGACCAAGCTTTCCCATTGGTCAGTGAAACTGAGTAAAGAAAAGGGGAAGTCAAGTGGCTGAGTGGGTGTCGAGCTAGTGATCTGGTCGCCATTTCGAGTCCCAGCTGAGGGAACATGACGTTGTGTCCTTGGGCAAGGTACTTCCACCTTCTTGCAGGGGAATGCCCCTGTACTTGCAGTACGTTGCTCTGGATAACATTGTCTGCTAAATTACTAAATGTAAAAGAATTAAATGAGCCAGGGAGGGTTGCGGTAGTTAGAGAAACACGGTCCCTCAGGTTCACTAAAATAAACAGATGGAAATTTGCATGTGGATATCATCTTAAAAGTAAATACTGTGTGTGGAGATATTAAATTTGAATTATATTGATTGGGCTGAATCATCGGTCCTTCACAAAAACATTAAACCTGAGTTGATGCTTAATGAAACTCCATTTAATGATGATTGGACTCACTGCATGCATATAAAGATCAATGGGGGGAATAATCACTAGGCAATGATGTACAATTAGTAAAGATATATTTTCCAGTCTTCTGAAATCTATGAAATTAACATATTCATGCCAAAACACTGATCAGTAAATCCAATCACGTCTGGACGCTGAAGAAGATGGTCAGAATGGGATTTAGTGATTTAGCTATATTTTATCACCCTCTAGTGGCCGGTGTTAACTATATTTGTATTTATGCTGTGGTTATGTATGTACATAATTGGAATATATATAAAAATAACAATAATAACAACAAAAATAAAGACAACCAGAAAGAGAAATACTTTGTGCAAAGTATCCATTTGCTACCAGATTACTATGAAGAATCAAGACAACCTCAGAATACTTTTAATGTTATTTTTATGTGCACATTGAAGTGACACTAATGGGTTAATTATCTGGAGGTGTGTTGCCATTTCAATCTATATTCAAATACACTTTTATAAAAAATTACAAAGGAAAATCCTGAAAGGAAAATCAGTGTCTGCCAAAGTTAATTGATCATGTTTGCCTCTACTTTGAACGTAACTATTGGACATTCTCTGTCCAGTAGATGGTAGCAGTCATGACAAGTCAGAACAGCAGTCAGAGATGCTCAGTACCAACAACAACAAAAATGGCCCTGCATGTGGTAGGCAATAATCCTACCACTGAACCACTGGTGCAAGGATGCAGAGTAGAAAAAAATTGGTGCTGCCAATAATGAACACAACTCCAGTGTGCTTTCAGAATGAAAACACCATTGTGTGATCAACTCAGACACGTTTATTATTGTGCCACTGTGCCTGAAATAATTGATGAACTGCTGTGTATATTTGTGTCCTGTGAAGGTCAAGGGTAATTATACCGTATTATGACCTCATGGGACTATTTTCTTGCTGTGCCCCGCATGCTCTCTAAATGCCATACCGGTAGGACCACGGAGCACAGTCGAGTGCAGTAAACAAAGACGCAGCTTTTGAAACATAATCGCAGTTCTATTTTCGTAGCATGAGATGCACACACACACAAAGAAAAAAACAACAATAGCCAATAGCCTTTATCTATAGCTCGGCAAACACGTGTAAGGTGAATCCCGTTACCATGGTTTCCGATGTGGAGGGATCGGGGTGATGTGCTTAGCAACCACAGCGGACGAGCAGTGCGACGCAGGGAGGATTCTTCTTTCTCATATCATCTTGAGCACATATAATCACCACACGAATATCTATTGACATAGGCTGCAGACGTACGGGCCAGGGATGACCATGTTTGGTCGTTCTGCGATTAACCTGTGTACTTCGAAGTCTGCCTTCGTCAGTAGGAGCTGAGGTACAAAGGAGAGTGTGATGATGCAGTTCGAGCTACCTGGGGAACTTCGTTCTTTGAATAGCGGGTACACACAGCTTCAAACCAGGCAGATGCACGAGGCATCTTTTACGTACGGTACTCCTTTTACGTATTGAGTGCTGTAACTGTACCTGGCTGTTGCGAATGGAGATTTCTCCATTGCGAGACTAATAAAGGATTATTTTATCTTTGAAAGTTGAGATTCAAAAGCGCTGTTATCGTGTTCTGAACCCCAGCAATTCCACAACAACAAAACAAGCACTACCCCTTTCGGGCGTGTGTATCTTGCGACTGCGTTTGCGTCGCCACAACACTCTACAGTTGCCTGGATTTTCCCAGTAGTTAGCGCTCATTGCGTTCAGAAGACGCTCTCCAATCCCTCTACGGCTACGATGTTCACCTTGGGCTACACTCCAACTTAAAGCGTGGGGGTGTTGGTGGAGTTGGGTGGGGAGCGGGGGGCGAGCAGACTGAGAATGAGATCCATCTGTGGAACAGATAACGATCTGAGTTCCGCAGAGCGAGCCCAGGGCCCAGGGGCACGTTGCCGAGAGGTGAAGCCGTGAGCCGGTGTTGTGCCGAATTCACACTCCCTGCCGATATCCGACTCCCCTGTGTTCTGTGTACCTTTCATACCCGTTGGTAGGCCCACTGTTCAGATCAAATTGAACCAGAACGTTATTGAGTCTTTTAAAGCAAAACAAAAAATACAAATTAAAATTAAAAACCCCATAGCATGTTATATGTATTGCAATTCTAAACAATAACAATTTAAATGCCTCATATTATTGTTGTTAATTCATCACTGTTAGAACACAACTAGATGTTGTCTTAAAGGACTCAAATAAAGAACTATTCATTCAGTAAGAACAGCTAAACACATGCTTAAATGGTTACAAAGTGAAGAGAAACAAAAGAGTAGCAGCAATGCAGAAGCAGCGTTAACAAGCAGGGGACTCCAACATCATCAAGGAGTGGGAATTCGGCACAACAGCAGAATGCAACACAGACTAGACAAAATAACACAGTCACAATTAGCAGGAACACAAGGCAGGCAAGACGCATGCACGTATTACACATAAACTCTCACAAAACTTACAAACAATACAGGGACAACAAACAGCCACAAGTAGACGAACAATCGTGGGCTTCCGGGAAAAGTTAGAGGTGTACAAGAAGGCAGGATGAGGCGAAAGAGAGGGAGGGAGCGTGTGGGAGAATGGAAGAAGGGAAAGGCATGGGAGCGGGGGAGTGAAGGAGGACAAATGTTTGAGAAGACAGACGGTGTGATTTCAGTTCTAACATTTATTACATCCAGTCAAACACAGATACAGAATTAATTGGCATGATTGTCTATAAAAAAGGCATCTACAAAGAGGGGAGGGGAATGATCTAGAATAGAGAATGACGTGCAATTCAACAATGTCCCCCTTTCCCAAAGGAGCTTATTAGTGGGCGGACCGCGCAATTATCACCTCCGTTTGAACATCTGACACAGATAGACACTGTTGAATTGCACTTGATGAGGAGGGCAGGAGGGAGTGAAACACGGCATTTTTTATGAAAGAAATGAAAGTACAGGCAAGTTAGGACAATCATAATATTTTCAAATTAACACTTTCAGCACTCTTAAAAAAATTATTGCACACTCTTAATGCTGACGGACAACCTTCACAGGAATGAAAGCGGCCACTCTAACGTGGAAACCCTTCTTAAGTATGATATTTCAGGTTAAATTATTGTTTAGGTTATGAATTCGTCACAGCCCTCACATTATGTGGGGGGGGGTTGTCTGTCACATCTAAATCCTCACAAGTTTACGTGGACCAACGTCCTTAAGCTCTTCAAGGTGAACCATTAAAGAAGCCAAATTATGTTGTACATCCCATTGCGTGAGAATAACATAAAAGTAAATGTACCTCATTTCCATTTATACATCATCATATACAGTCTCAAAGTAATCGAATACAAAAATAATCTGAAGTGATGACCGGATTGCTTTTTTCATAAAAAAATTTGTCAAGAATAGAAAATGATCAGTGAATGAAGAATTATGTTTCATTGTAAAGTGCATCAGAGACAATGTAGAAGGAGTTGTTGGAAATGGGTCAAAGCCCCCACATTCACACACACACACACCAACACCTCACACCGTGGAAATACCTGAGGGGGGCTTTCCATCGCAAATAGCTGCCTGCGAGTGTGAGCAGGGCGACGGGGGGGTGAAGTTGGCCTCGGCCAAGCTGACCTCCAGGGAGGGTGGTGGTGCGGGCGACGGAGGGAGTAGGGTGCTGTTGGGGCTGCTGATGTCGCCCTCCCCCACCAGGGTCAGGTCGGCGTGGGTGTCCTCCTCCAGCGTCCTGAGCAGAAGCCCCGCCCGGGGCTCTGAGGGTCGGGGGATGGGCGACAGGCCGCCACCGAAGGGGCCGTGGTGGTGTCGGGGCAGGGGCAACAGCGCCCGGCGCCCCCCTGAGTGTCCATAGCTTCCAGAGCCGAGGGAGGAATCCAGGCTCTCGGAGCGGAGGTTGGAGTTGAGGGGGCCCCGGGCGGCCCCGCTTAGCCCGTTCTCCCGGCCCACCCCCTGGGGCTGTTTGAGGGCTGTGGGGGTGGAGCAGGCCAGGGAGGCGGAGGAGGGGGGAGGGGCCAGACGGAGGAAGTCAGGTAAAACGAGGTCCTCTTTGGAAAGGAGGCCTCTCTGGTCGTTGGCTCGGCAACTCTGCGCGCGGCTCAGCAGCTCAAAGAATTCTGTTGCGTAAAAAAACATTTCACATTTCGTCCTGTTGGACTAGCCAAACATCCCACTGAGCAGGTGGAAGAGGATTAGACAGTGACACATGCAAAGCTTCTCACTTGCCAGGCAAATAAAAAAAACTATTTTGGAGCCGCAGGAAAGGATAAAATTTGCGATGAGGCTGAAGAAAGAGAGGAGGGGCCATTACCTTCCGCTTCGTCTATATTAATCTTTTTCTGCTTTCGCTTGTCCGCAGGGAGGGACGCGTCGGGTCCACTTGCTCTCAGAGACAAGTCCTTTCCTGACGGCCTCTCATCTCCCTGCAGACGCAACAATAACAAAAGCACTCTGTTAAGGGTGTGGGAGGTGGTGGTGTGCGGTTGTGTGTGGGGGTGGGAGGTATCTGCACGCGAGAACGACGGCACGGACAGACACACACTCTGTTGCTAAGGATGTCGCCTGGGATGATTTGACAGGGGGTGGGTGGGGTGGGGGTGACGCCAAGAATGGAATCCGACGAATGAAAACGCTGGAAGCGTGACGTATCGCAAACTTTCTGCAACGGCGCAAGCGCGACCTGGAGGTGAGCCGGAACCGATGCTCCACTTGCAAAAAGGTGAGGTTGTTAAAAGCCAGCAGCCGAAGAGCAGAACAGACAGAGCAAAGCCCCCTAAAGTTGGCTGAATGTTAACAGTGCTGCTTGGCAATACATGAGTCCAGAGAGGGGAGTCAACAAGGAAAATCCACAGATTCCCCCCCCCATTCAGACAGTCCTCGTGAGAATAAATAAAGAGATGGTTGAAATGGAAGCGGACAAGAAATCCTTACTGTTGCCGATTGACTTCTGCTGGCCAGGGTTGGTGCATGGCTTTTTGAGGAGCCCGCCTTTGACTTGTCTACAGAAGGAGAGAAAGCGAGCGAGACATAGGCAGAGAGAAGGGAAGCGAGAGGGAGAAAGATACAGGCAGAGAGAAAAAAGGATACATAAGGAAAGAGAGACAGAGAAAGGATAGAAGAGACAGAGAGAAATAGAGAAAGACAGATAGAAAGACAGACAGAGAGACAGACAGAGAGAAAGAAGGATAGGAGGAAGAGAGACAGTCAGAGATAAAGAAGATGAGCGGGGAAGACACAGGCAGAGAGGAAGAAGGAAAGGGAGGAGGAGCGAGAGTGCAAGTTTTACTTGAATGCAAGTTTAAGCCATTTTACATAACCTCCTACATTTTGTCATCTTGGTTTACCAGTGGAGGGAAACAGGACATTGATTACAAGCTTGGGTGAATTCCTGGAAGCAGATGTATGAGCGACCAAAGGTCACTAGCCAAGGAGTGGAACCAGACGGGCCCTCTTATCTGGAGGCCGTTTCAAGCGAGTCAGTGGGGTCCGCATGGTATTTTCAGGGACACTTGAACCTTCTAGTTTTTTTTATTGTTATCTATCTTCCTTTTATACTTCAGATTTCGTTTCTAAATGACTGACCTCATCTGTGTCTTGACGTGTGTTTTGAGGTTTGGTAGTCTTACCTTTGCCTGAGGCTGCCTCGACCTTGTCCAGCACCACTCGCAGGCCGTCCAGGCTGGAGATAGGAGCCCCGAGGTCTAGGGGCTGCGTTTCTCCACTCTGCAGAAACAAAACAGACACATTTCAGCCTGTTGGTTGATTACCCTCCATTCAGTATTCTAAAGTAATATGCCAATGCAGCATATTGACAAAGCTACCACAGAATGGTAGCAGTGAGATATATGCTAAATATCTTCTGTTAAATGTTAAATTAATACATTTTAAGATACTATATATATATAATCGTTTAAGGCTTGTGTTGTGGTTTAAAAGTAAATGTAAATCCTAGCACGCTGTGAATAGGTAAATGCGCCTTTGCAATGATGGATATTGCGAGCCCTTGCTCCATGTCCAACGTGGCTTTCAACTTAGGCCAACACCGCGAGCTGCGTAATGCCTAGAAGCCAAGCACCCAAAATAAACTAGCTGGCAAGGGTTTGGGGGGGAAAGGGGCGGAGCCTTCCCTCTCTGCCACATGTTTGAGGAGCGTCGTCATTCTTAATTATAGCCCTCCCTCCATCTATCTTCATCCAGCTGAGTCACAACAGGCTTAACCACTAGGCAGCGTTGGAAAAGGATGCGGTTCTCTCTCTTGAGGCCAACAAGCCCAAGCTCCGCCCCGGTCCTGCCCAACAAAGGTGCTGCCATTTTGAAAGCACAGGGCGCCGGCAGAAACGTACTATGGTGGCGACCAGATCGCAGAGCTGTAGGCCGTATTTTGCCACGACGGGGCGCAAGACCTCGGTGACCGGTTTCGTAGGTTTGGCTTTGAGGCCCACGGAGCGATTAATGGGAACCAGATCCAATCTGAAGAGAGAAGAAGGGGAAAGCAGACGAACAAAGATGTCGGTTTTGAGGGAGAAACACATTGACTGAGTTGAAAACTAATACCGCACAAGGAAATCTCACTGTGCAACATACGTGAAATAAGCAGTATTTGCTGTAGGTAACTACATACACAGACAGTAATGGTATGTCAGAATAGGTTTTTTATTCTCCACGTAATTTGCACAAACATGGAATTTACTGTGGCAGGATGGTGCAAACAATGACAATATGCAGAACTTCTTGTATTCTTTGTCTATATGTATCATATCTGCAGTGTATTTTTACATTGTATTCATTTGTCATTTTATTAGTATGCCACATTTATGTTCTATGTTTGCTCATTCCTGCCAAAGTGAATTCTATGTTTGTTTATCTTGCATAGCGAATGAACCCCCATTCTAATTCTGATTCTATTAAAAAAGGCAAGTACAATGAACAAACAATGTGAAAAATAAACAATCTGAAGTATAAAAGAAAGATATGAGACATTTCAATTTAAAAACTAGACGTAAACAATAGAATAGAAATATAAAAAAAAACGTTACCTGAACAAGGTGCGTCTCTCCAGTCTTAGTTCTCGCAAGCTGAGTGTATTACAGTCCTGATCCAACACCAGGGGCTATGACATACAAACAACCCCAAAATCATAAACACTTAAATCCAATGTTAGATCTTTATTCTCTCTCAATTCACGTATCTCTTTTTCCCTTGCGGTTTCTTTTTTCGAAACAAAAAACTATAACAAACAAGCACTCAAACAAACCAACTATGCGTCTTTCTCACCTTCTCCCCTCCGACCAGGAAGAGGTCGACGGCGGCCATGTTGATGTGCAGGCTATGGCAGAGGTCGTGGAGGACCTCCCTGATAGAGGCCCCCGGCCGCAGGGCCACTGAGGAGCAGGAGCCATCTGACAAGCTCACGGTGCAGTGTTTGGGTGGGCACTCCCTGACCCGGTCCCACGGCACCAGCGAGTGCCGGTTGTCAGCCTGAGGTGGACAGCGAGAGGTGGACGGGTTGAGAAGCAGACATGCAACTGACTCGAGTTTTGTGCGTCAGCAAGCCAGCAGCTCCATGACAAATCCCTCTATCTTCAAACCCTTCAGCCTCATTTCCCAACCCAATCATTTATTAGGGAACGTACTTCAAATCCCTCTCTCTCTCTCTCTCTCTCTCTGACACTGTATTTCATTCATTTCCCCCCCCAACATGAAAAGTCAAGGGGGTTTTCGACAAACAAATGACGCCTTTGACAGATCTGTTCGAGAGCAGAGCTATCTTGGTTCCCGTGTTGCCATGGTGACCTTGGCCGGCAGGATCTTACCTCGATCTTGCCCGCTGAGAGGGAGGTGGCCAGCTCCATGCTGGCTCCTGACGAAAGGGAGCCCTGTGATTCCCTCCTGCCATTACTACCCCAGAAGTCTGCATTACAAGAAAACAGATGTAAGGGAAATTGCCACGTTGGGGCCAAGGCAAGAAGAAGTTTGTACCATTAGTACCATTCGTTCAGTTCCTGCTTCATACAACCCACTTAATTCAGGGTGAAACTGATACGCTTTGGTCTATTCATGTTTAGCCTAAATATGAGATGATTAGAGAATATTGTTTAGGGGGAAAAGGTTTTTTTTCTTCCTCACCAAGATTGATTTCCCCAATGTCCTTCTTCTTTGGTCCCTTCCCAAAGCTTCTGTTTCTGGACCAGGAGAAGAAGATGCCTCGTTTCTTATCAGCGCTCTCATCTTTGGAGTCCTCCGTCAGAGACCTCCCTGACCGGTGCTTCCTTCCATCCTAAGGACCCCAGAAGACCCGTGGTTCAACCAACACTGTACACTGGGACGAAATCCTGGGAGCCATTTTGAACACTTCTTCAATCTTAAAAAAAGGTTGTGTCTTGCTGACATAAAAATCTCAACAAAACTCTTAAGGCATGACATAAACATCTCAAGGTGTGAGACAAAAATCGTAAGGCGTGAGACAAACATCTCAAGGCATGAGACCATATCAACGTGGAGATGTTTGACTCTGTGGTCTCCACGCCCAGTCCAAAGTCTCGGTGGAAAGGCGCCTGTCTACCTTTTTAGGTGTGGAGAGGTTCGATCGATCGGAGCTGGCGCTGTGCTTGGAGGGGGCAGGGCTGCAGGGGATTTGGTAAGGGTCGGGCAGCGACCGTCCCTCCACCTCGGCCAGCATGCACTCCTGGTACAGCGAGGACTTGAGGAACCTGGAGTAGCTGTCAAACTTCATCAGGTTAAAGATCTACAGAGAAGGAGACAGTGAGACAGGGGGGGATAGTGGGATGATGGAAAAGGGAGATGGGAAATGGAAAAGGGAGAAAAACCGAGCAGACCGGGACAAATAATGGGAGGAGGAAAGAGGTGATGGGAAGATGAGAGAGGGAACAGGAAAGAGAGAGGTCTGGTGTTAATACATGGAAATAAACTATTTTGACAGGTATTATGACAGATGTCATACCTGTTGGGATTCTGTTATGATTGACAAATTAAGAGACGTTACAGGTTAGTGTGTACGAACAGCTGGTTAAAAAACTATAATAATGCACATCACAGAACAACTCAAGACTCAAAAGAACCCAATCGATTCCGTTGTGACCCAAAAAGGCATCTACTGCCACAGTCATGGATGTGATAATAATAAAACATAATACCGTATTTTTTGGACTATAGGGCGCACTTAAAAGCCTTTATTTTTCTCAAAAAACGACACTGCGCCTTATAATCCGAAGCGCCTTATATATGGATTAATTCTTTTATTTACAGACCTCTAAGCGATTTTTGTGTGGTACAAGGCGCTCACGGTACTAAATCAAAATGTTTTTGTACGACTTTGGTAAACTACAAAGCTGCACCGCTTGCAGCATTACGGCTACCGTAGCCAGGAGTGTCGCAGAGTAATACATACTGTGCTTCACCATAATATTATTCGACTGATTTATCTGACTGTTTTTCCCCCGCTTAATGCGCCTTATAGTCCGGTGCGCTTTATATATGAAAAAAGATCGAAAATAGACCATTCATTGACACTGCGCCTTATAATCCAGTGTTATATTGCTTTTCACAACACTCAGAGACATTTAGTAATTTTTGAGCAGGCGCTCTTATCTTATTATTATTATTTTTAACCATTATTTACACACGGCACATAGCCCCTCCCACCTGCAGCTGCTGAGTACTGAACATGTCCGGCCAAGGGGAGGTGAGGACGTCGTCCGCCAGCTGGGCCTGGCTGTCTATGTTGACCGGCGTTGTGGCCTTGCTGGACAAGAAGCTGTTGTAGATTTCCCCTGCCCGCTGGGAGAGCTGGAGAGAGGAAAAAATATGTTAGTCCAAAACCAAACATTACCGCAAAACCCAATCCTAAGAAGGAGTAGGAGATGGGGTTACATATACGTGATAAAGGATATTGAGGATTTTTTATCCGAGACAGGCCCACCTTGCTAAAAGATTGAGGAGCGCCATCCTAATGCTTTGAAGAGACTACTTTGACCGCAGTAATGAGGAGGGGAGTTTGACATTTCTTCTATGGTTTTCTCATCATTTGTGGGGGTCCTTACCTGCTTTTTGTCTGTTGCTGGTACATGACTGAAGTACTCGCAGGCCTGCCAGAACAAGATATTCTCCTCGCTGAATTCCTTCTTGAGGAATTCCTGGGGATTCAAAAAGTATGTTTCCATTAGCCCTATTTTGATTGTTGGTTCATCTGACAAATTAAGGCAAATTTCACAACCACACAATGCTAGGTTACGCAGATAGCGGCATTCGATTCTAGCAGTAATGTCACACATTCTGCTCTGGATTTCCTCAAACAAAATAAAGAATGAGAGAAATAAGAGAAAGAGTGAGTTTGACTTTCAAGTTGTGTCAGGCTAGTAATCAGAGAGTACCCGGTTCGAACCCCTGAGGTGCCAACATCACATTGTGTCCTTGGGCAAGGTATTTCAACCTACTTGCCTCGAATATCCCTGTACTTGCTGTAAGTCGCTCTGGATAAAAGCGTCTGCTAAATGACTAATTGTAAGTAGATTTGTTTTTGTTTTGTTCACGTCTTTCGCCTCACACTCCCAGCGACTTAAGAACTGAAACGGAATTGCCTCTGGTGGCTGCTGCTTACCGAGAAATACCGAACCCCCAGGGGGTCCTGGAGCAGGCGTTCAAAGCAGGCTGCCCAGCTGGCCACACGGCGCTCCGACAGCCTGCGGTGGGCGCCGGCGCCCTGCAGACTCCCGTTACTGTTCAGGCTGCTTTGACTGCAGCAGCCCTGCAGCTGTACACCACCACTGTAGTCTGGGGAGAGGACAGAGGGAAGACGGAGGGAGAGGAACGAGATGTGGAGGTTATCACTGGCAGACTGGAGAGACAAAGTTTTAATCTAGAGGGGGGGGGGGGGGGGGGGGGGGGGGGCAGGCAGGAGCGCAAATGCGGAAGAGCGTGAGAGAGGAGAAACAGAGAGTGCTTGATATCAGACAGAGAAAGAGTTAAAGGTGGAGAAAGTTGTTAGTTCTGAGAAGCTAAAAAGACTATGGAGGGGTGGAAAGAACGTGGGTAGACAGAACGGAGAGGTGTTAGGGGGTGTGGAAAAACAGGGATGGACGGAGAAGGGGGGGGAGTGACCGACCCCACTGGGTATGCTACAACCCATGACCTCCTGACCAGTAGAAACACAGCGCTGGGGCACAAATTTAAGACGAGGAGGAACATTCAGGAAGGTTCAAGAGAGTGGGTGGACGGAGGACAGACGAAACCAGCGACAAGCGGAACAGTGACAATAACACGGTAATTATCTGAAATAGGCTATGAAATTGAAGCCTTGCGTAATATTCCTCGTCAGTCAAAGAGGTGGGGGGGGTCACTGTGGTCGAAAGGCGGGGGGCAAAGAAAAGCTGTGCGGAGAATAAAGGACGCAAGGGACAGGACGTGTTCAAATGGGGAAGGGAGGGGGAGGGGAGGGCTTGAGAAGTAAAGAGAGGGAAAAGAAGGGGGGGGGTTTCAAGCACCAGGGAACAGGAACCCTGTGTACTAGCCATTAACATCCTCAGTACCTGCGATTACAACGGCAGATGGCATTTTCAAAGCTGCGTGCATCACCAAGAAAAGACAGCATGCAGGTTTGAAAAGACAACAGGGAGACAGCAAAAGGGGCTGTCACCGGAAAAGCTCTAGAACAGTTAGTGAGACATTTTTTATTTATTGTTAACCAATAAGAGTGCACGCAAAGGGTGAAAAACACAGGTTAAATCTTCGGCCAAGAGTGTGGATATTCATGGTATACAGAAGGGTAAAGAGTTGTGTATTACAAATGGGTGTAGCTTTGCTTGCATGAAATCTTACGTGACACTTCTGAAAGCTATTCATGACTGGTCGTGACAGATATTCTTGCAACACTGTGGGAAGTGTGCACTGCATCCAGTTTAACCATAACCGGTGTGTTTGAAAGCAAACTGATTCAGAGCATGAGTCATAGTCTCAAACAGAGATAAGCAGCTGCACCTCACAAAGCTAACCGGAACAATATCCTTTTTCTGTTAGCTTGAAAGTGAAGCAACACATTTTTTGGCTGGTTGCTGGGAAAGTTTTGTCTAGTCTTGGTGCAAGCTTTGTCCATTGTCTATTTGGAGGGTTCTGTGTTTGCCCGCTGTGATTTTTGGGAAGTTGGCTTGCTGCATCAAACGTATTGGGTGTCTGGACAACGTCTTTTTTAGAAGAGGATAAGCCACACTCTTCCCTAACCTCAGTGGACTCTTTAGCGTTAACAAACATGATTCAACTTCATTGTAAGGGAATACAGATGGATACAATTCTAGCCCCAGGCTCTGAAATGGCCATGGAAAGGCCCTTTGTTAAACTACTCTACCATGAATGAGTTCCCATCTTCTGTATGCTGGTATCCGTCTAGTCAACAGGGATGTTGCATGCTGTAGGAAGCATTATAAATGCACAATAAAAAGCTCACTAACAAAAACTACTTAAGTTCACAAATCAAGGCAAACGACACAATAATTACCATTGTTCCACCCCAAGACATGTTCTAGAACTAGCTGTTTAAGTTCACAAACCAAGGCAAAAGACACAATAATTACTACTGTTCCACCCCAAGACACTTACTTAAACTATCTACAAAATATTTCCTCTCGATTGTCGATTGTTTTGTCAGGCTCAGTGTGAGGCTCAGTTGGTTAATTATGTAGGTGACGTGTGTGTGCGAGGCAAATTAAGTCTTTGCCCGGTTTCCCCATTTCAGAGAAAGTCATTTGGAAGAAGCATCAAGAAAGTTTAACAAGTGAAAGTTTCGGGGCTGTACTCACCACCATCGGAGGAAGCAGCAGACTGGAAAAGAACAAAAGGAGACATGAGTGAGAAGCTGTCCTCATGACCTCTTGCTTTGACACAGGGAGCTGGCGACTGGACAGAGAGTGTCCCTCCAACCATCCCACCAATCACTGGAGAGTGTGTGTGGGTGAGTGTGAGTGTGAATGGCTGTGCTCCTGAAAAAGGGGTGGAACCTCTGGGTTTTACACAGAGCCACTAATGTATTGGTGGGTGGATCCAAGGCCACACAGCTGTTCACACCTTCAGACCCGGGTCCTCCCCTTGACTCACCACCCACACACCCCCACAAACATACAAGCACAACCAGAGATGGTATAGAAAACATGTTCTCACACACCCCACAAAGGCGTATTTAGTTCCTTCCCCCCTCCCCCCACCACCACCTTATTGGTGTCGTGAGCTGCTCTGAGCTAATCACAGGCACCCACTCAAGAGGCCATCCTTGGCAGTAACAAGCGTCTATTTGGATGCTAATTCCGGGTACGAGTGGGTTACAGGGCTATACAGGTCACATAATGAAAGCTCAATTTGGACGAGGACCCTCAAAAATTCTGTAATTTCACAGTTTGGCACAATTTCACATTTGCCGCAAGTGTCTGATTGTATGTACCACAATTTACTTGGTAGCAAATACAGTCTGAAATAAATAGTCTGAGGGGACAAATAAGAACAAACCTGTTATATTCCTTTGAAAAGGACCATCTAAAGCTGCATATAGAAGAGTGAATCAAGTGAATTTGTTTTATTCGCCATGTAAGGTTACACAGACACAGAATTTACTGTGGCAGGATGGTACAAACAAAAACATAAGATTTCTCCTCTCCAGAGAAATATAGAGAGAGGGGAAGTGGAGGTGAATTGTGGAACTCAGTCCAAGAACACCCTCTGAATCAGTGTGTTGGAGGACTCATTTGAAAGCAGAGCCTATTTTCAGATAAGCTGCCTTCTTGAGAATTGGAGGATTCTTGAATTTTCGAGGCAGATATGTCTAGACTCTTGCCAGGAGAGTGTTTGATCTCTCTGTCTCTTTGCAAAGTTTGTTTTGTAAACAATATTAGGGAACATTAAGATCTTCGAAGAAGCAAATAAACCCATGTTGTTATGTTGAGGTTGTATGCTTGATGGGCCTAGAAGGATCATTCGCTATCTTTCTTCGCTTCAGCATAATACATGTTTTTTTTTTGCAGGGTGCACTTTTAGAGAAGGTAATGGAATGAGCCATTTCTGCAGTCTCAGTGACATCTGCTTAATAGCCTCGTCTTCCAGGGGATCCATCTGGTTGGAACCAGCAGCAGACAAGATCTGTATCCCCCCTGTTCTCAGTCTGTAGACACTACCACTTCGATCTCTTTCACACTACTGGGTGCATACTACCACCCACTCGTATATAATGTGTTCACACTTATGTTCTTATATTCCTATTCTGTCTTTATGTATAGATTGTATTATTATCCATCTTCCTCTTATACCTCAGATTGTTTATTAAAAAACGGTTCATTTATCGTACTTGCCTACTTTTTTCCGTATATGTCTTAAGTTCCGTATATGTTTATTGTTGGCACCATCCTGCCAC
Organism: Protosalanx chinensis; assembly: GCA_030340685.1. Taxonomy (NCBI): domain Eukaryota; kingdom Metazoa; phylum Chordata; class Actinopteri; order Osmeriformes; family Salangidae; genus Protosalanx; species Protosalanx chinensis. The sequence continues at coordinate 1,278,509 of CM059341.1, read as the reverse complement.
AGTAAATTCTGTGTTTCTGCACCTTACATGGAGAATATAAAAACCCATTCTGATTCTGATTTGGGTACGGTTAGTATACGGTCATATGCTCCTCCATGGTCCGGTTCCATTTTGGGTGTGTCCACATGGAAACTTTACTACAGGGTTGGTCCCTACTCGCAGACAGACGTGGGTCTTGGACCACGACCTGCATGGCCCTCTTTACGACCACAAGCGTGGTTCACTACTAAAGTGAACCAACCCTGTGGTGACTCGTGAGTTAAGTGGTTTCCATCTTATACAGTCAGCAGAGCTCAATAGAAATCCACCCACTGTTTGTTTTGAACGTCTTGAAGCAATGCTACCACCCAAAGTGCCACTACAATCAACATTTAACCAGGTGAAACTTCATCGAGATGGATATGCTACCCTTAAGTATTGTTGAGGGTAAAGGTTTTCGACAACGAATAAACTTATTGGAACCAGCATATTACATTCCGTCACAACGTAACGAGCCAAATTAATTTTCAGTTGTTGCTAATCTCTCACACTCTCTAAACTTAAGTTCATTTTACTTATCAGACTCTGTGCCATGTTATACATTTTTGGTTACTGTTTATTGTTTAACATGACTGTTTTTTAAATATTATTATTGCTTAATCCTTTGGAGAGAAAAAAATGCAAGTCAGTTGTGTTTGAGCACCAGCTTCCTAGTTGTCTGATCTGCTGCTTAGGAGTACAGAAAGAGCTGTTCATCTTGTAAAAAAGATCACACTGACGAAACACAATGTGTTTTTTCTATTTTTACTGCATTTTAATATATCTTATACATAGCACATTTTTATATAAACCATTAATGATTAATCGCAAAATCGATTGTTAATGCTACCAACGATCAATTAAGACAATTTAATCGAATGCCCATCTTAGTTCAAAGCATCATAGTTTGATAGCTCGGTATGCCTCGCTTTTTGTCTGTGTGTGTCTTTGTGTGTTTAGCTTAGTCCTGGACCACACCGACATCTGTGTACTTGTAAGCTTGTTATTGCCTCCACAGCGTGCCTTCCCCTGTTGAAAGGCTGAAGTGATGGCTGTTGTCTACACAACTGCCCTGCTGTCTTCCTCTATTCACACCTCCAGTGATACAACTCCCTCACCCCTCAACCCCCACCACCTCCCCACCCTACCACAAGAGGGGCAACATGGGTGGCTGAGAAGAAAGGGGGGCAGGGGCTTGGAGGGGATGGGGACACTAAACCTGTTGTTTATTTGGTTGAGTGAGGGCCCAACAAAGGTCACTTAATGACTCTCTTTTGACCCCGCCCCCCTAGTTTTGAGGCATCCCCCAGTTTGGACCCAGCCCCAGCAACCCTTCAAATAGAGAACCTTAAACTCTACTCTAGTATAAACAACTGTCCGATGCGGAGCACAAAGGCTTAGTAGTCACGCCGAGATTCAAGGTCAAGCCTGTAAGGCTACCATTCCATGTAAGCTTATGAACAACGCACGGCATTCCGTTGATTTATTTGTCAAACCGTTCTTTGACAAAGGCAAACCTCAGAGGTGACAGCACAAGTCACTGACGAGGTCCCATTTACCCACTGGCTGATCTAGGCTTTGGTCACCAGGCCCTTCTTAAGATGCATCATGTTAACAGTGCCTTCAATCATTTCACAAGTTGATAACGTCTCCCACAGAACTATGAAAATAAACGTTCCCCACTGTCAAGATCACCTAAGACAGCTGTTGTGAGTGGGAGAGAACCTTAGAAGGAAGAAGAGAGAGCGGGTAGGATCACGAATAAAGCCATTGATTTAGCAAACCCGGAACACTTCCCCCATCAAACAAACGAGAGTGAAACTATTCGTTGACTTACTTTGTTGCAGGGCCAGGATTTCTTGAAGGATAGTCTCTTTTTGAGACTCATTGTTCTCTGCCCTGGTGCGCTAGCAGGGAGAAGGATATGTGTGTGTGTGTAAACGCATACCTGAACACTCCCCACCCCAAAACTGCTAACCATGTCTGTACAAGTCTGGAAGAGAAATGTGATGAAGTACTGGACAGGGGAGGGTGGTGGTGGAGGGGGGGATTCCATTGCCTATACTCTGCTGCTGTTACCATGGCAAACGGCAAGGCACTACATTACGGCTTCTGCCGACATTGGCGTGAGGGACTGCAGATGAAATAAAGCATAGCTCCCTCTGCAAAATGTCCAAACCACATAACCCCCCAACCCCCCTCCATTTTTTTCCAGTTGGGGTTTTCTATGGGCATGATTTCATGGGGGTGGAGGGGACTGGACTGCAAGCAAGTTTGGAACAAATGAAAAGCTTATGGTTTTTCAGTTGTGTAGTAAGCTCAGTCAAAAATCACTCAACTTCTCGAAAAAGGTCAAGGGTTCGACAGTGAGGTTGAACTATTTACCAAAAGCCATTGGGCTGCAGAAAGGAAAGTATGTGAGATTCGCTAAAAGTAATCACACGGACTATTTCAGAAGTTTGACAAGCAGTTTCCTTCCAGTAAAAGAAAAAGATTTTGAAATGTCTGGCACTAAACTGGGTCTCAACTCGCTGCACACTCCTGCTCTCTGGCAATCTCTGGATCTGTGTGTGGACTACTTACAACCCACTCAATTTTTCTTAAGCATGGGTGGCCCATTCCAAGGTTTTCCCATAGCTAATGGACATGCCTTTTAACATTTCATTTCTTGATTATGAACATTGAATTCCTGTGACTGCCTCGCTACCTTGGAATAGACTTGTCTAGTCAACAAAAGTATGGCTGAATTTCTCAGTACCTTCTATATTTCACAGTGCATTTTAACCTGGTGTACAGCCTTACACTCTTCATACCAGGTTGTCTGTCAGGTTGTCTGTCAGGTCTTTACTGCTGTTATAGAGGCTTGACTACAAGCACTTTCTATCCTTTAGGGACATCAGGGATGTGCTAAACTGTGCGTGAAACGATGGAAATACTGTCACAGGTCAGGATCGTTCACCTCCAAACATCTGCAGCGAAACCTGTGTGGGTTTAGTTTGTGAGTTGCTGGAGTCTTTAGTTCACTTTGTTGACTTGAAGAAAGTTGAAAGGTAGGAATCCTCATGTGTGAGGGACTTTGTGTCATCTTTTCTGAGCATGCAACCAGATGTGTCCAATACAGTAGATTATGTGTTGCATGTAAAAAAAATAGCAACGTGCCATGTTAACAAGTAATGGCAAGTTCAATTCAAGTGGGGGGGACGGGGACTGCTATCTATCGCAGATGACTGATAACCCCTGAAGATAACATCAAGAAGTGCCCTTGGAAGAAACTTCCAAGCAAGGGCGTGGACTGATAAAATGAAGAGACATTTCTTCCCAAATGAAGTGAGGAGAAAAATCTTCCTCTAGAAAGATTTGACTGCAGTCAGGACAGACAATTTTCAAGTCTGAAAATAGCGTTAGGGCCAGTGGATCTGCTAGACGCATCACATTAGCCTCAATCTGATGAGCTCACAGTGCGTCTGTGTGACTGTGCGTGGGACACAGCGCGTGTGTGTGCGTGCATGTGCGTGCATGTGCGTGCAAGAGCAAAGGATCAAGGATGGTAAACAGTTTTAACATAATTAGCTTCTCCCAACTCTGTGGGCAGAGCGTAGGAGAGTATGAAAAAGAGGACGCGCCAAAGATGATCAGTTTGCACCAATTAAATTCTAAGCATGACTCATCCATAATAACATCAGCCAGCTGAGGATGCAACTTGTATCTTTTAGTTTGGTCTGTTTCAACACAAACAGATTCACAAAAGGAGTTATCACTGGTCTAAATAAGGAGGTAGCATCTTAGCGGTCAATCAGTGTCGTAAGTAATGCCTTTTACAAACAAGAGGGGCTTTTGACACCAGCCACCAATGACAGATGTGTCATCTCTTTATTTCCATGATGAGTTTATCAAGGTGGGTTCTTCCTTGGAGCTAGTAACGCTCGCCACAGATGGAGACACCTTTAATGTGTATTAATATGGGTTCTACCCATGTAATTCTGTATTATGTTTCGGACAATGGCATGTTAACTGGATTGCGTTTAGCCATGTTGCACCTGTTCAGTTTTGCATGGGTGTTGTTTTCTTGGCTGAAGACAGGTTAGCTTAATTTAGGTTTGGCAGTGATAGCAACACGAACAAGAACTAAATGTATGTCACTGCATTTCTCTCTGAACAACTATTTACCCTCCTCACTGCTGATGCCCTACTTCTTTCAGGGTCGGAGAGATGAGAAGCTAAAGCGAATTTCCAGCTAACCTTGACCGAACCAACAGCTACATTTTAACCCTGATACCGCAACACCTGCTTTATTACCTGAAGCTATGATTGCAAGTCAACGCAGCGGATGCAAATCCAGGTTAGAACTGAAGTGAGGAATCATGAGTCATAGAGTCATGAGTCCAACAAAAGTCCCGCAATATCCTGGAAACTGGTGTCTGGCGATGTAATGTGACAAAGAAGCAAATATCTCTCCTGTTACACAAGGTATGGATCCGGGAACCTCCATACCAGAGATCCTTGTTGAATGATGAGTTGAGGGCTACAGTCCTACAACCCTTTGGGGTAAGCAGTTCTGGCCACATCAGACACTAACACACCTTCATAACCCCCCCCCCCCCCCCCCCAACAGACACAAAAAAAGGGCTTTCCGACCTGAAACCTGACCCATGTAATTACTTTTTGGGTACTTCTCCCCCCTCTATTTTCCTGGCCACGAAAATAACCCAAGTACAGTGAAATTTAAGGGGTGTTTTCAACATCAGAGTTCTTCGGTGGGTTTGTTGTATGATGAGAGGGCTTTCGGATTCACTAGGGTTTCTCTGAAAACGTACACCATGTCATCACATTGAGAATGTACAATGGTCACGGCAGCTCAGTAGGATCCTACACGTCCCAAATGTATGATTGTTCCAGCCAGGGCAAGGGGATGCCGTCTAGTCCTCTGGGTATTTGGCAAGAGGACAAGTTCAGGGCAACTCTCAGTGGGTCCGAAATAGATATTTCTGGAGGGAACAGCACATGGAACAGGACAAAGTCAATATTGCTGTTTATTTATGCATTTTACGGCGAGATGTCTGCGTGACAGGGAAGTCATGTATTTGATGGAAGTGACAGAGACATATCCATCTAAGGCAAGTAGGAGTATATTTGGATTCTCCCTTACTACTTAGTTACTGTTAAGTACTGTTAAATATGCTTATCTATTCATGATCCATCCTTTCATCTGCTCAATCCGTCTGGGTAACGTGCTCAGCCTTTGTGAGTTGGAATATTAGATCAGTGGTGACGATCTAAAGGTCAGTTTTCTTTTTAACCTCGTAATGGCAAAGGGAGAGCGTGGGGGAAGGTGAAGACAGGCTCGACCTGAATTTGCATACAGGTAGTAACTTCCAACACACTGGAAAATAACAAATCTCCTATTCGGCAGCCTTGGAACAGAATTGGGTGAATCAAATCGCTTTCCAGACGATCCATGTGTAGGACTTCCAGAATGAGTCAGGACCTTGGCACAGTTCTTAGATATTCTGTGTCAACGCAAGGCCAAAAGATAGGGAGTGCATTCACTGGGTCTCTCTCTCATACCCTACTGCATCCATTGCTTGTTGCAACATGACAGCCTCTGTCATTCAATGTCAATGAAACATGGAGAACGAACAGTATCTCAGCTACTGGTGCGAAAGGAGTGAAAGGTGAGAGACAAAGATCAGCCTGATCTTGCTCTCTGTCCATGACATGTCCTGTCTAGCACACCTGATTCTAATGCGTGGACATTCTAAGGCTTCCACAGAGCTTGATAACAACCCATTCATTTGAATCAGGTGTGCTGGAACAGGGAGATAACTAAAACTGCCAGGGCAGTGACCCTCGAGGATCAGGATTGGATACCCCTAATCTACACCCTTGGTATTGGGTGGCAAACATGGTGTGAATGTGAGCAACAGTAATAGATCCTAAAGTAAATAAGATGATTGGGTTCGCCAAAGGGCTAGAATAATTTCAAAAGCCTCCATATCTGGAGACGGGAGTGGCTATCTAGACCAGTGAAAACGTTGAAAATCCAATCTTTTTGCTGTTCATCCCCATTCTTGACGGCAATGTTGACAGATGATCCCCTTGAGGTTGTACAGCGCAATGTATGATGCACTTCAAAACACCAAACCTGGCCCCACACACACACATGCTCTGACCTGACGTGGTGAAGAAAGGGATCTGTTTTGTGTGGTTATCATGGACTGATCAAAAAAGCCAATTCCGGCCAACGCAATCCTATCTGGTAGTTTTTTTTTCTTCTTTCTTTTATACTTCAGATTTATTTATATTTTTTTAATGGTTCGTTTATCGAACTTGCCTACTTAAAAAAATATATATACCCAGTTTGTGGGTAGAGAATATTTGATGCAACGGAAAAGAATCTACAGTGGAGACATTTAGTAAATGTCAGCCTGCTTGCCCATAACGGTAGCCCAAGGACACATTTTGTGAGAGCAACTGTCCACCCACACTCCTGAGCGCAGCCTGTGATGTCAGAGAGATAAAAAGCATGTCATGCTCTTGGGCTAACTGATAATCTCCAAGAACAAACCCTTCTTATTCATCTTTTCTAGGAGAAGAGTTAATAAACGGTATTTCTAATAAATAAGAAGAAATTGAAAATAACGCATTTTGTTGATACAAATACAAACATGCTTGGCCTGGGGACTAGCCCAGAACGCAGAACAAGGGGTGGACGACAACATTAGTACCTTGATGGCAAGACAAAAGCAGAACTGACTAAGAGCAAGAATGAATCACAGGAAAGAAACAGCTTGTAGGAAACCGAAAGGGGCAGCGCAAAACCACAAGCAACCACATCAAGTCTAACCTCAAAGTCCAAGCTGCATCATAGCTGGCTAAAAATAACAATTCTCAATTTTGCACGTTTGGGACTGATTCTATTTGATAACAGCATATCTCTCTTCCTGTCCAGCGCGCCTCACTCCCTCGGACAGCACTGACTAATTTCCAAAGGGCAACTCAATACAGCTCCATTCATTCAACAGCCACTAATGAATAGTTCATGAGTGGCAGACATGAGAAATTGCTCATTTCGTCATGAAACCTATTAGTATGATGTCTAATTGGAATGCAGATTGTGCTACAGTACACAAAGCGCGAAGCGGTAGGTCTGCATAGAGCAGCACAGTTTGTTATGAGCACGAGAGCCGTAGTCTAGAAGCTAACCAAAACATTCCTCTGACAGACCACACAAGCTAACCACTGAGGCAATTTCACGATAAAAAAGAGAGCCCAGAGAAAGGGACAAACATAATCTTCAACGAAAAAGAAGTAGTAGACATGATAGATACGGTTTGGAACAGAGGGATACAACGCAAAGTGATTGAGGAGGAGAGAGAGTTGATGGAGAGACTTACAGAGTTGATGATTAAACTTTGCTCCATGTATGGCGCTGTGTGCATGTGTGGCTGGCGTTCACCGCTGTTCCGCATGCCCCGTGTGTGTAAACAAGTCAATTCGCCGGCGCGCTCTGTCGAGAGTGTGTGTGCGCGTTTGCGGGAGTGAAAGCTCGAGAGGGAGGAAAGCGTGCATGAGAGAGATCCTGGATCCAGAGATCCTGACAGCTACCGGGAGTTCAAACACTCCCTCTCCCTCTATCTCTCTCTACTCCTGCCCGCTTCCTCGCTCTTGCTCCCTCCCTCTTATGCGTTGTTCCCTCCCTCCCTTCCCTTCCTCTCCCTCTCTCGTCTTTTTTTCCCTCTTCATCACTAGTGCTACACCCACGGGAGCTCTCCCAGCCCCAGGCAAGCACGCAGACCAGCGCATTTCTCCACACCTAAGTGGGGACTAGAAGCAACTGGTTCTGGGGAGAGGGGACACCGCTAAAACCTGGTGTGTGCGCGCGCATGTGTGTAAACAGACCGGGATTCTCTGTGCCAAACGTAGACACAGGAAAGCTGTAAAATTGCCCTTGCAGCTACACAGGCGTTAGCTGCAACACTGCAGCAGACACCCTCTCCATGTCAAGTCTTTCAGAAGTTCTGTCAACTGGGTTATGGTTGCTGTTTAGCATTCCGAGCGCAACCACAGACGATGAGTCGGATAGGGAATCTTGTGATGAGGAGAGAATTGCCTTGGAGTGGTGTGAGGGTGGGTGGGGAGAGGAGGAGGTTGAGAACTTCTGACAAGTGTGTCTGAATAAGCAAAGAAATAAAAAAGGGGGCACATTCTTTGACTTGCCCAAACAGCAATGAAAATGCCATGAAAGGGCTCAGCGCCCAACGGAGTAGCTCCTCTTTCTCCCTCTCGCAAGAAACAAAATATCTGCACAGACACCAGTCAACCACTGATCATGACAGCTTCTTTGCTGAAACAAAAAGTAAAGTGGGTCAAATGAGAAAGCAATAATAAAATTTTACAAAATGCTTGAAAAAGATTGCACAAGCTATGTGTCACAGGCGTCGTGCAACGTGTGTGTGTGGATGGGTGCTGCCGGCTGTATCCTTCACAGTTGGTCTGACGCACAGCACTGGCCAGAGCAAAAGCCAACAGGGTCACACGGCTGCGTATCTCTATGAATGTCCTAGCTGGGGACGGACGGTTCTGCTCCGGGGTCTAACCGCAGCAGCGGTTTCTGGGCCTTTGACGTCCCTCACGCAGTCCAGACACAGTACGGTGCTTGGGCCTTTTCACCTATGGGATACGCTCGGCTTGGAAAATATGCTTCAGAGCAGCCAGAGGAGACAAGAATAGAAGGGTGGAATTGGTGACATCGAGGCTGGATGTACACCTCCAATGTCTCTTTATGACATGCCTAGCAACAATGGAAAATGTCATCAAGCATTTAGCCCCCCCCCTTTTCTGTTTTACGATAGGCCACAGCTAAGGAAGGAGTTATTAATGATATGTGTCCGCTGAAACCTAACCTCATCCCTCCCAGCTACCCCTTGGTCCTGTGTGATGAATGACTAGATATTAGGGCTGTCAACGAATATTCTATATTCGAATATATATTCGAATAGTGTTTAAAAAACGAAATTCGAATATGAAAATGTAAAATAAATAAATAAAAAAAAAACAGCGGCAGCAGGCAAGACTGTTTGTATTTGGGACAATAATCGCGACCTTAAATTTCTTGCACAAAACTTTTAATCAACAATCAGCATTTGTTTATTGTTGTCGTTCATTTACACCGCTATGCGCAGAGCGCGACAGTGCGGGAGAGAGAAAGAAAAAGTGCGTGTGTGCGAGCGAGCGAGAGGCCAAGGTCTGCGGTCTTGGCCATTAGTTCATCTACTTATTTTTGTGTAGGTAATATGTTGTTAAATTAACAAGTAGTTATGTCGCGTTGTATTAATTTGTCCTGTTATTGACGTGGCTAATGCGCAACCGGGAAACTCGAATATATTCGAATACATGTGTGGGGAATATTCGAATATTCAAACGTCATTTTTGAGCAGTTTTGACAGCCCTACTAGATATTCAAATCATGGAATGGGAAACACATGACCGGAAGGTGACTCAAATTTTATTAAAGACTTTAATAATAAAAAAACGTTTCCATATAGATGAATAGTTATCTTTGTATGAATTATAATCCAACGGGCATGTTAATGGTCCACCTTTTCAGAGACTTTAGGAGAGCATCGTTGATCTTTGCAAATCCTTGATGAAGCTAAGCCCTTGAAGTGTAAACCAGGGGTCAATAGGTGGAGGATATCCATCTACTACTGCCTTCTTCAACACAGCCAAGGACTCCCACTAACACTCTACCCTCCATCCAGTCAATCCTACTGCATTCTCCACAAGTGACTTTGATCTCTTTTGCACTATTGTTTACATACCACCTACTCAAATATACTCACACTCATTCTAGTATATGCCTATTTTATCTTTATGTAAAGTTAAAAAATATAAATTATTCTGTGTTTATGCAACTTACATGGTGAATAAAAACCCATTTTGATTCTGCTATGATTGCCTTGCTAACCCTTTGGCAATCATATGATTCTTTGACAGTGCGATTCTAACCTGAAATGTACAGGGCCCACCGTGACACGGGTGACTTGCAGAATCTCTTTTAGTTTTAGCTTCTCTGTTTTTCACTGCATCACAGGGTATTTGTGAAATGGTCTAAAGGAGCTAGATATCATCTGACCACAGCCATGCTAGCAGTAACAATATCCCCAAAGAGCTCATCTTTTCCGTTTGAACTGCCACCCTTGTTCCCAACGGTTCCCAGACTCCCTTGCAGGAACGTTGTCTCATGCAGCTAGAAACTGTCATGGTGTGAGAGTGTGTGTGTGTGTGTTTAAATTCATTTAGCCCCACTCAGCCGCTGTCCAAGGACTGTAATGTAATTTGGCTATTAGACTAGACCGCAGTGCCACTGATCTAGGAAGCCCTTAAAAGAATCCCGAAGCTGCTATTGTTGATCTGAAAGTTTACTAGAGATTTCGACACACAGGAGAGGAAGTCCCAAACATCAAATGCATCCCGATGATGGAAAGGGTTCCTCTAAACAAAATGTTATATTTGATCTAACACCCTAAAACTTAGGAGAGGTCTTACAACATTTGAAAAATAGACTTAATTTTTGAAAAGCGCAAACTCTGCCAAAGGTGTTGCCATTCTGCTCAAGAACACAAGATTTAATGTCTTCAATAGGAAAGTGCACACCACCCAGCATTTATTCAGACAAAGTCATTCGGATCAAGCCAGAAGCAAATGTTATGGAAATTGTACGGCATGGTGCATTATTTGATTATAGCAACAAGGCATAAGGGCATCGCCTTGTTCAAGCTCTTTTCCACCAGCTTTGCTGTTTGCATCCAGTCATGTGCAAACAGTTAACATATTGGAACTCAGGGCCCGCAGACAGCTATCATGGCTAATGCTAACATTAGAAAGCCAGAGAACTGTATTGACGTCTTAGACATTGGCAGGATGTTAAACACCCTGTCTCTCTCAATCGGTGTCGTGGCAGCAGCTGACCCAGAAGACGCTATGAGCTGAGCAAACACAACTCCTGCTATAACACCAGGAATTTGAAATGGATTTAACCAATGACATCACTAACAAACAAGCTGTTTATGAATATATGCCAGTTCTACAATGGATTTCTTAACTGCTGATTTAGTCAAATCACTTCGCCACTAATTCAACCACGGATGATAACTGTCTGGTTAATATTGGAACCTTCCCGTTTAGCCATAAAACATGCCTGTGAAAACCTTTTATGATTACAATAGACCCATTCAGCGTATGTTGGGGTGAGTCTGAGTGGGTTTACGGTGCATGTGCATAGGTGTTAATATGCACCATCGATTTGCACTCCACAGTTTGCAGTGTTTAAAGTCAAAATAAGAACAAAAACATGTGAAGTAAAGGAGCCCCTGCAGTAATGTGAAGTAAAGGGAGGTGGTATAATCTCAGAGCAGCTCTAACAGGAGAGAATGTGAGCACGTCATTCAAGCGGCGCTCGTTAGCAAGGCCAAACAAACAGGGCCATGCCTCAGGCCCCACACAAAGACCACTCTGTGAGCCACAAGCATGGCATCCAATACAGGAGTTCACAGGCAACGGAAATGAAAGGTCGAAGGAGAGCTGAAACTGGGACATAAATGCAGAGAGGGGAGTGGGGATAGGGGGGAGGCAGAGAGGGAGCGGGGGGCAAAAACTTCTGCATACACATTTAGCAAGATAAAAGTACAGTTTGACCGCAAGACAAAACACTTCCATTGTAACTTCTGTTGTTGTACATAGCCATTTACAAAGTGGCATTGAATGTTACGATGTTGATTGAATTAGAGGTGCCCCCTGGTTAAGATGCTGTACCGTAATTAAATCACCAGATAGTTGTAAGGAAGAGATGCTCGCACAAACACGTTTGAAAAATATAGACATTTTTATGCTTACTTCTAGGTCATCCAACGATCGTGCCAGGCTCATCCGCTTGTTCCCAAAGGAGCGCCGGGCGGAAGCACGGCTGACCCCGATGCCCCAGAACCTGGAGCTCTGTCATGAAATGAGGAAACGTATCATTAAGCCTACATCTCCGTAAGACTGGAAGCGCGACTTGACGGCAACATTAGATGACAGAAATGTATATTTTGATAACATTTACAATTATTCATTTAGCAGACGCTTTTAGCCAAAGCGACTTACAGAAAGTACAGGGACATTCTCCCTGAGGCAAGTAGGGTGAAGTGCCTACCCCAAGGACACAACGTCACACAGTCACAGCTGGGGTTCGAACTCACAACCTTCCGCTTGTGAGGCCAACACCTTAATCCGCTGAGCCATCTGACTCCTGATAAGCATGCTCAAATGAACCAATATATAATGCTATCAAAGTGGATTTCAGGCCACCTGAAACACTTTGAAGAACATAAAATGAGATACATTTGTATCCTTGCTAATGGGCAAGACATGCACTGCTGTCCCCACCACCACCACCACCACCATGTGAATATGATTCACCACACAGCGAGCTCTCATTAAGACGCATGTGAAACATCCATCGTATTAGTCTCACCAGTGCAGAAAGGGGGAGCCGAGTCAGAGACTGCAAAAACACAACGGGGCTGTCGGACTATTCAGACCTGCCTAATACAAAAGCTTTCAATTCAACTTGGTTCGGTTCATTGTTACACCTTAAATCAACAGTTCATTTCTTTACTGAATAATAAGGCAGCATGAAAAAAAATGCGCTGGGAGGCCTGTTATTATAATGGCGAGGAAGCAGAGACTAATGTTTGAGCTGGTATAAAGAACTGAGGGTAATTACCACCATATCATGCCTCTACCCTGTAATTTGCATGGCTTCCTGTGTAAAATTGTCTCGGAGCTGAACCGCCGTTGAAAGGGATGCACGATTCCATCCCCTCCTCACAGGACAATAACTCTTGCTCGAATAAACAAGGAAGGGACAAACAAAGCCACAGATAAACAGGGTATGTATTCCCATGTCACCTGACTGGACAAGGGAAATATTCCAGACTCTTCCTCCATTTCCAAAACAATTGATTTTTTTTTCTTTACTCCAAAAGTGGCATTTCAGGAAGCTAATCTTTCTTAAAAAAATGCCATTCCTAAAATTGTATTGCAGTAATTGTGCTGCTGTCTTTTATATATAACTGCATCTTCACTCATGAGTGATAAGTTAGTAAAATACTCTACTGGTGTTGTGTCAATTTCACTGATTGCTAAAGAAACAGGGACATCTTGTGGAGGATAGGGTAAAGCAGGTTTAACAGGAATTTGTGACGATGGCATCATTGAGAGCAACAAACAGGTGCCTTCATCCATTCACAGCTAATTGAGTGCTGAAATGGTCTTATTGTGTTCCATATTAAGTGTCAACACCCTGCCCCAACAGACCTTACACCCTTTCAGTGTCTGGAAACCTAACTCTGTAAGACCATTTAGTAGTTCCTGTTCAAATGAATTAGTCATAAAAAAAAACTTTAACACAGATGTTCAGTAGAAAGACCAGCAAAGATCTTTTTGCAAAAAACTTTTGCAAATTCAGGAAGCCCCTTAGACTCATGTACGTATGCCTCTTCCAAATAATATAACCTGCACAATCAAACAAAGATGATCAAATGGATTCAACTCACCTTCACATTCCCATCCTTTCGGTACTTTCCACTCTGCTGTTCTCCACTGAAGACTCTTTTGGTCCACTCCCCCCTCTGAGGGACCTGTTTTGGGGGCAGCATCATGATGGCCATGGCCTCAGCTGACTGGTACCTGTCCGCAGGTATTTGGTACATGGGGGTTGGCAGCATGGCTGTGTTGCTGCTAGAGCCTGACCAGCTCTGGGTAGAGATAGCTTGAACTTCTGAGTGGCCATTACGCCCTTTTGGCCACCTCTGCTTGACGGAAAACCATTTTTGGCTACTTCGGAGTGGACCTACGAGGAAGTTCTGCTTTTTACCCAGAGGCAAAGGAGGAGGTGGGGGCTTGAACTGGAACTCAAGCCTGGGTGGGGGACCTCCATACACACTGGTTAGGGAATCGGGGCCCGGTAGTGATTCCGAAAGAGAATGTAAGCTACTTTCTGGATTAAGGTGATGGCCATTTTGCATGGGTCTGGAAGGCTCTTCACCAGAAAGGTAATCCCAGGGACAGCTGGAGAGATGACCCCCGGGGTCATTTCTGGGGGCAACTGGGAAATCCCTGTCCGCTCTCTCCTCAGGGGGGGAGGTGTTGCCGATCCCGCTGTCTCCGTTGCTGCTGCCGCTGCCCTTCTTGCTGAAATGGCCGTCGTTCTGTGTCTGCTGGTGAGATTCCAGGTCTAGTCTGGCCCTCAGCCTCTCTACCGCTGGCCCCATGTCGCTGTACAGGACCGACACAAAATGGAGGATGGATGGAGGAGTTTGGGGAAACTCGAGGCAACCAAGGACGTCTGGGTCTGGCGTGCAGTCAAAGCCGAACCGGCCGGCAACACCCAGATGTAAACCATGGTGGCTTAAGTCAGGATCGATGAAAAATACATGACATGACGCCTTCACAGGACCGTTATCCAGGATCTGGCCGTTGGTGATGTTAGCCGTGGTGACCAAGCAGAAGAAGCGCCTATCTTCGGCACATCCTGACCCCAAGATGAGGTTCTCAGCTGGGAAAGCAGCCAGCACAGCGCCGGCGTCATCACAGAGGCGAATGCAGTCGAACATGATCTTCATCAAAACCAGCTTGTGCGTGTCCTGCTCCGTCCCCAACTGTCGTATACGTCCGCGAATGACCCGAAGGCAGGTGTCCTCGGAGTCGGTCATGTTCAGGGCCAGTTCAGTCGAGCCCAAGTAACCCACCACCACGACCATGTTTAAAATACTCCAGTCTGCATCCATATCATCGGGGTCAGTGAAAACACAATCGGTATTCCCGCTTCGAGGTGTCTCCTCCTTGCAATGAGGTTGCGGCGTGGAGTTCCAGGTTTGTGCCCAGTGCGACATGTCCGGCTCTGACACAGGCCTCTGTTTGGCTGGGGTGCCATTTATTGATTTACAGGGGGAATTTCCAGAGTTGTCAGACACAGTGCGGCTAACCAACCTTTTGGGGGAAAGCCCTTTCGTATCTGGAATGCTTAGTTCTTCGTCACTGCCAACGGACTCCAACTGTGGCTTGACGAGCACAACCAATCGCAGGGGACCTTTACAGGTGCCAATTAACTGCACTACAGCCTCGTGGGATGCCTTTGATACATCAGTTCCGTTGACGCTCATGATGCGATCGCCCTGCTTGAGTCCCACTTCGTCTGCAGGGCTACCTTCCAGAATCCCACTTAGAAGGCACGGGCCTCTTCCTGATATGGTAAAGCCATATCCAGTCCGACCACGGACCACATCTACTCCTCTCAACTCGGTCAGTGAGTTTAGCTCCAGCCGCCTCCGTGCTCCTGCTGGTTGAGCCAGCATCTTCATCTCACTCGCGGGGCCTTCTAAACACGGGGTTGGGGAGGGAAGTAGCCTAGATGTCACACTGGAGCCTTATCTGTCCAATGTATTTATACAGCTTTTTGTTTTTGAGTATTTATTTTATTATTTATTTTAACCTTCATATTTTATTCTAGATTGTACATCGTTTTTTATTCTATTGCATGCGCACCTTTCCTTTTGAACTTGACCTGCCTTAGAGATGCTATACAAGGGAATCAAGTCTCCCTGGGGGTTAACTAAAGTCCTATCTTATCTATTGCCAACACTAATGTATCGTTGTCATAATGTTATGATATACTACAGAGCATTCTAAAAAGCAGGACAATCAGTTTGTTGTTATAAAGTAATACATGTGTACAAACCAAATAGCTTACTATGCTTTTCATGCTATTCAAAGTCGTATGGTGACCTAAGTGCACCCTGCGCACTAGCTTCTAACTGATAACTGAAACTATTTCGCTGTAGCGTAACTGTAGTTCTCTACAGATAATATCTTATACAAAAAAATCCGCTCAAGTAGGGGACTGTGTCTCTGGACAGGCTGCAAATTAAATCCCATTCTGCACACAGCACAGTGCCAGCTGGCGCCCCCCTACTCAAGGAAAGTCCAATCAAAGCCTAACTCCATTGACGACGTGGGCCAAGCTCGTGCACAGCTTAAGCGCTTCGATTTCGTTGTGTTGAACCGTTTATTGTTATGCTATTGCGAACATTTAGCAAATCTTTTTCAAACAACAAATTTAGAGAATTTTCTTTTTAAGGATTACGTGCAACTAGTCACCCAAAACGTTTTCACTATGTTGCTACAGAAAGCGAATACTTGTTTGATATGGCTACTAAAATATATTACCTCAAACTTGAGTTTCGTGAGGATGAATCGCATATAAGGTCAATCACCGCTGTAACAAATCCGTGCATGTGTTGCTTCCGTATAATGTATTTTTTTCTTTTTTCAAAAGTTTCCCTCCTGTATTCCATATGGCAAAAACAAACACAGCCCGCCTTCAGTCATTGTAGGTAATGACAAAGCGTCTTTCTTAGTAACCATGACACCGTAACGTCCCAAAGCACGTGATTTGCTTCATTGGCCAATCCCCCTGCCTGTCAGATTCAATATTCAAATATTTGTGGCGATACTATTGGCTATGATGTTCTGACTGACTGTTCAACGGATCAATGCAGCTAGGGTGCGAGTCACGCAAACGGCAATGCAAAAAGGTTGAGAAATCGAATATAAATCTACTAGACATGTGAAATGCTGTCATAGAGGGAACATATTATCATCGATAATCAAATGTAAATGAAACCAGTTTATGAAACGTATTTGTGCATTTTATGTGCTACTTTTTAACGTGTAGTCTACAACCTGTGGGTCAGGTTCAGCTTTGTGATTAAATAGAGCTGAAAAACGAGGCGAATGCAGTAAAATCACATGGATGAACCCACATCAAAGAAAAATACCACCTGCAGCAGGCTGCCTATGCCATCTCAACCATGTCAACCATGGGTATAATATTTTGCTCAAAACAAACGATAGCTGTAAATAGCACATTAACTAATGGGAAGTGTACTTGTTTTAAAACCAGGGAACGCTTACATGAACCTGAAAAACATGAAAATGTTTACTTAAATATCTCGATAGGCTGGTCTAAATTTCTAACCTGTTAATCTAATCACTGATCCAGTTTTAGCAATATGCCATTTTGAACTAATCTCACATAACTAACTGTATCAGTCTGATTCTTGGTTTCTGTTGTCTAATAACTCTTATGTTACAAAGCAATGGCAACACATAAAATCAATGTTAACAGACCTCAAAACTGTAATTTATTTCAAGACAACACAAAATGCAATCATCAATACAAATTACATGCTTTAGTGACCTATCCTCAGTAATGTACAATGTGCTAATCTCTATAATCAATTGTATTGTTTTGTGAACATGTGAACTTGTATATTCTCTGTGGGGTCTAGTCATGTCTTCATGCTCCTCTCTATGACTAACTGACAGGTCCAGGATCCTGACATTTTCTTTAAGGAAGCTGTCATTATATTCAGTAATGACACAGAGTACCCACTTCTCCTAAATCTGAAACAAATCGTGACTATGAAATCTGACCCTTCAAAACTGTCCTGTTTCTTTGGCACCGCCTTGGGCCCAGGCTTTGGGTGGGACGGTAGGTAACTGAATCATCTTCTCCAACAGGTTCATCATGCGGTCCTGGAGCTGCAAGCTCTGGACCTGGTGGAGGTTCTGCTGATGCATGACTCGGCGGACCTCTCTGCAAGTTTCCTCCACCGCCCGGCTCACTTTCTTCTGCTCTACCAACATGGCCTCCATCACTCTCAGCTTCCTTCTTTTCAGAGACTGCTGCTTGGTTTCGAGTCTCCTCCGCTTGAAATGTGGTACATTGACACTAGAGATGGAGAATATTTTTCTGCTGTGAGAGAAGTTAGACATTTTTGGAACATTAAATGAAAACCAATGTGTTCAGAGACTTATACCAAATTTTAATTACATTTTGATATATCCTTTTATCTAAAGGGCAACCAGTAAAACCTTAAACCGTAAACAAATTATTATAAAGCTGCTCTCTGAGCCTGGCTTGAAACCATGAAGCATACCATTTGAATGTACAGTGAACCCTCGTTTTTCACGGGGGTTACGTTCCAAAAAGAACCTGTGATAAGCGAAATCCGTGAAGTAGAAACCTTTATTTATTTTTTACAATTATTTAGTCTATTATATATTAAAACCAAAGAACAAACCCTTTTTACAGGCCCAAGCATTTGTTTAACAAATAAAAGTACTGCTAAACCGCAACTTTATTAATGCACAGGTTTGTGTTGGAGAGACTGTTTAGCCAATCAGAATGCAGAACACAATGCACAATGCGAAACCGTGAAAAGTGAACCGTGATAGCGAGGGTTCACTGTATTCAAAACGGGTAAGAAAATGTGTATTAGGTAGCCCACAGGCCTGGTTCCCTTTACCTGGAGAGTTCTTGAGAGTTAATACTGGCTGAGGAGATGGAGAACTTGTCCTCTTCTTCTTTCATCTCCTTTTCGTCAGATGTGCCAGTATACTCAGGCAAGAAGCCAAGACATATGGCCTCTGGCTGAGGCAGTAAGTTCTCTGCCTGAGAGGACGTAGAAGGACCAGGGGACTGTCGTTCTAACTCATTGGTTTGTCCATTCTCAGTAATTTTGGTGAATATCTTATCTATGGCTTTATAGTACGGCCAATCTATCGTCAAACCTTTTGCTGTCATGCATTTCTGTCTCCTGTTCAAGAAGTAGAAGTAAATTGTGTTAATTTGAGAGGTCAGTCAACACTAAAGACCCAATCAATTCTGTGTCTCACTACACTGGCAAATGTGCATGGCAAATCTAGTGTTGGCACAGACAAAGTGCTTTAAGAACAAACCCATCTACTAACTATACCCATCTACTAACCATCACGAACATTTAGCATATTGTATTTCAAAGGAAGAAAAATAAATGCACTTGCCGTTTGTTTGTGTGCAAGTCTGGTATATCTGGTCTTTCATTTGTTTGCTATAGCATTTGCATAAGCTCAGTAAGAAATGCGAATGATTAGTTCATCAGACTGAGTGATGAACGAATCATCTTTACCAACAGGAAAACCTACAAACTATTAAATAGGCATTTTAGAATTCCCACTTTCCCAAAACAGGATATTTTGTTTCCTTACTCTCACCTGTATTGGAATGACATGTTTGTGATTTTCATCTTTATCTCCTCCTTGGGGCGATGCTCTCCAGTCAAGCTGTAAAACCTCTGAGACATCTTTTCATAGATTTTGGCATTCCGCTTACTCTTTCTCAATTCAAAGAAGTTTTCTTCCCACAGGGACAGAAGAGTCTTCATCTCTCCATCTGTCCAGTTTCGGGCCCTTCTGTGTTTTTCACTGTTGGCCTGGAGTAGATAGCTATAGTCTTCTGCAGCCATTTTGAAAGCACTCTCCTCCTGAGTGGTTTCTGCTGTCAACAAAAATATAGAGCTTTAACTGCTCACTTGTCCTCCCTATAGACAATAAGGTTTCTCTAGTAAGTCTACAGAATGTGGGTATAAAATGCCACACACCACACTGCCTCTGCTGTTTTCCTGAGCTCAGCTGAAAGAGGACTCAAAATGGGGCCAAGGGCATGGGTGGGATCATGTTAAAAGCTTTTAAAATGGAGACTTGCGAGTGTGATGTCACGTTGCCCTGACAACCAGCCCCCCCCCCCCCCCCCCCCCCCCCCCCCACCCCCACCCCCCCACCTCTTCAAACCAGGTTTGCCTGCTGCTCACTTATTACTATTACCATTACAAAAAGCTTTTAGCTGAAAGGCTCTGGGTGAGACAGATTACACAGGAACACATTTGAGCCCCCAGGGAGGGGAGCCAGCGCAAAAGAAGGAATCATATTTTTGTTTCCTTGGCAACAAGACTAATTTGGCATTCAGTCAAGACTACGTTTTTTTAAAAGCTTTTAATATCAGACAGATCAGTCTGTCTGGTGTATAAAATAGTGATACATAAACTTATTTGAGTCTCCTGTTAAATACAAACTGGGAGACAATTTATAGCTCACTGTTCATATTTGTGAAAACATTTGAACAATCCTCCCCTCCCCCATTATGATCTGGCTTTAGCTTGCGCTGGCAGTTATAGGGAGGAATGTAACACAACACCCACTCCCAACAACCCTTTTATCATTCTGGAAAGACGTTTAATTTGACCAATCAGAAGAATTTCCTTACGCGGAAACTTCTGATCTGCTTCAACACAGTTAATACTGACGTACATTTTTAACAACGCAAGCTTCTCTGTCACAACAGTACCCCTGCTTGTATCCCCCTTCACCATGCGTCAACATTTAAATCATCAGATTAGAATATCAGGCTCGTCTTTTACTTAACTTCACTCCATCTTCATTAGCGCCGATGTTGTGCTGAATTCCCACTCCTTGCAGATGTCGGACTCCTCTGCTCGTGAACGCGGGCACGTCTGCATTGGTGCGACTCTTATTTGTGGACTGCTCTTCACTTAAAAACCATTTAGCCAGCGTTTTAGAATCAGAATCAGAATGGGGTTTATTTGCTATGAAGATTAACAAACTCTTCCACTGCCTGGCTCCCCAATGGTGGAATCAACTCCCCACCTCCATCAGAAACACATACTGCCTTCTCACCTTCAAAAGGAGGCTTACAATTTATTTAGAGAATTTAATGGCATTTAGGAATAGTATGGCACTTAACATAATCTAATGTTTAGAACTATTTGTTGGTCCCCATATGGTGACTCGCCAGTGTTGTTGTTTTTTCTTGCTTTATTGTTCACAATCGTTGTGTTATGTGTTCATAGCTTTTACCTTGGCACTTATTGGTTCTCAAGATGTATGTTTCACGATCTAAAAACCCACTGTGTTCGGGGTCTATCACGTTGCTATGCTCAGACCGATGCTCTTTGTAAAAGCTCTCTCTTGTAAGTCGCTTTGGATAAAAGTGTCTGCTAAATGAATAAATGTAAATGTTTTAAAAGACTCAATAACGTTACGGTTCAATTTGACCCGAACAGTGGGCCTACAAAAGGGTCCAAAAGGTATACAGAACACAGGGTAGTCAGATATTGGCAGGGAGTGTGAATTCGGCACTACACACCCAGTTGCTGTCGTGGTCTTAATTCAGTTTCACCCTGAATTGTGTAAACCCTCAGTTTCAAGTCCTCTAACCCATCTGCTTTCTGTGAACGGCCAGAAGGTGAATGCTGCTATGCCATTAGAAGATCCTGGTAATTCAATGTCTGTCAATTATTTCCCTTTCTCTATTGAGACTTTAAATGGAATTGCGAGATGAATGTTGGTTTAATGGTGTATGTCTGCTTGGCATGGTGATTTCTACATTGCAGAGAAACCAACATTGGTTGAGAATTTTTTTAAACGGATCAAAATAATAATAATACTTTTTTCATATTATGTTTCCAGTAGAGGGTGTGGTTTCCCCCCTTTAAAAAGTAAATAAATAATGTCTAGGAATGACAAAGCAAAAGTGGTAAAACTAAAAACAAAATGGGTCGCTTTGACAGGAAAACCGTGTGTAAACCGATGCTGCCTACAGGCAGACGGTACAGAGCAATCGGTGCAAGAACAAATAGATTCAAACACAATTGTGATCCAAATGCAACTTTGAATGCACAAACATTATGTGCACAGTGCACTCCATGGTAATGGGTGTGGATGTATGGCTGTATGTTATTTTTTTTTAATAACTTTAATCTTATTTATTTTTAGTACATTTTAAGGTCTCATGTATATTTATTCTAGTTATTTTAACACTTATTATTTTAGTACTGGGATTTTCTTTTAAGTTGCACTGACTAGAAGCACTTTCAATCTCGTTGTACCTGTGACAATGACAATAAAGATCTATTCAATCTCTTCTAATCAAAATGTATTTGTATAGCCCTTTCTACAAGAATGTCACAGAGGGCTTCACATATGCCCATATAACTTTTAAAGGATAGTAAATAATACCTTTCATGCATTTGTTGCGATCCTTTAACAGTATTTTAAGACTTCATTGCTGAATACCCCTTGATAATGGACTACTATAAGTGTGCTTAGTGTACCTTGTCTCATCTATTAGGGTAGTGGTGGGATTTCATCCAGACTACTAATCCAAGTCCCAGACTAATCTAGGAGCTAAATCTTCCTTGGGTTTCTCATGGTGGGACTGAACACGAGAAGGCAGGAGTGTGACTAATCTCAGTAGGAAACATTAGTGCAATACGATAATTAGTCCAAACTATCGTGCAATAGTGCATTATACCCTCTAATGTGTCCCATACAAATTCTTTAATACTAATACCACTAAATATCCTTCAAATAGCTTCCCTTAAATTTTATATAACAAATGTACATAAATACACATGTTAAATCCTGACAGAACAAAGTCAAAACCGTCATAATACTCATGTTAATTTAATAGTCCCACTGTTACTTTATAAGCAAATCTTTTGTAGTTTATACATGTTACTGGCGTCATATTTGTAATCACTTGATTCATTCACTCCATTAACAGCTTGTACAAATTTTTTTGTTTTTTTTATCAACAGTTTTTACAAAGTGGTCATAAGTCAACCATCACTTCATTATCATCGATGTATATGTAGAAATTAACAGTAACAAGAAGAGGATGTTTCACGCACCAAACTGAGCAGTGAAGTAACGGAATGGAACCTTTAAAACATGACGACATGAAGAAACTACACCACATGTTCCATCTGCAGGCATCAAAGGTGTTTCTGACCACATGATAGGTCAAAGACAGCACCCTGTTATGCAGTGTTTCCAACCCTGGTCCTCAGGGAACACCTGTTTTGAATGTTTTGGAAGATAATCTTTTAATTTCTCGCAGTGGGAAAATTGACGTACATTTAGATGGCTACCTGCTCAAACACACCTGATTTAAATGAACGGTCTGAAGCAGGCATCCGCAGAGCTGGATAACTACCCATTCTTTAGAATCAGATGTGTTGGAGCAGGGAAACATCTAAAACATGCAGGACAGTCAGCCCTGAGGACCAGGGTTTGGAAACACTGCTATAACACACATTATTATAAAGCTGTCCTGTGCTGACTATGTAGGCTTCATGAAGTGACAGACAAATACAGAAAGAAATAATAAAAACATAATAGAATATAAATAATATACATAATATAAACAAACCTTAAAAATGTCATTCGAAATGTTGTAAATAAACATATACATACAAGGCATGAAAGTATATAAATTATACAAACTATTCATGTTGTCCAACTCTGGTATGTCAACATATACTAATTCATATTTTCAATAACCTTGCCACCTCATTTGTCCACTGAGGACATACTGACTGAGTGTTTGGCCAAAAGTGTATGGATAACAAGCACATATCTGTCATCAAATACCTGTTTATGGAACATCGATACAGATGAGGTGAGAAATGAAAAGGATATATCACAAAAGAAGTACCAGCATTTAAGTTAATTAAATGAAGATTAGATTTGATCTAATCCAGCTTGTATAGTTGGTTTGACAAATGGTGGTCATCTAATCTTTTAGTCTAACTGGAATCACGAAAGACATGATGGTGGTATTTGTTGTCTTGTTCTGATCTTCTTCCAATCTCTTCCAATTTCCAATTTCCCTCCTGGGGTACACATGAATGGTCTGTAAATATAATGTACCCATCCATCACATGTATCCTTATACAGAGAAAATAATATGATTCCTTCAGGCAATCTATTTTGCACACCAATTGATCTTGAGAAAAGGAGTTGTTTTCTGCGTAATGACCACAACAAAATAATAACTGCATACATATGACTTTAAAATATGAAACAAATATTAAAGGTATGAATGGCATGAACTCAAAAAAGCTTATCAAGTATTTATAATGTACAACAATGCATTCCTAAAAATGATACCAGTAATCAATAAAATACTGAACCAATGGTAAAAAGGGAATGTAATTCTCGATAAGTACCACTAGATGGCAGTAAACATCCATGCTCACACGTCCAGTCAATAAAGTTGATATTGATAGTGGCGTACACCTGCAATAAGAACATTGTTACAATACCGCCTGTAGATTAACGCCCCAAAAACCCCACATATTCAATATTCGGAATTCTGTATAATGCCATTCTCGCTCTTTTTCACCCCTTTTGACCTTTCCCAAGCAATTATTTATTTAGTCCAAATAGCAGCATCTACGGTAAACTTAGTTTACCTATTCAACCGACAGTCAGTGTAGTTACATTCTTAATATCAGGCTAGTAGTAGAACTCTCACAGTACAAAATACATATTTTGTCCAACACTGAAATGTATGTGCACCGTGGTATTAATTGTTTCACTGAATGACGTTTTTCCAACCGTGACAACAATTATCCTGTCTAATGTAAAACTGACCCATGCAACCAAGTCATAGCCCAGCTGTGTACCGGAGGAATACTATTTTATTTCAGTAAGCACTCCTGAAACCTCACAACACATACATTTATTTTGTCTATTTTGTAGAAATGTCTTTGTTTTTCCTGACTGGCCCTCTTTACTGGTTCATCTCTTCTTTTATCCAGTTATTTTCTGGTTTCCCCAGTCATTTCAGTGGTTCCTGTTCTAACTTGCACGCACGTCATTGCTCATTGTTTTTTTTAACGCTTTCTCTTTTGTCTGCTTCAGTTCCATTGTTTTTCATCTTTGTTTATGGACTGCTTCAACAAGTCTCTATCCTAATGCTTCCCTATTGGTCCACCTCAGTCTCTGGGAAGGCACTCCTCCTCTGTGATGCCCTGGGCCTTAAGCTCCTCCAGAACATTGTCCAGGTGGCCAGGATCCGGGTAGCCGTGACCTGTCAGATTGGAGCCAAACTCGGTCTTGTGGTGGACCTCGTTCCAAATGACCGTGTCTGACTCGCCGGTGGTACTAGAAGTTCCTACAGAGAAGATCAGCCTACGGTCCCACGCGACCAGAAGGAGCCTCAGCACCTAGAAGGGAAGAGAAGCGGCCCGGAGAGAGAGAACGATAAAATGAAAAAGAGGGAGTTCAACCAGGGAAAGTCTACAAGTAATTACTGTGCTGGCTGGATACATGTTAAAGACATGATACACGTCTATTTGTTTACCTTGCGTCCCTTCTCACTGTCAGGGAGGTAGCAATGTCTGGGGAATCCTCGGGCGGTGAAGGGCTTTCCTGGGTTTGGGTGCTCAGGGCCCTGGCAGAAAGTCAAAAGGTCAGCATGATGACGTTTTACATTTAGTTATTTAGCCGACGCTCTTATCCAAAGCGACTTACAGCAAGTACAGGGACATTTCCCAGAGGCAAGTAGGGTGAAGTGCCTTGCTCAAGGACACAACGTCATCTGGCACGGTCGAGATTCAAACCTGTAACCATCGGATTACTATTCCGACTCCCTAACTGCTCAGCCACCTGACTCCCCATCAGCCGTGCATGTCACATGGATGAGCCGTACCTGAATGCCAGGCGGGATGTTGTAGATGATTCGGATGGTCTTGCAGTCCGGGTGACCAGGCAGGGAGTGAGGGATGACGTGGTACTCCATCTTGCCCGGGGGCTGGTTCCCTGTCTTGACCCCGTAGATGGTCTTGCAGGTGGGACACTGCAGGCTGCCATCCTTGTTGCCATTGTTGTACATGGCAACCAGGCACTGGAGGTGGTACTGGTGGCCGCACTGCGCCAGGCGACCCACCGACTCTGCTCGGGAGATGCCACCCACACCAGGGCCCTTGTACCCCGAAGGGCCTGCCAAGGCCTCCATGCAGATGGTGCAGTCCTGAGCGGAATGGGGGAAGGGAGATATATGTTAGGGAGTGGAGAATAAATGGACAGTTGCCCCAACAGACAGTGCAGGGTTCAGAGTGCACACAGGGAAAAGCCTCAGTAAGCAAGTCGCAGGATTGAAATGAATCCAATGAAAGCGCTCGGTTGACTCACCTCCTCTGGGGGGTTGCGGACTTTCTGAAGGTACCGCTTTACGACCTCCTCAGGGGTCTTGCCTGAGTGAGACAGAGTTCATGGATAAATACCCCTGATGACCTTTGTACACCAATGGTGTTCATGTACATTCGTGTGCTAGTCTCTGTGTGTGTACGCTTTCAGCATGTCTTTCACACACACACACACATTTTGTTATTTAGCAGACACTCTTATCTTACAGCAAGTTCAGGGACATTCCCCCGATGCAAGTAAGGTGGATTGCCTTGCCTAAGGACACACTGTCATGATGGCATAGCCGGGGTTTGAACCGGGTACATTCTGTTTACTAGCCCGACTCAGCCTAACCGCTCAGCCGCCTGACTCACACACACCTTTGCGAGCCTGTTTTTTGGTGGTCTTACGGCAGCAGTGGCCAAGACCAGGAACTGGCTTGATGTCACTCTTGCTGACTGGAGGAGGGTGGAGCACGAGCTTCGGTGGGCGGGTCAGACAAACAGGAAGTCCAGCTGCACTCATCAGGATCCCTGTAATACCTACAAAAGTCCAGCAGGGAGGATGTTGCTTATCTATCGTTTAGATGCAGTCTAAGCATTCATCACAGCAATATTCATTTGGCAATATTAGATTTGTATTTTCTTCCAGAGCAGTGACTGATGTTCTGTATGGGCAATACTAACATTGTCAAGTTAAGTTGAAGGATATTTTCCTGAATTGGAAGGGACTGTACGCATTTGCTGCCTTACCTGCTAATGCAGGGTGGACAGGGCTTGATCCATTCAGGTTCTTCACTGGAACAGTTGGCACTCTGAAATTCAGAACCAATAACTTTGGATAAGCCACTGAACCCCTGATGTTACCGTAGAACGCCATCTGCTTAGTTGTGGGTGGGATGCAGGTGGCTGTATTACGGCTCACATCCTGTTATCAGGTCAAAGAGCTTTTAACAAGTCATGGAGACATATGGATTTATGGTACACAGACCGGAACAACTAAAAAGTAATCTCACGACTTGTGAGATCCAACCAATTAACTGTAAAGACAGATCCCATGCTCTCTAGGTCAACATAATCAGATGTTACATTGCATCAAGGTAAAGGATATGGACTACCTAACTTGACTGACAATCATGAAATTGGTGTATTAATTGCTTTTAGACGAGTAAAACTCACTGCAAACTTTCTCATTAAGCAATTCATTATTTTGTTTAGAATTGAGCTACTGAGAAGCTATTGGAAGCAGGAAGCGGAAGGGATGCAAAATTTTTAATAAGTGTTTGTGTATTTCTCTATTATGCCTCACCACCAACTACATATGCAGTTACACAGTCCTATGTCTTTGACACTCAAGATTTTCATAGACACATAGTCTTAGATTGTTTTCCAAAACTAGGAAAACCATATTTAGATTGTCGTTTGGTCCCTTCTTTTTATTTTCTGAAAGCATTTTTGCTGGACATTCATCTTTTCCTTGAGCCTGAGGTTTTTGCACAGTGCTGTAAAGGGTTGGGTCATCTTCATAATGAGATCCCCCTTTACATTGCCATATGCACTATGCAATATGAACCAGTAACAAAGAATACTTACGGTCGGCCAGTTTTAAGGATTGTCATCTTTGTGAGTTGAGCGCAGTGGCAACCACTTTAAACTAGAGCATGTATCTTATCTGCTTTTTGCTTTTGTTTCTCAGTATTTTAGCTCCACTCCGCTTGTCAAGCACAACCCCTCATTCTCCAATGCAATCCTTGAAAAAATTCATAAAAAAGAAACTGGCCTCGGTATCACACTGCAGAATCTCTGTATGTTTCCCCCGCTCTCTGTCTGTCTCTCTCTCTTGCTTTCTGTGTGTGTTTCAGTAGGGTGTGTGAGCTGAAGTTTGAGCTCCAGCTTTTAAAGGGGCTAATCCACCTCTTTCCATCTGTTGATTAACCTGTCGTCACTGCCCTGAGAAATGTCACAGTAAGGATTACCTGTCAAGGAAAGCAACAGGCCACCAGAATATAGACTGACTGCAGCACAAAGTCAAACTGTCTGAACACTAGCATGCTATCGATATCAAATGTTCTGCCCATAACCCACACATGTACACATTGAAGTTCCATATCTTAATACAAATATAAGCTATAGAACTTGCTTGAGACACCACTAAACTGTTAGTCATGAACATATACTAATGGAAGAAATTGTGATATTATTGTGATAATGTTACTCCTGAAAACTGGAGGTTTACCGTTAGTTGCAACAAAAGCCAAAAGTATTTCAGGCATGAATGGCTTCTAATCTTAATAGAACGGCCTGAATTAACCTGTTTTGTTCAGTCAGTTGTGTTTCCCATGTTTGTTTATTTACCCAGATTCTTTTTAGCCCCACCCTTACCTTGACAACTTTCTATACTGTTACAGCTACAGTTCTTAATCTACCCTAAACAGTAAATTGTATCCCGAGCTGTTTAATATGCATATTATAAATGCATATTATAAATAAATACATCTCTACTGTATAACTGCCAAATTGAGGACATAATGTTTGGCATCATTTGTATCAACACTAGATGTAATACAGGGAAGCGTTATCTAGAATGGGAATAATCTGTCTTGCTTTTTTTGTTTATGTAAAGCTTTTTTATTAACACCAATAAGCTTCAGCCTATTCCTTTTTTGTTATGTTTGTGTTTAGGCTGTGTTTATGTATGTAAATAATTGGAATATAGAAAAAAAATAAAATAATGGTTTGCAACACTAGATTGTCTGAATCTCCAGTACCATCCATTAAGTGTAATATTTCTTAATTAGTCCTTGATAAGAACCTAGAAGACTCACCATGTGACACAGAATTTTGGGGAAATTCTGTCTCGACAGGTTACCCATGCTTAAAATAAACAGGAAGTACTTGAAATGTTCAAGACCAGTTCTTCCTGCCTTTCTGCTAGCTGTTGTTGGTTGCATGAATGAATCAGCATCTTGGGAAGTGGAGCAAAGGGACAGAAATACACAGGCTGTTCCATTCTTGCACTGGGAGGGGAAACGTGAGTGACAGACAGATGGGAGGTATAGAAGGGGCAGGGGAGGGCTGGGTAGGAAAGGACATGTCGCATGGTCACGTTCCACTTGATCCAGGCTAATCTAAAAGCATTAGTGCAACCCCCATCTGGTCCAGAGGGACGACGGAAACGAAGAAGCTTAGAGACCCACAAACACACACCTTGTCATCTGTTATTTCCAAACACACAGGCAGATGGCCAGGCTCTGTCAATGACAATTATTCGGATCTGCTAACACATGTATGCCAAACCATGAATAAGACACTCTTGTCACCCCTAATCGGTTACGTTTACCACTCTTTAAGAACCAAACATTCATTTGTGAACCACCTGTTGTCCACTTTTCTTAACCCTTATGCCCTCAATTCTGCCCCCCCTTCAACCCAGAAATAAAGCAGGTTAATTACATTTTACTCTGTATCCTGTTAAGCACTGAAATGTGCAGCTATGCTCATTAATATTATTTTTTTGTCTGAGTTCAATCAAGCACATACAATCTAAATGTCTCATTGTGGGTGTCTGTGTGTGCGTTAAACATAGTTTCGGGTCCTTCTGGCCCCCGAAGAGCACACAAGGGTTAAGTAGACCACCACGTCCATTACTTGAAAGCAGCTGGAACGATACTTTGCACATTGCATTCCAGGTTCTCAAAAAACAACACATCAAAGTGAAGATGATTAAGATACAGTAACTAAAACTAAAACTATTCTATTTCAAACAATTCTAAATTCTATTCAATTTGTATTTGAAGTGTATTTGCGGACCTTGAACTCCTCGACAACTAAGTATAATTTACATCAGGTGATTCATCTGGTATGCTAATGCAGTAGAGACATTTGATAAGTATATACAGTATATATACACCTAAAACCTTAATATTATACGTTCACTCACAATGCTTAGGAGGCATTGTAAGGACTTAACGAAAAGTTGATTTCTAACACTAAAATATTCAAGAAAGTTGACAGCGTGAACGAGAGAGTGGCGAGATACAACAAGGGAAGAAGCTGGGAGAACCAATCACGTGCCTTGTCTGAGTGCCCGTGGGTATGTACAAAGCCTCTAAGAGTCTGGCATCCTGGAAAACCGTTTCTCTCGCGCCTCACGATTAATTGTTATTTTTCTATTAATATTTTTTACAAATCCGCAATGCACTGAGACCACAAAACTTGAACCGCGAAGTGGCAAGGGATTACTGTATTTGTATACTGATTCGAATAACAGCGTCTTCTAAATGAATGAAAGCCAAAGGAGCGAGGAGAGGAGGGGCTAAAGGGATGAGAGCAGACTCCTGACTAGTGACGATAGTCTCCCAAGACACCAACCGGTATCACCATCTGGTGAACCTGACCTGGGAAGCACTGGCCTCGTCTCACTAGCTTGTACCTTATATCAGTGTTTCCCCAACCCTGGTTGTCAGGGAAAACCTGTCCTACATGTTTTAGATGTTTCCCTGCTCCAACACACCCGATTCAAATGAACGGGTCATCATCCAGCTCTGAAGAATCCTGGCAACACACTTGTATTGAAATCAGGTGCATGGCAAGGGTGAAACATTTAAAACATGGAGTGTGTTTTAAGACAGGTTGTAAAACATATCATTGTAAAACATTTAGAACATGTAGAACCTTCCATGAGGACCAGGGTAGGAAACCACTGCCTACCATACACTTCCGTTAGGGCAGGGGTGTCCAATCCAATGTTTCCCTGCTCTAGCATACCTAATTCTAATGAATGGGTTGTTATCAAGATCTGTGGAGGCCTGAGAATTACCATTTATTAGAATCTGGTTTGCTAGAGCTGGGAAACATCTAAAACTGTCAGGGCAGTTGCCCTTGAAGACCAAGATTGGACACCCCTGCTTTAGGGGATAGGGATTGGAACTGACTAGCCGAAAGTACCACCGAAGTATCAATAAAAACGTATCTACTGCCGGCGGGCAAAAATGGTGTTGGAACTTTCAGTTCAGCAGGATGGGTTAATAACATCTTCCTTTAAGATTGTCTGTATAATAAATCAAAAACCAACAACAGGAACATTGCCTCTTGCAAATACTTTATCACAAGATATAAAAAAACGAATGACTTTTTTTTCTCCAAATCTTGATATAGGCTTTCATGATCCTTAGATCTAGTGTAGCCTTTGAAGATGTATTTTATGAAAGTCATCATATCGTATAGACTGATAGTCGAAAACCATGAGTGTGGTATTCGCCCTGGTCGTGGAACACTGGACCAGCTCTATACTCTCTACCAGGTGTTCGAGGGTTCATGAGAGTTTGCCCAACCAGTCCACATGTACTTTGTAGATCTGGAGAAACTTCAACTGTGTCTCTCATGCTGTCCTGTGTTTTAGTACAGGAGTATGGAGTATGGAGTCCGGGGCCCTTTGCTGCTTTGGAAAATAAATTCAGTAAGGCATCCTCTCCTCCGGAAACAGTTGGTGAAAAGAGAGGCGCAAAGCATTGGCCAAACAGTTATACAGCAAGAAAGAGAGACAACAGTGCCCTCTGGCCAACACAAGTGGTCCATCCAGCTTTCTCACGATAACACATTTCTTAACACTCCACCTATTACACTCATGACGCGTAGTTTTTTGGGGTGGAGTGGGGTGGGGGCACTGGGGTATAAATAGTGCCAGTTAGCGAGCAACCCTAAGTTGTTCTCATTGGCAGGTCGAGGAGAGAAGCAGAGGATGGTGGTGGTGCTCTAACGTGTCACACCTCCAGGCAGTCGGTTCCTTTTGCAGAGAAAGGACCCCCTCCCAATACACCAACTACAATGCTACCTTTCTTTTTTTACACTGAAGCCAACCAACACCCATCCCCACCCAGCAACATGGCTTGCCAGTCTCACTCACAGGACTGACCCAGCAGGAGGTACATGACCCCCCCCCCCACACACACACACACACACACAAACACACACACATCCACCTAACCTGAGAACCCCCTTTGTCATTCCCCCTGGTCCATAACTCCATCCATGTGCCTCAATGTCAGGCTGTCCAGGCATTATTCCACAAATGGGAACCAGGCCCTGACTGTGCCCACAATGGTTGCCATGGAAGCCAAACCCTGACACACACACACACTCACACCCTAGATGCACACACATACACAGACCAGAATTGGGGGCAATGGGCCTCCAGGAATTAGCAAAGCCTGGGAAATGGGTGTGTGGATGTTGACGTACTGGGTAGGGGAGGAGGAGGGGGGTATGTGTATAACAGAGCTAACACTGCATCTCAAAAGCCGGCTTCTTTGCTCTCTAATTGGGTGTGTGAATGTGTGAAAATGCAGCTCTTTTGATGTGAATGGAATGTGTTTACGTGGGAATTCCCGACCAGGCAGTGTAAAGATTGCGTGTGAATGCTAATGAATGTCTGTGTCAGAAACTTCACAGCGACTGTAGGCATGACTTGCGTTTTAGTGCTTTGAATGAAATCCTTTACTTTCAGTTCAGACAATGATGATGTAGTGCTTGGTTGAAACGAAAACCTGCACCTGCACATTGTTTAACACATGGTTGCTTATATGGGATAGGTTACTCACCCAGATGCAATGAGGGCACGGGATTGGGCCATTGCAATGCGTTGCAGGGCTGGTCGACTCAGCCCTGCCAGGCTGGCACGGGGTGGTAGAGGGGCAGCGCAGGCGGCAGCGGCCGAAGACACAGGGCCCAAGACGCGGGCGGAGGGTGAGGGGGTACAGGAGGAGGCGGCGGTGGAGATAAGGGGTTGGGACTGAGAGGGCATCAGCGGCAGGGTAGAGAATGTCGAGAGGGAGGGGTGTGGCGGGGAGGTGGCACTGGAAGCGGGGACAGAAGAGGGCGGAGGCGGCGGCGGAGGTGGCGGGGGGAGAGATGGGGGAGGCGGGCGGGTGGAGTTGAGGGAGAGGGCGGTCGTGGCCGAGCCGAGGAGGGACAGCGAGTGGGCGAAGCTGCTGCCTCCAACTCCACCTCCGCCGCCGCTAGCCCCTCCCACAGATGTCCTGTGAGGGGAAAGAGACCTGGACAGGGACGGGGGGCGGGGTAGGGTCAGCGAATACGACCCCCCCATGGCAGAGTAACCCCCAAATTTGGGGCTAGGCGGTTTATTCTGAGGAGGCCTCCTTCCAAGGGTGTGAGCTGACATGGCACCCGCTTTGACACTAAGGACGAGCATGCATTGCTGACACGCACACGGCTGGCCCAGAGATGTGATAGCCGAGGCCGGCAGAGCGCCACTTGGGTAGGCGCTGCCATTTCCAGTCCCACCTCCACTCACCCCGAGCCCCATGCCCACTCCAGACACACCCACCCCCAGTAGTCCTCCAGGAGCAGGCCCCCAGGCGTGGTGGGACTTGGGCAGGGGCCCCGACACCAGCGGGTAGGCTAGGTCTGAGCGTCGCTGGATACGCCTGCAGCGCTGCGTCTGCCCGTTGATCTGGGTCATGCTCTGGAAGTCGATGAGGTAGCAGAAGCCCAGCGGGGCCAGGTCCAGCCAGGGCTGCTGGCGGTCGCGTGCCGCCTGGATGGCGATGCCCACCTCTGTGTCGTAGGCGGTCCAGGAGCCGGTGTCGTTCTCCCACTCCCACAGCCAGCCCTGGCCCGGTGCAGAAGTTGGGTCGTAGAAGCTGCGACGCACAGGCCGTAGTGTACCTGGGTGGCAGAGAAAGGGCTGTCACACTATGCGCTGGCATTGTGGCTTTGAGATTATCCCTTATCCCCAGGACAGCCTGGTGGTTCAGTAGTAGGTTATTTGCCTACCATGAATCGGGGCCTGTGTTAGATTCCCAGCCAAAGCATTGAACATGAGCATGCCTGTAATTTTTCGGGATCATCTTCTATAATTAGTCTCACAGTGGGGAAAGTGTAGGCACACTCACGTTCAGTGCATTGGCTGGGAATAGAACCCAGGCCCTGCACATGATGGGGAAGAACCCTACCACTAAACCACCATAAATGGGCGGAGACAGTTCAGGAATGACATTCGGACTGCCCACGTCATCACTCATTCACACGCTCAGTATACATCATCACTCAACTACACACTCCAGTATACATCATCACTCAACTACACACTCCAGTATACATCATCACTCAACTACACACTCCAGTATACATCATCACTAATTTCACACACCTCAGTATACGTCATCACTCATTCTCTCATATGCACTAGCAGCGCAGGCTTTCAGGTAGCGAGCGTAATCGCTCCAGAACACACCTGAGTCAGCCAGCGCAAGCCTATTGGGCATTGTCCGGGAAGATGGCCTTAAAGGCCGCGCGGAAATTCAAACACTCACCCGACTGTCTAATGATCAGTGGCATCATATATATCCTATTGCTTCATGCTTCTGTCATACATGTTTGCACATGTGGCGCTTGAGGCGCTCCCCTCTAGACATTCCACTCCGCCAAAGTCAAATATATTTCCATGTCATGGTTATCAATAAATCATCAATTTATTCAAATAAATCACGAGTGTCTTGACTGAAATGCATAAATCCTTAACATTGCAGTTCAAGAAACCAATAGACTCAATAATGCACAACAAGCAACGCTAATAATTGATATTCATAAGGTAGTCCATTATCATCAATTTTCATTACGTATTCAACTATGTTTTAACAGATTACAGTCATGCACTAGATGAAAGGCATGTTTGGTAGGCATGTTCAGAGTTTTTTTTTGCGATGTGTTAGCATAGAACAAAAAGCAACAAATCAACATGTCTGTGTGATTGCTAAGAATTTAGGCAAACACATTGCCCCTGGTAACGGGACTTAACGTCCTGGATTCTGATTGGCCGTTGGCCTATATCCGCCCCGAGCTGGCCATGTTTGTTTTACCCAGAGTCCAGTGTTACCTCCAAAGAATTTGGGTCAAATCCATGTCACAGTAAATTACACTAAGTTTTTACTCTCAAATCGCATATCCTTGATCTACACTACCTGTCAAACGTTTGGACACACTGTCCCATTGATTTGAATGGGAGGGTGTGTCCAAACGTTTGACCGGTAGTGTACTGTATATCTAATTACTATTATTTGTTGTAGCAAAAAATATTTTCCAGGAGAATGAGTCGGTTGACTCTTTTGAATTTTTTTCTACAGTAAATATGAAATGCATGTTCAGAAGCCCACAAAAGCATGCTAATATGATTTACATAATTTGGCCTGGTGCTCAATTCACACGGCACTTTCCAATGTTGTGATCTGAAACTTACGTTTCGTCATTTAGCAGACCCTCTTATCCAGAGTGACTTGCAGCAATCAATTGGAACATCCCCTGAGGCAAGTAGGGAGAAGTGCCTTGCCTATAGACACAATCTCATGTTGGCACGGCCAGGATTCGATCTTGTAACCTTCTAGTTATGAGCTTGATTTCCTCACAGCTCAGCCACTTGACTCCCTACAGGCCCAGGTCTTTTGTTGATAGGACATGGATAGTCCCAAAGTTTATACTACAATGGGAATGTGTCTTGGGACTCCTGACTCCAAATAACTTAAAATAACTCAAAGCATGAGCATGTATATTTAATTAAGGAACCACCAGAGGGTGTGGTAGATCTCCAAATTCCCCATGAGCACAGGCTTTTGGGGTTTCTTTCCATTGGCTGTCTTTGAATTTCCTAGGCATTTTTACCCTCAGGAAGACAAGTAAAAACTCCCAGAAAAACTCACTAGAGAAGAAAAAAAATTAAAGAAACCTTGAGAGGAGAAATTCACTGAATGATCCCCTCCTCCAGAGACAGTGGGTGAAAAGACACAGGACAGGACATTTAATTACATTTCTATATTATGTAAATCCATGATATGAAAATGTTCAAACGTTGCCACTTATCTTTAAAGTATGATGTGCTGAATGAAAACAATTGTTTTCTGTTTAAAGATACGAAAAAGGCAAAAAATGCCAATGACTCCATGCATGTAACAGAACATTCATTAATCAAACCCAGTCCCCCACAAAAAAACGACCCACTTTCCCCAGTGACCTATACATTTTACAATTCCGCACCTCTCCCATGTTTGGAAGTGGACACCCTGACCCCTCTGCTTTCCTGCTAAGCAGCTTGGTTGGGAATCAAATGGATAAAAGCTTTTGTCAGATGGAGTTGAGGCAAATGGTGGCACGGTGAGGCATTGGGCAAAGACAGTTAAGATGTCTGGCAGGTCTCCTGCCTTCCGTCAATTCTCTGCATAAGAACGTTTGCCTCTGTGCCAACATCTTGTCAGAGCAAGAAAGGGCGAGACAAGAAGAGCTAAGCTTTCATTAAATGAGATGGAAGTTAAGGGAACTGTTTTAAAAGGGTCATTTTGAAATAAAAAGTATGGCACAGCACATTAAGTGTGAGGAAGCAACCTGGATATTTCATTTGATACACACTGAACCAAAATATCTCCCAATATATTATGAATGAATGATGACAATAAGGGGATGAATATTTTACACGCATATCTCGTGTCAAAAGTTGAAGAATGGCATATTTACCATATTTCACTTAAAACCCCTCCCTCATGGAGAACGTAACACTCGTTAAATAGGCCCCCAACGCATCAAGATCATCTAAAGAATCGAGTAATCAGACAAACACTATATATTTTCTAAATACATATTTAAAACACATGATCCTGTGCAATATCATGTTTATATATATATATTTTGTATGCTTTATTTAACATAGTGGGAACAACAAGGCCTCGCACAGTTGCCCACGAAAGGGCTGCATCCAGTGTGCTAACACAACCAATAGGACAAGCCAATATTGGGCCTGCTTCAAAACAAACGACAAAAACAGCTCATCAACACAAATTCAATCGCAGTAGATTTTAGACGCTTTTCTAGGCCGTCTTCGGGTTTATTCTATTGCGGTTGTGGAATAAATAAACCTGTCACAAATGTTCATCATCGTACCTGTGTCTTGGCGGAATTGGTGCATGGAATGCAAGTCAATGATGTAGGGCGAGAGACGAGTGTCCACCTGGCCCAGTACAACACTACCACCCCGCGGGTCGTTGCGGATGACTGCCTCGATGTGGTGAGAGACGGCCGG
Organism: Protosalanx chinensis; assembly: GCA_030340685.1. Lineage (NCBI taxonomy): Eukaryota > Metazoa > Chordata > Actinopteri > Osmeriformes > Salangidae > Protosalanx > Protosalanx chinensis. The sequence continues at coordinate 1,241,492 of CM059341.1, read as the reverse complement.
GCTGTAAGGCCGCCAGCGTCCGTGCTCGTTCAGCCATTCCCATACCACTACGGCAGACGCTAGTAACATCCTACTCCTGTAAATGAAAACATCGTCAATGCATGTTTAAGGTAGTCTTCGTCAGACCCCCCCCCCCCCCCCCCCCCCCCCCCCCCCCCAAAATCATATTCTACGCGCATGTTATAACCACAGTGCTGCATCCATCTTGTACAAATTGGCAAGCCGTTGTGGGTCTTAACCCTCGATAAATGTTTAAATGACAGTGAAGCAGCGATACTGACAATAGTGTTAGACCCTACCTTCCATGTTGATGGAGCCTTAGCTACTGTAAGGCAATCACTTCATCTCTTTGTTACAGCGAATGTCACCTACCGTTTTATTACATAAAGCTAGAACCAAAACCTTGTAGGTTTGTTGCATTTTGCTCCCTATGCAGATAAATGACGTCTACTGCTATCTTTTCCAGGCACGAACAACTTAGGGTGTGTTTAGATGCGTTTTCGGTCCATTCACTGAAGCAGAGGTGAAGTGGGGTACTGTAACAAGTGACAGATCTAGGCTGCTTTGATTTTGCCAGAATGTAGCATCCAAACTTCGGAGTGCATTTTGGCATTTTAAGAAAATTAGCAAACACACAGCAAGAACATCTCTCCTAAATTAATCAAGACCGAGGAGCAAAATATTGGGCTTCATTTGAAACGGCTGTTTGGCAGTAGAACCGTCAAACCTGTAATATTCGAGGTACATTCAAATGTATGTTTAATCTGTATGAACAGTAAAGCAGTGTTAATATTTACCAATGGAGGGCAGTTTTGTTCTCTTTCTGTATCTTGGTCAGACTGCAGTAGAATATTTGGCTGGTTTAATTATTATCCATCGTTCTGCTTAAATATATTCCCGGTTCTGTAACGGCGGTCGGTGAGTGGAAAAAAATCAGGAGATTCGTGTTACATAATTGCTCTGATATTACCGGTGTATGTCAGGCTCAATGTGGTGTAGCCTATTTGTTGGAAATATCTACGAACGCGCAGTTGGGCCTGCAAAATCATATCGCGCAATCAGCCCGCAGATGTGCTTGCATTAAATGAGTGCGTTTAACTTGAATAAGGAACAGTCATCACATAATATTATGGCGTGCCAACCCCGGCGAAAAATGTGTTATTTGTCAGAAAAAATATTTGCGTGGTGCCTGAACATGTACATGACCACGTCCTAGAAAGACCATGGACCAATCGACTGAATGCAACCACACATTTTGATTGAATACTCCGCCCATCACTGATAAAAGGTAGCGGCCGCACATATCAGTACAAATGCCTGTAGGCACACTTTTAGAGAGGGGATGGGCTGATTAGAACCACAAACGTCTTTAGCCTATGGTTTAAACAGGGTGTAAATACTAACATCATTATATTTTATTTTGGTTCTCTTATTTTGTTGTTGCTGTAACATCCAGTAACGTGATTGTAAAATAAGTGGAGATGCCGGGGATTGAACCCGGGACCTCATACATGCGAAGCACGCGCTCTCCCACTGAGCTACATCCCCTCCGGTCCGCTATACAGAATCCCAAAGAGATTAAAAGAAAAATGCATATATCCGTATCCGTTCATTTGTTTTTTTTTGTTTGTTGAGATATTAGATTAGATTCAACTTTATTGTCATTACACAGGTACAAGTACAGGGTAACGAAATACAGTTAGCATCCAACCAGAAGTGCAAAACAGTTATTACAACAGAATATAATTGTAATTGTATACTCAGAATATACACAGTATGTACAGTATAAATCAGAATATACAAGATATGTACAGATTAAAGTGATATAAGACAAATGTACAGCTGCTAAATAACAACTGAAATGATGCAGATGATGCAAAATGAACAGATAGTGCAAGATAACAACAGAAATGATAAATATAGGGTGGCGGGGGTTCTATGGAGGGGCAGGGGTTATATAGGGGGTGGGGTCTAGTGCGGGTGGAGTTCAGGAGTGTCACTGTTCTGGGGAAGAAGCTGTTCCTCAGTCTGCTGGTCTTAGACCGGAGACTCCTGAGGTGCCTGCCTGAGGGCAGGAGGGCAAACAGTTTGTGGGCGGGGTGTGAGGAGTCCTTCTGGATGCTGTGAGCTCTTCGCAGACAGCGCTTCCTCTGGATGTCCTCGATGGATGGAAGAATAGTCCCAGTGATGCGTTGGGCGGTTTTCACCACCAGCTGCAGTGCCTTGCACTCTGCGACTGTGCAGTTCCTGTACCACACTGTAACACAGTTGGTCAGAATGCACTAGATCGCACAGAGGTAGAAGTTCACCATGACAGCTTAAGACAGGTGGTGTTTCCTCAGTGCTCTCAAGAAAAAGAGATGCTGGTGAGCATTCTTGATCAGGCCGGAGGTGTTTATAATCCAGGACAGGTCATCTGAGATGTGGATCCCCAGGAATTTATAGCTGGAGACACGCTCAATGGCCATCCCATTGATGTGAATGGGGTCGTGCGTGTCTCCCCTCTTCTTCTTGAAGTCCACGATAAGCTCCTTGGTCTTTGTGGCGTTAAGGAGCAGGTTATTGTTACCACACCACATGGCCAGGTGCTGTACTTCCTCTCGGTAGGCTGTCTCATTGTTATTGGTGATGAGGCCAATCACCGTGGTGTCATCAGCAAACTTAATGATGGAGTTGGATCCATACATTGGCTTGCAGTCATGGGTGAAGAGGGAGTAGAGGAATGGGCTGAGCACACATCGCTGTGGTACACCTGTGTTGAATGTGATGGTGGAGGAGCAGGAGTGGGCTGACCTAACATGCTGTGGTCGGTTGGTCAGAAAGTCCATAATCCAGTGGCAGAGGGAGGTGTTGATGCCCAGCTCTCCAAGTTTGGTGATCAGCTTGGAGGGGATGACAATTTTGAAAGCAGAACTGAAGTGTGTGTTGGTATCGTCCAGGTGTGTTAGCACAGAGTGCAGCGCTGAGGAAACTGCATCGTCTGTGCTCCTATTGCTGTGGTAGGCAAACTGGTGAGGGTCAAGTGTGGGTGGAAGGTTAGTCTTCAGGTGTGCCACGATCAGTCGCTCGAAGCACAGCTGCTTGAGCAAGGGACAGGTTGAAAATGTCAGTAAAAACTCCTGCAAGCTGCTCTGAGCTCGCAGCCAGGGATGCCGTCTGGGCCAGCAGCCTTGCGCGCGTTGATCCGGCTCAGTGCGGTGAAGACTGTTGGGTTGAGTGTTAGGGGTTGGTGGTCTGTAGATGGAGTGATTGAGGTGGCAGTATCTATGTTGTTCCTGTCAAAACGAGCGTAGAAGTTGTTCAGCTCGTTCAGGAAGGAGACGTCTGTGGATGGAGGGGTGATGGTGTTCGACTTGAAGTCACTGATGGTCCGGATGCCCTGCCCACATGCGCCGGGGGTCGTAGTTGTCAAAGTGCTCCTCGATCCTCACCTTGTCGCAGTGCTTGGCCTTTTTGATGCCCCTCTTGGATGCACTGTAGGCCTGTTCATCACCTGATCTGAAAGCGGCCTTGCAAGCTTTCAGCAGGAGCCGAACCTTCCTGTTCATCCATGGCTTTTGATTAGGGTACGTGGTGATCGATTTCTGGGTAGTGACACTGTCAATGGTGTTATTGATATAGTCCAGTACAGAGGAGGTGAATGTATCAATGTCCGTATGAGAGCCACAGGTAGCCTGAGAAGCAAACACACTTCCATATTGTTTAGAATAATTTGCCTATAACTGTGTTTTCATCTAATCATCAGGTTTAGATTGTGTAAGAAAACAAAAACAATCAAGCTTAAAGAAGGGTTTAATATTCTTCAAATAATCATATTACTTTAAATGGCAGGCCAGTGTACAAATATAACATATTAGGCTACATAACAGGCTTGGTTTCTGGCTTGGTTTCAGGCTTGGTTTCTGGCATGCTGAGGAGTTTTTTATTTAGCAGTTCCCAAATCTGGGGGTGGCTTCTCTTTTTTTTCCTCCTCTCCTCGAAACCTTGAGATGGCGCTGTTTATAGTGCCTTGGCAGGTTTCTGCCGAAGTAAATTCCTTGTATGTGCAAACATTCATGGCGAATAAAAACCGATTCTGATTCTGATATTACAGTTACACATACAAAACAATGAGATCTTTACAAGCTTGTAACCCTATGTATAATTCCTCACTGCTAGGAAAGCCTATTAGAGAACAGCACAAAAAAAGCATAATTTTACAGAGCTGCCTGTTTAAGAACATGTTCATGATAAGACACCCTCCATTCATTATCAAGCATAATTTGTGTCACAGTTTGAAACTTGCAGTCTGAAATCATAGGCAGCAAGTTGACACAAACCTCACAAAAACATTGAACATGTGTATCCTCCCTTACACCCCAAATATATCACCAGTAGTTAATTTACATATCATCTACACATTTTATTTTATATTTAAGTCCCATATAAGTTAATTGTTTGCTCCATCCTGCCACAGTAAGTTCCGTGTTTGTGCAACTTACATGGCAAAAAAAACCAATTCATATTCTGATCTCTGTCATTGTTCCTTAATTGTGTTATTTGTCAAAAACACCTGAAATCACTAATTCCTTTACATCAGCCCAAATGACTGTGCTCTCTTTGATCTCAAAATGCAGTCACGTTATTGTCATCTTCTTGATTCTTCTGTTCCTCTGACCACATTACACTCCCAGAGAAGTGCTTTAGACCAATCTGCAAATCTCCTCCTCCGTTTCCCTCTCTTTCCTCAACCCCTGCTTTGACCTCTTCATCTTCTCTGACTTCGTCCTTTGTTGCCTCTCTATCCTCTCTATCCTTCCCTGTGCTCTCTCTCCTCCCCTCCCTATCGTGTCTACCCTCTGCTCTGTCCCTCTTGTTGCCGCTCTCCAAACTGGAGTAGTCATAACCCTCATCCCCCTCCTTTTCCTCCTCTTCTTCACTTTCTCCTTTTTCGCTTCCTCCTTCCACATCCCTCTCCTCGCCCTCGTCATCATCTACCTCCTCCTCATTCTCACCGAGTGGCCACAGGCGGCGACCAAGACGGTTTTCAATAGTTCTGACTCTGCCCCTCACCCAGTCTCTGACTCCTCCTTTCTTATAAACCATTTTGCTAAGTGAATACTGTCCATTGGTTTCACGGTTTAGTTTAACATATAGATAGACCAGAAGAAGAACAAGGAGCACAAAAAGGAAACAGAGAGTCACTATCACATGATCTGATGTGTTGTTGTCCTTCATGTGTGCTTCAGACATGCCTGCAAGAAGATTGAGGAACGCTGTTTAACATGCCATTTTACTGTTTGAAGATTTTATCCTTATGAGGTCAAAAAAGAAGAGGTCAAAATCCTTATTGCAAGGTTTGTTCAAATATAAAAAAACTGATGTCAATGTTTTTATGAAATTATGGACATTACAAATCTTAAACTGTTTTTGACTGTTAAATAAAACATTGGGCTATACCCAGCAAAGACAATAAACACATTGCTTATTCAAATGTTTGTAAAGTTCAACATAAATGAATAAAATGAATAATGTTTATATAATGTCTTCTGATAGGACAAAACCTAATTTTTGTCTAGAGCATATTATGTGGTGTGACATACCTGTTAAAGTAGGTTGCTTTAAAGTTCAAGCAAGTTTATTTGTTTCTTACTTTAAAAAAAACTCAAAGTTTCCCAAATATTCTTGTTACTTCAAATCAACAGTGACAGTGAAAGATGGAATTCCAAGTATTTTCGTTGACAGGATCTAAAAAAAAAGAGGCATGTCTTTATTAAATATGCAGTTTATGGTGTCATTTCATTCTCTTTGAAGAGAAAGTCACCCAAAAGTCACACACTTGTGCATTTAAGAGTCTACACTTTAACAGCGTTTAATTATGGTTGCAATAATTCTTTATATTTTACATTGTTTCTTGCAAAGTTTGAACCTAGATTACAGAATTTAACAGGACATATCTATTATTTTAGTCAAGGACTACTTTTGATTTGTATTCTTGCACATTTTGCTGTGTTATGATAGTAAGGTATTATAAAACATATATATATGAATACAAATTATGGTCACTGCAGATATAACTTGAGTTTTCTTTCAAAGGGAGAAGGGCTTTGATTATGTAAGACCAGAAACCTTTTTTGAAGCAACATCACTGACAGGAAGCCAGCAAATCTTTTCTCCTTCTTGTTCATTTCCTGTTGGTGTACTATCATAATGTCCTGACACTACTCGAAGCAGAATTCTCAGTTCAATTACTTGTACAGCAGCTGAATACTGAAAATATAATAGGCCTGTAATATAAAGTAATAATTTATTTAAAACATTTCATTCATTTATTGTTTTTATTTTATTTTTATTGTGCGTGCATGTTTGCTTGGTTTAAACTCTTGATCAGGTTTGCCACTGTCCAATTACAATAAACTTCTATTCATGTACAAAATTACTTATATGCAGTGCAGGTTTTTATTATTCACTATCCATGTGCTTACAAAAGTAGCCTAGGAGTAAAATATTTTACATATACACTTATTAGCCTGAAGCCAAGGGTATACTTCACCCTTCTTGCCTCAAGGGTAATGTCCCTTTATGTTCTGTAAATCACTCTGGATTATAGCATCTGCTCCTGCATTGCTCTCCCGCTTAAATGCAATACTTGAATCCAATCCATTCCATTCAAAAAATAAAACAGGTGTTTCTCATGGAGATATGATATGGATATGAAATGTGATGTGTAACAGAGAACAAGTATTTAGAGGAATATGATGGAAGACAAAAGAAGAAAATATAGTGCATTTTAAGAATGGAACGGCAAACAGTGGTAACATAAACAACTAGAAAACAACACAGGAAAAGTGTCAAAATGATGGTGAAAGTAGTGAAAAGACAGATCGGGAAACATTGCAACCAAAAACCATAAGCTTAGGTTACATTCATGAACAATTATGGAAAACCTAATTTACACTTACCACAGTGTTGCTGCGTGAACCAGGGGGATGCTGGTTTTGAACAGACAGGCAGATAACCTGTCCCTAGTGACAGGAAGTAATGTGGTGTGTGTCTGCAATGCTTACTTAAAGACAAATGGAAGAAGAGAGTGAGAGCGATACTGCAGATGAAAGCAGCAACACCAACAGCAGGACAGGAAACATGAGGGTGGAGATTTAGATTGGTGAATTCTTGATAACAAATTAGTTTGTTTAGCATAATCATGTGTAGTCCAAATGCAGAAAGAGGATGCTGTCTGATACTGTATAATATATTGTACAGTACAGTGGATTCTTATATGCCCATGTGGAGAAGTGGATAGTTTGTGCTGCTTCAAAGTGAATTTGAAGTTTCTTTGTAGATTTGCACATTGTATGTGGATGACATTACTGTCAGCTCATAGCTCATTCTTAATAACTGTAAAGTAACATGTAGTGAAGATTTTAGCATCACATTACAGAGCGGTATCGCTTAATTATTGACTAAACTCCCCAAAAATTGGTCATGTATGGTATGCTGTGTATTAATCTGGGATTAGCTGTAACAAAATTGTGTACTGTGCTGTGTAGTATTTGAATTGTACTTATTTACTGAGATGAAGTCTCTGCAGGCAGCACTGAGAGACAGGAAGTGAGCAGTGGAACTAACAGAAGGTTCTAAAATACAACCACATCGCTTCGGAACAACCCACAGTTTATGACCACATCCTGCAGGTAACTTCACATAAAATGACAGTACATCTACATACAAAATATGCAAAATGATGCGGGCTAAAAACAGAACTGAACTAAAGCTGTTAGCTACTACAGGAGTGGTCTGTCTAAACCAACATGATATACAGTCATGGCCAAGATTGTTAGCAACCATGACATTTTCCAGAAAAAAAAGTATTTCTCACAGAAAATGATTGCAATTGCACATTTTACTATACACATGTTTATTTCCTTTTGAGTGTACTGACACTGACACAATACAAAACCAGAGAGAAAAAAGAAAATTTGACATAACTTCTAAAAATACATAAAGAATATAGCTACAATCAGCGATGGTGGATTTCTCTTGGAACTATTTATGAAATTGATATGTAATTCAAAATGCAATCTGCATGTTTGGTGTGAATACATCTAAGAATGTAGTGCCCCCTGTGCTGTAACGGACAAAGGATTGTGAACATCAAAAATCCTATTGATAATTTTTGTAAGGGTTGATCATCTGACGATGACAACTGCCAATCCTGGGGAAGATTGGACAAAAGTTGTAGGAGTAGAAGCGAAGAAAAAAAAATCTCAATCTATATTGTACAAAGAAATCTAAGGGTTTGCCATTATGAGTTGTTGAGACTTTATTCTTCATCGTGACAAATGAGGAATCTCTAATGAATTTCAGGACTCTACAACAAAAGGGATACAAATTGGTCTCACATGGACCAAATTGGGTGTGGTAGTTCATAATGTTGTGTTACACCATGTCAAAAATCTAAACTTTTTACTCCTTTGGTCTAAGGGCTGCCATTTACTTCCACTTTACAAGAATACTGTAATTGTCATGTAATTCAAAGTGCACCCTGCAAGTTTGGTGACTATGTCAAAAATTTGCTGAGATATAAGACAAAACTACCAGTGTCATGATCCATCCAGCAGCCAATAGCAGGTTGAAGGTGGGGGTTAACTCAGCCCACTGTGTCAACAGAGTCTTGTGCGTGTGAGTTTTTTTGGAGCCACTGGGTCTGGCATGACAGAGAGAGGATTTGCAAGACTGCCTAAGCCTTTAGCCAAGCAGTCACATTTCAAATATTCATAATTAATCTACTTTTCATCTTACTTTCAACTTTTTCTCAGATGTGTATACAACACATTGTCAAGAGTCTACATACGAACTTGTGATTGATCTAGACTATCAGTTTTTGCTTGGCACTCTAAATTTAATTAGCCTTAGCGATAAATTTGAATTCCTTTATTTAAATCATTTTGAAAGATATGAACTTAGCTATTGAATGGGGTTGTATATATTGTAGTGTGTTGTTGGTGGCATATCAAGTTTGGTTGATTTCTCAAAGATTTGTTGACTTTCATAGGAATCATAAGAACAACTTCCTGTTTAGTTGTGTTATTGCCGGTTTGAAACGGTTTGAAATATTACAAATCTTTTGATAGCTTTTGTGAGGCTTGGTCTGAAGATGTTTCCAACCAAACATTGGATTGGATAAGAATTGTAGAAGTAGTAGCAAAAAAACATGTTTCATAAATGTAAAATGTAAAGAAAAATCTAAGGATTTGCCATTATGAGTTGTTGAGGCGTTGTTCGTTGTGAGGAATGAGGCACATTGAATTAATTTCAGGATTGTAGGACAAAAGGGGTACAAATGGCATCACTTTAAAAAAGGGAACAAATGGTCTCAAGTGGACCAAAATGGGTGTGGTAGTTCATAATGTTGTACTGTTTCACCGTTACAAAAATCTCAACGGAAAAATCTCAAATCTGACGGAGGAATCCTAATAAATGTCCAAACTAAATTGTTGGCATCCTTTCACAATTGTGGATAATCAACTGTTTCAAACGTGATGCTCGTTTAAACTCACCTGGGGCAAGTAATAGGTACGGGTAATATAAAAATCACACCAGAAAGCAAATAATGAGAGAAGTTGGCCAAGGGCCATGACTGTATTTACAGCTTCAGTTGAGTCACACTGTAACATTGGGTCATAAAAAGACAACATACAAACCACAATAGGGAAGGAGTGTTTATTGGAGTTGCACAGTGCGGTGTCACTTTATTGTTTTATGACCACACACAAAAAATAATTGTAGGACGGTCAGTGCATAAAGATAAGTTAATTGTCAAAATAGTCAAGGAAGAAAACCTGTGGATGCAAACCAAAGTAGCTATCCCTTCACAAAGGGAGTGAGAATGGCCAAAATCTTAACTTTCCATGTTTGTTTTTTTGCAGTTCTGTCCAACATACTTTTCCATTCTAAATCACAAATACAACAGCTGCCTCTAGATTAGTCTAAACAGTTAGGTTCTACAGACTTGGATTAAGTCATTCAAACAGTAAAAAAACACACACAAAACACACACATTTCATCATAACATTTAAAGTTCTGTGCCGTGTGGTTATGAAACTCCTACTTATAACACATTATTTTGGGCAATTCCTTTGTTGAACTAAATTTTACAAGCTATCATTTAAGACTGTATCATTTGATGATGTTCAATGGTATAGGTCAATAAGCAACTGGAAGCAACTGGAAAAACAAATGTTTATTTGATAGATAGGCCATCTAAGCGTTTTGAAAGGTGTCAAACCAATAAGTGGGTCGTTCGTACGTAGAATATATCATGTGTGACACTGCACATAAGTTTTTCAACCTCTTGGCAACTGCATGAACCATAATTTTGCCATGCCTGAATGGAGGTTTTACTTTTTGTACCATGTTTGAGCTTTATCCCTTCTACTTAAATAGACAGACTATCTCTATGGTCATTGCTACCTACTTGCCCTTTATGATAACACAAATTATAAATTGTTTACTTCAATAAAGAAATCTTTATGGTCAGTGCTACTTATTAGCCCCTTATGACATCAAAGGATCACCATGTACAGTATGATGTCACAGTGTGTTACATGTATTACATACACATTATGATATCACAATTAGGAAGAAATTTAGGAAGTAAAAAGCTAAGCATGAATCACCTTCAACTTTTGAAAGTAAAAAAAAGTCCCACAGAAAGATTTACACCATAAAACAAAATACATTTTCACTTTAGTTTAATTCACTTCAATAACTTGTAGCAAAAGTGTCTTAATCAAAAACTATTATTGAAAAAGCCATGAATGTATAAATGTAAAAGAAGACAGAATTAATGATTAAGTCTGATATTACATCCCAATTAGCAGCTGTATCTACCTGATTCATAATACACAATGTGAAGGATTTAGTTCTTACTGAGGGTGTACACAGTTTTGTATATGGTACGAATGATTTGCACTGTATAGTACAATCCACTCACATTTAGGCCTAAATTACAAGTATCCCTTTGACACCGAAATTTAAGATTGGCCTGTGTACGTACAAGGGATTTTATTTGTACCGCTAAATATGTATACCACACTTTTATGATATTTTAAGAATCTCCCCCCCCCCCCCCCCCCCCCCAGTAGAATATCACTATATGTTTCTTAACATTTCAACATCATATTACAGCTAATGATAACTAATGCTGTATGCAGATGAAATCACTTAATTCTCCCCATTAATCAAAGCAGCATCTAAAGGGCTGTGGGGTAAAATTGACCTCTGCTCATTTACAACTCCTGAGCTTGTTTTCAGCAACTGTGATTCAGTTGGTCACTAGGCTATACTTCCAACTACGTTCTCCCCCTCGCACGCGCACACAGTTTAAGGTACTGCTGATTCTAGTAAGGCTATGGTCTATGGAGTTACATCAGAATGCCCTTTGGGTATCGTGGCGCCCCCGCTGCCTCCGGACCCTCGCCTTCATACATCCCCGTCCTCGATGCGTGCCAGTTGCCTTTCCAGCAGCTCAATCCTCTGGCCCTGGGCGAGCACAACCGAGCGCAGGGCCTTAACTTCCGCCAATACCTCGCTCAGCACCTCCTCCTGGGTCAAGAGGGGGGAAAGAGAGATGAGGGACCGCAGGAGAGCAAGAAAGAGGGGTACGGAAAGGGATGGAATAGAAGAGAAATGGAGTTGGTTAATTATTGAAAGGTTTTGAATAAAGAAAACCCAGTTGTGGTTACAAGAGTTGGAATGATCATAATGCTGTTCATCCTAAATCCCAGATGTGACAAATAATCAGCCATTTTCTCACCTCTCTCTTTACTCGGTCGGATGCCCCATCTGCCTCTCTAGTCACCTTAGGCTGCCCTGCCCAGTCACTCTCTGTGTCCCTGGCGACGTGCGTGGGCGCGGAGGTGTTGGTGACCTGCTGAGGCGTGGAAGCAGACCCTGCCCCAGAACCCTGTGATGTCAATTTGGGCTTGTTCTTGAGGGTGTCTCTGTGCTTGGAAGGGGGAGCAGAATATCCCCCACTCAGGGAGACCAGCAGGGGTGGCGCATCCTGTCCAGCAATCCACTCTTCGGCCAAGAGAGAGGGCTCCAACCCAGCTGTGTCTGGGTACAGGTCACCTTGGAACAGATCTGACTGGAGGCAAGAGTGAGAGAGACTGGAGGATGACCCAGGATACGCTAGCATTGCAAAAAATATGACTGTGAGAAATCATTTATCAACTGGTGGTTAAAAAAGAATGGTTAATCATTCACAATCTGGGTCTTGTCAGGGAGCCAGGTGCCTGGTGGTGAGGGTGTCCGGTTAGTAATCAAAAGATGCCTGGTTCGAACTCCAGCTATGCCAATATGACATTGCGTCCTTGGGAAAGGCACTTCGCCCTACTTGCCTCAGGGGGAATGTCCCTGTACTTGCTGCAAGTTGCTCTGGCTAAGAGCGTCTGCTAAATGACTTAATGTAAACGTAAAAATTAAATGTCTTGTGTGACCTTGCGTGGTACTGTCATAGAGATGGGCTCCACTTTTCTTTCATGCAGTTTGTAGAATCTGCATGGAAAACAGAATGACAAATCACACCAGAACATAGGAAGTAGGAGTGAAAAATAAACAACAGAGGTCATTTTGATCAAGGGCGACAAATATGTTGTAAAACCTGCTTACCTGGCTATCTCACATTTGTTAACATCCACGCCCCGTTTGCTGAGGAATCCAGCTCCACGCTGAGGCTCTTTGCTACTGTACAGGCTGAGGAAGTGAACATATGGCGACTCGTCGGTCACCTCAAAATACCGGATGGTGCAGTCCCCCTGACAGAGATCAACATGTTATGGGCTGAACAAAACACCCAAAAGGTGTGTATCCTAAGATGGAACACTACTAGCTCCAGGAATAGTGCTATGTTTGTAAGGTGAGGGCCAGTGTACCTTTCCACAGAGGTAGATCATGTTGGTATCAGGGTCATAGTAGGGTTGTAGAACACCATTACTGGTATCCATCTCCTGCACTGCCATTGGCTCAGAAAGATCCTTCTACAGAAGACAAATATATTTGATGTATCTGACACATTCTACAATACATTACGATCTGACAAGAGGGATTGTGTTTGACCATACCGTATCCCATAAGGCCATCTGCCTCTCGCTCATGCGGCTGAACCCAGTGGTCAGTATCTTCCCGTCCGAGAGGAAGACGGCTCTCATTGGCCGGGTGCCATCATGGACCTTCTCTCTTACCTGACAACAGGTAACAATATTCAAACTTTTATGAAGAGTCATCAGGGTCAAAACGCAATCCAAGTCTACTGTTACCTCTTTTCCACCAACGCAACCTGGAAGCAGATTCGGAGATGTTGCTAGACACCAGTTCAGAGCAGGTATAACTTGCAAGAGGCCCAAGAACAGGTTTGCTTGAGCAAGGGAAAAATGTGTTTCTACACAGACTTCTTCTGCTTTGTTTTAAAGCCAATGTTGTAGGCTACTAATACAGATAGGTATGTTTTTTATGCCGACTGTTAACATTTATATTTAGTCATTTAACAGACAGTCTTATCCAGCGTGAATACGACCCGACTACCCTAGTTTCTGTTGGACTTGTTGATCGTATTGTCACTGTAACGTTCGAGCAAAGCGGTTCTCTCACGATTGATTTACTACAACTGTGTTTTTGGGCTAAACTACACCCAGTATTTTGGGTTACTAGCCGGTATGAATCGCAAACAACTGCTTTGAACACTGGCTCCAAACCAGCACCTAAAATGCTTTGGTGGGAAGGGGTATGACAAGGTCCAATAAATCTAATACAATAACTACAAACATACTAAAAAGTACTTACAACAGACCACCTCCTCATCAGTCAGGTGTAAAAGCAAGAATAAAAGGAGAATAAGCAAGGTGTGAGTGGGAGGGGGGCACCTTAAGAACTGTCCCTCGACGAGGGTCGATGACGCGGAGAGCCTTGTCCTTGCACACTGTGCATATGGCACTGCCCTCCTTGTTCCAGCTGATGCTGTAGATCAGGTCTGGGTGGGCATCAGCCAGCTGATACACCAACTCCCCAGTCCCCACGTCCCACACACACACCAGGTTATCACAGCCTGGACACACAAAAACCCAAGACATGTTTCAATATGCATATTGGAAAAAATATATCTAGTGACCTGATGAAAGTATTTTTTTCTCTTTCTCTCAATGAAAACTTAATTGATCCAAAAGTCCAATATGTGGGACGAATGACTATTTAACCACTTGCAGGGTGAAAAGAGTCAAGTGAAAATGTGAATTTGTTTTGAGCTCAACTGACTAATTACAAAACAAATTGTCATTAGGCTTTTTCGAAGAACTTTCATGATGATTCATGTCAGTCTTAACCACCACAAGTTGTCTTTATAACCTTGCATTACAGACATTGGATTTTTTTCTTGCCTATTATCTGGTTTGGAACTGGCTGTCATGCCACACCACCAACAGTGAGTTAATAGATGTCCCTTGCCTTTCTAAAACCAAATAGATTTTAATTACATGAAAATGTATAACGTAATTTCCGGACTATAAGCCGCTCCTTTTTCCCCACGTTTTGAACCAATGCGTCTAATACAGAGATGTGGCTTTTCTATGAATTTTTCTTCAGCCCTCAGGAAGATGAATCCGTTTGTGGCTTCAGTGCACGGGAAAATTAAGCGACTTTGCGCAGTTGCGCTTTACATTTACTCATTTATTTATTCATAAAATAATTATGAAAAATACATTGTGAGAAACAATAAATGCCAAGGGAAGAGCTATGAGAGCATTCAGCCAAACACGTTACAATCATCCGTCCATCATCTTCCGCTTATCCGGGGCCGGGTCGCGGGGGCAGCAGTTTGAGCAGGGAAGCCCAGACTTCCCTCACCGCAAACACCTCCTCCAGCTCCTCCGGGGGGATCCCGATGCGTTCCCAGGCCAGCCGAGAGACATAGACCCTCCAGCGTGTCCTAGGTCTTCCCCGGGGCCGCCTCCCGGTGGGACATGCCTGGAACACCTCCCGAGGGAGGCGTCCAGGAGGCATCCTAAACAGATGCCCGAGCCACCTCAACTGGCTCCTCTCGACGTGGAGGGGTAGCGGTTCTACTCCGAGCTCCTCCCGTGTGACCGAGCTCCTCACCCTATCTCTAAGGAAGTGCCCGGCCACCCTGCGGAGGAAACTCATTTCGACCGCTTGTATCCGCGATCTTGTCCTTTCGGTCATGACCCAAAGCTCATGACCATAGGTGAGAGTAGGAATGTAGATTGACCGGTAAATCGAGAGCCTTGCGGCTCAGCTCCTTCTTCACCACGACAGTCCGGTACAGAGACTGCATCACTGCAGACGCTGCACCGATCCGCCTGTCAATCTCACGTTCCGTCCTTCCGTCACTTGTGAACAAGACCCCGAGATACTTGAACTCCTCCACTTGAGGCAAAGGCTCCCCACCCACCCAGAGGGGGTAAGCCACCTTTTTCTGGTCGAGTACCATGGCCTCGGATTTGGAGATGCGGATCTTCATCCTAGCCGCTTCACACTCGGCATCAAACCGCTCCAGAGCATGCTGGAGGCCCCCGGCTCGAGGAAGCAAACAGGACAACATCATCCGCAAACAGCAGAGATGAGATCCCGTGCTCCCCGAACCAGAAACCCTCCGCCCCCTGGGCGCGCCTAGAAATTCTGTCCATATAAACAATGAACAGAACCGGTGACAAAGGGCAACCCTGGCGGAGTCCAGCATGCACCCGGAACAGGTCTGACTTATTGCCGGCAATGCGAACACAGCTCCTACTTCGGTTGTACAGGGAACGGGCGGCCCCTAACAAAGGGCCCCGGACCCCGTACTCCCGAGGTACCCTCCACAGGACACCACGAGGGACACAGTCAAATGCCTTCTCCAGATCCACAAAACACATGTAGACTGGTTGGGCAAACTCCCATGAAGCCTCGAGCACCCGGTAGAGGGTGTAGAGCTGGTCCAGTGTTCCGCGGCCAGGACGAAAACCACATTGCTCCTCCTGAATCCGAGGTTCGACTATCGGCCGGATTCTCCTCTCCAGTACCCTGGCGTAGACCTTACCGGGGAGGCTGAGGAGTGTGATTCCTCTGTAATTGGAACACATCCTCCGGTCCCCCTTCTTAAATAGGGGAACCACCACCCCAGTCTGCCAATCCATAGGCACTGTTCCAGACCGCCACGCGATGCTGCAGAGGCATGTCAACCAGGACAGTCCCACAACATCCAGAGACTTTAGGTACTCAGGACTTATCTCGTCCACCCCCGGAGCCCTGCCACCAAGGAGCCCATCGACTACCTCAGTGACTTCAGCCCGGGTGATAGGCGGGTCCGCCCCGAAGTCCCCAGTCTCCGCTTCCTCCTCGGAAGACGTGACGGCAGGATTGAGGAGATCCTCAAAGTATTCCTTCCACCGTCCGACAACATCCCCAGTCGAGGTCAACAGCTCCCCACCCGCACCGTAAACAGTGTTGGTGAAGCACTGCTTCCCCCTCCTGAGGCGCCGAACGGTTTGCCAGAATTTCCTTGGGGCCGACCGATAGTCCTTCTCCATGGCCTCCCCGAACTCCTCTCAGACCCGAGTTTTTGCCTCTGTGACTACCCGAGCCACGGCACGCTTGGCCTGCCGGTATCGGTCAACTGTTTCGGGAGTCCCACAAGCCAGAACGGCTCGATAGGACTCCTTCTTCAGTTTGACGGCATCCCTTACTTCCGGTGTCCACCACCAGGTTCTGGGATTGCCGCCGCGACCAGCACCAGAGATCTTGCGACCACAACTCCGGACTGCCGCATTGACAATGGCATTGACAGGCCTAGAGTGCTTGAACTACTCTTGTGCTTGAACATGGTGTTAGTTATGGACAAACCGTGACTAGCACAGAAGTCCAATAACAGAACACCACTCAGGTTCCGATCAGGGGGGCCGTTCTTCCCAATCACCCTTCTCCAGGTGTCACTGTAATTTGAGTCCCCAGTCGGCGCACTGTTAAGTACGCCTCCCAGAGACTCCAAGAAGGCCGGGTACTCTGCACTGCTGTTTGGCCCGTAGGCCGCCACAACAGTGAGAGACCTGTCCCCGGCTTTTAGGCGCAGGGACGCGACACTCTCGTTCACCGGTGTAAACACCAACATGTGGCGACTGAGCTGTGGAGCTATAAGCAAACCCACACCAGCCCGCCGCCTCTCCCCGCAGGGAAGAAATGAAGAGTCCAGCCTCTCTCAAGGATAATGGTTCCAGAGCCCAAGCTGTGCGTGGAGGCGAGACCGACTATATCTAGCCGGTAACGCTCGACCTCCCGCACAAGCTCGGGCTCCTTCCCCGCCAGTGTGGTGACATTCCATGTCCCCAGCGCTAGAGACTGTGTGCGCAGCCCTGGTCGTCCGGGCACCTGCCCCTGACCACCGCCCAAATCACACAGCACCGGCCCCTTACGGTCCTTCCTGCGGGTGGTGGGCCTGCGGGAAGGTGGTCCCACGTCGCCTTTTTGGGCTGGGCCCGGCCGGGTCCCATGGGAAAAGACCAGGCCACCAGGGGCTCGCCTGCGAGCTCCCACTCTGGACCTGGCTCCCCGGTTTCGCCGATCCGGGCAACGTAACGGATTTTGTTTGTTTAGTCATCATAGGGTTTTTTTTTACGTTACAATCATATGGCAAGCATTTCTGACGGACAATTATGTATCTTTAGGAAGCTTTCACAGTGCACAGGAAGAAAAAGTACGCAGGACGAAGAAAAATAAAGCAACTTGGTTTTAGTGCACAGGAGGAAGATGAATGAAACCATCGATTACTTTTCTGTTTTGTCGGAAACAATTAGTTCGGGTATAAGAATAAAAACTTATGGTACAAAAAATGTATATGTACATATCATATTTCTCAGCCTGGATATCGGCGGCTTATAGTCCGGTGCGGCTTATTTGTGACAAAATAATATATTTATTTTCAATTTTAGGTGGTGCGGCTTATATTTAGGTGTGCTCTATAGCCAGTAAAATACGGTATACAAGTTTGAATTTCAGTCCAATAAAGAAAGCTGATAATAACATTTTTTTTTTTTTTTTTATCGTCTGATGAGGTTACCTGCAGTGAGTAGGATGTTGAAAGCTGTGGGGTGCCAGGCCAGAATACCAACTCGTTTACTGTGTCCCTCAAGAGTCACCAAGGCCTCGGTCATTGGTTCAGTCAAGCCACCGTCAGGGATCTGCCACACCTATCAAAGAGAGAGGATGTAGCTCTTTAACAAGAGGCAAAAGCAAAAACACACACACACAGGTCAAGACAGTCAATGGAGTACAATGTTTCTGTCCTGTACCTTCACGCTGCAGTCTTCTGAGGCACTTGCGATGATGTTGTCATCATGGGGACACCACTGGATGTCTAACACAGGGGCCGCGTGGCCACATACAGTAGGAGCCGATTGGTCGATTCTGCCACTCTGCAAGCCACACAGTTATTAAACATGGTGTCTACTTTTTATTTTTAATCCTTATTTAATTTCCGTATATGGTCTTTGTTCGCGCTATCCTGCAAAAGTAAATTCTGTGTTTGTGCAACTTACACAGCGAATAAAAACCAATTCAGAATTAATGTCTAGTCACGAGTTCACAAGAATTTGTAAAACTCACTAAAGTGACAGGTCTAATAATGTTACACTTCTGCCCTATGCAATGTCTGTGGTCAATTCATCAACAATACATTAGTGGAAAAATTGCAAATGCTAAACATTGCTTTTGCTAAAAGCAGACATGGTAAATCCAGAAACAGATCAAAACATTTAACGAAATGTATTGATCAAATACTCTCCAATACAGAATGTATTGGCAATGTGAATAGGGTCTAGCACAGTGTTTCCCCACCCTGGGCTGGTGTTCCCTGAGGACCAGTGTAGGGAAACACTGGTCTAGCAGGCCAGAAGTGGTCAAACTCTGACCTTGCTGATTGGCAGCACGAGGAATGACCCGCCTCCACCAGCCTCAATGATCACAGCAATGAACTTGGGGTTGACGTCGCAGAGGGGCCCGTCCCATGTGACGCGCGATACCCTAACATCGTCGATGCAGTGCTCTGTCTTCCATGCCTGGGCAAAGACGTGTCTGAATTTACTCTGACGGACCACTCCCCTCCGGAATGACATGACTGTGGAGCGAGTCAAAGACACACAAAAAATGTTTATCCATGGGCTGTAAGGACTCAATGACATAAGATCTTCTAGTTTGCATTTCATATACAATAACTTTTTACGAGCAATTTTAACATACAGTGTCACTATTAAAATTCTGCGTGTGTGTGTGTGTGCTTAGTTTTTCTTATTTGGCCAAAAACTAAACTACTCAATAGTGGGGTTTACTACAGTTTTTGCAGACTACTACATAAAAAGGGAAATGAAAGCACAAAACATTTAAAAATTTACAATAAATTGTGCATTTTCCGCAACACTGGCAAATTTGTATGGCAAAGGTAGACAGATGTTTCATAACCTCAGCCCAATGATCTCATGCTGTGTGCAAGTTCTAAAGAACAGCCATGTCTCACTGGACAAAAGGACATGAACTGCCTTAAATCAAAACAGATCCACAGTCGGGATCTCTGGGTGAGCGAAGGCAGGAATGTTCAAGGTCTGAGGCTTTTACCTAATATTTTTGACAGTTGTCAAGGTTGCTACAACGTACAGTGCCTAGCAAAAGTATTTTTTTGGCATTTGTCCTATTTTGTTGCCTTACAACCTAGAATTTACACAACATGCCTACCACATTTATTGTGAAACAAACAAGAAATAAGCCCCCCCAAAAAACCACCTTTAACCACTCAAGTTTTGCTTTAGAAGTATGCTTAGGGTCATTGTCCTGCTGGAAGGTAAACTTCCGTCCAAGTCGCAAATCTCTGGAAAAGTTTCCCAAAAGAATTTCCCTGTCTTTAGCACCATTCATCATTCCTTCCATTCTGACCAGTTTCACAGTCCCTGCCTATGAAAAACATCCCCACAGCATGATGCTGCCACCACCATGTTTCACTGGATGGTGTTCTCTGGGTGATGAGAGGTGTTGGGTTTGCACCAGGCATATAATTTGCCTTGATGGCCAAAAAGCTCAGTTTTAGTCTCATCTAACCAGAGTCCCTTCTTCCATATGTATGGGGTGTCTCTCATTTTTTCAACATTAAGCTTATTTTATTTTATGAAATTGCTTTTTTTCCGGCCACTCTTCTGTAAAGCCCAGCTCTGTGGAGTCTACAGCTTCAATTGGTCCTATGGACAGATACTCCACTCTCCAAAGTGGAGCTTTACAGCTACTTCAGGGTTATTTACATTAACTCATTTAGCAGACACTCTTATCCAGAGCAATTTACAGCAAGTACAGGGACATTCTCCCTGAGGCAGGTAGGGTGAAGTGCCTTGCCCAAGGCCACGTCAGGTTCAAACCAGGTACCATCTGATTATTTGCCCGACTCCCTAACCAACTGCGCCACATGACTCCCCATATTTGGTCTTGCTGTTGCTTCCCTGATTAATGATCTCCTTGTCCGGTAAGTGAGTTTTGGTGGGCGGCCCTCTCTTGCCAGGTTTGTTGTAGTGCAATTCTTTCAATTGTCTAATAATGGCTTTAATGGTGCTCTGTGGAATATTTAAAGTTTGTGATTTTTTTTAACCCAACCTGTCCTTCTCCCCAACTTTGTCCCTGACCTGTTTGGAGAGCTCCTTGGTCTTCACGGAGATGTAGACTCTGGGGCCTTTCAGAACATATATATATACTGAGATCATGTCACACTTAGATTGCACACAGGTGGACTTTATTTAAATAATTATTAGACTTTGAGGGTGAACACAAATGCAAGCACCACTTTTCCGTTATTTATTTTTGAGAATTATTTGAAACGTTTTTTTCATTTAACTTCACCTATTTTGTGTATGTCCGTTACATTTAATCCAAATAAAAAATAAATAAAAAATCCATGTTGTAAAACAACAAAATCGGAAAAACACCAAGGGGGTTGATTCTCTTGCAAGGCATTGTATCTCACAACACTAGCCTGGTAGGCTCAGAGCCATAGAAAAGGGTTGTGACCATAGACATTAGACATTTTAATGTCTATGGTTGTGACGGTTGTGACACTTCTACAGACTTCCTTTTGTTCTCTTGGAATGCGGAAGTAAAGCGTGTCACATGCGATCTACAGTTCCAAACTTCATATATTGCCACCGTTTAACCCCATACATTGTTTTTGTGTTTCCGATGAATGTTTGCAGGTAAATGAATCAAAGGACAGATTTGTGCTCATATTTCAATACACGAGTAGACCTCTTATCAAATGTTTTTAGTATTATTTTGTATAGCCAACTTTAGATAAAGTTTATCCTAAGATTATAGCTTAAAGATTCTAAATGCCGGAGGGCTAGGTCTATATTATTATATATTATCTAACATAGGCAACACTGTAACTCAGTGGTTCTTAACCTTGTTGGAGGTACTGAACCCCACCAGTTTCATATGCGCATTCACCGAACCCTTCTTAACCCGTCATCATGAATCATTTGAGTCGGATGTGTGGTGACCTCCGTCGAACACCTGAGACTGACTCACCACCGAACCCCTGGCGTTCGATCGAACCCAGGTTAAGAACCACTTTTAACTGTAGCTTGTATCATGACCAGATGAGTTGGTCAAACTTGGTTTATAGTCTGGTAATTTAGTTATAGTTTGGTGTTCGTTAGCATACAAAGTTAGTATTCTCTTAGTACATCTGATTACATGCTAGCTCGCCCAGATAACATGGCATCTTGAGCCTCTCACTGGACATACTGAAAAATGTAACCTTTTATTGAATGCAACTGGTTGCCTAGTATTCTGTATGTCTTGTTTTAAATTGAGCTAGTGGCGTGATTGCCATCTTGATTAGATGCCGTTTACATCAAGTACTACAAACAAGTGTTGTTAATGTGGCAATCTGTAAGTAGGCAAATTAATAACCATAATAAACGTGTAAAAGGTCCCATTTACTTCACAGTAATACACTCCCGTATTAACAGTCAAAGCTTAAACGTTAACCATAGGCTACAGTATGGTAGCAAGCATAGCCATTTTTAGGTCAGCTTCACAATATTAGTTCCCTTTTTGTAAATTAATGTAATGCATAAAAACATAAAAACCCAATCCACTGAAACCTATTTTAACTGATTTTTGGAACTACAGCGAGCTACTTGAACGACGTGATCACGCGTCGGCGCGATCAAAGCGTTATTTTTATATGGCCTTATTGGCCTATGACAATATTATGTTGACCAGTGCCTTCCATGTCCAGCTCCCATTCGAGTGTTGCGGGTTGATGTTTACACAAACCATTTGAAAATGTGGAGGATATATCACTAGGTAGACTATGTGCAGGCCGTTTTGCAAATGAACACGTTTTACATGATCACATCCTCAAAATGAAGGTAAAGGCGAGTCAGGAAACGGGATGCAATTTGGAATAGATCGTAAATGGGTTAGTTCAAGGATATTAGGCGACGTAATCAACACAGACTAACGACATTTGTACACTTACTGTTGGTTTCCTTGATAACAGAAAATCTTTAAATTGAAAAAAAGGCCAGACACCCGACCAGGGCATGCGCCGATCAATTAATCCCCCACAAGCAGTAATTTAATCCTTTCCTATGTCCGTGAAGCGGTTACACACGGCCGACCTACAACAATGTCAGTGAAGAAATGTTACTGGACAGGCATACGCTAAGACCAGCACAAAAGATAACTCCCGATGTACAACTATTTTCTATTTTGTTGATTGCAAAAACTTCTATAGCTGTTCAAATAAATGTCCTCAGTAAGCATGTCCAATTGTAAATACGATATAGATAGGTTAAATCAACGCCTATTAAAGACGAAAGGGAACACTAACCGACGAATGGGCGTGAGATAGAACGGCGATGATGCTGACAGTGCGCACTTCGTGCTGGAAATGAATAACGTTTAGAGTGGAATTCCAGACTTCCGCTCTTGAGACCGGATATGGTGGAGATGTTTGAGCGTTGCTATTTCCATTGCATTTTCAACATTTTTCTAATCTCTTTTCGCATTGGACAGTTATTGGAATTATCTGGTTTATTATCCAAACTAACCTCCATTCAATATTTTTCCTTATTATTTTTTATCATTCAACATTTCCACGAGTTGAAAAATTGAAAACTGAAAATCCTTTATTAGTTACAGTATAATGATCCAGTACAACCTAGACAGTATTTAGTTGTCCATGTAAATTCATCATGCATACACTTCTGAAGAGAGAGAGAGAGAGATAAATACAAAATGACAAAGAGCGACAAAGAGAAAGAAAATTGATTTCATTCGATACAGAGCATTATGGTTGTTGGAGAACCACCAGGGCAATCTGTTCTGAAGTAAATAGATCTCTAGAGATAGTACACTGTCCATCAAGTTAGTAATCCCCAGGTCCCTGAAATTCAGAAATTGGAAGCCTATCGTGAGTGAGATGGAAGTGGAAGTCAGTATTTTTTAAATACAGTAGTCCAGACTAGATTTCCAGTATAGAGAACAAAACTGAATAATATATCAGACGAAAGGGAGCCGTAGAGAGTTGTTCTTTACCGGGAGATTTCGGGTAATCAGGGTATGTTTTTTTCTAATGGGAGTTTCCCGATTCAAGATTGGCCCTGTTGGTGTTTTCTGTAACATTATACCAACCAAGTTTTGGAATGTGACGTTGTAAACATTTTAAGTAGTAGATTAAGAATATATATTCGTGGTTAATGCAACAGGTGGCTCCGTGGCGCAATGGATAGCGCATTGGACTTCTAGGCTAGCATTAGCAATGCAATTCAAAGGTTGTGGGTTCGAGTCCCACCGGAGTCGTATTTTTACAAGTTTTTCTTAATTCAATTTAAGTATACATAAATCAGTTTACAAGTAGTTTAACATCAGCACATTTCATTGATCATTAAAAAAAAACAAATGTATATTGTCCATCAAACAATAATTGTTCGAAATTAATTGAACGTCAGTTTTCAGGATAGTTTTCGAAGCACGCTTATTTCACTAACCTCATTTTAAATCATAAAATATCACGTTGGACCTTCATTTTGCCGTTCATAACAAATAACTCTAAAAGACAGTTTATACACAAGAAACCATGAAAAAGCACAGGACTTTTTCTTCTTCAATTGTATGTATTTTTCTATGTTCATTATGTTATTCCCATCACTGTATTTAAGTAACTTCTATTTGAGCTTGCCGTTTCTGTTCCAGAACTAATCTGTGCTTCAGTATTTCAATATAGCACCTCCATCCCGACTATTTCGAGCCAAGATGATATCAGGAGGAACTCATTGCTCCAGACTTCATGGAGGAACTAGAAGAGTGTGGCACCGGGTGTTAACCTACGAGCTAACGTTAGTCTAGTTAGATGTAGCTCTAGCTAGGTAGTCTGTAGACGTAAGTCGAAATGTAAGCAATATGAGGTTTTAAAACAATATTTAGCGCTCTTGCTGTACATTTCTGTATGAGAATCGAGTTAGTTATTTCGGTTCGAGTGTATACATATGTGTATACATATGTTACGCGGTAGCCTTTAGCCAGCTTGTTTGTTAGCATATGGGTGTCAAAGTTAGCCGTGACTTCACCGGGTGTCTGGTTGCCTGATCTCACATTTCGGACACGTCAAGGTAAACAGACAGTGTTAGCTTGCTAGCTTTGCTAGCATTTGGCTATATATAGTACGGCCTTAGCGTCTGTTTGTCAGAGTACATAGCTAGATAATCGTTCTTTTCCTAATGTTTTTGTTACTGTCCTGTGACACACACAGTAGCCAGTAAGAAAATACTTTCGTCTACTAGCTTTCCTATCTTACTCAAGGAAAGGTCATTGCCCACAAGGCTAGTTGCGATAGCTAGCTATTCTAAGCAATGCAATGAATGCAGAGTCAGGTTATGACGCCTGCATTTACCGATCATGGTAGTACTAGTAGGTAACTACAGTATTTCGGTACTGTATACAGTATCATACAATCAGACCTAATCCTTCCGCACCCCCTCATTTCGGCATTGATTGACGTTAGCTAAAATGTTGCTACTGTATCAGTAATGACTATACATTCTTCATGCAAGGATACTAACTGTAATAAGTGAATACATTATGTAGGCTATTTGTATTTCACTTACATATGACGGTTAAGACAAATTTTCTCTACAGCTAGCTACTTAGCATCGTAATTACATCATTTATACAGTTAAATCTGACTTGTGTTAGGGTGACTTGTGTCGTAAACTATTAGCTTGTTTGGAACTACCATACCTATACGTATTAGACTGGCTGTGTATGCCAATGAATGATCGGTAGTTAGTTGGAGCAATTAGATATCAACTTGATTATTGCTTTTTGAAGATTGTGTGACGTGCATACAAAGGTCTGCCCTTTGGTCTTTGCTTAAAGTCAACATTACCAAATGGTTGCCTATATCACTGAGAATATATCAGTCAAGCATTGCTAACAACGTTTTGAGGGTACCTGCTCAAGGGAGTCATGTGTCTGAACGGTTAGGGAATCGGGCTGGTAATCAGATAGTTGCCGGTTCGATTACCGGCCATGCCAAATTACGTTGTGTCCTTGGGCAAGAAACATTTACTTGCCTGGGGAAAATGTCCCTGTACTTGCTGTAAGTCGCTCAGGATAAGAGTGTCTGCTATAATCACTAAATGTAAATCAATAGCTGTATATACTTAGTTTAATAGCTTTTTGCACTACTGTGTACATACTCCCCACCCGTTGTATATATTCACACCTTATATATTTTTTGTATATATATATTCCTGTTCTATCCTCATGTATAATAATATTGTTATTTTTTATTCGATCTATCTGATCTCAGACAGTTTTTCCCCCCAAAATTATTTTCATGTCCTTACCTACTGTAAATTTACAGTAGTCGTCCAGTACATATTTATTGGTTTGCTCCATCCTGCCACAGTAAATTCTGTGTTTGTGCAACTTACATGGAGAATAAGACAAACCAATTCAGATTCTGATATGCAAGTCAGTTTATTGATAAGAATGTTGTTTTTGTCGCCCAATCACAGTCCAGCGATTAGGGGGCAGTGATGGCGGAGCCAAAGACCCCCACTCCAGTCCCAGCTGGTGACACATACAAAGGCTGGGTGTTTAAATGGACTAATTACATCAAGGGATACCAGCGGCGGTGGTTTGTTCTGAGCAACGGCTTGCTGTCATACTACAGGTATGATTTTAAATGTCAAATGACCATAAAATGATTAGATTAAACTTTAATGTCATTACACAGGTACAAGTACAGGGTAACGAAATACAGTTAGCATCCAACCAGAAGTGCAAAACAGTTATTACAACAGAATATAATACATATAAGTATACTCAGAATATACACAGTATGAACAGTATAATCAGAATATACAGGGTATGTACAGATTAAGGTGATTTGAAACAAATGTACAGCTGTACAAGATGCTACAGTATTAAACAGAAATTACAGAGTTGCATGTACAGTTAGTGCAAATGATGCAATGAGCAGATGTGCAAAATGAACAGATAGTGCAAATAAAAACCGAATGATGCAGGTGTTACAAAATTAACAAACAGAAATGATAGTGCAAATATAGGGTGGCGGGGGTTCTATGGGGGGGCAGGGGTTATATAGGGGCGCGGGGGTCTAGTGCGGGTGGAGTTCAGGAATGTCACAGTTCTGGGGAAGAAGCTGTTCCTCAGTCTACTGGTTTTAACCGGAGACTCCTGAGGCACCTGCCGGAGGGCAAGAGGGCAAACAGTTTGTGGGTGGGGTGTGAGGAATCTTTTCGGATGCTGTGAGCTCTACGCAGACAGCGCTTCCTCTGGATGTCCTGAATGGACGGAAGAATAGTCCCAGTGATGCGTTGGGCGGTTTTCACTACAAAACTATATTATCAGACAACACTATATTCAAACATAATGACCACGGTGTAATGTGTTTTGTGAGAAATACATTTTATTTGCTATTCAAATGTTTGGGATCGAACCAATGCTTTATTATTATGTCCCATGGTTTGTTGTTGTGTTGGGAAGTCTCTTTGGGTGCGGGGGAGTCCATTCATCAGTATTTCCATTCCGAACAATCGCTTATCTCCAATCCTCCCACAAGGACCCAAGCCGAGATGGGCCACACGTGTCGGGGCACCATCAACCTTGCCACAGCGACCATTGCCGTGGACGATGCCTGCAACTTTGTCATCTCTAACGGCGGGGCGCAGACGTACCACCTGAAGGCGAGCTGCGAAGTGGAGCGGCAGCGCTGGATCACCGCCCTGGAGCTGGCCAAGGCCAAAGCTGCACGCATGCAGGCTGAGTCTGGTAGGAGGCCCTGGGGGAATGAGAGAGGGAGCTGGAAGGATCCCATTTCTATTTGTTATAATCATTATTATTATTTCAGAATCAGAATTGTTTTTTATTCACCATGTAAATTGTAAATTAATGTAAGTTGCACAAACACGGATTAAAAAAATGTATGCTGGCAAAGGGGTGGAGATATGGGAGCAAGTTTGTCCTGTCTGTATGTTGTTTGCTGTAAGTGGTGTATGTGTTGTATATTGTCTAGAGTGTTATACATATTGCTATGATTGTTCTTGTTATTTGTGTTATGGACCTCCTCGAAAACAACATGGTCTATTCCAAGGGGATTTCCATTGATTAAGATAAGGTTATCAAGACTGGATCTAGAGTATTTCACATGTAGTTTCAGTGTGCAGCAACTTATGGTATACCGTGTTTCTTAGTTTGACGTTGGCGTGTATCTTGATATGCTCTTTTAAGTATAGGCTGCAAGTCCTCCCCTAAGATCAGCATTTAAGGAGGTAGCGTTGTTGTCTAACCCCAAGTCTCTACCCACCACCCCCAACCCTCCTCCAGATGACTCGGGGGATGACTTTTCCCCCTCCTCCGGCTCAGCACCACCGGGGCAGAGCGGAGGGGCACAGAGCTCCGAGGTCCAGTCCACGCTCCGGACACTGGGCAGCAAGGTTGAAGACCTGAGCACGTGCAACGACCTCATCTCCAAACATGGCTCCGCACTCCAGAGGTCAGTCCTAAATCGAAATGCTCTAACAATAGGTGGGAGGACGAGGACGAGTCTACCCAGGCATGTTTTCAATGCAGAGAAATCTAACATTGTTCATTTAAATATGCAGTATTTGCCTTGTAAAATGTAGGATGTTTCCTCGCATTAAGCACTGTAATACTGTTAGGGGTGTGTAATGATACACTCAGCTCACGATTTAGTATGTATCGTGATACTGGGTGTACAAGACGTATTACAATGTTTTGACAAGCTGACCACTACATAGGTTGCGCAACCAGCGCTAGGATTGGTTGAGCACTTCCAGGTTTCAGAGGTCTCCTCGTGGTTTGTTCGCTGTCTACTTTCCAGGTCTCTGTCTGAGCTGGATAGCTTACGTCTGACAGGAGAGGCTGGGGATAAGATCCGCCAGGTGACAGAGAGAGCCACGCTGTTCCGCATCACCTCCAATGCCATGATCAATGTGAGTGTAACCCCCCCCCCCCCACACCTGTCTTTTCACCAACCGTCTTTGGAGGAGCGGGATCCCTCACTGAATTGCTCCTCCCGAGGTGTCTTCGATTTTTTTTCTCTTCTTTTGAGTTTTTTTCCTGAGTTGAGGAGCGGTTCTGTGGGTGTATGTGAAGCCCTTTGTGACATTGCTTGTAAAAATGGGTATACAATTACATTTTTATTTGAAGTCAAAGCACAAGTCAGCCTGGCTGTTTCCACAGTTATCAAGAGCCATTACTAAAGTTATTGACAATGTTCTGGTAACGTTTCTCAACACGGTTCTTTTTCGTCCCACAGGCATGTCGAGACTTCCTGACTCTGGCCCAGGGCCACAGCAAGCGCTGGCAGAAGGCTCTGCAGGCGGAGAGGGACCAGAGGGTGAGGCTGGAGGAGACCCTGGAGCAGTTGGCCAAGCAGCACAACAACCTGGAGAGAGCCTTCCGGGGAGCCTCGCAGGTCAACACCTCCGCCGACAGCAAGGGTGAGACCACAGAAGGGGAACACCAGACTCATATCTGACTTCATGGATGGAATTCCGTCAAGGCAGTTGAGGCTGGCATCATGTTAGGTTCCAGTTTCAGGGAAGGAAGCTGAATCACATCTGTGTTCTCCTGCCTTTCTAGGTTCGGCCTCGGGTAAGGGAGAGGCAAGCGATGAGGAGGATGACAATGAGTTTTTCGATGCAATGGAGGAGGCTCCGGAGTTTATCACTGTGCCTGCAGATCCTCAGTTCCACAAGTACGTGGCCCGCTACCAGTACAGCCCTGTGTAGAGCACTACCAGTACAGCCCTGTATAGAGCCCTACCTGTACAGCCCTGTGTAGAGCACTACCAGTACAGCCCTGTATAGAGCCCTACCTGTACAGCCCTATGTAGAGCACTACCAGTACAGCCCTGTATAGAGCCCTACCTGTACAGCCCTATGTAGAGCACTACCAGTACAGTCCTGTATAGAGCACTACCTGTACAGCCCTGTGTGGAGCACTACCAGTATAGCCCTGTGTAGAGCACTACCAGTATAGCCCTGTGTGAATCACTACCAGTGCTCCCTGTGTGGAGCACTACCTGTACAGCCCTGTGTAGAGGGCTACCTGTACAGCCCTGTGTAGAGCTCTACCAGTACAGCCCTGTGTAGATCATTACCTGTACAGCCCTATGTGGAGCACTACCTGTACAGCCCTGTGTGGAGCACTACCTGTACAGCCCTGTGTGGAGCACTACCTGTACAGCCCTGTGTAGAGCACTACCTGTACAGCCCTGTGTAGATCACTACCTGTACAGCTCGGTGTAGATCACTACCTGTACAGCCCTGTGTAGAGCTCTACCAGTACAGCCCTGTGTAGATCACTACCTGTACAGCCCTGTGTAGAGCCCCACCTGTACAGCCCTGTGTAGAGCCCTACCTGTACAGCCCTGTGTAGAGCCCTACCTGTACAGCCCTGTGTAGAGCCCTACCTGTACAGCCCTGTGTAGAGCCCTACCTCTACAGCCCTGTGTAGAGCACTACCTGTACAGCCCTGTGTAGATCATTACCTGTACAGCCCTGTGTAGAGCCCTACCTGTACAGCCCTGTGTGGAGCCCTACCTGTACAGCCCTGTGTAGAGCCCTACCTGTACATCCTTGTGTACTACCTGTACAGCCCTGTGTAGAGCACTACCTGTACAGCGATGTGTAGAGCACTACCTGTACAGCCCTGTGTAGAGCACTACCTGTACAGCGATGTGTAGAGCACTACCTGTACAGCCCTGTGTAGAGCACTACCACTATAGCCCTGTGTAGAACACTACCTGTACAGCCCTGTGTGGAGCACTACCTGTACGGCCCTGCTGGTCATAGCATTTCTATTAAATGTTTGGTTTCAAATGAATTGTAGAGAAAAAATAAATAGATTCTTACGTTGAATTAATGTAATATGGTACTGTATGTTGATCATATCGATGTAGAATAAGAATGACTTATTTACTATCCTGATTCAAAATATATATGTACTCACCCAAAAATGTATCATTCTTAATTGCGCAAGTAATATAATGCCAAGCCACTTAATGTAATTTCAGTAATGGTTATTTATCGGACATTGTTTATTGAATCTAGATTTTTCCCCGTTTTTCCTTCAGGAGGTCGAGTAGTAACGTCAGTGGCTTCAACAGTGAAATGTGCTCTGATGATCAGTCCGTAAGTTGACTCTTCATTAAAAAAAATCGTGATGTACCAAATCCCTGTAGGTTCACAATCATGGCAATCATCTCTCGTCCCTGTTCATTGGTTGACAGCTTGACGAGCAGCCGTTGGCCATCAATCAAGAGTCGCCATCTCAGGAGCTTGAGCCAGTGAGGAAAAGGCGGACTCGTATCCCCGACAAGCCCAATTACTCTCTGAACCTGTGGAGCATCATGAAGAATTGTATTGGCAAGGAGCTGTCTAAAATCCCCATGCCTGTCAGTACAACACCCGGCTCTCCTCATCCTCACACACTATGCCAGTGAACTGGCCCTGTGCACAGCACTCCATCATCAGTTTAGGCTTAGGGTTAGGGTAAATATATTATTAATTTCATGAATTCAACCTCAATTAACTAAGCAAGTCAAAGCATGAGATAAGATATTCCTTTATTTGTCCAGCAGTGGGGAAATTGGCATTTGCAACAGTAGGTACAGTACATCACTCAAGGGTAACAATTTAAGATATATAAATAAAACAAGATACAGGTAAGCATGATAAGAAAAAATATGAGATGTGATAGATTCAAGACAGGATGCAGAAAATAATAATATATAAAGTGAGAATTAGTGTGATGGCTGTTGCTATGGGTAAGTAATGAGTGGCATACATTCAGTTATTGCACCCAATCCCCCCCACAATTGCATGTAATATTGCAAAGAGGGGGACGCAGAAGTTTAACATGTAACGTCAGGGCGTAACATCGAAACAGAACCCCAGACGCTTCCCTTCCTACGAAAAGATCTGATATGATCTAAAGGTGATCATGTCTAAAAACTGACAGTTTCAACCCTCCCCCACCCCCCTCCCTCTCGTAAAAAGATAGTTTTCCCTCCTGTCCCGGCAGGTGAACTTCAATGAGCCCATCTCCATGCTCCAGCGCCTGTCGGAGGACCTGGAGTACCATGAGCTGCTGGACAAGGCCGCTAAGTGCCAGAGCGCCCTGGAGCAGCTATGCTATGTGGCGGCCTTCTCTGTGTCGTCCTACTCCACCACGGTGCACCGCACCGGCAAGCCCTTCAACCCACTGCTGGGGGAGACGTACGAGCTGGATCGCCAGAGAGAGAGTGGCTACCGGTCACTGTGCGAGCAGGTGAGGAGGGAGGAGGAGGGGAGTGGGGGGGGAGTACACAAAGCGGCTTGAATCGATCAGGAGGGAATCGAGTCTGGTACAGTGAACCGATCGCTCCCACGACCGCGGGACAGCGGCTGGCTGACCTGTTTCCTGACCTTCAAGAAAGACTCAAGACTCACTTGTTTCCGAGAATGTACATAATATCAGCTGTTGTTGTTCAGAATTACAATTACTTTGTTAATCCCCGAGCGGAACCTTGTTAGTATTGTTGGTTTATTGTTTGCATCCTACAGGTAGACTACTGTCCGTGGGAGACTCATCTTAAATTTGTAAACTATTCGGCTGAATGCTGTTATAGTTCTTCCCTTGGCACTTGGTATTTTTCATAATCCATAAACCTGCTATATTTGGGGTCTATCACGTTGCTATGCTCAGTGACCGATGCTCTTTTGTAAAGATCTCTCTTTGGATAAAAGCGTCTGCTAAATGAATACATGTAAATTAATAATGATGAAATACGTACTGTGGGAAATAAAGATCAGTCGGTTCCACGCAAGATATTAAAGTCCAAATCCCATGATTGGACCATTGTGATCCGAAAACCTTAAACATGCCTCCCATGAGAACAGACTCCCTGGTTAGTGGGAGGTCATTCTGTCTTAATCTGTGGTTGTAAAGGGATTTTTGGCTACACTGGTTTAGTGGTAGGATTCTTGCCTACCATGTGCAGGGCCTGGATTTGATTCCTGGCCAATTAATTGGACATGAGTGTGCCTGCGATTTCCCCACTGTGGGACTGATAAGCGATCATATTTTTTTTGAAATTTCTCTCCCTCAGGTGAGTCATCATCCCCCGGCAGCGGCGCATCATGTAATCTCTGACCGAGGCTGGATCCTGAGGCAGGAGATTGCTGTTGCCAGCAAGTTCAGGGGCAAATACCTGTCAATCATGCCTTTAGGTGAGAGTAAGAGAGAGAGAGCGATAGTGATTTTGAGTGTGAGTGTGGGGTTGCATACTTATCATCGTTCATGTAAGTGCTGCCCCATTGCTTGTCTTGATTTAGTGGAAAGGCTAAGTGGAGGGGCTTCATACGCCTTAAAACTAAGATTTTTCACGAGCTATCTTAAAAAGTAAAGGGTGCCTACGCACCCTGGGAGGTGCAAGTTCGATTCCCGGCTAAGGCAACATGTGGTTGTGTCCTTGGGCAAGGCATTCCACCATACTTTCCTTGAAGACGGTATACAGTGAGGCCATTAAGTATTTAATCACCCAGTGATTTTTCAAGTGCTCTCACTTAGAAAATATGGAGGGGTCTAAAATGTTCATCGTAGGTTCATTTCCACTGTGAATCCCCCCCAAAAAATCCAGATATCACATTGTACTAAATTGTTTTGGTACATGTTATTTGTATGTTAATGCTTGGGGGGCAACCAGTTATCAAATTTGATAGTTCAGTTATTTACATCCCCCTTCTGTCATTGTTTGCATGTTATCCTCATAAAAAATGTCTGGGTGTTTTTAGTGAAAGCAGGCATTTTTTTTTTTCATCTGTGTGATTTAGAAAAATATCAAATAACATATGATGGTGATTTCATGCAGAAATGTAAGAAATTCTAAAAGGTTTAGATACTTTTTCATGCCACTGTAGGTGTTCTTGGGATGATACTGCTCCTTCTTCCTCCTCCAAACATAACAAATTGAGTTAAGACCAAAAAGTTATATTTTAGTCTCATCTGACCACATGACATTCTCCCTTGACTCAAACGGTGGTCCCAGCCCCGAAACGGTGGTTCAGGTCATTGACCAGAGTAGTGCAGTCCTCCCGTGCAGTCCTGGATTGTTTACCTTCCTTAGCATTATTTGTACCCCACGAGGTGAGATCTTGCGTAGGGCCCCAGTCCGAGGGACGTTGACAGTCATCATTAGCCTCTTCCATTTTCTTACAATTGCACCCAACAGTTGTTCTTTTCTCACCAAGCTATTGGGCATTTGCCCCATAGCCCTTTCCAGCTTTGTTAAGGTCTACAATTTAGTCTCTTTTGGCTTTTGACAGCTCTTTGGTTTTGCCCACGTTAGTAGTTAGACTTTTGACTGATTGTGGGGTGCACAGGTGCTAACAACCTCAAACAGATGCTAATAATTTAGAATCATGAGCGGAATGGAATTGGATTATTTAAAAGCAGAACAACAGGTCTTTGTGGGTCAGAAATCTGTCTGATAAGCGGTGATCAAATACTTATTTGACACACTTCTTTCTTTAGGAACCATCCATGCCATCTTTGAGAAGGGCAATAATCACTACACCTGGAAGAAAGTGACCACCACAGTCCACAACATCATAGTGGGCAAGCTGTGGATCGACCAGGTATGGCAAACCTTTTCAGATAAAAATCCAATCCCAAAGTGTTGATATTTAACTAAAGCAAAGTTGGAAGATATATATATATATATGTGTGTGTGTGTTTATTAGGATTCCTCCACCAGGAGGAAACCTATTGTTATTGCAGGTATTATTATTAGGATTCCTCCGTCAGGAGGAAACCTATTGTTATTGCAGGTATTATTAGGATTCCTCCGTCAGGAAGAAACCTATTGTTATTGTAGGAATTATTTTTCTTGTAGCATTGAAGTCAATGGCAGCCCTTGGATCACAGCAGTAAAAAGTTTAGATTTTTTGCATGGTGAAACAGTACAATATTATGAACTACCACACCCATTGAGACCAAGTGGGGTGCTACAGGCCACGCCCCAATTTGACCAGAAGAACCCAAGTTTTTGATTTTCATAATTGTTTGTCCGCTACAGCCAAGGGGGCGCTACAGGCCACACCCCAATTTGCTCGTTTTAAAAGTGATGCCATTTGTATCTCTTTCGTCCTAGAATCCTGAAATTCATTCCATGTGCATCATTCCTCACGACGAACAAAACAACCTCAACAACTCATAATGGCAAATATTAAGATTTTTCAGTAAAAAATAAATCTGTACATCTATGAAACGTGTTTTTTCGCTACTTCTACAATTCATATCCAATCTTCCCCATTTTTGTCTGGCAACATCTTCAGACCAAGCCTCACAAAAAATGTCAAAGGTTGTTCGATATTCCAAACCGTTTGTCCACTACAGCCTTTTCAATTTGGCAATAACACAACTAAACAGGAAGTTCGTCTTATGATTCCTATGAAAGTCAACAAATCTTTGAGAAATCAACGCCAAACTTGATATGCCACCAACAACACACTACAACATAG
Source organism: Protosalanx chinensis (assembly GCA_030340685.1). Lineage (NCBI taxonomy): Eukaryota > Metazoa > Chordata > Actinopteri > Osmeriformes > Salangidae > Protosalanx > Protosalanx chinensis. Next base: position 1,206,366 of record CM059341.1, on the reverse strand, counting down.
GTCGGCAATAGGCGGCCCGCGGGCAAGATGTGGCCCGCAAGCAAAAATACCTGGCCTGTGAGATTGTTTGAACTAGAGAATGAAAATAAAAATATAAAATATCATTTTTTTAATCGGCCTGCCAGTCTCCAAAATGCTCTTTATTTGGAAACCTCATTTTCCAGAACAGAAAAATGTCCTCAATCTAAATGCTTATTTGTTTTATCTGGATACGAGAGTGAATAAGAACATCAGCGAGGTGGAGCGTGAATGCTAAACATGGAAAAACAAATGAAGTCGGTGGACAGTGCCTTGTGCTGAAGTTCCAAACTAGTCCCTAAATCACAAATTGTCATTGGACAAAAAAGCACATAGGCTTCATATTATTGTGAAAATTAAAACAGGGCTTCCTTCAAACGGCCAGACATCAAACATGGGCATTTACATACATAAAACTGTGAAAAGGCCTTTATATATGACTGTGGTGGCACAAAAAAATTTAACTGATAACAATGCATTGCACTGTCAAATCGGAGCAAATGAGAGCAAAAAAGGAACTAATCCACTGAATCCAGAGATTTTTTGCTAATGCCATTTTCGGACAGCTAACAGCAACAAGTGGAAATAATGTATATTTTATTTTACCAAGCGGCATATAATTAATAGCGCCCCCCAATGGTCAGTCCACAAATTTAACCTACATCAGCCCGCTTGAATGTCTCAGTGCGTCTGCGCTGTCATTTCAAGAGCACCTATCATTTTCATTATCACCCCTTCCCCTATTAATTCATTACATTAGCCATTGTTTCGATTGTGGCCCGCCAGTAATGGCTTGGAAAATATCTGGCCCGAGGCCAAACTTAATTGCCGACCCCTGCACTACAATATATACAACCCGATTCAATAGCTAAGTTCATATCTTTCAAAATGATTTAAATAAAGGAATTCTAATTTAGCGTGAATGCTAATTTAATGTTTATACAAGTGCCAATTAAAAACTGATCAATCAATCAATCACAACTTCATATGTAGACTCTTGACAATGTGTTCTATACAAATCTGAGAAAAAGTTGAATGTAAGATAAAAAATTGATTAATTATAAATATTTGAAATGTGACTGCTTGGCTAAAGGCTTAGGCGGTCTTGCAAATCCTAATTCTAATTAATTGCTGAGGCTAATTTAATGTTTATACAAGTGCCAAGCAAAAACGTATAGTCTTGACAATGTATACACATCTGAGAAAAAGTTGAATGTAAGATGAAAAGTTAATTATTAAGTTAATAATAATGAATATTTGAAATATGACTGCTTGGCTAAAGGCTAAGGCTGTCTTGCAAATCCTCTCTCTGTCATTCTAGACCCAGTGGCTCCAAAAAAACAAACAAGACTCTGTTGACACAATGGGCTGAGTAAGCCCCCCCCTTCACCCTGCTATTGGCTGCTGGATGGATCATGACACTGGTAGTCCTGTCTTGTATCTCAGCAAATCTTTTACTTAGTCACACCAAACTTGCAGGGTGCACTTTGTATTACAAAACAATTACATTATTTTTGTGACGTGGAAGTATACGGCAGCCCTTGGACCAAATGAGTTTTGAACTACCACACCCAATTTGGTTCATGTGAGACCAATTTGTATCCCTTTTGTTGTAGAGTCGTGAAATTCATTACAGATTCCTCATTTGTCACGATGAAGAATAAAGTCTCAACAACTCATAATGGCAAGCCCTTAGATTTTTCTGTACAATATAGATTTAGGAAAAAAAAATATTCGCTTCTACTCCCACAACCTTTGTCCAATCTTCCCCAGGATTGGCAAGTGTCATCGTCAGATGATCAACCCTTACAAAAGTTATCAATAGGATTTTTGATGTTCACAATCCTTTGTCCGTTACAGCACAGGGGGCACTACAGTCTTGGATGTATTCACACCAAACTTGCAGATTGTATTTTGAATTACATTTCATTGAGATTTTTGGCATGGTGAAAAGTACAATATTGTGAACTAGCACACCCATTTCGGTCCACTTGAGACCAAAGGGGGCCCTACAGGCCATGCCCCAATTTGATCATTTGTGCCCTTTTTAAAAGTGATGTCATTTGTACCCCTTTTGTCCTACAATCCTGAAATTAATTCCATGTGCCTTATTTCTCACGACAAACAAAAACGCCTCAACAACTCAGTGGCAAATCTTTCAATTTTTCTGTACATTTATGAAATGTGTTTTTTCGCTACTACAATTCTTACCCAATCCAATGTTTGGTTGGAAACATCTTCAGACCAAGCCTCACAAAAGTTATTAAAAGATTTTTGATATTCCAAACCGTTCGTCCGCTACAGCCATGTAAAATCGGCAATAACACAACTAAACAGGAAGTTGGTCTTATGATTTCTATGAAAGTCAACAAATCTTTGAGAAATCAACCGAACTTGATATGCCACCAACAACACACTACAATATATACAACCCTATTCAATAGCTAAGTTCATATCTTTCAAAATGATTTAAATAAAGGAATTCTAATTTAGCGCGAATGCTAATTGAATGTTTATACAAGTGCCAATAAATGGCATGATGGCAAAAATGATTTTTGACATGGTGTAACAGCACAACATTATGAACTACCACACCCAATTTGGTCCACGGGACACCAGTTCAAAAAACCCATATGATGACAAATAAAACGAAGTCAGTTACGTCGCCCGGATCGGCGAAACCGGGGCCCCACTCTGGAGCCAGGCCCAGAGTGGGAGCTCGCAGGCGAGCGCCTGGTGGCCGGGTCTTTTCCCATGGGACCCGGCCGGGCCCAGCCCGAAAAGGCGACGTGGGACCACCTTCCCGTAGGCCCACCACCCGCAGGAAGGACCGTAAGGGGCCGGTGCTGTGTGATTTGGGCGGTGGTCAGGGGCAGGCGCCCGGACGACCAGAGCCGCGCACACAGTCTCTAGCGCTGGGGACATGGAATGCCACCACGCTGGCGGGGAAGGAGCCCGAGCTTGTGCGGGAGGTCGAGCGTTACCGGCTAGATATAGTCGGCCTCGCCTCCACGCACAGCTTGGGCTCTGGAACCATTATCCTTGAGAGAGGCTGGACTCTTCATTTCTCTGGCGTTCCCCGTGGGGAGAGGCGGCGGGCTGGCGTGGGTTTGCTTATAGCCCCACAGCTCAGTCGCCACGTGTTGGAGTTTACTCCGGTGAACGAGAGGGTTGCGTCCCTGCGCCTAAAAGCCGGGGACAGGTCTCTCACTGTTGTGGCGGCCTACGGGCCGAACAGCAGTGCAGAGTACCCGGCCTTCTTGGAGTCTTTGGGAGGCGTACTGAACAGTGCGCCGACTGGGGACTCCGTTGTTCTACTGGGGGACTTCAACGCCCACGTGGGAAATGACAGTGACACCTGGAGAAGGGTGATTGGGATGAACGGCCCCCCTGATCGGAACCCGAGTGGTGTTCTGTTTTTGGACTTCTGTGCTAGTCACGGTATGTCCATAACTAACACCATGTTCAAGCACAAGAGTGTCCATCAGTGCACGTGGCACCAGGACACTCTAGGCCGAAGGTCGATGATCGACTTTGTTGTCGTGTCTTCTGACCTGCGGCCGTGTGTCTTGGACACTCGGGTGAAGAGAGGGGCGGGCGGAGCTGTCAACCGATCACCACCTGGTTGTGAGTCAGATCCGCTGGCGGGGGGGGAAGTTAGACAGACTTGGCAGGCCCAAACGTATCGTGAGGGTCTGCTGGGAACGTCTGGCAGACCCGTCTGTCAGAGGGATCTTCAACTCACACCTCCGGGAGAGCTTCTCACAGATCCCGGGGGAGGCTGGGGACATCGAGTCTGAATGGACCATGTTCTCGACCTCCATTGTCAATGCGGCAGTCCGGAGTTGCGGTCGCAAGGTCTCTGGTGCTGGTCGCGGCGGCAATCCCAGAACCCGGTGGTGGACACCGGAAGTAAGGGATGCCGTCAAACTGAAGAAGGAGTCCTATCGAGCCGTTCTGGCTTGTGGGACTCCCGAAACAGTTGACCGGTACCGGCAGGCCAAGCGTGCCGCGGCTCGGGTAGTCGCAGAGGCAAAAACTCGGGTCTGGGAGGAGTTCGGGGAGGCCATGGAGAAGGACTATAGGTCGGCCCCAAGGAAATTCTGGCAAACCGTTCGGCGCCTCAGGAGGGGGAAGCAGTGCTTCACCAACACTGTTTACGGTGCGGGTGGGGAGCTGTTGACGTCGACTGGGGATGTTGTCGGACGGTGGAAGGAATACTTTGAGGATCTCCTCAATCCTGCCGTCACGTCTTCCGAGGAGGAAGCAGAGACTGGGGACTTCGGGGCGGACCCGCCTATCACCCGGGCTGAAGTCACTGAGGTAGTCGATGGGCTCCTTGGTGGCAGGGCTCCGGGGGTGGACGAGATCCGTCCTGAGTACCTGAAGTCTCTGGATGTTGTGGGACTGTCCTGGTTGACACGCCTCTGCAGCATCGCGTGGCGGTCTGGAACAGTGCCTATGGATTGGCAGACCGGGGTGGTGGTTCCCCTATTTAAGAAGGGGGACCGGAGGATGTGTTCCAATTACAGAGGAATCACACTCCTCAGCCTCCCCGGTAAGGTCTACGCCAGGGTACTGGAGAGGAGAATCCGGCCAATAGTCGAACCTCGGATCCAGGAGGAGCAGTGTGGTTTTCGTCCTGGCCGCGGAACACTGGACCAGCTCTACACCCTCTACCGGGTGCTCGAGGGTTCATGGGAGTTTGCCCAACCAGTCTACATGTGTTTTGTGGATCTGGAGAAGGCATTCGACTGTGTCCCTTGTGGTGTCCTGTGGGGGGTACTTCGGGAGTACGGGGTCCGGGGCCCTTTGTTAGGGGCCGTCTGTTCCCTGTACAACCGAAGTAGGAGCTGTGTTCGCATTGCCGGCAATAGGTCAGACCTGTTCCGGGTGCATGCTGGACTCCGCCAGGGTTGCCCTTTGTCACCGGTTCTGTTCATTGTTTATATGGACAGAATTTCTAGGCGCGCCCAGGGGGCGGAGGGTTTCCGGTTCGGGGAGCACAGGATCTCATCTCTGCTGTTTGCGGATGATGTTGTCCTGTTTGCTTCCTCGAGCCGGGGCCTCCAGCATGCTCTGGAGCGGTTTGATGCCGAGTGTGAAGCGGCTGGGATGAGGATCAGCACCTCCAAATCCGAGGCCATGGTACTCGACCGGAAAAAGGTGGCTTGCCCCCTCTGGGTGGGTGGGGAGCCTTTGCCTCAAGTGGAGGAGTTCAAGTATCTCGGGGTCTTGTTCACGAGTGACGGAAGGACGGAACGTGAGATTGACAGGCGGATCGGTGCAGCGTCTGCAGTGATGCAGTCTCTGTACCGGACTGTCGTGGTGAAGAAGGAGCTGAGCCGCAAGGCAAAGCTCTCGATTTACCGGTCAATCTACATTCCTACTCTCACCTATGGTCATGAGCTTTGGGTCATGACCGAAAGGACAAGATCGCGGATACAAGCGGTCGAAATGAGTTTCCTCCGCAGGGTGGCTGGGCGCTCCCTTAGAGATAGGGTGAGGAGCTCGGTCACACGGGAGGAGCTCGGAGTAGAACCGCTACTCCTCCACGTCGAGAGGAGCCAGTTGAGGTGGCTCGGGCATCTGTTTAGGATGCCTCCTGGACGCCTCCCCCGGGAGGTGTTCCAGGCATGTCCCACCGGGAGGCGGCCCCGGGGAAGACCTAGGACACGCTGGAGGGACTATGTCTCTCGGCTGGCCTGGGAACGCCTCGGGATCCCCCCGGAGGAGCTGGAGGAGGTGTGTGCGGTGAGGGAAGTCTGGGCTTCCCTGCTCAGACTGCTGCCCCCGCGACCCGGCCCCGGATAAGCGGAAGATAATGGATGGATGGATGGATGGATGGACACCAATTTGTATCCCTTTTGTTGTAGTGTCTTGAAATTCATTACAGATTCCACATTTGTCACGATTAAGAATAAAGTCTCAACAACTCATAATGGCAAGCCCTTCTGTACAATATAGATTTAGCAAAAAAAATTATTTGCTACTACTCCTACAACACTCTAATCTTCCCCAGGATCGGCAGTTATCATCGTCAGAGGAACCCTTACCAAAGTTATCAATAGGAATTTTGATGTTCAAAATCCTTTGTCCGTTAGAGCACAGGGGGATGTACATCTTGGATGTATTCATACCAAACTTGCAGATTGCATTTTTTATTACATATCAATTTCATAAATTGTTCCAGGAGGAATTCACCATCGCTGCTTGCAGCTATATTTTTTATTATTATTATTATTTATCAATCTACTTGCCTACTTTTTATTGAAGTTCCATATACATTTATTGTTTGCACCATCCTGCCGCAGTAAATTCTGTGTTACTTGTACTATGTTTTTTTCTGATTTCTCGATTGTTTTGTCTTTTCCCTCTTAGTCAGGAGAGATAGATGTGGTGAATCACACCACAGGGGATCGCTGCCACCTCAAGTTTGCCCCTTACAGCTACTTCTCCAGAGATGTGGCCAGAAAGGTAGGGGAGACACGAACACCATCTTGAAAAACACCAACCCCAAACAGGGAGTCAGGTGGCTGAGCGGTAAGGGAGTCACCCTAGTAATCAGAAGGCTCCTGGTTCGAATTTCGGCTGTGCTGATATGACGTTGTGTCCTTGGGCAAGGCACTTCTTCCTACTTGCTTCGGGGGAATGTCCCTGTACTTACTGTGAGTCGCTCTGGATAAGAGCGTCTGCTAAAATGACTAAATGTAAACAGGATCTCGGTTTTGGTGTGGATGTTTTGCATGACCTCTTCCCCCACCTCACCTCCTTCTGTTTGCTCTCCCTCTCTTTGTCTCCCCCCTCATCTCCTATGCAGGTGACTGGGGTGGTGATGGACAAGGATGGCAAGGCCCACTATGTGCTGTCAGGTACCTGGGATGAGAAGATGGAGTTCTCCAGGGTGATGCAGAGCAGCAAGGGAGGCGAGAATGGCACAGAAGGCAAACAGAAGACTGTCTACCAGACCCTCAAAGCTAGAGAACTGTGGAAGAAGAACCCATTGCCGTGAGTGAGGACCGTGTGTGTTTGTGTGTGTAGCTGTGTGTGTGTGGCTGTGTAGTGTGCCTTTGACAGGGCACTTTGATTTAGCGTCTCACTTGCACCTCTGTCAACTTTAAAGTTTTCGCGTGACAACGTGAGATTTAATCATTTTGCCATGTGCAGCATGTTTAAATGCATCATTGACGGCATATCACTTTGAAGATGCCTTCCTTGTTCATCAGAATTGGTTTTATTCTGTCAGTTGCACCAACATGGAATTTACTGTGCCAGGAGGGCGCAAACAATATACGGAACTTAAAAAGTAGGCAAGTATAATAAACTAAATCGAAAACTAGATAGATAAATAATAATAAGAATTATTATTAGAAGAAGAAGAAGAATTTGAATAAGAATATGAGTGTGACTATATACGAGTGGGTGATAAGTATGTACACAGTAATACAAAAGAGATCAAATTGGCTTGTGCAGAGTGCAGCAGAATTGACTGGACGAAGTTAGAGTGTTAATATCAGTGGGAGTCCTTGGCCATGTTGAAGAGGGCAGTAGTGGGTAGAAAGAAGCTGTTTTTTTGGCTTCGCATAAATTATGCGTCCCTAAAGCACTACGCTGCCAGTCCAATTTGATATCGGAGAGACACAATCTCTGTGAGCTTGCCAGGCCCACCGGTGTCGTCGCCCCCACCCCTTCTCCACTGCTGTACCCCCTTCTATTACTACTATTTGCAACATTTATAATTTACGCAATGTGCAATAAATGACTGTCTGTCACTCATTACTTATCCATAGCAGCAGCCATCACATTAATTCTCACTTACTTTTTATATTATTATCTTTGCATCCTCTTAGATCTTCTATCACATCATATATTTTTCGTAGTTTATATGCTTTCCTGTACCTTGTATTTTATATATGTCCCCACTGTTAGACAAATAAAGGATTATCTTATCTTATCGTCTGGCAGTGAGGCAGCGGAGACCATGTACTTCTTCACCTCTCTGGCGCTGACCCTGAATGAGATGGAGGAAAACGTGGCTCCTACCGACAGCCGCCGGCGCCCTGACCAGCGGCTGATGGAGGCAGGGCGGTGGGACGAGGCCAATGCTGAGAAACAGAGGCTGGAGGAGAAGCAGCGCAACGTCCGCCGAGAGAGGGAGCGCGAGGCTGCCAACCAGCGCTCTACCAGCCAATCGGAAGAGGGTAAGCCGAAGGCTTTTTCCTGCGTCGCTCTCTCTCTCTCTCCTTTCTCCTTTTTTATCTTTAAAGTTTCTATCTCGTGTCATTAGTAAGAGTTGAATTGAAGGGAAGAAACCCCCAAAAGGAATTTGTGTGTGACCCCTTTTCTCTTCCAAAAGCAATCGACGAGGACTCATTTACTGACTCTCTGAAAAGCAAGTATACCTCTTTGGCCTTTCTTCCTTTTCCTCTTCTTTTTCTTTCTGCATTCACTTTTCCGGGGCCTCACTTGGGTTCTTGTGTGCAACTTGTTTTTGCTGAGCACTCACTATTCCATCTTGTCCTTGACACACACATTCCATCTTGTCCTTGACACACGCATTCAGTTGTTCTTAGAAGTACTAAGGCTAGTTTTGTTGCATCGTCAGGCACTCACCAGGACAACTACAAAGCCTTGTGGTTCGAGCACTGTGATGACCCCACCACGGGCGAACCCACTCACATCTATAAGGGAGGTTACTGGGAGGCCAAGGAGGGCAGCAACTGGGATGACTGCCCCCAGATCTTCTGACCTTATCCTACCTAAGACTGAAAAACTGGCTTCGATGAACTGCTTCTAACCCCCACCACCACCTACCCCCTTTAGCATCCCCCCCCCTCTTAAAAAAAAGCTGTTGGGGCTCTCTGTTCTAAGAGATCTCGAGGATGAAGGATGCAGTCCAGTCCGGTCCCATTGTGGGGGTGGGGGGTGGTATCAGGGAATCCTCCTGGTTCGATTTCAGTCCCTCTCCCTTTGCACCGTATTGGAATGGGGTCCCTTTGGTAAATGCACGGTTGAAGCGTTTCCCATCAAAAGAGCTGAATGAAGCTGAACAATCGCAAAACAGACCAAGGGACCAGAGATCTCTTTCTTGCTCCTCTCGCTCTCCTCTCTCCCCCCACCCCCAGTGAAGAGAAGAGGAGGGGCGGTTGACCCTCCTTCCCATATACCATGTTGTGCCGATAATGCTTTCTCGACCCCTGAGACATACTACTTGCTTCTAAGCCACACCCATCGAGGGGAGGGGATGAACTGTGGCTGATATATAGTTCATATAGTAAATGTTATAAAAAAAACACTGAATGGTGGCCTTCAAAATGTCGTGAAAGGTTATTTTTTTCCTTCTTTAATTTCCTCCAGTTGTTTTCTTTAACTAATGATCTGAAGGAATCAGTGATTTCCGTGTACGAGGACATATCGGTTCTTCCGCCTTTCTGAATCACAAAGTAGTACTGCCGTCATCACACACCTGCTATCACGCAAACCAAGCAGGGGGCCTAGAACACTCTATTTCTCTTTAGTCACGGTTTTCAACATAGTTACTGGTTTACAAACCAGGCCTTGATTTAGTTTTGTGTAGTCTGTGCTCATGGAAATCCTACGATGGTGCAACTTTTCGATTTTGTATTTGTTGTGCTTTTGTAGTAGATCGTAGTGTCAAGATGGCCTCTCCCCTTTTTTGTTGGTTCCTTGGCTATAGTACACTGCCCAGTGTACCAAACGTCATACAGACCGACCGTACCAAATTTACAAAATGGCAGTTGGTAACTATTGAACGTAAATACCATCACAATGCCATCCCCATTGTTCCTACTCTGGTAATGGACATATCTGAATCTAATTCACGATGTAATTTTCAGCCCATGAGTAAATAAACAGCATAACATATTTGTGCTGAGTTAGGAACAATGGCGTAGGCTGTTGGGTTTGAAAATAGCAGTCTACCTTACACTACGTTTTGAGGGTAAAACCTCAAATGATTGTGTCATAAAGCGAACGTGGTTTGTTGACCGAAAATGCGACACAGAAAGGTGATTCATTTGCAGAAGAAAAAAATATCTATTTAGATAAACTTGGTGATCTGAGAAATTCGTACATATGCAAGTGTGTGTTTTGACACAAAGAAATTATGTAATTTACTGTGTGAGTGACTTGAATAACAATTTTGTTTGTAAGTGTACTTAAAATGAAGAAGCAAAGAATTAAGCATCATTGAAAATAACTATGATTTTATAAAAGTATAGAAATTTGTATTATAATAGCTAAGATAGATTTTGCCCTCATTAACCTTGCTGGAAAAAAAACTGCTTTGACCAGTGGTTGTTAATACTGGTCTGCTGAATGTCTGCTGGTTCGACTGGTTCTGTGACTGGTTCTACAGCTTTACCAGTGTAGCCATTTGGAGTTACTTTGAAACTCCCCCATAAGTCAATCTATCACTCAGATACACACCTACATAGACTGTGCATATTGTGTGCATTTTAAGTCAAACTATAGTATTATGTACAAAAATAACATGTACTAAAGGTAGATTTAATGTAAAAATGGGGAACACCATGGGGGAATACCAAGATGGTGGGAGCCACCATTCTATGGGCTATCTAATAACGTTATAGTTAAATGGACTACTGGTGGATGAAAAGCAGTTGAACCGAAACGAACAGTTTGAAATCGTTTTAAGTTGGTCATCAATTTAGCTAGTCTTTGCAGTTTTTCTTTCAGATGGGATTTTTCAACGTTAAAAGAATGTCTTAATTCTTGTATAAATGGAGACTCCTTTCCGAACTAATCACTGTGTTGCCAGGCACCTGACAGAGTATTGTTATGGATTTTGTCTTAAACAAAATCAGTTGTTCAGTAACAAGTGTTTTTCATACTCTTGTATTCATTTTTATTTCCAATGTTTTTCACTGTTATTAATTGGATAACAAAAATAAAATGTGGTTGCCAAATCAGTTCTTTACATATAATTTTTTTTTTTTGCTTGTTTAATACAAGCAGTGCAACATTAATGGATAATCCTTTAAGATGTTGAAAATGAAATAAACAGCAAAACAAATGCTTTTTGCTCTGAATGCTTATTGGGTACACACTACACCAAGTAGTTTTGATGCACAATGCGCTGTCGTCTGCCATCCTTTCAAATTTCAAATTCATCCTTTCCAGGTTTCAATGATTTGTAATTAATATAATACATGGTAATTAAAGGATTATTACATTTTGCATCCAATTCATGGGTCATTCACTAAAGAATTGCATGGGTTTGACCAGCATTACAAGGGTTTTGACTTTTGACTTTTTTGACTCTCCAGCAAGAGGACCATCTCTGTTGACCACTGTATCGGATGTACAACCTGGCCGTGTACAGTAGGTCCCCAGGGCCTCTCCCGTGTCGTGCCAGCAGGTTTGCTTTTGAGTTTCTTTTGAATGGCTGACTGGAAGCTACCATCCTATACATAGTGATGAGTGACCTGGTGCGGGGGAGGGGAGAGGGTGGGGGCAGGGCGGGGCGGGGTTTTGAAGCCAGCTGACTAGAGTGGGACTGGGAAACGGTGCGGAAGAGGGTGGAGTTGGCAACGCTATCGTTTCAGCCTGGCTACTTGTCTGTATACTTGTGAGTTCAGCAGGACAGTGACAGTGAAGAGGAGACATTCAGATTCAGGTTTTCCATAACAGCATACAAGACAGGACTTGTGAGGAGTGGGGGAAGGCAGCGTGTTAGAGAATAGTGCTGAATCAGTGAAAGTACATTAAAACCAGGGAGAGAGAAGAGAAGAAATTGGATACCAGGGGGACTGTGAGGGGAGACATTGAAAGGACTTTTCTGAATACCAGTGTTTTAGGTTGATTATAAATACTGGTTCACCTTTACCAGCTGTTGTTTTGAATTGTCAAAAATTTTCACATTTGGCCATCAAGACATTCATTTTAAGATTCACAGTTTTCAGGTGAAGTTGCTTTGCCACATTGCTGCAGTTCACGGTAAGGGTGGGACACCATCATCTTACTTGCAGTTGTATTTTTCTTCCACTGTCCACCGACAGGCTGTAATCAATGATATCACTATCAGGAAAAACCTCAGGAACATTTATAGCCAAAGTACAGTTTGACCACAAACACATTATGACCTACTGTATGTTGTGTATTTTTCCTGCCAGTGGAGGTTAGGGTGCTCTAGTGGAAGAGAAAAATTTAGTATGAATGGATCGTTATTTAGTTCTGCAGAAGCCTACTTATGACCCATTCATTTGAATTGGTGTGTTGGCGCAGGGAAACATCTAAAACATGCAGGACAGGTGTTCTTTGAGGACCAGGGTAGGGAAACACTGCTTTACTGTGCATCGGTGGAAAGGACATGACATAAACTGACTTCATTCTTATGGCTCCCAAAGATGTTTTTATTCCAGAGATGTTTTTGCTCATTTTCCCCTCATCAGATGGAGGATAAAATTGTGTATTTACCTAAACTCTCCCGCGTCGCTGTGTGCGGGGGTACGCATGGCAACGAGCTGTCAGGTGTGTACCTGGTGCGAGAGCGACTGAAAACAAGGAAGAAGGTGGAAGAGGACGAGCTGGTCTCTGTCGTGACGGTGATGTCCAATCCTCGTGCCGTCCAGCAGGGTCGGAGGTACACGGAGACGGACCTGAACCGCTGCTTCACCCACGCCACTCTCAGGTACTGTGGGAGGGTGGGGGAGGTGTACACATCAACAATAACGGTTATGGTTGGGGCTGGGGTACTGATATTCAGTATAATGATGTTGGTGCTGATATATGGAGGATGATGATGAGCAAGGTGGTATTGATGGAGGGGTGTAGATTATGTTGGTGTTGAGGATGATTAGGATATTGAGGAGGATGTTTTTGACAGTGTTAATGACGATGGTGTAGAGAGGGATTACAAAGATTGTTAATTCACTTTCTCCGTTTTCTCTCATTTCCCTTCTCTTCACCTTGTAGTTCCTCAACATATGACAAAACTCCTTATGAAATAGTGCGATCCCGAGAGCTGAACACTCAGCTGGGACCTAAAGGGAGTCCAAAGGCAGCAGATCTGATATGCGACCTCCACAACACCACTGCTAACATGGGCTTGTGCCTCATCTCCTACTCAGACTGTGACTGGATCTGTTTGCACATCTTCAGATACCTGCAGGCAAGATAAGATCATCCTTTATTTATCCTGCAGAGGGGAAATTGCAGTTTGCAACTGCAAGGTACAATACAGACAGAAAGGTACTTTATAGACAGCAAGATGCAGAACAGACGGCAAGGTACAGTACAGTCAGCGAGGTACAGTACAGAAGGAAAAGCTCATGCCAGCATCGAATTCCCTCTACTAACCATAACTGTAAATCGCTTTGGATAAGAGCGTTTACTAAATGACTAAATGTAAACCAATCTGACATTATGCTCATTTTAAACCGTTTATTTGACACCATGAGTGTTCATTTCATGAAATACATAAACATTCCTGGTGTTAAATGAACTTGTTGAATTTTTGGTTGAAATTCAAAGAATGGAGTGGCTAAAACCTAAAACGTAAAGTTTTTTAAGTGATGTCGGAAAATGTATCTTCTTCAGAGATCGATGCCCGACATACCTGTGAGGTACATTCACTTCGACCTCCCAATAAGTGAGGCATATTCCCTTGACTCCGTAGGCAAACATGGCTTTGGTGAGTCACTGCACTGGGTATATTTAGTTTTGTACTGAAACTTCCCTCACTCTAAAGCTGTGGTCATAAAACCTTTTTGCATTTTCTCTTTCATGGCAGCAATGGAGATTGGGCCTCAGCCACACGGTGTTGTAAGGTCCAACATCTTCACCGTAATGCAACAAGGGGTCCAGCACATGCTAGACTGGGTCCACCTCTTTAACTCAGGTATGGAGATGATAATGTCCTCTGCTTTTCATGCCATGGTCAGTTTAGTGCTGAGATACAAAGTACATTTACATTTACGGAAATTATGATCGAGAAGAGATTATGTACATTTGGATGAGCGCCCGGGGATGCATAGCAACATTGGCATTATTGTAAAATGCTGTATGTGTCAACTTTTGTTTTTCGAAAGCGTGACAGAGAGGAGGTTGTTTTTTTCAGCAAATCTGAAAACGTTTTAGTAAGGCTTAAAGAAATGAGGAATATTAATGAGGAGGCTAACAAGTAACTCTAACATGGTAGTAAACGTGCAAGGTCGGGGTCGGCAACCTTTACCACTCAAAGAGCCATTTGGACCCATTTCCCACAGTAAAGAAAACACTGGGAGCCACAAAACCCTTTTGACATTTAAAATGAAATAACACTGCATATAGCGTAGTTTTTTTTGCCTTTATGCTATGTATAAACAAATTATAATGTGTTGCATTTATAAAATCAATGAACGACTACAGAGAAAACCAAATTACATTTCTGCATGCAACAACACATTTTGAGCTCCGAAAAAAAGACGTTGACGTTGGGTTGAAGGTTACTTTCAAGTAAAATACGCAATGTCTATTTGAGTCCTTCTTTTAATTATGAAAACAAAAACGCTGAACTTAAATTATCCACCATCAGCAAAACAAAAATGCTTGAAGTGATTTTTACTCAGATCAACCTTCCGCAACCTTCCGCATCAGTTCCGAAGCGGCTTTTTTTCTCTCATCTCCATCCGGATATTTTTTTGCAAAGGCTGCGTGTTTATTCTGGAAATTACTTGCGACATTTGACTTTTTGTTGTTTCCTAGTTTCTCATTACATATTAAGCATACTGGTAAACCAGTCTCGTCAGCAGTGAAAGCAAATTAATCTGTCCACGTACCATTGAACGTTCTGTTTGCTGCAGACACTTTTCTCTTCTTAAAACTCTCCATAGTTGTCCTACCTGGGATTCGAAAATTTCAAGAAATTGCGCGCTGGCGGGTGTCGCACATTGGCGGTTGTGACGCTTAGTAACAGTGTAACAGCGACATAATTTTTTTTAACACGGTTTATTTAGATATTAGAAGATCACCATAATCTTCAAATTTAGAATTACATTTTAAAAACGAACAAACTAAAATACATTTGAATTCAATACTCATTAATTATTTTCAAAAGCCACAGGGAGCCGCATCAGAGGGATGAAAGAGCCGCATGCGGCTCCGGAGCCGCGGGTTGCCGACCCCTGTGCTAGGAGTATCATGCTAGGTGGTTTAGCCAAGAAACTAACTAAAATATTAATTATAGATTATAGACTATATAAATAGGAGGTTAATATGTGACCTTAACACACCACACACCAATACAGCCTGTTGTTCTCTATTTTTGTATTACCCTCACTTGCTTTTCAAGATTATATGTCTGTTCTTGATCTCTCTTGATTTGATAAAATAAATCTTTCCCAAAAAATAAAAGTTATAGTCCAGCGCGATTTATATATGTCGTTTTTTTTTCCTAATTATGTACGGAGCCCCTAAAGTCGGATTTTTTTTACTTGTGCGCACAAGTTATTGTGTGGGAACAAGATAATTATCTTGAGGGAACAAGTTATTATCTTGTGCGCACAAGATAATTTACTATGAACTCATATGCATCTCTAACGACTTCCGATGTACACAGCCACGATATAATGGAGAGAACTGAGCTAATCAAGTTTTATTTTATGTATTATTATGTATTTATGTATTTATCACGTATTGCATTTTCATTCCAAGATGAAAATAAAACTTGATTAGCTCAATTCTCTCCATTATATCGAACACAATCACACACAATCACAGTATGATTCACAATCTAAAAAAACGACTGTGTTCGGGGTCTATCACGTTGCTATGCTCAATGACTGATGCTCTTTGTAAAAGCTCTCTCTTGTAAGTCGCTTTGGATAAAAGCTTCTGCTAAATGAATAAATGTAATGTAAAATGTAAATTTAAATATCTTGGCTGTGTACATCGGAAGTCGTTAGAGATGCATATGAGTTCATGGTAAATTATCTTGTGCGCACAAGATAATAACTTGTTCCCTCATGATAATTATCTTGTATGCACAAGCAGTCATGCACTCATGCAGTATGAGTGCTTTCTCTGTTCCAGGAACGCAATTTGAGGGAGGAACAGTGGATTTGTACACCATGGTGAAGAATGTTGACTACCCCAGAGACCGGGAGACCCACAACATAATCGCAGCTGTTCATCCCCAACTCCAGGTAATGGTGGTTTGACAAAACCAGGGGCCTCATGTACAAAGGTTGCATACGCACAAAAACGTGGCGTACGTCCTTTTCCACGCTCACGTTCAGATGTATCAAACGTGAAATGACCGTGGAAATGTGTGGTGCCCCACGCCAGCTTCATAGCTGTCGTACGCACGTTTCTACAGCTATTGTTCCTTTGGCGTCACTTAGAGGTGATGCTGGGAAACTGTTAATAATGTGAAAACAGTCAAGTGATGTGCCTATCAGAGACACCGTTGTGAACAATTTACACACCCAGGCGTTTGTAATCATATAGGTGAATATAAAAGCATGCGCAATGTGATGAAGGAAATGGTATTAACAATGGCAGCGTTCGCGTTGTTTGAGGACCTTGCAAATTGTGCAATCCGACGTGAGCGAGTTTTTAGGGAACGCGAGGATTTACTTGCAAACAATAACTGGCTCATAAGCCGATTTCGGTTACCAAGGCCAGTGTTACTGGAGTACGCAATTAGCAGCGATAGCCGGTTTCCCTAAGGTTATCGGAGATATTGACTGCACACACATTGCTAAAAAAGCGCCATCACAGGATTAATTTGTTTATGTTAACATAAAACATTTTAATTCCATTAATGTTCAAATCATATGTGATGCGCAAATGCAGTTAACTAAAATAGTGGCAAGGTGGCCTGGCTCAACGCATGACTCATTCATTCTGACTAACAGCATGGTTGGGAACAGGCTGGAGGCTGGCGCGGTGCGCGATGGGTGGCTATGGGTGCGTAAATAGTTTATTCGTTTAATTGTCTATGTTAACCAGCGAAATGCACATTTGGGCATGTGCGCATTCAAATGTTTATTTTATTTTATTGAAATTAGAGCTGCAAAGCTTTCTATCAAGCCCGATTGACTCATTTATTCCCTCTACTCATTTTGATTTATCTGATCGGACCAAGAGGGAAATTAGATAAACCTTTATTTGTCCTCCAGAGGGTGGAAATCTCAGGTCCAGGGCCTATTTACATTGATTTGAATATTTAAATGGAGGCGTGGACAGGTAGGAGTTCGGCACTTCTGCATGTGCGCTCAATTCCAAGTTGATTGTGATGTACAAAAGAAACGTGCTTGGATCCATGCCTACGCACACTTTGATACCACTGAATTTATTTGTGCGTACGACAGTTTCTGGGTTTTGGCGTACGCCAAGTTTCAGTAGGAAATCCACGCAAGTCTTTGTACATGAGGCCCCTGGACTTCAGGAGAAGTTGTTCCATCCGTAGAAGGAACTTGGGGTCAAAGGTTAATAGCGCATTTCTAATGTTTTCAAAGTACCTTTCTTGCAATGGAAATTGTCTGTGCTCATAGTGTTTATTTCTGGCAGGATCGGGACTTCTGCCTCCTCCAGCACAAGGAACCCCTGTTTCAGACCTTCTCAGGAGAGACAATGACGTACAATGGGCCCGAGCCTTTCTATCCATTCTTTATCAACGAGTGTGCTTATTACGAAAAGGGCATTGCACTGTCCCTGGCACGGAGAAGGAACGTGAAAATACCCTCCATTCAGTTAGAGAGAAAATGAGAACAGGTCAAGAAAGTTGACGACATACTGCAGAAAATATGAGAGGCACCTGGCTGCAGACCTGCACTGTGAGGCAGGACCGTTGCAGGTGAGGCAGCTGCGCCGTCAGGCAGGAAGTGACGCAATACATTTCAAAATAAAATCGCGAAATTTCTAAATAAAAGCGCAAATGCATATAAAAGCGCAAATGCATATAAAAGCGCAAATGCATATAAAAGCGCAAATGCATATAAAAGCATAAATGCATTTCCGGTTGAATCGTTTTCCTCACAAATGCATTAATTAATAAACAATATAACGTTAAATCTATTAATTCCTTGTCTATAGTTTAAATTGTTATATCGTATTTATATAGTAAACTTTAGACAAGAAGCCAGACTAAAAACGAACTACTGCACTGCGTAATTTTACAACTTAGTCATTACGAAAAACAAACGGTGGGTGATATGACTGGGTTATATAGGTTAGGAATAACATAGCTCAGTGCAAGTTATGACTCGTATTCATAAGCCTACATTTCATAAGATGTCATAGGCCTATACATTTTATTGTGTACTATACAATACTTCACTGCCTTTTTTCATTATAATAATAAATTGTCATGGAACCTTTGCACTGCTGTTTTTCATGTTTGGCTCTATATCTATGCCAATTATGTTCTTGTGCTGCAGTATAATCCAAATGAATTATTAAATGATCATTGATAACATGTAAAATACACCAAGTCATAACATGATTTGACTTTATTCTTGCATACAATAAACTCACTCATCTGTTTGACATTCAGAATAGGCCAAATAGTTTCTTTGGTCCATTATTTCTGCACATAATTTCCACATCTCCTGTGTTGTGAAATGTGAACTTGAAGGGCTCCAGGATTGTTTCCTTTTCAAGGTCATTCCACACCTTCCCATACTACCATAGCCTGGTTCTCTTTCCCCATGCCCAGGATTTCAGGCAAGTCCACTTTGGCAAAGAACAGTTCTTAGAATCATCCCACTCAGAATCAGAATCTGTTTTAATTGCTATGTAAGTTATACAAAC
Source organism: Protosalanx chinensis (assembly GCA_030340685.1). NCBI lineage: Eukaryota > Metazoa > Chordata > Actinopteri > Osmeriformes > Salangidae > Protosalanx > Protosalanx chinensis. The sequence continues at coordinate 1,187,571 of CM059341.1, read as the reverse complement.
ACAGAATTTACATTGGCAGGGAAGTGCAACATGATAAGAACAGAATAAAATACAATAAAAATATGGTGTAAAAATGTCAGGGGGGTATATACACAGCATTGCAAAATAGTGGCGCAAACACAGCAGTAAGTTGTTTTAAGGTGTCAAAAGGGGTTTTGAGGTGTGGGATGCTGGATGGGGGTGTTGGAGTTGGAGTCCTTGGCCCTATTGAAGAGTGCAATGGCCGAAGGGTAGAAGCTGTTCTTATGGCGAGAGGTTTTGGTCCTGGTGGACCGCAGCCTCCTGCCACAGGGGAACAGCTGATGCAGAGGGTGTCCTGGGTGGGAGGAGTTGGCCGCAATCTTCTTCACTCGCCTCAGGGACCTTGAGGTGTGCAGGTCCACTCTGGTCCTGTGTTGTTTGATTTGTTTGTTTGTTGTTATTTGACAAAGCATATTTTGTGTACACAGTATGTGTATGTAGTATCTACTCTTACTAGTGCAGTTCCCAGATGATGGTATGTTTGAAGTTAGAAAGTAATAGAGTTGAATTTTGAAGTAATTAAATATACAGTATGACTTCCTCATTAGCTCAGCTGCACTGTGTTACCAATACACAGTTTATAGATGTTCCAATTAGAAAAGTAGTAGTTTATTTTCCCTTTTTTACATAACTAAGAATACTTAAGACCGCCATCTTCAAAATGTCATGCCCAACTTTTGAACAAAACCTTGCCTATTTGTTTTACTTATATGTGTAAAACTGTAAGAGGTAGTATATTTTGTTCCATTAAATAAATGGTCATGGTAAAATTCGGTAAAACTCTAATGATACCTATAGAGGATTAACCAAAACACTGAGAAATGCAGCTGTACTCACTGATACAGAATTAAATAAGTGTGATGTCACAATCATAGCTGGGACAGCATGACAAAGGCTCCTTGCAGTAATCTGGACATTTCACCTTTATTATGAATCATTTAAACCACTTTAGTAAAAAATCATTTGCTGACATTCACAAGAACAAGCACTGTACTAAGGTGAGTATTAGATATTAAAACACAGTCATCCAATACTCAAGTGCAAGCAAAAACGAAATGCTGAAAAAACGATGTCTTGCAATTTTTTAGGTTTTTATGCTCTCCTTGCCACCAACTAGGATCTATGTGTTTTCCCGGAACTACACAAATTTGTAAAATTAGATTACATCTTTATAAAGCAAAGAAAAAAAACATACATATATAAATCTTACTTTTTCCTTTTGTCAAAACTTTGCTAGTAGGGTGTTTGTCAGACTGTGGCCCGTGAGCGGCTGGATGATGTCCAAGGAAAACTTTGGTCAATGGTCAGGTTTCTCTCTTTTATTGTGCAGTACAAACATTCCTACCAAACACATGCAATGTCAGACCAGTCCCAAGACAGAAAGCCACTGGGCCTTAAATACTGTGCCGGATCAATTACAGGACTCCTCCACTCCACCGGTGAACCAAACATCCCTTCAATGGCCAAACTAACCTCTGACAAGCCCCACACACACCCAGCACCCCAAAACATACAGAATCCCACTTTGGCCCTATAATCATCTCAGGTACACACATTTAACATTAATATGTTAAATAGAAACCAACACCGCACTCTGAAATACCCCCACTTCCTATCCGGCCACTTGGTCTCTCCCGGAACCTTTATGATGGTGCTGTGGCCCCGGTGGAATCTTTTGGCCGCGCACCCTGGAGCAGACATCCGACCGGAAAGGTAAGTGTTAGGAGCATGGATGTATAAAGAATGGATACCGGATAGAAAATGGCAGCCGTTGATTTCAATTGCCCTGTCCCAATACCCGCACTACGCCCTTGCGCCCTTTTGTGAAGTGCGGAAGTGGTAGAAGTGCGCGAAGGGTTCGAAGTGCGTAGGCTACAAGCGTGCGAAAATTAGAGAATTGGGACAGTGATGACTACGTCATAGATTTAGCCAGCGCGTCATTACTACGACACCTAAAATGGCGACACCGGTTGCTGTTTTTGCAGTTTTGCTGCTGAAAATCATATTAAAGCTGCACCAAACAATTATTTTGAGAAGAAAGAAGCTCCGAAATCGAAGAAGACTCTCGCTGTCGTGACAAAAGAAAATAAAAAAAGACCTTTGATTGTTTTTACGAAAAGGTGTTTATTGTATTTCTTTTTTTTACAACTTTGAATAAATATAAATTAATCAAATTGACTCGAATATTCTGGAGCAAGTAATAAAAACAAACTCAACAACTGAGCAAACTATTCTGCAAACTAATTGAATGGAAATGTATGAAACACTCAACTGAACAAACATTACAAACTAACTTTTTCACGGGCAACACAAATCAAATTAAACTTGTTGACCACCTTACTTGGTAAGACACTTTAGCGCATGAGCGGGTCGACCATAGACATGTATATTTGTACCATCTATTGTCTATGGGGCCGACCACCAGACATCTCCATATTCCGCCTTTTTTTGTGAAAACGTCACACGCAGCAATGAATTGTGGGTAATACACTTCGCCAAAGTCCGCATCGATGCACGCTTCGTGAAAGTGCGGATCAAGGGCGCAGAGGGGGCGGGGCTTAAGACATTACAGGAGAATTGGGACACCCTGCGCACTTGCACCCCTCAGCGAGAACGCGCAATTGAAGGGCGCAAGGGCGAAAGTGCGGGTATTGGGACAGGGCAAATGAAGTTGCTCACCTGGCGCATACGCGGAAAAAGTTTTGGGACTTCCTGGTTTACTTCCGCGGTATGGGGAATGGAATGATGGGAGGCTGATGACGCTCTGGGGCAATGAGAACGAGCAAGTCGCGTTCTGGACGAGCGCTGCGCGCTCATGAGTGCTTGTGGAAGAGTTTGACCGATAATGACGAATCTACACAATAAAATGATGGATTAATAGGACACATCAACCGATTATGTTTTCATAGTCATGGTTTTAGACTATACGAGGTTAATTCGTCTTGTTTGTTTATTTTTTAGTTAAGTAAGGATAAAACCAGTCATTTTTATTAAAGTTAATCTGCAATAAAAAAATAAGGGATTCTCCACAATACAAGCTGTCATATTTATCAACCAGATGCCGGTAGTCAAATCTGTTTTGTCTATCAATGATCCCGTGTGTGATATAGCCTACGACTTCTTGTCAGATTAAGTTTAAAGTTCTTATCGTTTTATAGGCTATATCGGCACATTCAAACAGGCAAGTCTTTCGTTATTAAGCGTTATGCAGCTTCTCTGTTTCTTTTACAGCTACGTGATATAGTTTGGATATTACCTGAGTCATGGAAGGAGCTCCTGGACATTAAGTGTAATTCCTAGCCTGATATATTTTTATAGTCGACCCTAAAACACTGTTTTCTCCTGTAGTGAGATGTCAGAACCTATACTGAGCCACATGCTACTGAATAAATAAATAAATACAAATTCCGTTGTGTGGTGTATTTAACAGAATTGGGTGTTCCTATGCAAGGCTTTATAATGAAATAAGTTCAAACTTTTCAAAGTAATAATGTGATTTTACTGAACATTAACTATTTACAATATAACGAACATAACAAAAACAACAGACTTGCGACAGAGTGGCTTGAACAGTGTGATGTTCCCGAGACACAGCGGGACCGCGCTTGGGAGTGTAGGCGCACAGCTGTGACGTCACCATAAGAATAAGATTTTGCGGGGGCTTTTCTGGCCTTTAGAACAATTTTTGACGGTTTAAAAGTCCCGGGTCTGCCTCTCAGCAGACACGCCGATTTTTCCCGGTGGCCACTCGTGGTATTGCAACATAAAATCCCCATGGGGCCCAGAAAGCATTTTTCCCTTAGACCGTAATAGTAAAAGAGAAGCCTGTAAAAAGGTTCTCAGGACACCTTCAGCTGTAACCACTATTAATTGCAAATCTTTTTATTCCATATTTTTAAGTCATGGACTTTTAAACCGTCAAAAATTGTTCTAAAGGCCAGAAAAGCCCCCGCAAAATCTTATTCTTATGGTGACGTCACACGCGGAAGTAAACCAGGAAGTCAAAAAACTTTTTCCGCGTATGCGCCAGGTGAGCAACTTCATTGAAATCAACGGCCGCCATTTTCTATCCGGTATCCATTCTTTATACATCCATGTTCCACATCATTTGCAATATAAGCATTTGCTCTTCAATAATGAGCAAGGATTCGGCTTGAAACCACACAGCCACACCCCCCTGGTGGCATGGCGGTGAATTGCAGAGTAACGTGGACCCACGACGCAAAACTTCGAATGCTCAACAACCGCGCGGTTTGACGCGGTTTGAGGTTTGACGCGGGAGCATAAACCTATCTTAAAGTTAGTAACTGCGAGATTCTGCTGGAGTGACAGCTAACAGCTGGCAGTGGGGGGCCTTGCCCAAGCACGGAATCGGTTGCGCAGTTAAAAGTGAGTAATTTGTTTTAGTTCTTATCTTGCTGTCAGTTGTTTTTGTCACTAAAATAGGCAGGGATATTTACTGCGGAACAAACGGGCCGCTAGACATTGAGACACAATCAGATTTCGAGCAGGATTGCTAGCAACGTGCCAAAATGATAGTTAAAACATAAACCAAGTTATTTGTGTGTCGCTTTAAAGAAATAGCTGAATGGATTTGGTAATATTCAAGTTAATTCATTCAAGTGAATAATCCTGAAAGCGTTTACTTGTCTATGGTGGATGATAGCTTGCATGCTTCGTTGTGCAGTGTTCTAACTCATTTTAGCTATCTAAACAAGCTAGCTAACAACACTCAGTAGTGTTGAAAAAATCGCCTTTTTATCGACTATTCTCCGAGGTGTCAAAATATCCAAGTATGTTTTAGCCTTTTTCTGGCGTGTTGGTTAAAAGAGATACGGAGTCGGGTACTTCGAGTTCTGCCAGGCTGACCGGGTCTGTACAGCTGTAGCGCCGATAGTAGGAATGCCCGACTTAAGGCCTATTTATGCTTCGGCGTCAAACGTTGCGCGTGGGGCGCGGCGCGGTGGTTGAGCATTCGAAGTTTTGCGTCGAGGGTCCGCGTTTACTCTGCAATTCACCGCCATGCCACCAGGGGGTGTGGCTATGTGGTTTCAATCCGTGCTCTTTCTTCCGGTCATTTCCTTTATAAAGTCTATGGCACCAACAATAAACAACAGAAAGCAATGACGACTGTGCAGCTGTTTTTGGAGTGGGAGCTCATAGATATTGATGAGTCAATACTTGAATTGCAAAAGCCAAAGAGAAGACGTTTGCGGAGGTGGTCTGTACGACCACTAAACCGGTCGAGGCTGGGAGCGGGTGAATTTACCACACTGGTTCACCCACTGAGGGACCTGGATGAAGAAATGCACTTTCGACACTCATTTGAGTGTCTTTGTACTCTTTCAGCGATGAATTATACAAATGGTGATATTTTCGGACCTCCTCGCACAATCGCTCTTCGACTTGGTCCATCGTTCGTACAGAAGAACTTTAAAAATGGCGCGGTAAAACGAAAGACCGGAATAAGACCGGAAAAAGCAGCTGCCGGAAATGACGTTTTGAGCGGACCAATCACAGCGCTTGCGACGCCGACAACGCTACGCGCAGTTAGGATTTTTTGGAGGCGCGCGATGGGCAATGCGGGAGGGTCGGCGATGGTCGGCGGAGCAGTGCGCGCGACATCGCAGAAGCATAAATAGGCCTTTACCCCAATGACGTAAGCTTCGAAGAAATCATGGGCGTTAAGGCCTATCTATGCTTCTGCGATTTGTCGCGCGCATTGCTCCGCCGACAACGCCGACCCTCCCGCTTTGCCCATCGCGCGCCTCCAAAAAATCCTAACTGCGCGTAGCGTTGTCGGCGTCGAAAGCGCTGTGATTGGTCCGCTCAGAACGTGACGTAGTTTTGTAAATAGTTGAGATACGTGTGTTGTATCGTTTGAGTGCACTTTTTGCCGTGATTTGCCGCAACTTGACTTTTTATAATACATTTATACATACTACAATGCATATTGTTGTTGTATTGTTTTAGTGTTGTGATATTTTAAATTATACTTTTTGTATTACATAATACATAAGAATAAAACACACAAGTTTGTTTTCAAACAGTTGTTTTGATATTTATTTTCAACACACACAGCACAGCACAGTTTAGACACCATGCATAGTTCACAGTTTATTATCACTCATTGAGTGTGCTTCGGGACACCATCGTGAAGTTCGAATCATTGGCCACCACTTTTCTCCACTCGCCAGGCTGTGTACCGCGAAGAAGCTCGTCAAATCGGCCCGCTGACATTCGAAAGTATCGAAAGTGCATTTGTTCGTCCAGGTCCCTCAGTGTTGCAAATTCACCCGTTTCCAGCCTCAAACGATCGTACAGAACCTCCGCAAACGTCTTCTCTGTCGCCTGCGCTTCCACATCATTTGCAAAATAAGCATTTGCTCTTCGATAATGAGCAAGGATTCGGCTATAACTCTTGAAACCACACAGCCACACCCCCCTGGTGGCATGGCGGTGAATTGCAGAGTAACGCGGACCCTCGACGCAAAACTTCGAATGCTCAACCACCGCGCCACGCCCCACGCGTAAGGTTTGACGCAGAAGCATAGATCGAGCTTTATGGTAGATTGCGTCAATGCAATTTTTTTCATCACCTTCAGGAAAACCGCAAATCTTCGTTGAAAATAAGATGGCTCCAAAAAGACGGGCAGCGGCATCTGCCTCTGCCAAGAAGACCGGGACTAAAAAGATGAAACAGGAGGAACCAGAGAAGCCTAAAGACGCCTTTACCTCAGCCAAGGAAGCTCTGAAGGCGGCAGGACCCCAGGTGAAGTCCAAGAAGGTTGACCAACACTGCACCGTAGAAGGAGAGGTGAGGTCATAAAGATGTGAGGATGCAGTGGCCTACATAGAAAACACAGTTTTTCAGATCAGTCAGATTGTCATGTCATGTTTGTCATTCAACAGGTCTATGAGGATTATGACTGTATGCTGAACCAGACCAACATCGGACACAACAACAACAAGTTTTACGTCATCCAAGTCATCGCATCAGATCGACAGTACTACTGTTGGACCCGATGGGGCAGAGTGGTAAGATTTGAAATGTTTATCTTACAAGTTTACAGTAATACTAGACTATATTATCTTTAAACCAGTATAATGTTTTTTTCATATTTTACACCAGGGTGAAACGGGACAGTCCAACCTGTCGAAACTAAACAATGCAGAAGCAGCCATTCAAATGTTTGAGAAAAAGTTTAAAGACAAAACAAAGAACAACTGGAGTGACCGTGGTAGTTTTCAGTCGTATGCGGGGAAGTACACCCTGATCGAAGTGGATGGCGATGTGGATGCAGAGGTTAAGGTAACTGAGCCTTCTGGAAACACTAGAGAGTTGAGTTTCATGTGATATGAAACAGGAAAACAGGTGTATCTGTATATTTTTGTTATGAAGTTAAAACATTTATATTAACATTTTCCTCATTACAGTGGCCACCTGTCTGTACTGCTAGTGACATGATCGCGCCACACCAACAGTAACTGCCAGGCTTCATATTTCATGAAACACATGAGATGAGTCTCACAGAGGTGATGTTTCTCACATAGAGATTATGGAGTTTTGACACAAACATGTATCGTCCATGTTGTACAGGTGGATGCTGTCGATGGTCCAGCTATAGCAATCAGCAGGAATGTTCTGCCATGCACGCTGGACAAACCCACTCAGGAACTCATCCACCTTATCTTCAGTAACGACATGTTCAAAGAAGCTATGGAGGTCATGAATCTGGGTGGGTCTCAGTAGTAGGCAATTGGATTCTTTCAGCTCCATTCAGTCAATATGTCCTGTTGGGTAGGTTAAGTTTGTGTACACAAGTTCTGTATTACCTGTTGTTCTGGTTAGATGGTGGTACTTGGTACTGCTAAGGTTCAGTGATGCATGCAAGTCTTGTGTCCACACGTCTGTGTGTTCATCTGGTTGTTTGTGTGTGTCCGGAAGGTTGTGTGTGTTCATTTTGGGTATCTGTGTTCATCTGGGTGTGTGTTGTCATGAGGCAGACATCAAGAAGATGCCCCTGGGGAACCTGAGCAAGCTGCAGATCGCTAAGGGTTTTGACGTACTGGAGGAGATCGAGATGGCCTTGAACGGCAGTGCCTCTCATCCAAGGACATCGTCCAGCGTTCTGGAGGAGCTCTCGTCCAAATTCTACACCATCATCCCACACAACTTTGGCCGCCACAGGCCGACGCCCATCGACTCGATGGGGATTCTGGAGAAGAAAAAGGAGATGCTTCTGGTATGACGAGATAATTCCGCTGACTGGGGAGTACATCTCCTCTCCTGTGTGTTTGTGGTCGTTTGTGAGCACTGTATCTGTTTTGCTCCCCCCTGCAGGTGCTGGAGGACATCGAGGTAGCCCAGAACCTGAAGGCAGAGACAGAGAAGGCCCAGGAGGAGATGGTGGAGACAGTCCCTCACCATCTGGACCAGAACTACGACTCCCTCAAGTGCAGACTCAACTTATTAGGCCGAGACACTCGCGAGTTTAAGGTATCGTCCACACCCAGCTCTGGAAACATGTGGGCAAACAGGGCTTACTGTGGGTGTGTGTAAAGAGTACACACCCTTGTTGTCAGATCATTTTAATATGTTTTCTTATTTGCAGGTCATTGAAACATACCTTAATGTCACAGCGAGCACGTACAGAAAACCTGTCATCATTGATGTGTGGAAGGTGGACCGTGAGAGTGAGGTCGGTCAAACAGCAGCGTATCCTCAACCCTCCTCCCCCTCCTTCGACCTTGACAGCGGACGACTTCTCCCGCTTCTTTGGGGATCAGTCACTGACATTAGCAGTCAATTCCCTGAACCCACACTGTCTAACCGTACTCGCACTACGTCTGACACCTCTATTTGTCTTTCTTTCTTCTCCACCCTATCTGAGGCGGACATAGCTGACCTCATCCTCTCCCACCGCCCCACCTCATACCCTCTTGATCCCCCCTCCCCTCTATTCCAAACCATATCTCCTTCTATCACACCGTTCCTTCTTCATGTGCTCAACTCCTCCCTCACTTCTGGCACCTTCCCGCAGCGTACAAACAGGCCATTGTTAGACCCTTACTCAAAAAACCCTCTCTTAACCCAGTCATCCTCCAGAACTACAGACCTGTTTCAATGCTACCCTTCTTTTCTAAAACAGTTCGGCTCGCTGTATCCAACCAACTGGCAAGCTTTCTTTCCCAGAACAACCTTCTGGACCCAAACCAATCAGGCTTCAAGACCGGCCACTCCACTGAGACTACCCTCATGTCAGTTACCACTGTCCTCCAGTCTGCCAGACCTCGGCCTCAAGGTCATCTGTTGTCATTCTGCTAGACCTCTCTGTAGCATTCAATACAGTTAATTACCATATCCTGCTCGCCTTACACTCTGAGATGGGCATCACTGGCACTGCACTTGGATGGATCTCATCCTCCCTGGTGGGATTATCCTATTGGGTCTCCTGCGGAGGAAAAATGTCAGGTCCTCGCCAGCTCTTCACCAGGGTCCCATAGGGTTCTGTCCTTGGACAGCTCCCATTCTTCCTGCACCACCACCTCGCTTGGACCAATCATCTCCTCTCGTGGCTTCTCCTAAGGCACTTAATATCACCTGTTGTTGTTGTTCAGAATTACTTGTTAATGCCTGTGCGGAAACTAGGTAGTGCTGTTGCTTTATTGTGCTTGTTGCTTTATTGTTCGCATCCCTTGGGGGTTCGTTGTCCGTTGTCCACTGTCCGTTGGAGACTCACCTTAAATTTGTTATTTGTTTGGCTAAAAGCTCTTATAGCTCTTCCCTTGGCACTTATTGGTTCTCATGATGCATGTTTCATAATCTATAAGCCTGCTACGTTTGGGGTCTATCACGTTGCTATGCTCTTTTGTAAAACTCACTTGTAAGTGGCTTTGGATAAAAGCGTCTGCTAAATGAATAAATGTAATGCAGCAGATGCCCTCAAATCCACAGAGCCTTACACATAAGCCTGAAAGGCCACTGTTTTACTTTGCATCGGCTTGTTTCCATCCCCTGCTAACAGCCTACTGTCTCAGTCATGCTGTGTTTTCACTGCTTGTAGGCGGAGCGCTTTAAGACAAACGACAACCTGGACAACCGACGCCTGCTGTGGCATGGCACCAACGTGGCAGTGGTGGCGGCCATCTTGAAGAGTGGTCTGAGGATCATGCCTCACTCCGGCGGACGCGTCGGCCGAGGAATCTACTTTGCCTCAGAGAACAGCAAGTCGGCAGGATACGGTAGCTTTTTACCCCTCATTCAGTCCGTCTGTCAGTCAGTCCCTTTACCCTTTCCTCTAAATGCCATCTTGAGAACTTGTCCCTTCAACATTACATTTATTCATTTAGCATTAATGCATTTAGCATCAACAGTGTACACTATACACCATCTATGTGCACACACAGACACACACACAGTAAATATACTGTATGGGGTTTACAGGGAGTGCAGAATTATTAGGCTAATGAGTATGTTGACCACATTACCCTCTCTATGCATATTGGCCTACTCCAAGCTGCATAGGCTTGAAAGCCTCCTACCAATTAAGCATACCAGGTGATGTGCATCGCTGTAATGAAAAGGGGTGTGGTCTAATGACATCAACACCCTATATCAGGTGTGCATAATTATTAGGCAACTTCCTTTCCTTTGGCAAAATGGGTCAGAAGAGGGATTTGACGGGCTCAGAAAAGTCAAATATAGTGGCATATAATGCAAAGGGATGGAGCACTCTTAAAATTGCCAAGCTTTTGAAGCGTGACCATCGAACAATCAAGCGCTTCGTTCAAAATAGTCAACAGGGTCGCAAGAAGCGTGTTGAAAAAAGAAGGCGCAAAGTAACTGCCCGTGAATTGAGGAAAGTCAAGCATGAAGCTGCCAAGATGGCACTCGCCACCAGTTTTGCCATATTTCAGAGCTGCAACATCACTGGAGTGTCAAAAAGCACAAGGTGTGCAATACTCAGGGACATGGCCAAGGTAAGAAAGGCTGAAAAACGATCACCACTGAACAAGACACACAAAATGAAATGTCAAGAGTGGGCCAAGAAGTGTCACAAGACTGATTTTTCTAAGGTCTTATAGACCGATGAAATGAGAGAGAGAGAGTCTTGATGGGCCAGATGGATGAGCTCATGGCTGGATCAGGGGCAGAGAGCTCCAGTACGACTCAGACGCCAGCAAGGTGGAGGTGGGGTACTGGTATGGGCTGGTATCATCAAAGATGAGCTTGTGGGACCTTTTCGGGTTGAGGATGGCGTCAAGCTCAACTCTCAGTCCTATTGTCAGTTTTTGGAAGACACCTTCAAACAATGGTACAGGAAGAAGTCAGCATACTTCAAGAAAAGCATGATTTTCATGCAGGACAATGCTCCATCACACGCATCCAAGTACTCCACAGCATGGCTGGCCAGAAAGGGTCTAAAGGAAGAAAGATTAACGACGTGGCCTCCTTGTTCACCCGGTCTGAACCCCATAGAAAACCTGTGGTCCCTCATCAAATGTAAGATCTACAAGGAGGGGAAACGGTACACATCGCTGAACAGTGTCTGGGAGGCTGTGGTTGCTGCTGCACGCAATGTTGATCGCAAACAGATCAAAACACTGACTGAATCCATGGATGGCAGACTTTTGATTGTCCTTGTAAAGAAAGGCGGCTATATTAGTCACTGATTTATTTTTTTATTATTATTATTTTGAATGCCAGCAATGTATATTAGTGAATGCTGAGTTGTTATATTGGTTTCCCTGATGAAAATAAATGAGTGAAACGGGTATATGTTTGTTTTTTGTTAAGTTGCCTAATAATTCTGCACAGTTGTAGTCACCTGCACACACAGATATCCTCCTAAAATAGCTAAAACTAAAAAAGCCCTACTCCAACTTCCACAAATATTCAGATTTGATATTTATGAGTCTTTTGGGTTCATCAAGAACATAATAGTTTTTCAATAATGTAGCAGGGAGCTAATATGGTAAATAAATCGAATGGGGGGTATCTCATATCTTGTTGAATTATCGAATAAACAGGGCACCACCTCTATTTTGGAAAGGCATTGAGGAAAACCTTATGGATTAATGAACAAATAATAGCCTCTTGATCAGTCTCATAACCTGAAGTCATGTAGTTCCTTAGAATTAGTGCAGATCCGATGACTGAAAATTGTATACAAAAGGTTTAATTAAAGCAAATGGAAAACCGACGGGGAAGACAAGGAGAAAGGGGGGATTGGCCTAAGATTGGCCTAAGGAGACAAAGGACAGTTATGCAAAAATATGCTAAGAACAGGAAGACTAAACTTAAATCAGTTACAGTTCACCACACTATGCCAATGCCTACGCGTAAGACATTAGCCAGTCACAGTTACTTTGTCTGTTGAAGAAAGGTAGAGTTGATCTTCCTTGTGGTGTCCAAGAAATAAAAGGAAGTGTTCCTTAACTTCTGTGATAGTTCTTGGTTGTTGAAAGGTTGCTCAATAGACCAGGTAATTCCAAAGGTTGCTATCCTCAGAATGATCCGGATGAAAGAGATTTGGTTGCTCAATATACCAGGTAAATTCAAGGTTGTTGTCCTCCGAATGATTCTGGATGAAAGAGGGTTGGTTGCTCAATATAACAGATAGATCCAAGGTTGCTATCCTCAGAACAATACTGGATGAAGGAGGTTTGGTTGCTCAATATAACAGATAGATCCAAGGTTGCTATCCTCAGAACAATTCTGGATGAAAGAGGTAGAATAATTCTAGGCTTGGGGCTTTTATACTAGGTAAGATAAGGGGGGTTTGGGCTCCCTTATCTGAAGATGGTCCCATGTTGGGATTGACATGTAGTTGTGAAAGGGTCTCTGGAGTGGGTATCTTTCCAATGTCGGTGGGAGCTCTTGACTTCCATAACTAACAATTGTAACATTCAGAAATGTCATTGTTAGTTTTGCCCGATCATCTAGATACCAAGAATGAGTTATTTGTAACAAAGGGGAAGGGAGTTACATTAAACATCACATTACATCAAACACAGCATTTAAAGAGAAATTCACACAGTTCCAATCCTTTTAGTGTCCAATAAGCAGTATTGTCTTTGTGAGATGTTTGTAATCCATTAAATGTCTGTTTTGGGATAAATCCTCTGTTCAGACTTGTGAACCAGTTATTCCAAGGCCTGCCTGGCCTTTCAGCACTGGTTTCATCAGTGTCTCACTGACAAGGGAAGGGTCGTGTGGAGACTCTGCTACAAATAATAAAACTAATCCTCAAAAATACAACTTGCCTAATAATTCTGCACTCTCTGTATATATGATGAGAACGTATGTAAGAGCAGAAAGTCTGGCTGTACTCTCAGTGCCTGCGTGATGTGTTCTCCACAGTGAGCACCTCTAAAGACACAGGAGTGATGTTCCTTAACGAAGTGGTCCTGGGGAGGGAGTACCACATCACGCGTGACAACAGCTCCCTCAGGAAAGCTCCAGAAGGGTACAACAGCGTGGTTGCCCGGGGCAGTGTGGAACCAGGTACAGTACACACTCACCTCAGTTTGCGACCAATGCATGCCATTGCTTACGTTGGGTATTCATGAATGATCTGAATGTGAGTTTTTTGAGGGGGGGGGGGGGGGGGGGGGGACTAATTTCCTGGTCAAGTATTGTGAAGTTGTGTGCTATACACGTGTGTGTTTCAGACCCCTCCAAGGATGTGTCAATAACCCTGGATGATAAGGTGGTGGTGGTGCCCCAGGGACCTCCCATAGACCAGCCCCAGTTCTCAGACAGCTACTTCAGTAACAGCGAGTACCTCATCTATAACGAGAGCCAGTGTCGCATACGATACCTGTTAGAGCTCAAGTTCTAGCTGCTGCGACACTGCCTGCAGGGATAGGGTCCTCATCTTGCTCTCAACACGTGGTGCAGATCACACCGTTATAATCTTCCACTTTCTGCCCCCTACCAAACCCAAGTGTCCTGAATGTTTCGGTTGTGCTAATTTTGCTCGCTGCACTTCAGTCCATTAGCAGTATGACAGGACTTGGTCCTGAGACACTACCGCAATTTATATACGGATATACTGTATGAAAACCAAAATATTGCCTTTGCACGATGAAGATGATTCTATACATGACTGTATAGGTGAAGTACGTAATGTACCGTGTGGATAGTATGTGAAAACTGTATGCCTTTATTTCATTTTTTGTTGAATGTTTCTTTAGTTTACAGTATGCAAGGTTTGCAAGCAAGGCACAGAAGGTGCCTTTTGTTTGTGTGCTACATTGTGCTGAGGTAATATTTTTGTCCTGAGCGCCTGTGTTTAGAGCTGCCTCCCCATGAGCAATGGGCATGAGCAAAAGATTGAGGATGTTTGATGCAGACCCTTTATTATGCAAAACAATAAAGACAACAGTTATACGTGTCAGTTGCACAAGCAACATGTCAGTGTCAAGCTCTTTGATTTAAATGTGTTTGAATCGATAACTTTGATCTAATTAGAGAATTAAGTCACAAACTGATACTGTGAATTTTTCTCATCTCGAGTTTGTATTCAAAAGGTGAATGTTTCAAATTTGTATATTTCATCCAGCCTGTGTAAAAAGCCATGGAGAGAAGATAAGCATCTAGCCTACTGATAATGTTTTCGCTGCTATTGACCCTTTGCACCTACATCACATGATCACGTGGGTGTGCCATGCTGGATGGCAAGAGTGACTGAACGAAGCATTGCAGGGAGCGCAAAACTTACGAAGCTGCAAGTTCAGTCTCTAAACCTACAGCGATCGCAATTATTTTTGTCAGCAATCATGACATCTTCTAGGGCATGTTCAGTTTGGTTGTCAGTGTAAGTAAATCATCTTTTAGGCGTTCACAAGGCGCGATATTTGGGAAAAGTCAAGATGGATAGCTTAAAAACTGACCCGTCCATATTCACCGATTTAATCAAATTGCCTTTTTTACCTGAATTCACCCCCCACGATATGTACCAACTCCCAGTTTAACTCCCAGGCATGAATAAAACATTTTATTTAATAATAAACTGTTGATGTACAATACAAGTTGACTTTTTTTGCTCATGTGCTTATTCAATCAATCACATTATCAACAAAAAAAAAGTTATCTTCATAAAACATACAGGATATAATGACATTCAGAAATAATCAAACTGAAAACATTTGAAAGCAAACGTATTGTTGTAACCAAGCAAACTTTTCAGGGCTCAGTTTTAAATTGTGACTCCCGTCAGACTGGAGGTATCCTCGCAATCACCAGGCACATAATCAGGTGATAAGGGGTCATTACTCTTCTCTCCTGGAGAAATAAATTAAGGCATTCATTTTAATTTGTATTTTTTTTTTATATCATTTAATAAATGATATCTTAAACAAACCAACCAGTCAGACAATCAGATACGTAGTAAAACTAGTACTAGGCCTACTCTCCTAAATTAATATAACCTGTGAGGCAGGTGTGGGAGACTTGCACTAATATACAATTGTATTCACAA
This sequence comes from Protosalanx chinensis, assembly GCA_030340685.1. Classification (NCBI taxonomy): domain Eukaryota; kingdom Metazoa; phylum Chordata; class Actinopteri; order Osmeriformes; family Salangidae; genus Protosalanx; species Protosalanx chinensis. The sequence continues at coordinate 1,172,062 of CM059341.1, read as the reverse complement.
ATTATTTTTCTACCCGAGTTGGTGTAACAGGGTTGGAAATACCCTTTTATGAGTTTCGTCAAAATTAATGTGCTAGTCCAGTGGTTCTCAACCTCTTTTAGGCCAGTGCCCCCCTCTCCATTTTCCAGGTCCGACCGATGCCCCCCCCCCCCCCCCCATAACAACCTTTTCTTCTAACAATATATACAATTATTATTATAAATACATTTTTAAACAACTGTTTGAAAACAAATTTATGTGTTTTATTCTTATGTATTATGTACACAAGTATAATAATAAAAAATCACAGCACTAAAACAATACAACACACAATATACATTGTAGTATGTATAAGAGTGATTCTATAATTAGGGGTACATTTCAGAACAGTTGACAGGAGTAACAGTTGACAGGACACATTAGGGATGTGTAGCACAACTGCATGTAACACAGTTGACATTTCCTCAACTTTTTGGCCTTTGTGCAAGCTAAAGATGTTGAAAATGTCACCACATGACCATGATCAAGTCATATTTATGTGTGCTATATTACATTTTTGTCATTAAAAAAATCTCAAATAAATTCACAAGAAAATGTTGGTAACACAGTTGACGACCAACGAATCCACTCCATGTGTAGACAATAATTTTGATGAATTATTGACAAGGAGGAGTTGACATTTACCACATTGTCTTCAAGGTTCCCACCAAAAAGGATGTACCTTCCAGCAATGTGAGTCATGTGACTTTGGAGCAAACCATTGCTTATTTATAGGGGTTTTATCAATGGGTAACACGGTTGACAGTGATTTCTTGGACACACATAAAGTGAATAATTTCATGTATTTTAATGTTTTAAATAAATTTAAAAACAGCTTTATCATGTTTTAATACTTATTTTTGAACAAGTAAAGCTGAAATAATATATAAAAACATGTATTTTATTGTTAAGTTTTAAGAGCAAACTGGACATTTAAGAATTCGGACAGCACAAAAACAGCTAATTCCAATATATAATTAGCATTTTTTCCTAAATAAATTATGGAACCTGTCAACTTTTTGTATTAAATGAAAGAGGAATATCATCCAATATCAAATTGGTAATATTGTTTGAAATAATGACCAATAATATTTGGTAAAATTAACAAATACACCCCATGGACTTGAAATGTACCCCTAATTATAGAATCACTCATAAAATGTAATACAAAAAGCAGTCTTTTTCTATTTATGAGTCTGAGAACGGTGTTTTGGCCCGCGCCAAAATCCAAGCCATCTCAAAAGATGCCTCTGTTTAACGCTCTGCAGTGGAGGTTGTCCACTGGCTTGCTCCATCCTATGTCGGTCGTCAATCCTCGCTTGGTGCGTAACAGCGCGCGGGTTGGCAGGCTGGCCGTATTCACGCAAGACCGCAGGAAATTACTTAGTTATTACTTCTTAAGTATTATGCAGATTTTTGCAGTTGTGTTCAGTGCATGTTTATGTAGCACATTTGAAAATAATTATAGGCTGTGTTACCATATTGTTACAAGCTAGTATGCCAGTGCGAGCCGCATTTGCCGCATTCAAGGTTGACGAGCCGCATTTGGCTCGCGAGACGCGCAATGAGTATCGCTGATCACTTGTATCACTATCAGGTGCATACGATTATGAATCCGAGGCCACAGTTTACAGAACGGTGTAAAACGTTTTTTTCTTCTCTCTCCTATGTGACCCTAGAGCGGCTCCGTAAAAATGAGTAGGTGTCGGTTAGACGAAACTGGCATTAAAAAACAGACACAGACAAACGGCCCCCAACCGCACCTCAACGCCCCCTTTTTAAAAATATTGTTCCCAGCGCCCCCCGACGTTCTCTGAACGCCCCCTGGGGGGCGGTACCGCCCCCATTGAGAAACACTGTGCTAGTCTGTATATGTTCGGTTTAGAGCCACCTGGTGGGTTAAAAGGGTTACTGCAGGCAATTAGATAATTCAGCAGAAAAAGAACATTTAGAGCTGAAGGTAGGTGTGTGAGAAACATGTGGTGAATATTATAAATATGTTCGAGATTTATGGTATTTCTATAGCGCTTAGCGTCATGTGTTCTCATTATAAAGCTCGATTTACGCTCGTCAAACCACCACCGCGAGGCAGTGCACCGCCGTCAGGCAAGGAGTGAGCTAGGTTTATGCTCCCGCGTCAAACCTTACGCGTGGGGCGTGGCGCGGTTGTTGAGCATTCAAAGTTTTGCGTCGAGGGTCCACGTTACTCTGCAATTCACCGCCATGCCACCAGGGGGGTGTGGCTGTGTGGTTTCAAGGGTTATAGCCGAATCCTTGCTCATTATTGAAGAGCAAATGCTTATATTGCAAAAGATGTGGAAGCGCAGGCGACTGAGAAGACGTTTGCGGAGGTTCTGTACGATCACTAAACCGGTCGAGGCTGGAAACGGGTGAATTTCCAACACTGGTTCACCCACTGAGGGACCTGGATGAACAAATGCACTTTCGATACTTTTGAATGTCAGCGGGGCTATTTGATGAGCATATGTATATATCTATATCTATCTTATCTATCTTTCTATCTATCAATATGTATATATCTATAGTATCTATCTGTATATATCTATCAACAGTCACTATCCAAACGACGACTAACCAAACTGCACTCAAATGACAAAACCTCCTATACCGTCAAACCCACACATTTTGAATGAAACTTGGTGCTTTTGAATGTTTTGAGCTCCCGCCAAATTCCAAATCACTATCTGAACCGATCACGTGGTACAACCGGACAACGAACCTTCGCACGTCACTGATCGACACACGCCTCGGTACGCGCTTCGCGGAAGCTCCTACCAGATTTCTCGAAGCTTGTTTCGAAGCTTCGACACGGCAGGCCCATCACTAGTGTAAACTGTGTTGTGCTGTGTAAATATATAAATATCCAAACAACTGTTTGAAAACAAACTTGTGTGTTTTATTCTTATGTATTATGTAATCATTTATTTGTCATTTATATTTATGTCATTTACATTTATAATCATTTATATATTATGCACTCAAACGATACAACACACGTATCTCAACTTTTTACAAAACTACGTCACGTTCTGAGCGTTCACAGCGCTTGCAAGGGCGTAGTGCGGGTATTGGGACAGGGCCGGAGAATTGGGACACCCTGCGCACTTGCACCCTTCAGCGAGAACGCGCAATTGAAGGGCGCAAGGGTGCAAGTGCAGGTATTGGGACAGGGCAAGCTCATCATTATTGCACGAACCAGGGGCCCGTTCTTCGTACGTAGCTTAATACATCCGAGATCAAATGACACATCCAAGATGATTTCATCGTGCGAATCATGATCCGGCTAACTGGGTTCTTCGAACAAACCTGTTGTGTATGATTAGTATCACTGGATACGATCATGTGTTGGCTTAAAAGGGGATATGTATCGATAGTAGAAACATTGATCAGCAACGCTGCTATTGGCTGTTCAGCATGGCCAAAGAACGTGCCCACTTTTTCTCCCAATCAGAACAAGAGCTTTTAATGGAAGGTTATGCCGAATTTGAGTCGTTATTTAAAACGACAGGGAACACCTCAAAGTCTGCAAATGCCAGGGGAGTGGGCTGGCAAAAAGTAGCAGACAAATTAAAGTAAAAGTGAAATACAAGAATATTCTACAAAATGGTAGCCTTTAATTCTAGTCTTTATTTTAAAAAGCCACTTATTTTTCCTCCCTTTTAAAAACCACTGTTAAATGATGTGTTTGTCTATTTATAACAGCCACAAAGAAAAAGGCTGAAAAAAACGGTATCTCTCAACAATTACACTTTATCCCACAATACCCGATTAATTTGAAAAGTAATTTTTGTAAACTCCTTGCATTAGCTGGGTATCGTCACAAAATTTGATTAGATTCCATTTTTATGTCATTACAGGTACAAGTACAGGGTAACGAAATACAGTTAGCATCCAACCAGAAGTGCAAAACAGTTATTACAACAGAATATAATAAATATACACTACCGTTCAAAAGTTTAGGGTCACATTGAAATGTCCTTATTTTTTAAGGAAAAGCACTGTACTTTTCAATGAAGATAACTTTAAACTAGTCTTAACTTTAAAGAAATACACTCTATACATTGCTAATGTGGTAAATGACTATTCTAGCTGCAAATGTCTGGTTTTTGGTGCAATATCTACATAGGTGTATAGAGGCCCATTTCCTGCAACTATCACTCCAGTGTTCTAATGGTACAATGTGTTTGTTCATTGGCTCAGAAGGCTAATTGATGATTAGAAAACCCTTGTGCAATCATGTTCACACATCTGAAAACAGTTTAGCTCCTTACAGAAGCTACAAAACTGACCTTCCTTTGAGCAGATTGAGTTTCTGGAGCATCACATTTGTGGGGTCAATTAAACGCTCAAAATGGCCAGAAAAAGAGAACTTTCATCTGAAACTCGACAGTCTATTCTTGTTCTTAGAAATGAAGGCTATTCCATGCGAGAAATTGCTAAGAAACTGAAGATTTCCTACAACGGTGTGTACTACTCCCTTCAGAGGACAGCACAAACAGGCTCTAACCAGAGTAGAAAAAGAAGTGGGAGGCCGCGTTGCACAACTAAACAAGAAGATAAGTACATTAGAGTCTCTAGTTTGAGAAACAGACGCCTCACAGGTCCCCAACTGGCATCTTCATTAAATAGTACCCGCAAAACACCAGTGTCAACATCTACAGTGAAGAGGCGGCTGCGGGATTCTGGGCTTCAGGGCAGAGTGGCAAAGAAAAAGCCATATCTGAGACTGGCCAATAAAAGAAAAAGATTAAGATGGGCAAAAGAACACAGACATTGGACAGAGGAAGACTGGAAAAAAGTGTTGTGGATGGATGAATCCAAGTTTGAGGTGTTTGGATCACAAAGAAGAACGTTTTTGAGACGCAGAACAAATGAAAAGATGCTGGAAGAATGCCTGACGCCATCTGTTAAGCATGGCGGAGGTAATGTGATGGTCTGGGGTTGCTTTGGTGCTGGTAAGGTGGGAGATTTGTACAGGGTAAAAGGGATTCTGAATAAGGAAGGCTATCACTCCATTTTGCAACGCCATGCCATACCCAGTGGACAGCGCATGATTGGAGCCAATTTCATCCTACAACAGGACAATGACCCTAAACACACCTCCAAATTGTGCAAGAACTATTTAGAGCAGAAGCAGGCAGCTGGTATTCTATCGGTAATGGAGTGGCCAGCGCAGTCACCAGATCTGAACCCCATTGAGCTGTTGTGGGAGCAGCTTGACCGTATGGTATGCAAGAAGTGCCCATCCAACCAATCCAACTTGTGGGAGCTGCTTCTGGAAGCGTGGGGTGCAATTTCTCCAGATTACCTCAACAAATTAACAGCTAGAATGCCAAAGGTCTGCAATGCTGTAATTGCTGCAAATGGAGGATTCTTTGAAGAAAGCAAAGTTTGATGTAAAAAAAATCTTATTTCAAATACAAATCATTATTTCTAACCTTGTCAATGTCTTGACTCCATTTTCTATTCATTTCACAACATATGGTAGTGAATAAGTGTGACTTTTCATGGAAAACACAAAATTCTTTGGGTGACCCCAAACTTTTGAACGGTAGTGTAAGTATACTCAGAATATACACAGTATGAACAGTATAATCAGAATATACAGGGTACAAAATGAGTAATTGGCTCATTTTTACTTTTTTATTTTTCTACCTATGTTGTATACTACAGTATATAAACAAAACAAATATGAATAGCTTTTGCATCATCAGTACTTTTATTTTTGGATACTGAGGAAGGAATTTCACGTTTAGAATCTGACCTCCAGATGTAAATGTTGATTCCTGTCTGTCTCCTAAATCCTGTAGATACTGTGTGCCCCCACCCCCTGCAGATCACAATCTTCTAACAGTGCTTTGACCACTAAAAGGTGTGCCCCCACCCCCTGAAGACCACACTCTTCAAAGGGTGGGCCTTTATCCTGCCCAAGAGCAGCTGGTATGTATTCTTAAAGGAAAGATATATAAGACAGACATATGTGCTTCTCATCTTGAAGCTCTACCACCCATGTTCCTATATCATAATTAATAATATTATGCTTGTTATGATTTTATTTACTTCTCTTCAACAATAATCAGCTCAGATACATATTGAACACCGACAACCCAGCGGGCGAGCTCATTGTCAGAACAGGAAAAAGTTGCCTGACGCTCTGACTTCAGGGGGCTTGGATTGAACCAAGAAATGGAATCAACCGTGAGTTAACATTTGAACCTATGTAATTGTGAGCCTATTATGTTTAAATGTAATTGACAACTTTTTGCTTTTGTGTGCTTTGCAGATAGGAAATGCGTGCTTTAAGCTATTGAGCAAAATCCTCAATCACAGGTCATCTCTCATCTGAAGTGCCGCCAGTGTTTAGGCTGATGAAAAGGAAGGTGGATAACATTAATGAGGTAAAATTGTACATTTGTTTGGGTTCCATCTGAGTTTTTTTCTTCAGTTTCAGGTCAGAAACCAGCATTTTCATTTCCCTATTTATTTAATTTTAACAATGTTTAGATGGACATATTAAAGGAGGGCACTGATGAGATCTTTTCTTTTTGGAGCCTGTGTTATGTATATTACAATTAACCATTTTGCTTATCTATATATATTTTCAGTAAAAATCTGGCTGAGGTCTCAGTCAGACATGCCTCCCACCCAAGACACCCTCTGCTTCAGCTGCTCCCCTCGCGGTCCACCAGGACCAAAACCTCTCGCCATAAGAACAGCTTCTACCCTTCGGCCATTGCACTCTTCAATAGGGCCAAGGACTCGGAATGACTTTGCCACAAACACCCCCATCCAGCATCCCACTGCACAAGCCACTTTTGCACTCTTTTGACACCTTAAAATTACTTACTGCTGTACCACTGTTTTGCAATGCTGTATTACCCCCCTGACCATTTTACACCATATTTTTATTGTATTATATTATGTTCTTATCATGTTACATATATGTTCTATGTTGCTCTTCCCTGCTAATGTAAATTCTGTGTTTGTTAAACTTGCATAGCCATTAAAACAGATTCTGATTCTGATCATGAGTGGGTTGATTTTAAGAACTGTTCTCTGCCAAAGTGGACTTGCCTGAAATCCTGGGCATGGGGGAAGAGAACCAGGCTATGGTAGTATGGAAAGGTGTGGAATGACCTTGAAAAGGAAACAATCCTGGAGCCCTTCAAGTTCACATTTCACAACACAGAAAATGTGGAAATCCAAAGAAAATATTTGGCCTAATCTGAATGTCAAACAGCTAAAAGTCAAATCATATTGTGACTTGGTGTGTTTTACATGTTGTCATTGATCATGTAATAATTCGCTTGGATTATACTGTACATATCAGCACAAAAACATAATTGGCATAGATATAGAGCCAAACATGAAAAACAGCAGTGCAATAAGGTTCAATGACAATTTATTATTATTATAACGAAAAGGCAGTAAAGTATTGTTTTTTATTACACAATAAAATGTATAGGCCTATGACATCTTACGAAATGTAAGCTTATGAATAACAGTAATAACTTTATTGTTATTCCTAACCTCCATTATTAGCATTTTGAACTTCTCTTTTCAAGATCCTCAGCTTTGTAGTAGGCTACAAATACACTATTGAGACCCGACTCATATCACCCACCGTTTGTTTTTCGTTATGACTAAGTTGTACAATTACGCAGTGCAGTGTATATTAGTCTCGCTTCTATCGCATTTTTTCGGAAAAAAACAACTCCGGAAACTCATCGCCCCACGGCGGTGCCGTCGCCTCTCTGTGGTGCCTGCAACGCTCCCGCCCCACGGTGGTGGACTGCAGCCAGGTACTCTTGGAGAATTGCGCGTCACTCCTGTGTCTGTGTCTGTGTCTGTGTCTGTGTCTGACTTGGAAAAAAACAACTCCAGAAACTCATCGACTCACGGCGGTGCCGTCGCCTCTATGTGGTGCCTGCAACGCTCCCGCCCCACGGTGGTGGACTGCAGCCAGGTACTCTTGGATTTATCTGACTTTTTTTCCCTGCTTAATGCGCCTTATAGTCCGGTGCGCTTTATATATGAAAAAAGTGTGTTCTTATTTTTTGTCCTGGTGGACCGCAGCCTCCTGCCAGATGGGAGCAGCTGAAGCAGAGGGTGTCCTGGGTGGGAGGAGCCGGCCACAATCACCTCAGGTCCACGAAGGATGGTAGGTTGCAGGTCCACTCTGTTGCATGTCTGCAATTGTGAAGAATGCGGACTTCAATTGAGTCCTATGGAAAAATTAAAAAAAGATGTCTGCCCCCATAGCTGCTGCACCAACAGTATCTGAGCAATAGATACTGTGAAAAAGCTTACCCCTTCCACTGGTGTGTCCACATTGGCAGGTCTGACCTCAGCCTGCTTCTCTTCTTCCTGAAAATATATATAGATAAGCAAAATGATCAGTTGTAATATACAAAACATAAGCTCCAAAAAGAAAAGATCCCATCAGTGCCCTCCTCTAATATGACCATAGACATTAGGTGGGGGCAGACAGGGGAAGACAAGGAGAATGGGGGAGTATTGGCGTAAGGAGACAAAGGACCGTTATGCTAAGCTATGCTAACGACAGGAAGACCAACTTAAATCAAGTCATTTCACCACACTATACCAATGTCTACGCGTAAGAAATTAGCTAGTCACAGTTACTTTGTCCGTTGAAGAAAGGTAGAGTTGATCTTCCTTGTGGTGTCCAAGAAATAAAAGGAAGTGTTCCTTAACTTCCGTTATGGTCCTTGGTTGCATCTAGTTGCATGTAGTTGTGAAAGGGTCTCTTGAGTTGAATGGTTGTTTGCTCATTATAACAGATCACTCCAAGGTTGTTCCTCAGAATAATCCGGACGAAAGAGGGAGAATAATTCTAGGTTTGGGGCTTTTATACTAGGTAAGGTAAGGGGGGTTTGGGCTCCCTTATCTGAAGATGGTCCCATAAAAGGGACTGGCATGTAGTTGTGAAAGGGTCTCTTGAGTGGGTCAATCAGCACCCAATCTTCAATCTTCAATCAATCTTTCCAATGTCAGTGGAAGTTCTTGACTTCCGTAACTTAACAATGTAACATTCAGAAATGTAATTGTTAGGTTTGCACGAACATCTGGATACCAAGAATTAGTTATTTGTAACAAAGGGGAAGGGAGTTACATTAAAACACATTACATCAAACACAGCATTTAAAGAGAAATTCGCACAGTTCCAATCCTTTTAGTGTCCAATAAGCAGTATTGTCTTTGTGAGATGTTTGTAATCCATTAAATGTCTGTTTTGGGGATAAATCCTCTATTCAGATTTATGAACCAGTTATTCCAAGGCCTGCCTGGCCTTTCAGCACTGGTTTCATCAGTGTCTCACTGACAAGGAAGGGTCGGGTGGAGACTCTGCTACACTAACTTCAAACCCACATACCTTAGGCTTAAACAATTAGCTATGTAATGGCTGGTTGTTGTGGGGTATTTAACAGAAGCAGCTGATCTCTTCTATGTGTTAACCCTGTGAAGGAAACTTTTCTGATCGAAGACGTTGCACGGCTACAAAGTTTAGTTGTTCGTCAGATACAAATTTATTGAACCTTTCATGAGAACAGAGTATTGCAATAAGAACACATGAAACATGAAACAGACAAGACATACATTAACGGAGCTCTGTGACCTGGTTTCATAGACACTGAAAGGTCTAGAAAGAAGGCCCCGAGCCTACTCATGGCACCTGTATATATATACCCAAACAGTTGTAAACCCCCCCCCCCCCCCCCCCCCCCCATTGTCCTGGTCTGGGGGGGGAAAGGCCAGAGCCAAAATGTGGCTGTGGCCAGGCCCCCTCCTGGGTGGAAACGGTTTGTTTGAAGTTGTCCAGGGGTGCCACATCTCCAAAGGGGGGGAAAGGGGGCCTGTTGTCTTCCAGACGTTCTTTGTCTCCAATCGCCACTGTGGGTGTGAAGAGCAGCCTCTGCCAGTTGGTCAGCACCTCCAAAGGAGTGTTGTCTCCAAGACCTTCTGTCTGCGAGTGCATCATTTGCAAGTCATCGTCCTGTCTGGGGGAGGTGTTAATTTCTGGTGGGAAACTCCAAAACTCCAAACTCCAAACTGTCCATGCAGTTTCAAAACATCAACACAATTTATAGAACATGACACACCTCCTCCAGCTCCTCCGGGGGGATCCCGAGGCGTTCCCAGGCCAGCCGAGAGACATAGTCCCTCCAGCATGTCCTAGGTCTTCCCCGGGGCCGCCTCCAGGTGGGACATGCCTCGAACACCTTCCGAGGGAGGCGCCCAGGAGGCATCCGAAACAGATGCCCGAGCCACCTCAGCTGGCTCCTCTCGACGTGGAGGAGTAGCGGTTCTACTTCGAATTCCTCCTGTCCTCCCGTCCTCCCCACCCACCCAGAGGGGGCAAGCCACCTTTTTCCGGTCGAGTAACATGGCCTCGGATTTGAAGGTGCTGATCCTCATCCCAGCCGCTTCACACTTGGCAGCAAACCGCTCCAGAGCATGCTGGAGGCCCCGGCTCGAGGAAGCAAACAGGACAACATAATCCGCAAACAGCAGAGATGAGATCCCGTGCTCCCCGAACCGGAAACCCTCCGCCCCCTGGACGCGCCTAGAAATTCTGTCCATATAAACAATGAACAGAACCGGTGACAAAGGGCTGATTCATTGCCGGCAATGCGAACACAGCTCCTACTTTGGTCGTACAGGGAACGGACGGCCCCTAACAAAGGGCCCCCGACCCCGTACTCCCGGAGTATCCCCCACAGGACACCACGAGGGACACAGTCGAATGCCTTCTCCAGATCCACAAAACACATGTGGACTGGTTGGGCAAACTCCCATGAACCCTCGAGCACCCAGTAGAGGGTGTAGAGCTTGTCCAGTGTTCCGCGGCCAGGACGAAAACCACACTGCTCCTCCTGAATCCGAGATTCGACTATCGGACGGAATCTCCTCTCCAGTACCCTGGCGTAGACCTTACCGGGGAGGCTGAGGAGTGTGATTCCTCTGTAATTGGAACACATCCTCCAGTCCCCCTTCTTAAATAGGGAAACCACCACCCCGGTCTGCCAATCCATAGGCACTGTTCCAGGATTTTACACTAACTCACATTATGCCGCCCATTGATCGATTGCGAGGCTCCCGTTCTTGATACTGATGTTTATTAAATTATACACCGTAGAACTTAAAGTTAAGAAAGACAAATAAAAAACAACATCAGGTATAATCGGGAAATCATATGTTTAGCACTAACTGATACATATACAGAAATCATAGAAACAATACTGACCACTTTAGCCTGCTTCTCCATCAATAGCGGAGCTTTTCCTTGAAGATCAATCTTGGTCAAAATAAACTTCCTTCCACAAACACTCTTCAACTTAAATACTGTAATTGCAATCCAAACCATCAAACATGGAGAGAACTAAACAGAGAATTGAACTAGCAAGTGATGCTCATGTGTGAAGTGTGCGTCTCAGTCCTTGTCACGTGAAAAAACTATATAAAAGAAAACAGGTATCACTTTCGTAATCGTCTTTCAAAATAAAAGCATGCATTCCAACACAAAACGGATTGGCTGCAATTACACACATAATCTGTGATTGTTTAAAGTATGTCAAAATGAGTTATATTTGTAGAAAAAAACTATAGCTAGTATGTATACAAGTTTGAGAGACCCAGCACAAACAACCACCGAGTTAAAGATGCTCAAACAAAATATTTTACTTTCATCCCCAGTCTCCCCTAGTATACAACAGAGGTGAAAAAAAAAGAAAAAATCAGCCATGTACTCTGCCACATTTTGATTCCACTTGTGCACTTAAACAGGTCATAGCACTAATTAGCTAGTCGACCTCTGGCAAAACATGGTGTGTTGCATAGTGCATGTCACGTTTGTGAGTTCAGAAAGACACGTTTTCAATTTTGTGACGATACCCTGCTAATGCAAGGCGAGTTTCCCCCAAAAATGTATAATGTAACATTTTTTTTTTTTTGAAAAGTTACTTTACGTTATGCACTATACATTTAATAATCCCTGAAAATTTACGGTGTTGATGCTAACCGCCATCGGTGAAAGTAAACTTTAACGTTATCGAACTTAGCTTCATCACAACTAACCAAGCCGACATGTAACATTTGGTAATTTTCATAATTAATGACTTCTATAACGTTATTATTTTATGGCACTTATATTGACAAGAAATCATGCATTTCCTTTCTGTGGATAAAAATCCGCAACTCACCGCAACTCGGAACAGATGTGGATGCGCTGGTCTGTGTCGAGTGAAAAGACCAGTGAAATTCACTTCACACTCGTCACTTCCTGCCTGACGGCGCAGCTGCCTCACAGTGCAGCCTGCAACGGCAGCTGCCTCACAATGCAGGTCTGCAGCCAGGTACTCTTGGAAAATATTAGGTTAGACTCCGTTAGACTTGTCAGGAAAAACAATCTGAGCCATATTAAAAAGGTTCTAGCATTAGACATTCTATTGATGAACAGTGGATTCAGTGGATGTTTTCACTATCTCAGGCATGTGGCTAATGTTAATGAAAAGAATCCACTTTATTTTCTATAGTAATAAATTATGCCTATCCTGCCTACAGCCCAGAAGTAACTGGGATTGGCTCCAGTCACCCGTGACCCCTAGCGGGAATAAGCGGTACAAAATAAATGAATGAATAATAAAAACTTTATTGAACTGCTTTAAATGAACATATGCTGAAGTTGAAAATGTACATGTTACATTGACAGTAAATTCACTGAAGCTCATCCAGACAATTATGACACAAACAATATTCGTGACATTTCACACAGGAAGATTCTCATAATTGATTTGCTGGATATGTAGATTACAATCTGTTTAATGATTAAGTACAGCATTTTAATAAGGCTTGGTATGAGGTCTAGTTCTTTCCATGAACCCAGACTGAATGCTATTAAAGATACAATCGATAATGTAATTTCAGTAAAATAAAAGTTTTGCCCCTACAAACATGAATAAACTAAGGAGGCCCTGAGAATTATTTAGCAGCTCAGTCCCTGTCAATTTACCTTCTTGGGGAAGCCTGTTACTTTCCAGCTAGTTACTGTATATTTCAGCAATCCTGTTCCAGCCAATTGCCCTTTATAGGACAGGCATTAATTCTTTTGTGAAACACAGTCAATCTAATTCAAGCTGGAGGAAAGCACAAAAGTGGGGGTCAAGACTAGAATTGGGGGGGCTGTTTCGTATTTTAATGTATTTTATATTACCTATTGTGTCTTTAAACATCAGAGCTGGTGTTACATCTTAGTTACGAATACACAATACACGATGAGCATTGCCTCGTGCTGAGAATTTTTTTGACTCGTAAGAAGATTAATCTTTAAACTAATTTGGGTTAGATGACATTCACTCATAAGTATTAGTACAGCACTTAACTGAATTATGTGAAGATAAAAAAACATTTTGCCACAAACATATAAATCCGTCAAATTGCTCAAGAATAAATGATAATAAAAAAATAAAAAAGCCTACGCAAATTTCACTTAAATATTTGAATGTCTGACTGTTAAACACATTTTTTTGCCACTGAGAAACTAAGGGGCTCCATGAGATGCATGTATGATGTTTTAACAAACTCATTCATAGGCAAGTATCTAAGCAGAATTCTGCAGTACACCATTTTACTGGGTTCAAAAAACCCATATGATGACAAATAAAACGAAGTCAGTTACGTCGCCCGGATCGGCGAAACCGGGGCCCCACTCTGGAGCCAGGCCCAGAGTGGGAGCTCGCAGGCGAGCGCCTGGTGGCCGGGTCTTTTCCCATGGGACCCGGCCGGGCCCAGCCCGAAAAGGCGACGTGGGACCACCTTCCCGTAGGCCCACCACCCGCAGGAAGGACCGTAAGGGGCCGGTGCTGTGTGATTTGGGCGGTGGTCAGGGGCAGGCGCCCGGACGACCAGAGCCGCGCACACAGTCTCTAGCGCTGGGGACATGGAATGTCACCACGCTGGCGGGGAAGGAGCCCGAGCTTGTGCGGGAGGTCGAGCGTTACCGGCTAGATATAGTCGGCCTCGCCTCCACGCACAGCTTGGGCTCTGGAACCATTATCCTTGAGAGAGGCTGGACTCTTCATTTCTCTGGCGTTCCCCGTGGGGAGAGGCGGCGGGCTGGCGTGGGTTTGCTTATAGCCCCACAGCTCAGTCGCCACGTGTTGGAGTTTACTCCGGTGAACGAGAGGGTTGCGTCCCTGCGCCTAAAAGCCGGGGACAGGTCTCTCACTGTTGTGGCGGCCTACGGGCCGAACAGCAGTGCAGAGTACCCGGCCTTCTTGGAGTCTTTGGGAGGCGTACTGAACAGTGCGCCGACTGGGGACTCCGTTGTTCTACTTGGGGACTTCAACGCCCACGTGGGAAATGACAGTGACACCTGGAGAAGGGTGATTGGGATGAACGGCCCCCCTGATCGGAACCCGAGTGGTGTTCTGTTTTTGGACTTCTGTGCTAGTCACGGTATGTCCATAACTAACACCATGTTCAAGCACAAGAGTGTCCATCAGTGCACGTGGCACCAGGACACTCTAGGCCGAAGGTCGATGATCGACTTTGTTGTCGTGTCTTCTGACCTGCGGCCGTGTGTCTTGGACACTCGGGTGAAGAGAGGGGCGGAGCTGTCAACCGATCACCACCTGGTTGTGAGTCAGATCCGCTGGCGGGGGGGGAAGTTAGACAGACTTGGCAGGCCCAAACGTATCGTGAGGGTCTGCTGGGAACGTCTGGCAGACCCGTCTGTCAGAGGGATCTTCAACTCACACCTCCGGGAGAGCTTCTCACAGATCCCGGGGGAGGCTGGGGACATCGAGTCTGAATGGACCATGTTCTCGACCTCCATTGTCAATGCGGCAGTCCGGAGTTGCGGTCGCAAGGTCTCTGGTGCTGGTCGCGGCGGCAATCCCAGAACCCGGTGGTGGACACCGGAAGTAAGGGATGCCGTCAAACTGAAGAAGGAGTCCTATCGAGCCGTTCTGGCTTGTGGGACTCCCGAAACAGTTGACCGGTACCGGCAGGCCAAGCGTGCCGCGGCTCGGGTAGTCGCAGAGGCAAAAACTCGGGTCTGGGAGGAGTTCGGGGAGGCCATGGAGAAGGACTATAGGTCGGCCCCAAGGAAATTCTGGCAAACCGTTCGGCGCCTCAGGAGGGGGAAGCAGTGCTTCACCAACACTGTTTACGGTGCGGGTGGGGAGCTGTTGACGTCGACTGGGGATGTTGTCGGACGGTGGAAGGAATACTTTGAGGATCTCCTCAATCCTGCCGTCACGTCTTCTGAGGAGGAAGCAGAGACTGGGGACTTCGGGGCGGACCCGCCTATCACCCGGGCTGAAGTCACTGAGGTAGTCGATGGGCTCCTTGGTGGCAGGGCTCCGGGGGTGGACGAGATCCGTCCTGAGTACCTGAAGTCTCTGGATGTTGTGGGACTGTCCTGGTTGACACGCCTCTGCAGCATCGCGTGGCGGTCTGGAACAGTGCCTATGGATTGGCAGACCGGGGTGGTGGTTCCCCTATTTAAGAAGGGGGACCGGAGGATGTGTTCCAATTACAGAGGAATCACACTCCTCAGCCTCCCCGGTAAGGTCTACGCCAGGGTACTGGAGAGGAGAATCCGGCCAATAGTCGAACCTCGGATCCAGGAGGAGCAGTGTGGTTTTCGTCCTGGCCGCGGAACACTGGACCAGCTCTACACCCTCTACCGGGTGCTCGAGGGTTCATGGGAGTTTGCCCAACCAGTCTACATGTGTTTTGTGGATCTGGAGAAGGCATTCGACTGTGTCCCTCGTGGTGTCCTGTGGGGGGTACTTCGGGAGTACGGGGTCCGGGGCCCTTTGTTAGGGGCCGTCCGTTCCCTGTACAACCGAAGTAGGAGCTGTGTTCGCATTGCCGGCAATAGGTCAGACCTGTTCCGGGTGCATGCTGGACTCCGCCAGGGTTGCCCTTTGTCACCGGTTCTGTTCATTGTTTATATGGACAGAATTTCTAGGCGCGCCCAGGGGGCGGAGGGTTTCCGGTTCGGGGAGCACAGGATCTCATCTCTGCTGTTTGCGGATGATGTTGTCCTGTTTGCTTCCTCGAGCCGGGGCCTCCAGCATGCTCTGGAGCGGTTTGATGCCGAGTGTGAAGCGGCTGGGATGAGGATCAGCACCTCCAAATCCGAGGCCATGGTACTCGACCGGAAAAAGGTGGCTTGCCCCCTCTGGGTGGGTGGGGAGCCTTTGCCTCAAGTGGAGGAGTTCAAGTATCTCGGGGTCTTGTTCACGAGTGACGGAAGGACGGAACGTGAGATTGACAGGCGGATCGGTGCAGCGTCTGCAGTGATGCAGTCTCTGTACCGGACTGTCGTGGTGAAGAAGGAGCTGAGCCGCAAGGCAAAGCTCTCGATTTACCGGTCAATCTACATTCCTACTCTCACCTATGGTCATGAGCTTTGGGTCATGACCGAAAGGACAAGATCGCGGATACAAGCGGTCGAAATGAGTTTCCTCCGCAGGGTGGCTGGGCGCTCCCTTAGAGATAGGGTGAGGAGCTCGGTCACACGGGAGGAGCTCGGAGTAGAACCGCTACTCCTCCACGTCGAGAGGAGCCAGTTGAGGTGGCTCGGGCATCTGTTTAGGATGCCTCCTGGACGCCTCCCCCGGGAGGTGTTCCAGGCATGTCCCACCGGGAGGCGGCCCCGGGGAAGACCTAGGACACGCTGGAGGGACTATGTCTCTCGGCTGGCCTGGGAACGCCTCGGGATCCCCCCGGAGGAGCTGGAGGAGGTGTGTGCGGTGAGGGAAGTCTGGGCTTCCCTGCTCAGACTGCTGCCCCCGCGACCCGGCCCCGGATAAGCGGAAGATAATGGATGGATGGATGGACCATTTTACTACAGAATAAGGAGATATTCAAGAAAAGGGGAAATCTATTTAAACAATGTCACAACCTCCACTCTATGCACACGTAATCCTATATTCTAAAATAAATACAACAGGAAAAACAAAAAACTCAGTTATTAAAAAAAGAATATTCTTGAAAACAGAAAAGCAATAGATTGTTAAACCAAGGAAACATTTCGTTTTTTTCCTCCTTAGTTGGATCACTTGTCTCTGTAGGATGATTGTAACTTCCTGTGCTCTCGAATAGTCCCACCTGGTAAGTATAATAAAATATGACCTTAAGAAGATTTATCACATTTACAATTATTTGGCCGTAAAAAAGTTATAAAGTAAGAACTACACTAAAATGACTTAAGCGCTGTACAATGTTATGCTCTTATTGTATCTATGATGAATGCTTTGTAGCAGTGGGTATGTAAACAGTCATATGCTATTAGGTCCAACAGGCTATATTTGGCTCTGGGTCACTAAGTTCCAAACCAATCTCTTCCCCCTAGCATTTCACATTCATCAAATAAAGAATACAGCCCAATCTTGGCTACCATCAAGAGATTTTTCTGATCGAGTCTTTTCTTTCAGATATTGGGTGCAGAGTTTGGTTCAGAATCAGACATTCATGGTTAATTGATGAACGATTGTGCGCAGTGTGACTGGGCTCCTTAAGCCACCCTGTAAGCTGTCATGCGGTAGTAGTTCTGGCTGTGGCTGCGTGCAGCCCAGACCAGCAGTGCTGCTGCCATCATGTGCAGTGGTGAGGAGATGAGAGCAAGGTAAAGGGACCAGCCCAGAGATCCATCCACCTTGTCGGGAAGCACTGACACCCTGTGAAGCAGATCCATGCCAGCCAGGTAGCAGCATACTGTGGCTAGTGTACACAGCCCTGCCGGAAATTAATAGAAGAAGAAGAGAAGAAGGTTTATCCCTTGTCGGTCCCACAGTGGGTAACACTGCATGTTCAATGCATTGGTCCGGAATCGAACCCAGGCCCCGCACATGGTAGGCAAGAATCCTACTACCAAAGCACCAGTGCGGCCATAACATATCCGAGTTACTACATTCCAAGGGCGTGGAATTTACTTTATTTTACTTTTGGGGGGGCAGATTGTCTGGTAAAACTGTTATTTTCTTTGTCATGCATTCAAAATAAAAGTTCCAAATGTACCGTTTTTAATCCCTGCAGTAAAAGGCTAATTTTGGGGTGACACACATGCAGCATTTTCCAATAGGTCCCCACGCTAATGCTACCTTCTTTCTTACCCCCTTTCCACCAAAGTGAACCGATAGCTAGTTGTGTACTGGTGCTTGAGCCGGTTTGGAGATGGTTCAATTTGCGAGTCTTCTAAGAACTGGTTTGCTTTTCTATGGGCACAAGCTGCCACAGAGCCACGTAATTACGATACTGTATACGTTTTATCTTTCCCTGCCACGCTAGCGCGGTAGCGACAAGCGCAAGCGGTGAGATGCAAGGTTCTTTCCAGAGAGAAAGATCTGTTTTGAGATTAAGCACTGGCTCCAAACCAGGAACCCAAAATGCATTGGTGGGAAAGGGGTAACTGTTCTTCATGCTTACCGTATTTTTCGGACTATAGGGCGCACGTAAAAGCCTTTATTTTTCTAAAAAAACGACACTGCGCTTTATAATCCGAAGCGCTTTATATATGGATTAATTATTTTGTTTACTGACCTGTGGTACAAGGAGCTCACGGTGCTAAATCAAAATGTTTTAGTACGACTTTGGTAAACTACAAAGCCGCACCGCTTGCAGCATTACGGCTACCGTAGCCAGGAGCGTCGCGGAGTAATACATACTGTGCTTCACCATAATATTATTCGACTGATTTATCTGACTGTTTTTTTCCATCTTAATGCGCCTTATAGTCCGGTGTGCTTTATATATGAAAAAAGATTGAAAATAGACCATTCATTGACACTGCGCTTTATAATCCAGTGCGCCCTATAGTGCAAATAATACGGTACTACAATTCCAAGCAATTTTCCACTTGAATCTCTTTAGACTAGTAAAAGGGAATAATTTCAACCATCAATTTCAGTAATTACAGGCTGTGGTCAGACAAATGTTACAAATCATGTCATTGAAGTTGGTGTAAGTAAACTATTTCAGCTAGTACTTTAGTCACAAAAATTATAAGGATTTAGGCACACAAATTCATTGTAGAGAAAAATTCCTAAATTAATTTTACCCACCAGCCAGCAGGTGGAGCACTCCTATGCCCGATGTGGGGGCAAGGTTTTGACAGACGCAGGCACACAAACCAATCATGCCAGCCAGCACAACCAGGCCAAGGGACACAAGTGGTAGGAGAAACTGGCACCTCCATAGGTCTGAACACAAAAGCACATTATTTTGGTCATCGAAAAGTGATGGCAATCTATTTTCATAAACATCTGTAATGTGTCTGAAGTGTGCCTGATGGGTCAACAGACCATGTTCTAGTTATTATTCATGATCACATATGCGTGTAATATAGTATTACATACAGGCATACTTCATGCCTACATCATGGATGTTTAGTGATTGTGATAATGTGAGTTATATCGTTTGTTTTTGTCTGCTGTACAACAAATTGTCTCTTTGTACACAAAACGTTTCACTATGCATTACAGGATGTGAGGGCATAACATATCAAACAAGAGTAGAATAGTAAATCTGGGCAAGAGTATGATGGTAACTATGCACACATAATTGAATGACAAAAAAATTCTCACAGGTGCGCAACATGTCTTCTCCACTGTTGTGATTCCCAGGTTCTTTGTATTTGGGTACGAACTGCTGTAGTAGAGTAAAACTAACACACTCCATTTCCATCTTCGCATCTGCAACCAGGTGAGTTGGACTAAGTGTAAAACATAGCAGTCATGGACACACATATTGATGTACACTCCTGATCTATAATCTGTTTGTTTCACGTGGAAATCCTACCTGGATCCTTGTACCAGTGGGTGTCCGCTGGTACCAGCACACACCGCCACCAAAGGCCCATGGTCCCGTTCAGACGAAAAAGAGTGTCGCTGTAGGTTTTCTCGTCGAATTCCCCATCCATAAACTCCTCATGTAGAGAGCGCAGTTCCGAAATGTTAGCCTCCCCGCGCACCGTGGGACTGGTGTATTGGTACCAATGTTGCGTCCCGACAGCCACTGAAAGGTATACGGTGGCCAGTATGCTAAGGACACAGCCGATGACCAATGCCGTGGCGTAACGGTTGTCAACCATTGTTTCCCAACTGATGGACGGTCAAACGGGATTATCCTTTACACTGGTAGTCGGTTGTTTGCTCGGATGCCAACGCGCAAAATAGATTGTAATCTTGCAATCTTGCGATACAAATATCGCAAATATTTGTATATTTTTTTTTATCCAAATCGCTCCGACATATTTTTGTCTTAAATGCTATGTGTTACAAACCTTTCAATGATTGACACTGTCCGCTTTGTTCAATCTTGACACTGTTTCATCCGTAGGCTATTTGTCCCTGTTGGACAGCTTGGACGCGCCATCTGTTCACTTGTCCCACTTCTTCGGTCGATCACTGGTACAGATGGTGGGTGGTCTGACGCTAGCTAGGTTGGCTGGCATCCACGACTCGAGCCGAAACACGTAGTCACCTACATATTATACACCTGAATAACACTATCAAATTGTAATTGCATTTCCACCAGCAAATTTGACGTTATATGGACATTGTAAACACTTAAATCCATGTGCTTTCCTTTTCCGGCTGAATGACCTGACAGGAATGCTGGGTATTATAGTTCCCCAACATGCCCGTTCATTACTATTTTTTTTCTTCATAAAAACCTCTCTAATTGGGTCAGGCAATTTTAGCGTTAAACCAGCCTCACCTGAGAAAATAAATTCTGATGACGTTATTCAGGCTCGTGACATGCAAATCTGCCTACTCCAGAGTAAAGATTACCCAATCCATTATTCGACCGAAACATAAAAATAATGTATTTAACGAAAACAAAATAACATTGACGGTGGACACTAAAGGGCTTTGACTTAAATCTTCAATTGTAGCAACTTTAAAGATGAGGTATGAAGCATAGGTTTACCTTTATATAGTATTACCTTTAATGTGAAGTGTCAAACTCTAAAATGATTGACAATGATTTGGCAACAATGTTTAAAGGGTTCATTTTATGGAAATGTGCAAATGATAAAGAATATATTGAAACTACTGTATATTGAAAATGTTAACTCATTAATGTCTCAAAGTCCAACTATACTTTTTATTAAAATAAATAGGAGTGTTATGGAGAATACACAGAAATGTTCAAACATATAGCTACATTTCAATTATTTGTCATCCTAGGGGTTTAAATTCAAGTGTTTACAACAACAGTTGACTAAATGGAAGATGGACCAGGACTCAAATGATTCAGTGTCTTGGAGAGGAGCGACAAACCAGAAGCAGAAAACTAAGGTAAGACATTCCTAGATTTCCATCTCTTCCAATACTATTACCTGCCACTTTCTAGGAAACCGGTTAAAATACGGAGATTGAACCATTTTAAATTCTATGGATTAAAAAAAAAAAATGTTAACTGACTAGACTACAATCTACGAGACTTGTTCAGGAGGTACAGAAGTACAGAAAATATTTTTCTATTTCATGCAATCTAATGTAATCCACACAATATTGACAATTGGTGGGGTTTAGCTCATTGGTTAGATAATTTGAATGCAGATCAGAGGGTCGCAGGTATAAATCGTTCTCTGTAAATCAGCTACACCGGCGGCACTCTCAGTGAACCACTCCTTCTCCAACTCTCCGCGCCTCACTGGACGAGGAGGGGCCACAGGCTTCCTCCTGGCTCCTCACATCAAATTCACGTCCTCACCGCTATCCCCTACTACCAAAGCATTCGAACACCATCATGTGATGCTTCTGGATCCCATCAAAGTTGCACTAGTGGTCCTCTACCTCGCCCCTGGCCCACTAGCCGACTTTGTGGAAGAACTGGACATGCTCCTCTCTGCACTCCCCGACAATGGAACTCCACTCGTAATCCTCGGTGACTTCAACATCCACCTAGAAGGATCTCAGGCTGCTGACTTCTTGTCCCTTCTGACCTCGTTCGGTCTGGTGCTACTGGACACACCAGCGACCCACAGGGCAGGAAAACAGCTTGATCTCATCCTGACACGAGACTGCATCGCGGATCTAACATCAGTAACCCTTCTGCACATCTCAGATCATTTCCTCATCCAACTCTCTGTCTCACTCCCTCTAACCCCTCCCACTGCACCGCCACTTGTGACCTTCCCCCGCAAACTTCGCAGCCTATGTCCCTCTCGCTTCTCCTCTGTGGTAACATCATCCCTGGCTCCCATCGATGAGTTCACCTCTCATCCAACGGACGCAGCCACTGATGTCTGCTATCAACGCTAAATACGTCCCTTGTCACCCTCTGCCCCACGGCAACTAGACCTGCTCGGCCCTCTCCCCCCTGCCCGTGGCTATCAGAGGTCGTTCGGAAAGAGCGCTCCTCCCTCCGGGCTGCAGAGAGGTTGTGGCACAAGTCCAAGGATAATCAAGACCTCGACAAGTACCACTCCCTTCTCAAGACCTTCTCCACTCACATAATGGAGGCAAAAACCGACTACTTCTTGAAACAGGTGAACAACGTTCCTAACCCCCACAAACTGTTCTATACCTTTTCCTCACTCCTCAACCCTCCTCCCCCTCCTCCTCCTACTACCTTGACAGCAGACGACTTCTCTCGCTTCTTTGGGGATAAAATCCCTGAACCCTTCCTGCCTAACCACTCTCACACCTTGTCTGAACCCTCTACTTGCCTCTCCTCCTTTTCCCCCTTATCTGAAACAGGCATGTCTGACCTAATTCTCTCCCACCGCCCCACTTCTTGCCCCCTTGACCCAATCCCCTCCCCTCTTTTCCAAGCTTATCCGTAATTTATCTCTCCTTCTATTACACCGTTCCTTCTCCATGTCCTCAACTCCTCACTAACCTTTGGCACTTTTCCCTCAGCATACAAACAGGCTATAGTCAAACCCTGGTCCACTCCTATTCTCCCTATACACCACCTCACTTGGGCCAATCATCGCCTCCCATGGCTTCTCCTAACACTGCTACGCTGACGACATGCAGCTATATCTATCCTTTCCCCCAACCGATCAAGGGATATCGACCAGAATCGAGGCCTGCCTCTCTGACATCTCAGCCTGGATGACCAGACATCAACTCCAGCTGAACCTCACCAAAACAGAACTCATCATCATCCCTGCCAAACCCTCAATCACCCAGGATCTCTCCATTACTATGGGATCTGCAACAGTGACCCCTTCATCCTCTGCCAGGAACCTGGGGGTCACCTTGGACGACGAGCTCTCCCTCACAGCTCACATTGCCGCAGTCTCTCGGTCATGTAGATTCACCCTCTACAACATCAGGAAAATCAGAAAATACCTCTCTCAACATTCCACCCAACTGCTAGTCCAAGCCAACTCGCTACTAGCCGGCCGTCCTGCAAATGCAATCCGTCCCCTTCAGAGGATACAGAATGCAGCCGCTCGTCTGGTTTTCAACCTACCCAGACGCTGTCATGTCAACCCACTCCTCATCGCCCTCCACTGGCTTTCCGTCATGGCCCGCATCAGATTCAAGTCCCTGGTGCTGACCTTCCGGGCTGTAAACGGGACTGCCCCGACCTATATCAACTCTCTTCTCCAGCCCTATTCCCCCACCCGTCACCTACGTTCATCTGCTGACAACCGTCTAGTGGTACCCCCCCCCTCAAGAGCGCCCGAGCGCAACACAAACTCTTCCACTGCCTGGCTCCCCAATGGTGGAATCAACTCCCCACCTCCATCAGAAGCACATACTGCCTTCTCACCTTCAAAAGAAGGCTTAAAACTCACTTATTTAGAGAATTGAATGGCACTTAGGAATAGTATGGCACTTCACATAATCTAATGTTGTTTAGAACTATTTGTTGGTCCTCATATGGTGACTTGCCAGTGTTGTGTATGCATTTATAGTTCTTCTCTTGGCACTTATTGGTTCTCATGATGTATGATTCACAATCTAAAAAAAAACACTGTGTTCGGGGTCTATCACGTTGCTATGCTCAATGACTGATGCTCTTTGTAAAAGCTCTCTCTTGTAGGTCGCTTTGGATAAAAGCATCTGCTAAATGAATACATTAAACATTTTAAATGTAAATCATTTGGAGTAAAATAATCTGCTAAATGAGTGCATTATTATTACATTACATACAGTAATTCAATTCAATTCAATTCATTTATTGAAGGCCACACAACATAGTTGGTGGAATTTGTTTTCGATACAGCAGTTAAGCTCACATCTCTCATGTGTCAGGTTCCATTTGAACAGCAACAGAAAAAACAACAACACATCAACAACAATAACAACAACAGGAGCACACATTTATACAGGTTACATCAAACCAGTGAGTCGTTTAAAGTCCTGATAGCTGTTGGAAAGAAGCTATTTTTAAATCTGACAGATTTTGTTTTCATTGACCTGTACCGCCTTCCGGAGAGCATAAGTGTGAAAAGATGGTGGAATACACTGTGTTGACCAAGTTGCTTGTGTAAACATATTATTCTTTGAAACTAGATGTGATTGGGTATGACACATACAAGAAGCACATACTGTAAGAAAATTATATGTTGTACATAGACATGTTGAATATTTTGGAACTCTCATGTTCATATTCTGTTTGGATCTGTACCAAAAGCACGAATTCCAGTTGTCTGTATACAATTCCTGATGTGCTGGTGTGTAGGGCATCAAAATGGCATGAATTACGGTAAATGTTTTGGGTGAGTAACTGCATTTTGTATACATGCAATAAATTTCCAGCAAACAATTGTGACATTTTCACAGTTTGGAGAATGGTAATTTGCTCAACTCACTATTCACCAAATCCAATCTGAAGGTACCCAATGGTTTGAAGGTTTCCAATGTAATGAAAATGTATTTTCTGTTTCGTGAAACGAGCCAAAGCGATTGAGAAAAACTGTAACGTATTAATGTATTAATTCATTAACTAATTCAGTTATTAATTCAGTTAGTCCTTAGTTAATGTATGCATTTATTAATTTATAAAATTATTAATTAATTAATGTATTCATTCATTTAATTACTAACTAATTAATGCATTCATTCATTTAATTATTAATTAATTAATGTATTCATTCGTGTAATTATTAATTAATGTATTCATTCATTTAATTATTAATTAATGTATTCATTCACATATTTATTAATTAACTTATTCATTTATTAATTTACTCTGCACTTCATGGGAACTCACTGCTAGCGTAATGTCACTACACCACCACACCTTTATGGGACAGCAATATTAGCAAGTCTATAGCATTACTACATAAGATAAAAGATTATTTTTCGCTACGTACCTATACATCTAGACTATTTTTGGCTAGGTATAATGAACACATCTTAATGTGCTCCACAAATTATTTTCATGAGCAGTCTCATCTGAGCCAATTTATCCAGCGTCATGGAACCGTTATTTATACAGCACTAGCATTGCTTGCTAGCTGAGGACAGTGTGGAGATGGTCAGAGGAGACCGATGGGACACTGCAGGAATGTTATGAGGTAACAGACCGGGATGTACTCTGCGAGCTGCATGGAGAAGACAGTGATGGGCTCACAGGGTGCATCACTGACTACATCAACTTATGTGTGGACTGTAATGTCCCTACCAAGATGGTCCATTGTTATCCTAACAACAAACCGTGGGTAACAAAGGACGTCAAGGACCTCCGAATGCCAAGAGGAGGGCTTTTAATGATGGCAATAGGGAGGGATGTCTGTAGCGGTATGAGTCAAACCGACTGACAACAGGGGAGTCGAAGGCAGCTCCACGTGTACAAGGCTGCTGGCCCTGACGAAGTGTAGGGTGCTAAAAGCCTGTGCTCTCCAGCTTTGTGGAGTTCTACAGTATGTCTTCAACCTGAGCCTGAGTCTCCAGAGGGTCCCTGTTCTGTAGAAGACATCTTACCTCGTGCCTGTGCCGAAGACGCCGCGTCCCAGTGATTCCAAGGACTACAGACCAGTGGCACTAACCTCCCACATTTAAATTTATTCATTTAGCAGATGCTTTTATCCAAAGCGACTTACAGTAAGTACAGGGACATTCTCCCTGAGGTAAGTAGGGTGAAGTGCCTTGCCCAAGTACACACCGTCACTTAGCGACAGCCGGGGTTCGATCTTACAACCTTCTGATCATGAGCCACCGCCTTAACCCGCTGAGCCCCCCCCCCCCCATTATGAAGACCCTGGAGAGACTGGTGCTGGAACAGCGGCGGGCCCCGACTGGTGCTGGAACAGCGGCGGGCCCCGGCTGGGTGGACGCCATCATCTTCCTGCTGAATCGCTGCTGCACCCGTCTAGACAAGCCGGCAAGCAAGGATCTTGCTCCTCGACTTCTCCAGTGCTTTCAACACCATCCGGCCAGCCTTGCTGTTTGAGAAGCTGGCAGCGATGCAGGTGGATCCCCCCCCTCGTGTCCTGGATGGTAGACTACCTGACTGGCAGACCACAACATGTGCGCTTACAGCACTGTGTGTCGGACAGTGTGGTCAGCAATACTGGGCCCCCCCCAGAGAACCATCCTCTCCCCCTTCCTCTTCACCATCTACACAACGGATTTCAGCTACCACACCGAGTCCTGCCACCTTAATACGTTTTCTGTTGACTCTGCTGTGGTGGGTTGAATCAGCGATGGTGAGGAGTCCGAGAACTGGACTGTGGTGTGGAACTTTCTCTCATGGTATGAGCAGAACCTGCTCAATGCGGCAAAGTGCAAGGAGCTGGTCATAGACCTGAGAAGGACCAGGCCACCAGTGACCCCCATTCAGGCGGGCAGTGTGGACATCGTAGAGGATTACAAGTACCTTGGTGTTTACTTGGACAACAAACTGGACTGGGCGAAGAACACTTAAACTGTCTATAAGGGCCAGAGCCGCCTTTACTTTCTGAGGAGACTGAGGTCCGTCAACGTCTGCTGGATAATGTTGCAAATGTTTTATTAGTCTGTGGTGGCTAGTATTAAGCTTTACTCTATTGCTTGCTTTGGCAGTAGGTTGAGGGCGGTGGATGCCAACAGACTCAACAAACTGATCCGTAAGGCCAGTGACATTGTGGGGGTGTAGCTGGACTGGTGTCAGAGAGGACGATGCTGGCCAGACTACACGCCATCCTGGACAGTACCTCCCATCCACTCCACGACGTGCTGGTCAGACAAAGGAATATCTTCAGCGGAAGACTCATCCTCCCAAAAAGCACCACAGAGCGCAACAGGAAGTAATTCCTGCCTGTGGCCATCAAACGTTTTAATTCCTCATGCCAATGTTAGTCTGTATGACCCTGAGCCACTGGACATTCACCACTGCATCTCTACAATGTATGCAGTCCTTGTACAATTGTATATTCTGTAACATAAAAACCCATACTGGATGTATGTTTGTGTATATAATACGGTAAAACTTCTACGATCAGCCTGTAGGACCCTAAGTCATTTGACTGGACTTTTATCACTGCATCTCTGCAACATATTCAGTCGGTGTACATTTGTATATTCTGTACCATAAATACCAATACTTGTGTATTTCTTTTTCATTGTTTAGCCGGGGGTGCGATTTATACTCTGGAACAATTTATGTGTGAAATTATTAACACATTATTATAACATTTCACATAATTAACATTACATTTATTCATTTAGCAGACGCTTTTATCCAAAGCGACTTACAAGAGAGAGCTTTACAAAAGAGCTTCAGTTACTGAGCATAGCAACTTGATAGACCCCAACATAGCGGGCATCTAGGTTACAAAACATACATTATGAGAACCAGTAAGTGCCAAGGGAAGAACTATAAGAGCATTCAGCTGAACATTATACAAGTTTTAAGGTGAGCCTCCGCCAGGCAGTAGTCCACCAAAGTCATAACACGAGTCTCATAGTTAATAAATTATTAACACATTATTATATAATTTCACATCATTATTACATAATTTCACAAAAATGTGATTTATACTCCAGTGTGATTTATATGTTTTTTCCTTCTTTATTATGCATTTTTTGGATGGTGCGATTTATAATCCGGATTCCAGAGCGTTTTATAGTCCAAAAAATATGGTAAATGCAGGAGAACAGGCCTTGGCAATAGAGAGAAGCAGAATAGTGGACACAGTGCAGAAAGAGGAGTTGGGTGTTCACAGTAGGGAGAAGAGAGATCACCAGTGTAAGTAGTAACAAGGTCATCAAGTTTTGTCCTTGAATTTACATAAAATTATACTGCTTGGGACAATATTCAGAGAAATCAGTCCAATCTGGATTGTCTCTGTCAAGTCGCTGACAGCTGTGTAGTTGCTTGGAACTACATTCTGATTCTTGAATGTAAGAGTCATATCCACACCAACAGAGCCATTCGGTTCAGAAACAGGTTTTGAACTGACTTTAGATCTAGGTTCCTGTCATAAGTGTTAGTTAATAGGTAAAAAGGACCTCCAAAAAAATTTAACATGAAAGAGACTGTATATGTGTTGATAATATTTGTCTGACATATAATATATGTATTCATATATTATTATTATATTACAATTTGATTTGGAATATGATTAGGAATATCATTTTAGTAAAATGGTAGAAGCATTACTTAAACATGAACCTGGTCAAATGGGTATCAACTTTAATATGAGTTAACAAGCCTTACTTAATTAGGGCTTGTTACCTATTAACACTATAGATAATAGATATACTAAAAAGATAATTTGCTTGATACATTGTTTAGTGCTTATTCCCTGAAAATACACTTACCAGAAATTGTTCACTGTGCAATTGATGAATGTGCTTGGATGCTTTGTCCTGAAAGCAAGGCTGACCTGCAGGCACATATGTTACCTCACTCAGACAGAAACTGTACTAAGTATGATGATGAAAATGACAAGTAATGCATAGGTACATAGAATGGATGTGAATAAAATGAAATACCTCATCTGTAATATTTCTTGTGTTGAAATAGTGTTGATATCCAAGTAGGCTGAAAATAATTCTTCTTGTATTGGCATCTGCAATTTTAATGTTTCCTTTGAAGGGATTTCTGTCCTGGTTGTCATATCTCTGTTGTCAGTGCTTAAGGTGATAGCATTTGCTTTTGATATTGATGTGCGAATCACTGTTGAATGCGAAAATACCATGGGCCTAAACAAAACGAGCTTGGGTGTGTGTTGAAAGAAGACAATTTTTTCTTTCCTCCTTGAAGCCTTAATTGTGGTTGAACATTTGGTTAACATTTCGTCAGTGAACAAATTGGATGATGTCTCCATAGATGTAGATAATGTCGCTATTATTGTATTTGAAGGCTTTGGCGATGGTGTGACTAGTACATCTTCTATTGAGGTGCTGATAGAAGTGTCAAATGAAATTGATGTACTGTTACTAGATAGGAGAGGGGTTGACTGTGAGGGTTGGGTGACGTTAGACACTTTTGTCAGTGGAAGTAATGCTGATGCAAAATCAGATGTTGGGAGGGATGTTGGTTGCGGGGTTTTGGGGGAGACAGAGGATTCTGTCAGTGTGGTTGATGTTGGTTTAAAGGAGTAAAATGTTGCGGCGGATCTCTGCAGTGGAGACAGGTGAATTGTTCTGTTGAATCAGTTGATGTTGAGTTGAAGTGTAGCAGTGGCATTGATGATGGTTTGGTTGTGATAGAAGTTTGGGCTGATGTTGCAGAGTACATGGGAGATGCTGGTGACTTGTGATGAAGATTGGATGGAAACAGATAGTTCAGTTGATGCAGTTAATATTGGTATGCTGTGAAGGAGGTATGGCTTTTGTGAGGATAGGTTGTGGAATAGTGGTACTGTTGAAGTAGTAATGGTAGATGGATATGTTGGTTGTGAGGTTGGGGTGGAGATGACTGATGAAAATGATGTTGACTTTAAATGTTGGATGGAGATAAATCATGGCATTTGATGGTGACAAACTGTTCTGTTGATGTATTTGATGTTGAGTTTGAGGATAGAAGTAAGCTTGCTTGTGTGGCTTGAGCGGAGACATAGGATTCTGTTGGTGCGGTTGATGTTGGCAGAGAGTTTAAAGTTAGGAGTGAGTTTTGGGTGATAATGGATGGATCTGTTGATTTAGGTGATGTTGAAGTTGTGATAAATGTTGAGGCAAATGTTGCTTTTGATGGTTGCGTGGAGACAGATGTTTCTGTAGATGTTGTTGGTGTTGAGTTGAGCCCGGTTGCAGGGTTGGATTGCAGGCCTGGTTGTTGTGAGGGTTGGGTGGACACAGAGGCGTTTGTTATCACGGTAGAGTATGAAAGAGGTTTTGTTTGAGGGGTTTGTGTGGAGCTGGTGCTGTTGATGTTGTAGAAGACTGCAGGGAAGATAGGTGTGAGGGCTGGGTTAGGGTGGGAGGTTTTGTTTTTTTAGGTGATGTTGAAGATGAATGAGAAGATTTTGTGGATGGCTTCCGGGAGGAGATGGCTTGATTTTCCGATGTTAGTCCTGAGTTTAACGTTGATGGTGATGTTGATTGTGGTTCTGTTGATAGATCGATAGATGTCGGTGTAGCGATAGATGATACAGCTGACATTAGTTTGGTTTGATGTAACCTGTATAAATGTGTGCTCCGGTTGTTGTTGTTGTTGTTTTTTCTGTTGCTGTTTGATGGAACCTGACACATGAGAGATGTGAGCTTAACTGCTGTATCGAAAGCAAATTCCACCAACTATGTTGTGTGGCCTTTAATAAATGATTGATTGATTGAGTTGTGTTGTTCAGTGGTGGTTGGTGTTTGTGTTGATGCTGAGTTAAAGGATGAAAAGGTAATTATTTGTAGGGGTTGGGTTGATGTGGATGATTCTGTTGATGTAGTTCTGTCAATGGAGTTATTTATTTCTGAATCTGGTTCTGATGTCAATGCTGAGGATGTTGTTGTTATTGAGGCTTGTGTGAAAACGGATTGTTTTGTGAATGCAGCTTATGTCAAGTTCAAGTTTAGCAAAGGGTTTACTTTTAAGGATTGCGTGAAAATTGTTGAGCTTGTAGAAAATATAGAGGAAGATGAGTGCTGAGCTGAGATGGATGGTCCTGTGGATGTAGGTGATGTTGGGTGCATGGACAGCTGGGATGCTGGTTCGGAGGTTTGGGTGAAGAGGGTTGATTCTGTTGATGTAGTTGGTGTTGGTGCAGAGTTAATAGAAAGATTGGAGGTTTGGAAGGAAATAGATGGCTTTCTTGATGAACTTGGTGTAGTGTCAAAGATCGGACTTGTCTGTTGAGAAGGTTTTGTGAAGACAGATGGTTCTATTGATGTTGTAGAAGATAGTGAAGTTGGAGGTGTGGGCGTAGCTAAGATGGATGGGTCTTTGGATGATGATGATGTTGGCGTAGAACGAGTTGTTGCAGGCGATACTATATGAAAGTGTTGAGCGGACATGTTTTCTCTTGATGTAGTTGGTGTTAAGCTATGTGGTTGTGAGGGTTGGGGGGAGATGGTTTCTTTTGTGGATATTACAGAGGAATGCTGGGATATTGGATAGTGATATGGGAGTCAGGTGGCTCAACGGTTAAGGCGTTGGCCTCATGATCGGAAGATTGTGAGATCGAGCCCCGGCTGTGGCTATGTGACGTTGTGTCCTTGGGCAAGGCACTTCACCCTACTTGCCTCAGGGAGAATGTCCCTGAAATTACTGTAAGTCGCTTTGGATAAAAGCGTATGCTAAATGAATAAATGTAAAAATGTAAATATTATTTGCATGGCTGTGGAAGAAGGACAGAGTGGGGGATTACACCAGGTAACAGTTCATCATACATGTGATAGCCTCATTTAGATAGTCCTTACTGTTAAAGTTATATGGTAACCATAAAAGGAACAACAATATAATGGTTATAAATTGACACTATTTAACATAAAAATTCTGAGGTGGCTAAACCTAGTCATGTAACTACTCTTAACGTACAGGGTTAAACATGCGTTACATTTTCTTTTACTTCCTGCAGTCTCACAGAAACAGTATTTTACCATAACTGACTGATTCTTAAGAATACATTCTTCAGAAGCAGAAACCAGTTGCCAAGTGCGTTTTCACATATAGTAGTTCCTATACTGTGTAGCCCCAACCAAGGCATCAAGCCATTTTAATGTAGCACCACAAGAGATGTGAGATTAGCCCATATTTATAAATAGAATAAAATCATTATTGTGTGTGTATATGAGACAAGTGTGTGGGGTTGACCAAAACATTGAGTTCAGCCATTTACAGACTAACTGAAATGGATAACAGTCTTCAACAACATTCACTCGTTGGAGACCCAAGAGACTTCATATTTATCATTAGTGCTTCCAGATCCAAAAATGTGCAACATGCACAGTCCATGAAATGACAGTGTGGCATAATTTGAAAGGAATCTGACATGGCTATTTTCGATACTCATACATTCCTGAAACAGTTCTCTATAGATTTAGATTTATGGAATATCAGGTTTTAAGATTGTTCCTGGAACAGTTTACTCACCTGCCATAACACTGACAAAAATGACAAAAACCATAATGGTATGTCCAGAGTGGGCCTCCCTGATAGGAACATGAGACAATGTGGTGATTGCTAACATCTGCGTTCTTCTCCTTCGTCACATCCTGCATTTGCCCCACACCAATTGTTTGCCATCATATACTATATACTGTATATAGGGGAGACCAGGGACAGTTGTAACAAGAGACGGTTGTAACACCTTCGTTTTCTCAAATCAGAAACAAGCCGAGCGATAACACACACTCCGCACATTATCTCTGCTTTCAAAAGTGAAGATGCATTTCTAAATACATATAGTTTACATAAAGTGTCCCAAGATCAAAAGTCTAGAAATCCAAGTATATATATTATTTTAATAACTATTTTAGTAGCTAAAATAAAATAGACTCAAGTTAGCTCAGAGGAGCTGAAAACATGACTGGTGATGCAGGGATGGTTATAACAAGGTGTTATCAGTTACTGTAAACCTGATACTGCAATTGATATGTTTTTACTTACATTTATATAACATTATTATTGTATTTATTCATTTGGGGGTTTCATTGTAGGGTTTTTAATCATTCAGTGAATGAATAAAAAAAAGATTCAGTGGGCACATTTAGGATTAATTCAAGGTTATTCTATGCTGTTGCCTGCTGGGGCAGTAGGTTGAGGGCGGCGGACGCCAACAGACTCAACAAACTGATCCGTAAGGCCGGTGACATTGTGGGGGTGGAGCTGGACTCTTTGGTGGTGGTGTTAGAGAGGAGGATGCTGGCCAAACTACACATTGTAGCGGGGAAGCTAGCTGGTAGAAAAGGGTACTGCATCTCATGTGGAGGTATAGAATAACAGGGCACCACCTCAATATTTTGGAGAGGGATTGAGGAAAACCTTATGGATTAATGAACAAATAATAGCCTTTTGATCAGTCTCTTTAACTTAAAGTCATGTTGTTCCTTAGAATTAGTGCATATCCGATGACCGAGAATTGTATACAAAAAGGGTTTATTTAAAGCATATGGAAAACAGACAAGGGGAGACAAGGAGAAGGGGGGTTATTGGCCTAAGGAGACAAGGGACAGTTATGCTAAGATATGCTAACGACAGGAAGACTAACTTAAATCAGTTACAGTTCACCACACTTATGCCAAGGCCTACGCGTAAGAAATTAGCTTAATAGCAGTTTACTGTCTTTGAAGAAAGGTAGAGTTGATCTTCCGTGTGGTGTCCAAGAGAAAGGAAGTGTTCCTTAACTTCCGTTATGGTCCTTGGTTCCGTTGAATGGTAGTTGCTCAATATTCCAGATAAATCCAGAGGTGGTTCCTCAGAATGATCCAGATGAAAGAGGATTTGTTGCTCAATGTAACAGATACATCCAAAGGTTGCTATCCTCAGGATGGTCCAGACGAAAGAGGGAGAATGTCTCTCAGTTTGGGGCTTTTATACTAGCTAAGATAAAGGGGGGTTTGGGCTTCCTTATCTGAAGATGGTCTCATGCTGTGATTTGCATGTAGTTGTGAACGGGGTATCTTAAATTCCATACCTAACAATTGTAACATTCAGAAATGTCGTTAGTTAGTTAGTTAGTTTTGTCCGATCATCTAGATACCAAGAATGAGTTATTTGTAACAAAGGGGAAGGGAGTTACATTAAACATCACATTACATCAAACACAGCATTTAAAGAGAAATTCACACAGTTCCAATCCTTTTAGTGTCCAATAAGCAGTATTGTCTTTGTGAGATGTTTGTAATCCATTAAACGTCTGTTTTGGGATAAATCCTCTGTTCAGACTTGTGAACCAGTTATTCCAAGGCCTGCCTGACCTTTCAGCACTGGTTTGGAAATCCATAACCCTGGTTTCGTCAGTGTGTCTCACTGACGAGGGAATGGTTGTGGAGACTCTGCTACAACATTATCCTGGACAGTACCTCCCACCCACTCTACAATGTGCTGGCCAGAAAAAGGAGTACCTTCAGCGGGAGACTCATCCTCCCCAAATGCACCACGCAGTGCCACAAGAAGTCATTCTTTCAAACAAATCAAACTTTACAGTTCCTCCCACCATTGTTAGCATGTGAACCACTGGACAACTGTATTGACCCTTTGCACCTACGTCACATGATCACGTGGGTGCGCCATGATGGACGGCAAGAGTGAGTGAACGAAGCATTGCAGGGAGCGCAAAATTTACAAAACTGAAAATTTAGTCTCTCTAAACTTACAGCGATCGAAATTATTTTTGTCAGCAAGCATGACTTCTTCTAGGGCATGTTCAGTTCTGTTGTCAGTGGAAGTAAATCATCTTTTAGTTGTTCACAAAGCGCAATATTTGGAAAAAGGCGAGATCGATAGCTTAAAAACTGACCCGTACCTTCTCCCTCCGTCCATATTCACCGATTTAATCAAATCGCCAAATTTACCCGAATTCACCCCCCACGATATGTACCAACTCCCAGTTTAACTCCCAGGCATTAATAAAACATTGTATTTAATCATAAACTGTTGATGTACAATACAAGTCGACTTTTTGCTCATGTGCTTATTCAATCAATCACATTATCAAAAAAAGTTACCCAACTTTAATGTAAGTTAATTTTCAGTCACTTGACACCCTGTAAATCGATCGGCAAAGACGTGACACGGATAAAAACATAACGAAAAAATGTGTGTTATGTAAAATGTAATTCGACTTACCTTGTAAAAAGTATATGTATATTCTGTGACATAGCATGACATCCGGTGATATAATAATGGACATTAGGCAATAGTCTAACATAACTTTCTGTAACATAACAATGCATATTTTGGCAATATTCTGGTACAACTGTAATATAACTAGGTCTATTCTTCTAAAAACCTGTAAATCCTGTATATCCTGACATAACACTGTATATTCAGCAAGACCAATACTTGCATAATTGTAATTGATTTGTATATACTATAACTGTATAGTCTGTAACCTGCACTTTATCCTGTATATCCTGCATATTCCGCTTTATATCCTGCAAAAAACTGTAAATCCTGTACATCCTGATATAACACTGTATATTCTACAAGACCAATACTTGTATAATTGTAATCAGATAGTCTGTACATAATCATTTATCCAAGCCTCAAGTAACACAATCAATTCAGTGCTGCATGTGCTGACTATGGTTATACCTTGTCTGAAAACACAAATATAACCAGGTGCACTCAGAACTTTGTGTATTTAACATAACATTGTGATTTAATGTAGTGTACCAATGCATTTCTACAGCATACAGTGGAAATTAACTTCAATGGTTTATATCTTATCTATCTGATAGATCACAGTTTGTCCACTATGATGGCCGCTCATCCAGGAGCTCCCTTGTGAAATATGGAGTACCACAGGGTTCTGTCTTAGGCCCTTTGCTATTTTCTCTATACATGTTACCTTTAGGACAGTGGTTCTTAACCTGGGGTGCGCGCACCCCCTGGGGGGCCGTTGGAGATCGCAGGGGGTGCGCAGAATTTTGTCTGCTGTGAGGTTTTGCGACTCGTTACCAAAATTATATTTCTTAAGTTACATTACAGAATCCTAACAACACATCCAAATGGTGTGCGCAAAATTAAAACATTAAAAAATTCATTGCAAACAAGTTAAGTCTCCATCATGCAATTTCATGAACGTATTTTTCGAGGAAGAGCTAGTTGTAGGCATGCGTGTATTGTTACCATGACGATGAGCCGTTCACAGTGCAGCCATGGGCGTCGTTAGCCCTGTAGGGCTGAAGCCCCCCTAAATGTTCTTCAGCCCCCCTAAATAATTATCGGGATTATTATTATCGGGCCGCCGAAGAAATACTATAATTAATAACAATATTTAGTTTCGAAAAATTACCGGATGCTCTCGGTTAAATGTCGGTAACTTGAGCGTCAAACATGTAACCCACAAGTTCGAAAAACGAGTAAAAAACTGACGTATTTGGGAATCGCTGGCTAGCTCACTCGCGCACCCCCCAAAATGTGTCTACTTCTGAATTCCGATAAAACAGAGGTGCAAATCTTTGGACCAAAGAAGTACAATAATAAATAAATACTAATTTATCAAATTATACATTTTATCCAAAGCGACTTACAGCAAGTACAGGGACGTTTCCCCTGACGCAAGTAGGGTGAAGTGCCTTGGCCAAGGACACAACATCACATAGCCACAGCCAGGAATCTAACTCACAACCTTCAGATCATGAGGATAAATGAGTTGATAGTTCCGTAGTTCTTCATTTTCCTTTGCCATCCCCGACATCTCTCAGAGGCCTACAGTCACAGTAGGCCTACAGTTCCATCACAAAACCAGAAAGCTATAACATTAGGTTCTGGCAGCCACCCAGGAGTTCCTGTAAATCTATCATTGATACTAAAGCTGATAAAAAAAATATTTTGGACAAACAGCATACTGTTGTATCTTCCAGAAGTGATACAAGTTTACTGTACACGGAATAACTGAACTTCTATAACTGTTTGAGCCATTACAGAAGTGATCCTTGTCCAATAGTACAGTTCATGTGTCAGACAATATTACAAACATTCATTAAAATATAAATACTGACCATTTTGCTTTTGTTCACTGTAGGCACCGTTTAAAATAGTATTTGGACATGTACAGTCTGTCTAACATTATGTGGACTATCCTTACATTAAATAATTTATCAAAATTTTTGAAGAATTTTGAATACTGCATCACTAAATCTATCAACTGTGTATTATTTGAGAGAAGTAAATGAGTGGTTAGATGCTATGAATTCTTTGTTTAAACAACTACATATCCCATGAGCACCATCGAATTTTCGATTTATTGTCGAGTTCCTGACGGGGGTGCTTGTGTGCATAGACATGCTTGTGTGTGTTTTGGGGTAAGATTTGTCCTTAAAGGAGACGCTACTTTTACGGGCCTCGTCTAGGCCAAGGAAAATGTAAGGTTTGCTATAGCTTTAAGAAAGATAGTAAATGGCTTTAATGTCTTTAAAACATAAACATTACATAAATTTTTTTATATAGCTACAGATATTTCCAATTTATGACGGGCTTGCGCGGGGAATCGGAGGCATCTGTGAATTTATAGCGGCATAGGGCCTTCAACGATGGCTACTAAAATGTACCTTATTCATTGAGTAACGTTAAATGCTACATCCATACTAATATAGCCCTGTGTATGCAAAAAAAGGAGAATGGACCCGGAGATTATAGGGGTTTCGGATAGAAGTCCTACGTCCACTGGAGACTGTAAACGATCTAGTCAGAGGGCCGCGGCACCATCCCCGATCTCGAGTGCTTCACCCACCCGTGAGAGAGTGTTGAGGGGACGCGGATTAGATCGTGTGAAAGTCTGTGTAGATACTGTGGTCTCGAATGATGCCCTATCCAGCATAGCAGGCTCCGGGCGA
The DNA here is from genome assembly GCA_030340685.1 of Protosalanx chinensis. Taxonomy (NCBI): domain Eukaryota; kingdom Metazoa; phylum Chordata; class Actinopteri; order Osmeriformes; family Salangidae; genus Protosalanx; species Protosalanx chinensis. Next base: position 1,134,155 of record CM059341.1, on the reverse strand, counting down.
GTTTTACGGGATCGAGCCGCTCGAGGAGCAGCATCTAGGAAAAGGACAGAAAGCAGCGGTGCGGTACAAGATCAGAATCGACGGAAAAAAACAGAACCCCCCCGCCGTGGGAAAGCCTCCGTACCCGCTTCGAAAGACACGGAAGACAACAACCAAACGCCGGCGTGAGTTGAAAAGCATGAGGCTCAAAGCTAGCTGGGGGATGTTTACACTTAGCCTTTCAGTCAGTCGTCCTATGTTTAAAGTGACAGTTTGCACTACGGAGTGGTTTCGTGTGGTGTGTAGGTTTTGTGTAGGTTTTTTGTAGTGGTTTTGTTAATGTTCACCAAGGTAGGGAAGATCGTTGCATTGACTGTCAGGCAAACTCATGTAATCTTGTCAACTTAAAGTGGCTAGAACGACAGGCAGGGTAATAAAAAAACTGGAAGGGTCTTCATTTGTTGATGCCCTCATTATAAACGAATGAATGTCTCTATGCAGTTGATAAGAAACCCCTGTCCTAACCCCTGTCCTGCAGATTTTATTGTAATAAATCCAGAATTAAGAATGTATTCACAGTTCAACATTCAAGCCACTTACAACAGTACTTTCTCACCTTCAGCACTGACAAGGCACCTTCAGCTAAAGGTATGATATATTTTCTTTCTTTCTTTTTGTCTGTCCTTGTGTGTCGTTTCAAAATGCAACATGTTGGAAGTCTAGCGGCCTATTGTGTGGTGTTGTCAATTAGGATTTATTTGTGATTTCTGTGTATTTGAGAAAGAGGGAGAATGTGTTCTATTGATAGACAATAAAGCTTTTCGAATCTGAAGGTTCGTTCAATTCTGTTCCTGTGCTTGTTGAATAAAATAAATATTCCTTTTCACAAGCAATGTAGAGGGACAGCACCTCAATCAACATTAAGTTAAAGACATTCTCATTCCTATGGGTGTGTGTGTGTGTCCTCAGCATCCCCACGCTCCACCAGAACAAGGCTACTGAAGAGTGGCCCCCGTTCCTCCGCAGCACCGGTGTGCAAGACCGAACCTGACCCAACAGCCGCATGTGGTAAATAAAACACCTCCGACATTGTTCTAATGCAGTGTTTCCCAGTCCTGGTCCTCAGGACCCACTGTCCAGCATGTTTTACATTTTTGTTTCCCTGCTCCAACACACCTGATTCAAATGAATGGGTCATAAGTAGGCTTCTGCAGCTGAATAACGACCCATTCATTTGAAACATGGTGTGTTAAAGCAGGGAAACGTCTAGAACATGGACGGCTGGTGTCATGATCAGGGTTGGGAAACACTGCTCTACAACATGTACCTACGAATCAATGCCTTACATTAAGGGTCACTTTGGATCAATGCTTAGACTTTGCAGATGCCAAGGAAGCTGTGGGGAAAACCATTGATAGGAGGTAAGGGGCTTTTGGGTTCTAGCTGCATGTGATGTCCTGAATGTTTGTTGTAATATATCGAGCTGCTAAGGGTTATGGTTCCGGGGCAATATGCTTTGCAGCAATGAGGATGGAGACGTACTGCTTGATGATGAGGACCCCCCTTTCAGAGATGATCCTAGTGACCTCAACTACAAACCTGCAGCCAAGAGGTAGTCTTGTGTTGAATTTGTTACTGGTGACACTCCTGACCGACACAGACACATGTAGCAACTGTAGAACCTTTGCACACACTAGTGCACAGGTGTCAAACTTGTGCCATCGCGGGCCAAGAGGGTGCAGGTTTTCGTGTCAACTAAGCCACTAACACCAGCTGATTTCACTAACAAGTTTGATTTCACTAAGTGGAGAAACTTAGTGAAATCAGCTGGTGTAGTGGCTTGGTTGACACGAAAACCTGCACACTCTTGGCCCGCACTGGCACCCCTGACCCCTGATCTAAAATCTTCAGGGCAGTGGCTCCCTAGGACCAGGGTTGCCTACCTCTGGCCCACCCCATTTAACAGAAGACATTGTTGAATGAGAAAAGACACAAACAGCAACATGAAGAAAGAAAATAAATAGAAATGCAAATAGAAATGCAAAAAAACAGACATTGCATATTACAAATGCACTATAACCCTTTTGCATTATCGTGTGATCCCTTTGGAAACTGATTATACCAAACCTTTATATTTCTGTTCAACACAAGATGGAGTGGAAAGCAAATGTTTTAATGTGTGTAAAAATAATAATAATAAAGAAAATGGTGTCACCTCACAGAGAGCCCCAGAAAGCGAGGCGACGTGCAGCAAAGCAGAAAGAAGACAAGAAGGAAAAGGAGGCTGATCAAGAGCCGGAGGATGAGAAGGAGGTGAAGACAGAGGTAGCGACAGACTCGCCTGTGAAGGTGGAGAATGAGTTTGGGGAGGAGACGGAGCCACCGAGGAAGTAAGTCAGAGATCAAGGACTGGATGCAAGGACTGTTTGGACTAATGTTTAAGGCCATGTACATATAGGCAGTTATTTTTATAAACGCATATCCACTGCCTTCCGTTTTATAAAAATATCTTGCATACACACTTAATCGTTTACAATATAAATTAATCCACACAAACCTGCATAGTTGCACTCTGGAGCGCGGTTATAAGCATATATGAGGCAAAACCGGAGTTAACGAGATTCTTCACTTTGCTCTGGGTTTTCCAAAAGCTATGTTTTGAATGACTTAATCCTGCGGTTTCAGGTGGATGACAGGCCAAATCGTAGAATATAGATTAGTTTGATCAGATACCTAACTACATGTGGACAAGGCCTAAACTGGTATGTGATGGTCTGAATTATTATTTCTGAGCTGTCTGTCTCTCTTTGCTCTCCTTTTTTTGGGACACAGGAGAGGACGGCGACGAAAAGATGACAAAACTCCTCGGTTACCAAAACGAAGGTAAACACTTCTCATTGGATCTCAATAACGTCACAATTCACGTTATTTTAACGTACTTATTCCAAAAAATACAAAGATCAAGTCATTTACATTGCAAATAAAAACAATTCGGATACTTCCTGCACCACACAGAAAGAAGCCACCAGTGCAGTATGTCCGCTGTGAGATAGAGGGCTGTGGAACTGTCTTAGCCCACCCACGCTACCTGCAGGTCTGTTCCTCTCCTCAGCCACCTGTAACGATGACAACATTGGCACCTTGTCTCTGTAATTACAGTCTGTAATCATGCAACTACCATCCTTTTGTGTCTTCTGTCTTTCTCTCTCCATTTCTTACTTCCCCTCCCTCCCTCCTGTTCCTCTCTCATTCAGCACCATATCAAGTACCAGCACCTGCTGAAGAAGAAATACGTGTGTCCTCACCCCTCGTGCGGCCGCCTGTTCCGCCTGCAGAAACAGCTTCTGCGTCATGCCAAGCACCACACCGGTAACATCACGCACGCAGTTTGGGAAAATTTTTGTTGTGGTTGTCCCCACGGGGATACTGCTCCTCAGACCAAGTTTGCACGTGGTGTCTGCCTCCATTGTCTTCTGATCCTTTTATATTTGTATCCTTCTTGTCTCTTAGATCAACGGGACTATATATGTGAGTACTGTGCTCGGGCCTTCAAGAGTTCACACAACTTGGCCGTGCATCGCATGATCCACACAGGGGAGAAGCCCATCCAGTGAGTAGTGACCCATGGATGCTCATGAATGCAGGAATGAATGCATGTACTGTATGTATGTCATTGTACGCTGTATGAAACTAATCTGGATGCCATCCTTTCAGGTGCGTGAAATGAATAAAATAAGATAAAATTTTAGCAAATTCAGCTCTACTGTAAATGTACATTAATATAAACATGTAGTAAAATATACAGTGAGGGTATTAAGTATTTGATCACCCTGTGATTTTGCAAGTTCTCTCACTTAGAAATATAACATTTTCATCACAGGTGCATTTCCACTGAGACAGAATCCCCCCAAAGAATCCAGAAATCACATTTTAAGATAATAAAATAAAAAAAAGTATATTACTGTGTAAGTAATAAGTATTTGATCACCGCTTATCAGACAGATTTCTGACCCACAAAGACCTGCTGTTCTACTTTTGAATAATCCAACTTCACTCTGCTCATGATTCTAAATTATTAGCATCTGTTTGAGGTTGTTAGCTCTCACATGGGCAAAACCAAAAAGCTGTCAAAAGACACAAGAGACACAATTGTAGACCGTCACAAAGCTGGAAAGGGCTATGGGGCAATTACAGCTTGATGAGACTGTTGGAGCAATTGTCCGAAAATGGAAGAGGCTAATGATGACTGTCAATGTCCCTCGGACTGGGGCCCTACGCATGATCTCACCTTGTGGGGTACCAATGATGCTAAGGAAGGTGAAGAATCGGCCAAGGACTACACAGGAGGAGCTGGTCAATGACCTGAAGAGAGCTGGGACCACCGTTTCCAAGGCGACTATCAGTAATACATCAAAACATCATGGTTTAAAATCAGGCAGCGCACCCCCCCATGTCAAGGCCTGTCTGAAGTTTGCCAATGACTATCTGGATTCTGGATGATCCAGAGGAGTCATGGGAGAAAGTCATGTGGTCAGATGAGACAAAAATATTACTTTTTGGCCTTAGCTCCATTTGTCGTGTTTGGAGGAGGAAGAAGAAGAACACTATACCTACAGTGAAGCATGGGGGTGGAAGCCTTGTGCTCTGGGGGGGGGGGGGGGGGGGGGTCTGCACAGGGGACAGGACGACTGCCCTGTATTAAGGAGAGGATGAATGGAGCCCTGTATTGGGAGATATTGGGCAGAGCAGAGCAGTCAGAGCGTTGAAGATGGGTCGTGGCTGGGTCTTCCAACATGAAAACGACCCAAAGCACACAGCCAGGAAAACCAAGGAGTGGCTCCGTTAAGAAGCATATCAAGGTTCTGGAGTGGCCTAGCCAGTCTCCAGACGTACACTACCGTTCAAAAGTTTGGGGTCACCCAAACAATTTTGTGTTTTCCATGAAAAGTCACACTTATTCACTACCATATGTTGTGAAATGAATAGAAAATAGAGTCAAGACATTGACAAGGTTAGAAATAATGATTTGTATTTGAAATAAGATTTTTTTTACATCAAACTTTGCTTTCGTCAAAGAATCCTCCATTTGCAGCAATTACAGCATTGCAGACCTTTGGCATTCTAGCTGTTAATTTGTTGAGGTAATCTGGAGAAATTGCACCCCACGCTTCCAGAAGCAGCTCCCACAAGTTGGATTGGTTGGATGGGCACTTCTTGCATACCATACGGTCAAGCTGCTCCCACAACAGCTCAATGGGGTTCAGATCTGGTGACTGCGCTGGCCACTCTGGTGACTGCGCTGGCCACTGCCTGCTTCTGCTCTAAATAGTTCTTGCACAATTTGGAGGTGTGTTTAGGGTCATTGTCCTGTTGTAGGATGAAATTGGCTCCAATCATGCGCTGTCCACTGGGTATGGCATGGCGTTGCAAAATGGAGTGATAGCCTTCCTTATTCAGAATCCCTTTTACCCTGTACAAATCTCCCACCTTACCAGCACCAAAGCAACCCCAGACCATCACATTACCTCCGCCATGCTTAACAGATGGCGTCAGGCATTCTTCCAGCATCTTTTCATTTGTTCTGCGTCTCAAAAACGTTCTTCTTTGTGATCCAAACACCTCAAACTTGGATTCATCCATCCACAACACTTTTTTCCAGTCTTCCTCTGTCCAATGTCTGTGTTCTTTTGCCCATCTTAATCTTTTTCTTTTATTGGCCAGTCTCAGATATGGCTTTTTCTTTGCCACTCTGCCCTGAAGCCCAGAATCCCGCAGCCGCCTCTTCACTGTAGATGTTGACACTGGTGTTTTGCGGGTACTATTTAATGAAGATGCCAGTTGGGGACCTGTGAGGCGTCTGTTTCTCAAACTAGAGACTCTAATGTACTTATCTTCTTGTTTAGTTGTGCAACGCGGCCTCCCACTTCTTTTTCTACTCTGGTTAGAGCCTGTTTGTGCTGTCCTCTGAAGGGAGTAGTACACACCGTTGTAGGAAATCTTCAGTTTCTTAGCAATTTCTCGCATGGAATAGCCTTCATTTCTAAGAACAAGAATAGACTGTCGAGTTTCAGATGAAAGTTCTCTTTTTCTGGCCATTTTGAGCGTTTAATTGACCCCACAAATGTGATGCTCCAGAAACTCAATCTGCTCAAAGGAAGGTCAGTTTTGTAGCTTCTGTAAGGAGCTAAACTGTTTTCAGATGTGTGAACATGATTGCACAAGGGTTTTCTAATCATCAATTAGCCTTCTGAGCCAATGAACAAACACATTGTACCATTAGAACACTGGAGTGATAGTTGCAGGAAATGGGCCTCTATACACCTATGTAGATATTGCACCAAAAACCAGACATTTGCAGCTAGAATAGTCATTTACCACATTAGCAATGTATAGAGTGTATTTCTTTAAAGTTAAGACTAGTTTAAAGTTATCTTCATTGAAAAGTACAGTGCTTTTCCTTAAAAAATAAGGACATTTCAATGTGACCCTAAACTTTTGAACGGTAGTGTAAATCTAATAGAAAATCTGTGGAGGGAGCTGAAACTCTGTGTTGCTCAGCGACAGCCCCAAACTCTAGAGAAGATCTGTATGGAGCAGTGGGCCAAAATCCCTGCTACAGGAACCGTTTGACCTCTGTAATTGTTAACAAAGGCTTCTGTACCAAATATTGTGAATGGTCTATCTTCGATCGATATATAAAGCGCACCGGACTATAAGGCGCATTAAGCGGGAAAAAACTGTCAGATAAATCAGTCGAATAATATTATGGTGAAGCACAGTATGCATTACTCTGCGACGCTCCTGGCTACGGTAGCCGTAATGCTGCAAGCGGTGCGGCTTTGTAGTTTACCAAAGTCGTACTAAAACATTTAGACTAGGGCCGTGAGCGCCTTGTACCACACAAAATCGCTTAGAGGTCAGTAAACAAAATAATTAATCCATATATAAAGCGCTTCGGATTATAAGGCGCAGTGTCGTTTTTTGAGAAAAATAAAGGCTTTTAAGTGCGCCCTATAGTCCGGAAAAATACGGTAATCAAATACTTATTGACCTAGCTGTAAAGTAAGTAAATAAAGTAAAATAAGATAAGAATGTATTAGAAAAAGGAAAAATCCTTTTCACCTGTCTGTTCTGTCAGGCCATGTGAGATAAGTGCAGAGCTAAGCGTAGGGCCATTTCTTTAGAGAGCGCTCGCCAGTGATTAAGAATATAGGCAGATGGAGATAACCATGATCATAATTGGCTGTCTGTTTTCCCCTTGTGGCAGATGTGAAATCTGCGGCTTCACCTGCCGCCAAAAAGCCTCCCTAAACTGGCACATGAAGAAGCACGATGCAGACGCATTTTACAAGTTTTCCTGCTCCATCTGTGGCAAGAAGTTTGAAAAGAAAGACTGTGTGGTGGCCCACAAAGCCAAGAGCCACCCTGAGGTCCTCATAGCTGAGGCTTTGGCTGCCAATGCAGGGACCCTAATCACCTCTCCTTCCCCAGTATTGGAGACGGTGTCTGGGGTCTCTCCTCCCGCCCTGCCCCCTGTAAGCCAGGAGAGCCAAGGAGATCTCACCCCCCTGCACCAGATGGTACTCTCTCTCTCCCCGCAGACCCAAATGGACTCCTCCCAGCCCCAGCTCCTCCAGCTGGCCTCCCATCATGTGCAGGTGGGACAGCAACAGGAGAACCCCATGCTGCTACAGTTTAGCACTGCTCACCCCCACCACTCCACCCCTCAGCCCCAGCTCATCCAGCTGACGGCGCACCCGGCCACAACCACCACCTCTACGACCACCTCCGGCTCTCAGACTACCCTGCTGACGCTGAGCTCCGTGGCTGCTCTGTCTCCGGCCCCCCTTGCCCCCCACCAGACGGTAGAGTGGGTCAGAGAGGGGACAGAGGAAACCCAGGGAGGAGCGGAAGGGGTACTTTGGGAGCGGGTGACCATAGGAAGGGAGCCCGAAGAGATGGTGTGGGCGGGGGATGGGGAGAAGGAGCGAGTCGATGGAGGGATAGTGTGGGAGAGGGAGGGAGATGGACAGATACTGTTGGAGAGCACAGAGGTGCAGTTATCCCAGGGAGGCAGCCATGTGTTGATGTAGGGGAGGAGGATGAAAGAGGGCAGAGGTGAGAGAAAAGGAAAGAGAGGAAAGCAGAAAACCGAGGAGAGGAAAGGGTGGGGAAAAGGGAGGACCTAACGAAGGGGAAAGAGTGAAATTTACCAGGCTTGTATGAAGACTTAAGATATATAGAAGTAAAAATTTAGCAAGTCACTGCAGCAGAGTGAAATGCAGCATTCTCTTAGAACCCATACAGTACTACTATATCAGGGAATTATGATTTCAAAGTGATTTGTTTTGTACAAGGCCTATTTACAATCTTTGTCATTAGTTGGTGTGCGCTGGGAGTGTACTTTGTATGTGCGTGCAAATGTGTGCGTGGGTGCTCCCACTTCCTATGCATTTATAGATATTTGTATAAAATCTTTACCTGGTAACATTTGATTATTTCCATGCAATACATCACATCATGCAATATAAGTTCTACGATTTCTTCTTGATCTCAATTCTTCCATCTCACTTTCAAGGTCAATTTAAAAGGGTTGACCTTTATTTATTATGTAATGCTTTTTTGTTGTTGCATGAAACCATACACATTAAGCAACTTGATAATAAACCATGTGTGGATTTTTTTTCTCTCTTTTTTTCTAAGAATATATTTCTTTGTGCGTGCATGCACGTTCTTGACATAACTATAATGCCACTTTGTAATGTCTTCATTGTTCCCAGGTTACAAATCTGCAGTTTTTGGTCGAAACCCAATTTCAACAAGAAGGATTCTACTTTGCAGCCCTCTGAATAGATGTGTTGATTTAGTAAAGAGGGTGTGGCCAATATAACACATTTTAGTGTATTAAAATCGTTTGCTAATTGTTTCGTATGAATTAGTTTTAGACTAACAACTGCTATGTGCAAATGGTAATGTTAATTGTTTGTGTGTTGAATACGTTAATTCATGTTGGAGGACATATATCTGTACACTGCCATTAACATTGATCACTGGGGTCCCCAATCTTCCAAGAATATCAGACAATTTCAAAGTAAGGGGAAAATAATGAATTACAATAAAATATTTGTGAGTCTTATTTGTAGCGTGATTGTTTGATCGAAAGCGGTTCCACAAACAAAATATATTTAAAGGATAGAAAGGTTAGTATTAAGCTATGGATTGATCTGTTGGCGTGAGGAACATGTACGTCACTGAAAAACGCCCCTGTTTCTTGCGGAACCAATTACATTCCATACCAGGGTCGCATGCGCTTTAACAACGAAACACACATTAATCAATTACAGTGAATGGAAGTACTGTTGATAATGAAAATTGCGAACTGAAATGTATATTTATGTCTGAAGTTTAACCTCCTACTTCGAATAAACATATTTCGACTGGTCCGGTCGCAACTCACAGCAAACCGCCTAAGCTGTACCACAAATGGCCGGGCAAGAGCAGATAACAGTAGACCCGTTAGACATGCCAGCACCCGGTAAGTCCCGGACCGGGAGGGCAGTGGCTTTGGCTCGGCTACTGCACCGGGACTGCTCACAACTTTTGGACCTCTATGTAAGTATTTTGTATAAATAAATACGCATAACAGGTGTGCGGTTAAACAAAGGCTACAAGAACAGAGCTTCGACCACTCGAGTAACTTGGTAATAACTGTTAGTTTAGGCCTTTTGATCTTTAGTTTACTTAACGCTGCATTGTACGTGCACATAACTGACAGAGATAGATGGTTTGGAGACAGACTTTGTGTACACGCCCAATACGTTTTAATTTATGGAATGCATAGAAGACCAAATCCACTTTGCAGTGCGACTGCTCACGGATTCTCTGACCATGCAGAGATGCTGCAGTCCATAATTTAATCAAAATTTAGAACCTCCATCAATCTATACCATCCCCCATGCACGAAGACCCACTCTAATGGACGCCCTGTGCATTTGGCACAATTTCTTAATTAATATATTTCCCTGATGGACAATCATTGGGTTGTTTTAGTTACAGAATTCAGTATATCAATACAAGTATATCAAGTTAAATTAGATAATATCATTACTAGAACGTATTTTTACTGTATAATGGAGTTATGTGGCGCAGTCGGTTAGGTGGTTGGGTTAGTAATCAGAAAGCCCCTGGTTAGAACCCCGGCTCTGTCAACATGATGTTTGCATCCTTGGGCAAGGCACTTCACCCTTCTTGCCTCTGAGGTAATGTCCCTGTACTTGCTGTAAGTCTCGTTTTCTAAATGACTAAATGTATAATAAATGTTTTTAAATCGTTTTTGTCTCTTCCATGCCCCCTCTGCCCCATCCTCCCCTCCTATCCTTTCAGCGGGAGAAGGAGAGCTTCTTGTCGGACCACACCCCAGAGGGGGGCCGTATTGTGTCCCTTTCCTCATTTCCCCCGGACCCTAGCTCAGACGAGCAGGTGCTGCTGATCCACTCTGCCTTGCGGCAGTGCCTGGGCCTGCTTGAGTGTGTCATCCTGCGAGAGGAGGAGGAGATGGGCCAGATGGAGGGAGAGTATGAGACGGTGAGGAAGAATGTGCGGGCCAGGCTGGAACATCTCCTCTACAGCACCCGAAGGATCCTGGAGACAGAGGAAGGGACCATCGACGTTACACCGGATCGTCAGTGCAACGAGGTAGTGGTCATGAATCATTCACAGAATCATACCCTGCCTTAAAGGGGGGTTATGTGGTGCAGTTGGTTACGGCATTGGGCTGGTAATCAGAAGGTCCCTGGTTCGACATGATGTTGTGTCTTTGGGCAAGACACTTCACCCTACTTGCCTCAGGCAAAATGTCCCTGTACTTTCTGTAAGTCGCTGTGGATAAGAGAGTCTACTAAATTTAAATGCAGCAGTGAGAAATATTACGTTCAGGTGGCTATGATATCCTCTTCTTCTCCAAATATTGATTTCCAGAGGTCTCAAGAAAGGAACCCGGATGAGTAACCACAGGCAATGCTTGTTTATTCTTCTGTCCTAGGAGGTGGATGGTATAGTGGGGCCATTTGCAGCAAAAATGTGGACCTATCGAGTACTCCTGGAGCTTATTCACTGGGCTGATTCTGCTTGTCAGGCTCTGCATGTCTTGCACACAGAGGCTGAGGGCGAGCAAGAAATCTAAAACCTTAGAAATCTAACAATGAAATCTAACAGCAAACCGTCTTCAGCTCTAACACAGCCAGCTTCATGTTGTAGGTATAAGCTTCTTGGAAACATACCCTAGATAGTATGTGATACGTGCCTTGAATTCTGTGACAAGGTACTGCTTGGTAACCCCACCCCCGTCAACAGAAGCTAAGCCTCTTTTACCAATCCACCAATGTTCTCACCAGGCACAGTTATTTCCCCACAGTATGTTACAAAATCCTTTGAAGTTAAATGGTTATGGTTGCCTGGAAGTTGTTGAAATTTGGTCATGTTATGCTTAGTTGTCATTTTGTGTTTTTGTCTCTTCACCTCAGTATAACCCATTCATTTAAACATTGTCTTTGAACACTGCTGTTATTAACACTCCATTTCACATTGCTTGAAGTTTGCCAAAGAATCAACTGATGACCCGTGATTACAAAAATGCAGCTAAACATAGCCAGACATATTCCTACAACTACAGTGCTGCATATAAATTATTTGAACAAAACCTGGGGATATTTGTGTTTATTGTATGTACAAGTCTTGTCATTTTTATTTTCAAAGCAAAAATCTAAAACTGTGATAAATCCACCTATGAATGCTTGTTGTTTTAGTGTTATGTGCACACTATGATCTACTAGATACTTGAAATGCTGCTGAATCATTTTAATATGTCGACTGTTACATTGTATCTAATATAGCACTGTAGCAAACTGAAAATGTCTGTAGCTAAATGTTATATCGTGTGCATCCACTGTGCATCGTTTATATAGTTGAAACACTAACTTGATAGACTGATACTGTGTACACAATCGTTTTTTGACTTTGATTGAATTATGATTTTATTTGCTGTATTGTGAATATCTATCTATATAAACTATAAATTATTGGGATTTTCACTGAAGATTAAACTGAGGTGTCTCCACACAAGTTGCTTCACTATCATTTTTGGATGACAAAAAGACAGCCATCCATGGACTGGCGATTGAGTATATATTCCAGATGTTTTTACCAAATGCCTCCTTTCTTGTGGGCCATATTAGTCGTGTACTATATAAATAGCAATATACCCCATTTTATCATAAACTAAAATCCAGCTTGAATGCACATGCGCGTTGAGCTCAATACCGGAGATAGAGGTAGGGAAGCTGTCCTAATGGCGGAGAACGTACGGTCGCCTTTTGACTACCGGGAACCACCGACCCTCGACAGCGACGGCGATGGAAGCAAACCGCCGCCGCCCCGGGGGTAAGAAATGCATCCCCCGACGGCCCACTGTTGGCTATTTATTATTTATCGGCGTTCAAAAAACAAGTATCACTGTAAGCACTGATGATGAAGGCGGTGCGCGTTTGTTTAGTTCCCAGGTTTCAATCCGCGTGTGTAAATTTAACGTCAGAAAATGGAAAAGTGATTCCCCCCCCCCCCCCCCCTTCGCCCCTCCTCAGTTGATTTTCAAGCTAACATGAGTTGTCCCTCTCCAGTGACCGTTAATAAGTAGTAGGCTTGGGATCTTTTATTTTGGGAGGAAGCCAGTTGGAAGTGCGCTGTCTGTTATTTAATTAGCTAGCTAGCTAGCCGTCTTCGCATGGCTAGCTGGCTAGCTGCTACAGTACAGTAGTTACTTGTCGTAAGTCATTGATCAGGTTAGCTAGGACAATCTAGACAAGTTGGCTGGCTGGTTATCAATATTTATAGCAGAAATAGCTAGTTCATTGGCCTTGATCCATATTCTTTTAAATATTTTCCACTGCTCCATAGACTCTATATGCCAGTAAGGCTGAAGAAAATTCACATTGTGGCCATTGTGACTAGAGGTACAGTAAGTGTAGTGGATGAGGTGCGGGCTACACCAGGGTTCCCGATGAGATGCTAAGACATTAGTGGGTACAGTAAGGGTGCAATCAACAAAATATAACCTCGAGTCGTGAATATTTTGTAAGACAATCGTGTATGTTGTCAGAAATGTGACCCATTTAACTAGATCCACAACATGTCGCCTTTCAAGAAACCCTTCCATTCATTCCCCGATTATAGGTATTAATTGCATTAATGTGTATCTGACATATTATTTATATCAGTATAGGGCGGGGAGCTATATGAACACATTTGCCAAAGCCACATTTTTGTTGTTGTTGCTTTAAGTATTTAACTTTTTTCAAGAAACCCTTTAATTAATTCCCCGATTGTATGTAGGAAGTGCATTAGAAGTGTAGTAGAGCTATATGAACAATAGTACAGCTATATGAACACATTTGCTAAAGCCATGCAGTTGATTGTATTATTAAACAAAGTGGGAAAATGCACCTTGGGTGTCTTACTCCTAAAAAGTGACAACGCATTTGACCTTTTGAGCATTTGTGTGCTCTAAATGTTTTCTTTCATTAAACCTTCCTCTTGTGTGGTGTGCAGGCGGGTGTGTGGGAGAAAAAGGAAAGGTACGCCAGTGAAGGTGTGTGACCGTGCTTATGTGACAGAAGATGAGGAGGAGGAGAGTCTGTCGGAACACAGCTACAGCCCTGGTACTGGAACACGCTATTATTTGATTATATGTCATTGTCCACCGTGCTTTACGCAATTTAACAACCATTCGCCAGCATATCTACTTCTCGCTGCAATTTAGACCTGACCATTCCAAACCTGCCATAATTCTTTCTGCTGTGGCATCTAATTTAGAATAATGTGTGCACCATGTGGAACGTGTGACTATACTCTGATGTGTTTGGGATTTCTCGTAGGGGATGGACAGTACCCAGAAGGAGCTGAGGACAGGCTGCCTACGCCAGGCAGCCCCTACTACCTAGCAGACCCATCACAGCTCTGGTGAGAGACAGAGGACCCATGGGTCTTATGGCGCTATCAGACCGGACGCAAATCGGTGGTCAAATTAGAGTCTTGTTGGATGTACATTTTGAAGTCAGACGCCCCAGACAAATTGTGTTCAGATGTGAATTTGCATCATGGGAGGAGTTTGTACCTGGCAGGCAGAGTCCCTGATTGGTTAATGGCAGTGCAAATGTATTATAAATGCCGATTCGCACCGCGTTAGACGCAGATTCGCAGCACATCATTCTAGTTCGCTCAGGTCATAGAACCAAAACCGTCTTTCCTTTGGCTGAGCTATTATATCAAATGCAATGACATTGTGTACGGTTGACAAATAGTACATATAATTTTACAGAACAAAGTAGATATGGTCTTGCCTACTAGAGCTTCTACTGTGCCGGTTGCAGCCTGGCTTTAGTGAGTTGAATAGCAAATGGATGTGAAATTATTGTATCAAAGTTTACATAATTTAAATATAATAAAAAATAAATATATGTTTAACATGAAGACTAGCTAACTAAATAGACCTCATATGAAAATCAGATGCCCCAGACGCCGATTCACGTCCGTTGTGAACGTAGCATGACTTCCAACATAAAGGAGTAGTAGCAAGGGGGCACTTGTAAAGAAACAGTTGTAACATATCTGTTACACAGATTTCAGTCCATTTTGAGATAGTTGGTCTTTATCAAAGGCTTGGATGTTGAATGTGATGGGTAATGGTGATGTGTGTCTGGTCTAGTGTCTCTGAGCTGGGAGAGGAGGGGGCTAGTGGGGTGCGTGGCCCTGTGCTCTTCCATCCTCCGCCCAACTGCAGGATCCGAGAGGTGCACTGTGGGAGCCAGGTGCGCCTAGTCGTCATAGCGATCCGTGACATCGCCAAGGGGGAGGAGATCACGGTGGACTACAGCCTGACGGACTGGGGAGAAAACGCCATGGTGACAATCGCCTTTTAGATGCTTTCGTTGTTGGAAGCCTTAAGCGTAAGTACCATCTGTGATTTTTCCGGTTCTTATATTCCACTCGTGTTTTTAACAGGAGGAAGAGGCTGGTCCGCATCCACTGTCCCTTTCTGTCTCAGACTACCTCACCCCTTCCTGGTCCCTCTCTCCCTCCTCCTCTCCGCTCACCCACTCTGAACCCAGCGACTCAGACCGTGAGGAGGATGAAGAGGAGGAGGAGGATGACGACGACGACGACGATGAAGAGGAGGAGCTGGAGGAGATGAGGGGGCGGATGCACCTTCGTCGACGCAAGAAACGCAAACTGGCCACTGCCATCCCCACCAAAAAGAAGAGCCCGGCTAACCCCCGAGGCCCTGGGCGTCCCTGCTCATCCTTCACCCGCCTGGCCCCCCCCACCGCCCCCCCTATTGCCGCCTCCTCCCGGCCCCAACCCCCCACCGCCGTTGCCCCTGCCGCCCTGGTGCCGCCCACTACCAATATCAACAACAATATCAATATCAACATCGGCAGCTCCACCGCAGCCACGGTGAGCCGGCGGCAGCACTGTCCCTACTGCGGCCGCCACTACCGCTCCCTGGCCCGCCACCTGGAGAAGCACCACGCCAACCAACCGGAGGTTAGGGCGGCCATGGAGCTAGCTCACCTCCACGCGCACACCTCCGCCTCGGCTCATCCGCATCCCTCCTCGTCCTCCGCCGCCCCCTCCTCTGCCAACCATGGGCACTCTTTCGCCACACCCCAGCCGTCCTCCTCAGCCCCGGCCCCGCCTCCGCTGTTCTCCCGGGAGAGAGAGAGGGACTCACCAGCCACTCGTGCCAGCACGGGCGCAGTCTCCTTTTCACTGTCGCTCTCCCCGCCTTCCTCCGCTCCGGCTGCCGCCTCCAAGAAAGGCCCCGGCCTATCGGCACCAGTGCCCAAGCGAGCCTGCTCTTCCTCCTCCGCTGTGGCGGCGCCACGGGTGAAGAGCCCTTCCCCCCCGCCCCCGCCCAGAAGGGGCCGCAGGATGAAGAAAGAGAAGGAAGAGCAGCCGCCGCCACCACCACCGCCACAGAAAGAGGAAGAGAAGGAAGAGATGGCTCCTCCTCCAACCCCTGATCCTGAAGTGGAACCGGAAGAGGAGGAGCTGGAGCTGAGCGGAGGAGAAGGGGAGGTGGGCGAAGAGAGTCCAAGAGAGGACAAGAATGGAGAGATGGCGAGGTATGGGAAAACACGGTTTGGCCAATACAGGCCGAATATTGTAACAAAGCATGAAATTTTTTTTTTCATGTGAAATAACCATTTGGATAAAGGCCTTTACTTTAATTCATTAGGCAGACGCTTTTATCCAAAGCGACTTCCAAGGGAGAGCTTTATAAAAGAGCACAGGTCACTGATCATACTAACAACGAGATAGCCCCAAACATTGCAAGTAGCCAAAACAAGAAGCAGCCATTGTGAAAAACCAAATAAGTGCCAACGGGAAGAACCATAAGAGCATGTCGTATAAATACAGTTAAACAAATACAAACAAGTTACAATTAAACAACATGAACCTCAAAAATGCAAGAATGTACATGTAGAAAAGCAAGCAACAATAACACATTTCCCAGCTTTTAAACTTGACCAGAATTGTCTTGTACCTTTTCTGTGGGTGGAGTCGGCTAAATGTTTGAGGTGTCCACAAAGATTTTGATCCAACCTGTCTGTCTTTTCTCCCCCAGCTCCCATAGACACATGCCCCCTCTCTTTTCCTCTCTTTCCTGCCTGGTTCTCTACCTTCGCCGGCAGCAGCATTCCTCCTTCCTGTCCCTGACTCGCTCCTCCAGCTCAGCCGAGGCCTGGCGCCTTCTCTGCCACTCCAGCCTGGCGCTCCTCATCCTCTACAACCGCCACCGCGAGTGTGAGGTCGCCAAGCTCACCATCCAGGACTACCGCAAGCGCACCACCCCCCAGACCTCCAGCTCTGGCCTGGCCTCCTCCAGCAACCCCCCCACAGGCCTGGAGGTCCACCTCTCCCCCTTCGAGCGCCAGGTGCTGTGCCACCTCCCAAGGGCCGGCGTCCTGGGCAAACGTGGCCGCATCCAGCCCCTTATCCTTCCCCCACACTGCGAGCCTTGCCTGGACCTCCTCCTCCACACCAGTCCCAACGTGGGAGTGGACCCCCACAGTCCCTACATATTCTCCAGGCCCTATCACTCCCCCGCCACTCCCCTCCGGGGCACCGACATGCTGCGGAACATGGCGCGTGCCAGCGGTGCCAAGAACCCTACAGCGCTGACCCAGACACGGGCACGGCGGCAGGTGGCCATCCTCACCCAGCTGCTGCTCCTAGAGGAGGGGGAGGGTCAAGGCCCGCCGGTGGGCGCGGCCGCCAAGCGCCTGGAGGACTTCCTGCAGGCTGAGTACCACGTCACCCAGACCTGCGCTACGATTGGCCGTGACCCAGCACTGATGGGGCGTGTGGGCAGGGTGGTGCTCTACGGGGAGAGGGAGGGCGTGCTGTTCAGAGGGATGAGCCTGCAACACATATGTCTGGAGCTGGATGGTGAGAGATTACTGCTGAAAATGAGGGTGCTTAGCGTAACAGTGTTCATCTGAGGGAACTAGGAGTGAAATAATTAGCTGCGGTATTTACCGTAAATATGACTTTTCTATTCTAGTCGCACCAGACAAAAATGCATAATGAAGAGAAGATTAAGTCACATTTTGGGGGGACATTTATTTGATAAAACCAAGAACAGACATTTCATCTTGAAAAGCAAGTGATAATAATAACAATAGAATAGAGAACAAGATTAGATTAGATGATTAGATTCAACTTTATTGTCATTACACAGGTTCAAGTGCAGGGTAACGAAATAATGTTAGCATCCAACCAGAAGATGAATGGTAATGATCAGGCTTAACAACAGGCTGTATAGGTGTTTGGTATGTTAAGGTAACATATTGATCTATAGATCCGTGAGTTCTAAATATTTCCAACAGTCCCCACCGTTTAAGTTATTTTTTGATAATGTTAGCCAACTAGTTTTAGTTCGTTATCTAGCTAAACTACCAAGCATGTGTGCTAGCACGGTTACTACTATGCTAATGTTACTTGTTAATGAGTCTCCTCATTAGTACATTTGAAAGCCTTGCTTAAACGTTTGTCGCATAGTTTTTATCGGTCGGAAAATATTCAATTGGATTGTTCAACATTGCGTATGTGCGACTCATAGTTATTCAGTAAACTTTAGAATAAACAACATAACATAACAATTTTAAACTCTCGATCTAAAAAATCTATAAAAATCACTAAATTGTGAAACTAACGTGAAATTATATATTTTAATACATGTCGCACCAGAGTATATGTCGCAGGACCAGCCAAACCATGAAAAAAAACTACGACTATATAGTCAGAAAAATAGGTTAATAGGGTCTCACGCTAGTCTAGATCCGTGTTTTCTGACCCTGGTCCTCAGAGAACACCTGTCCTGCATGTTTTAGATGTTTCCCTCCTCCAACACACCTGATTCTGAGGACCAGGGCTGGGAACCACTGGTGTAGACTGTCAAGTTTGTTTGTGACTGTGGACAGGATTCAAATGGATAATGTTTATGATAACAATGTGTGTTAGGGTGTAAAGCCCCACTTGCCCTCTCTTTCCTCATCTTTGTCAACACTATTTGTCTTCCAGTGATGTCCGGCAATTCGGCTGACTCCTTCTCGGATGACTCTGAGGGGGAAGCCGAGAAGGAGGTGAAGGAGAAGACGGAGGTGGTGAAGAAGAAGGGGCCAGGCCGCCCCCCTCGGAAGAGGAGAGGCCCCCCTCCCTCTTCTGTTAACCCTTCACTACCAGGAGCCCACAAGAGGAGGAGCGTCCAGCCCAAGTCAGGTTGGTCTGCACTTCGGATACTTTGGTTAAATATTCATAGAAATGTTTATTTTAATTTTTTATAATATTGTAATATTGTCTGTAGTTTGACCTACAGTGTAGAGCAGGGTTGTTCAGTCCTGGTCCTCAGACGCCACTCTCCTAAAGGTTTTAGATCAGGGGTCACCAATCCTGGTCCTTGAGGGCCGCTGTCCTGAAGGTTTTGGATATTTATCTGCTCTAGCACACCTGATTCTGATGAAGGGTAATGATCAGGCTTAAACAGAGCTTGACAACAACCCATTCATTAGAATCAGTTGTACTAGAGCAGGGAAACTATCAGGATAGTGCCCCTCGAGGACCAGGATTGGACACCCCATAAAACCATATTATATCAGCCTGTAAGAGTGTTGATAAGTGGCATTTAGCTGTCAGTCCAAGTGGTATGCCTTTACTTCAGAAATTTTTGTATTGCAGTTGTTTGTGTTGGGTCTCTCCATCTATATGGCCGCTGTGTTGTGTTTGCAGGGAAGCGTGGTGTGCTAAAACGACCCTGGTCGGAGGCAGAGCGTGTGGCTGTGGAGACGCACCTGAACAGGAACATCGTGGAGCTGCGCGTCCCGGCCAAGGCCGACTGTGAGCGCTGCCTGCAGCTCTGCCCCCTGCTGGTCAGCAACCAGCGGGACTGGAGGGCCATCAAGTTCTACTGCCACAACCGCATTCAACTGCTCAAAAAGCAGGGCAGGAGGGAAAGTGCTGGACAGGGGGGTGCTGCTTGCTAGAGAGTCAAGAGCCAAGACCCACATCTACAGTAACTGGATCAGACCCAGTGCTGGACCTTGGGAGGGAGATTTGGTGTGTGGAATGTCTTTAAAATGAATTCTGTTAATTAATCAGACACAAATGCAGTATCGTGCAGTTATGTCGTGGAGGGAAACTCGGTTGAAGTTTTTGTAGGCTTTTGGGAAACCCTGGTGCTTTGTGTTAGGCTACTTTTCCCCATGTTTAGAATTGATCTAAACTTGCTTAAGCGAGTTTGGAAGGAAGAGGAGGTGGGTGCTGGGATCAGGAGGAGTGTCAACCTCGACCTTAAGGATGAAGACCAAATGTCAGTGTTTTACGTGGCTGTGTGTACAAAGATAGGAGACCCTAATATTCCCTGTAGTGTTAGCCGGGGTGTCATTTAGTGACAGACCTTTTGAACTGTACAGTTTCTGTGTTGGATATTGACTGGCGTGTTACCCTAACCATCACTGTCATGGCTGACCGTATTCAAGTGTATTGATTGAAGTATTCAGACCCTGTGAACTAGTTCACACGCATACCTCTGTACCATGGTTGTAGTCAAACTAGTATGAAATAAGGCACGCATACTTGAACTAGTTTCTTTTTTATTATTATTCTTTTACAAACAATATATGGTCTTATTGGTGACATTGTACATACTTACTAATCAGCTTGGACATTTTAATCAAAATAGTGGTTATAATGTTGATATTGTGCTATTAGTGTACATACTGTAAATACTACTTATTAAAGTGTACAACATTTTGATGGGTTTTCATTAAACAGGAAAGTTTGATGGGTGTAACACCCCAAAACCAAAACTAAATCAAAACACAAAAGATTGTACAAAAATAAATGTTCCCCAGAAAATATTTAGGAAGAATATTGAATTTGACTGACGGGTAAGAAGCAAAACAATGAAGTTTGAATCAACATTACGAATGTTGCAGTACATTCCGGTATTAAAATGTATACTAACATTGAGTATCTTATTCCATAACAATAGTTCTCTTTTTTGATTTTGTGGAGTCAGGAACCACAACACTGGTTAGAGATGACAGTTACTCTGTATAATGCTAGGTTTCTCTTTTTTTATCATTTGAAATGAATAAAGTTACTAACCCACGCATCAAAAAACATCCCTGTATGGCTACTGGTTGAGATGGCATGCATTGTCTGCAGTTCCCGTAGAAGTAATTTAATGTTCAGTTGAAACTTTACAACCCACATCTACTGCAACAAACAGAACCTTTGTACTCCTTGCCCTCTACGGACACACCTTTTGCACAGGTGTATCTACAACTGAAATATACATATATCCCAAAATTAACTGTAGCGTGACTAAACACAAGACTAGACTAACTACATTTCACCATGCAAATATTTTTGAAATTATGACTAGGAATCCCTGAATTTAGTTATAGTATAAATTCCTCCACTTATTTTAATGAAAATCACATCAGTATTCTACAAACTAGTGAAAAGGAAACAAAGCTTAATCAATATATGTGGTATGTACAGTTCAACGCTTTACAGACTGAACAAGTAAGAAACAGCGTTGGGTAGCCAATTCCATAACCATATTACCCTTCAAGCCTCGTCCATGCAAATGCTTCTTGAAATGGGTGTAGATTTAAGATCACCAAGTTAAACGTTGACTGTAGTAATGTGGAGCTATCTCCTGTTGAACTGTAAAGCAGGTGTGCACAAAATACTAAGTACTAAGTTTACTTTAAGAGTAGTGAAATGCTAATTAATAAACGTTTGAATCGTTTTATTTGCTCAGATGAGTTTGGATGAGCTATAACAGGTAGATAAGAATTTACCTACAAGAGGGAGTCTGGTGGTTCTCGGCTATAGAATGTACCTGTACTTGCTGTAAGTTGTCTCCTGAATGTAATAAGGGAGAAGTCTCAGTTTTAAGCTGTGCATCTTGCTCAGTTTTCCTTTCAGGTGGAACATCAGACTGTTTCGTCTGTACTCCATCAGGACTATTCTGAGTCTCCTGTCCAGCCTTGTGATCTATTTTTATTATCGTTAAAGGGGCTATTTCACCCATTCCTGGGTTGAAAAATGGAAAAACGACTCCTGTGAACTTTGTAGCTAAAGTGGCAATACCTTTCTGATTTTTGACATTGTAAAAGGAGACCTTTCCTTTGTCATACTCTAAATACACCCCTAGGATTTCAGGTCTCTGTGTGACAAAACTTACAATGCTGGTTTCTGAATAAACTTTAAGTGGTTCCCCTTTCTCTGAAGACAGACACCAAAAACCAGGCGATGGGGGGACTGGTGTATTAGGACCTTGCTGCTTGACAGTGCCACTTGCCAGTCCAATTTGCCAGGATTCTTTGAGGTCCACGCCATTGGCACCTAATTTTACTTCCCAGTATGCACACCCAGAAGAGAACTCTTGTTCTCCCAGTATAAAGGTGTGTTTAAGGAACCAATCCTCTTGACTGCACTTTGCTTCACGGTCCCTCACAATATTAGCATTTTTAACAGTCAGAAAGTCTTCTGACGCTGTGCTTTTATCTAATGTAATATTCACTGTTGAATAGAAAAACAAATATTATTTTAGCACAATCAAGTCATAGTAAAGTTCTGATGAATGGAAATTTCAATATCAAATGATTACCTCTATGTTTCTTCATATCATCTAGAGCTGCAAAGCTTGTGCATGGCTCAATTAAGACTGTAGAAGCTTTGGTTTGTTCATCTGAAAAGGATACATTGTTGTAACTAACTGGTGCATAGATTACCTTTGCAAGATCTAAACATGATCAGTGTCCAATGAAATTAATTCAAATTCATTACAAATATTTTTCCACCTCATCCAGATCTATCACTTGTAAAAAAAATACGTTTATTATCTACAATGAGATGACTAAATGGATTCAGATTTGGTTTGCACATAAGGTGGACAACTTTGTAACTAACTGTGTAAGATCCTGTTTGGTGAATGTTAGAAATGTGATCATGTGGAATACATTTTACGTGCTACAACATTAGCTACAACATTAGCCATTGTTCAAATTAAAGAAAAGAAAGCGCTAGTAAAATAAATTTGTATACGTGTGGTTCTGGGGGTGCACGGTTGCAGTTCGGTTAGCGCTCTCTCCGGATCTCGGGCCTGACCATGATCTCTCTGGGTGAAGACTGCAAGCCCGACCCCTAACGGGAATAAGTGGCACCTCTAATAAGTGGTGGATAAGGAATGAATGAACTTGTTCATTGTTGTTTGTAGCACAAATACACATCAGTAATAAGTAAATAATTTCACCTTTCTTTTTGATGTACAGCAGCAGTACTCCTATGGTAGCGAGTATCACCAAAACTAGGACAATAATGAATGCAGCCTTCCAACCTCCAGATGGGACATCCATAGCTAAGGTAAACAAGTTTTGTTTTAACTCCAAAATTACTCACACAAACACACTGAATGTTTGTATCAATACCAAGAGTTTGTCCCATGTACCTAGTATGCTTTTCAGATCCACTCTCCCCTCCCACTCTTCCTCTGGAGACAGACTCAGTGAGCAGGACACCCATGGTGAGCTGGAGACGAGCCAGCTATGGACCCCTACCAGACCGTGGTCATCCCTGCTGTAGTTCAGGCTCTGAGGGAGCAGAGACTGCTGCCCATCCGACCAATGCAGCCTGGGCTGGGGACGCCAACCATGAGACTCACAACTCACGTTGACAGAGCCAGATGTTGTCCCCACCACAGAGATGAGTGGGGGGGTCCCCATTACTGACATAGAGAGAGAGTGTGTAAATAGCAGAGGTATCAGAGGTAGCAGAGCCAAAGGGAAGACAGCAGAATGTACATACAAATACATTCACTCACCGGTTACAGAGAGACTAACTTTCCCATTGTCATAGCCTACACTTTGGCTAGCATAGCATGTATACTCTCCTTCATCATTTAGAGTTACATTGGTTAGCTTTAGGGTCAAATCCCCCTCCTTTAGCCCTTCTGATCTTGGGGTCCGGTATCCAAAGGATGTTCGACCCACATACTCTGCTTGGACTGGGGATTTCTGAATCTTCTTGTCTCTGTAAAGTAGGACTGGGTTGTCAAAGCTCTGGTACCATCGTACTTCCATATCCTCTGCATTTGTAGCTGGGGTGACCCAGCAAGGTAGACTGGCCTCATGACCCAGCCGGGCTGAGATTCCATCATTGGGGACCGAAAGCGTGATAGCTGACAGAAAGCAAAAGGGACTTCATAAATAATCAATTTTAAAAGTGTTTTCTTCGTCAGGTATTATAAAGATTATCAGACAGCATTTCCCCTGTAATGTTTTAGATGGTCATATGGTCATTACCATAGCTTTATGGTGACCTGTATGAGGTGCTTTCTATGCACCTCTACGTTGAAGAAAGTATGCTTGAATGCTGGACTGCTCTATCACATAGCCTACCTGGGTCTGTGTTGGTTTCAATAGACAAGAGCCCTGCTAGAACTGGTAACCAAAAGCCTACCGTGTGGATGACTCACCGGCAGCATTAATCAACTGAGTGGCGAAGAAAGCAAACAATCCACGCAGTTCCATATCTAAAAACATTAATACATAAGTAAAAACGAAAATGTTTATCAGCTAACTGTAGGCAAAGCAACGTTTGGCAGAGTGCAGGTTTATTCTAGGGTGCAAAAATAAATAAATAAAATAATCTTACCTGAGCAAGAAACAGTGGCAATTCACACACTACCCGCCAAAACGATCTGTTCAAATCTTAGTTCAAACTAAATCCGTTTTTTTACGCGTTTAGAAAAATTGTATCCAAAGGTCAAGCAAATCTCGTCCTTGCTGAATATTCGGCCGCATGGAGAACAACAAAGAATGAAAGTGAAACATACAGTACAAGGTTTGCCTACCTACTCTAATAAACCAAATACGTCACATTTCTGGGAAAATGAATACACAAACCGTTTTTAAAAGGTTTATAGACATTTCTTAAGACTTTCAAATCACATGAGCCAATATCTTATTAACAATATAGATAACATAACATATGTTAACATAACATAGCTACAATTATGTGCACAAACTTATCCAATTTCACATTTGTTGCTTGCCACAGGTCTCAAAATGTAATTTTTCCGGAATTCCGGAATTTCTTTGGGAGCTTATGCTACAAAGGGCATGGTGGTTTGATCACGTATACGTAGCCAACATAAAATAAGATATATTTTTTCTAAAATAATTTATTTATAGGTCCTGATAGCCACACCAGAAGGCAACTCAGTGCGCATCACAGAAGGGAGGAAGTAAAAAAATGCAATTTCTATGTCAAAACGCAACGTTACACAACGCCTTTCGTGATGGAAAAACAACATACTTTTTTTTCTTCTGGGAAACCTTTGTGTTTCACTCTAGTTTGGGCCAACATAGGAGAATGGTGGAAATTCTTGTTCAACCTATCAAAAATATAAAAATTTGATAACCATAGATTAAGTGAATAAATTCAAAAAATTAAACATGTCTAAATGATTCGGCAAATAAATGTGCATTGAAAGTAGCCAGTCATATACCATTAAAAATAAGATGTTGGAAAACTAGATTGACGAGGCCTACTCATGTAAAATGCCTAATATATATTTTACCTGAAAGAGCCATAAACAGAAGATACATTAACCTCAAGCCAACCTCAGACAATTTTGTAGCAGTGATAGAAAATTCAACTGACTATTCAGCAGTAATAGTAGCCTATACAAAGTGTGTATCCTTGCTGCTGGCTTAAAGATTCTGCCAATTAAGTCAAGATGTATGTCAATTCAGAGATTAAGACGAAATATTGTCGTCACCTCTTCGCATTTATGAATGTAGTTATTCCCGTAAATCTAAGTAGGAACAAGTCAAGATGACATTTTCAAAGAATCGTTGAATTCAAGACCAGTAGCCTATTGATTTGTTTAGCCATGCATGGATATTAAACAACCGGTTAACATAAAAATAGGTTATGGTGATTATAAGACTACACTTGAGACCTACCTACCTACGGCTTGTCGTAGTAGGTAGGGGGGGCTGTAAACAAAAGTAGACTATTTATTTAATGTGTATTGCAGAGGAAGAATTGTACGGGAACAGTAGCCCAAACACAAACTGTGGCTGACGACGACGGTGCGATGGCGGCGTCATCGGCTGGTAGAACGACTGGAAATGTGCGGAAGAGCGTGGGAAATTCAAATCTTGTGGATCGACCGGTGGTTGAGCACAACTGTTCCGTGAGTGGGTCAGGCCGTGGCAGTTGGGGTGATCTTCTTGAGTTAGGGGAAGAGGATGACAGCAGTATGGAGCAAAGTGAAGTAAATAGTGAAAGCAAAACGCATGGTCGCAACAAAAGAGTGAGGAATGACAGCAGCGGAAATGAAATTGATGTATTTTCACCAGTAGAGAGGCAGAGGGTAAAATCGTTGATTGTTGTGCTGAGATTTGACGGGAAAACACAGGCTAGTATTAAGAAACTTAGCCCGTTTATTTTGACCATGGAGTTGAGTAAGAAACTGGGAGACATTCTGTCAGCAAAGGTCCTCGCGGATGGGAATCTGCTGGTGCGTTGCGCCAATGAAGAACAATTTGCGAAAGCGTTGAGCCTAATGTAATTTGGAAAGTTTAAGATTGACAGTGTGGGGCAAGTGGGTGCACAGCGAGGAGGGTGCAGGGGTGTCATAGCAGGGGTGCCAGTAATTGTGAAAATGGAGGATCTTAAAAGAAGGTGAAAGGAGGCCAAGTTACGGCAGCGGAAAGGATGAAATGCACTAGAAATTGAGTTAAAGTTGACAGTGAATGTGTTCTGATTGACTTTGAGGAAGAAACTCTTCAGAGAAAAGTTTTTCTTGGATTCATTAGTTTCTCTGTTAGAGTGTATGTGCCAAAGCCACTGAGGTGCTACAACTGTCAACGTTTTGGACACTTGGCAAAAAACTGCAATGAGAAGAGGAGATGTACTCGGTGTGGTGGGGACCATGAGTATGGGAAATGTGGCCCAGCGGTGCAACCAAAATGTTGTAGTTGTGGGGGAGCCCATAGTGTTGCATATGTGGGGTGTGAACGAATGAAGCAAGAGCGTAGCATTCAGAAAGTCAGAGTGTAAAGGAAAATCTCATATGCTGAAGCAGTGAGTGTTACAAGAGAGAGGGTACAGGAGGTGTTGACAGCACAGGCGGAGAATGAGGCTGAGAGACCTCCTCAGACAAATACAAATGTTCATGTTGTGGACAAAATGGCATTGGTTACTTTCATTGCAGGGGTGATAAATACTACAGCTGGCATCCAGTCAAAAAATGAGAAGATTCAACTGATTGTAAAGGCAGCTGTTAATCATCTAGGACTAGAAGGACTGACGTGGGAAGAAGTGAGGGATAACCTCAATCCCCAGTCGAGCCAGGACACATAATGCTTATTTTCTTAATCATGGTCTTTCTTCTTCAGTGGAATGCAAGAAGTTTACTGGCGAATGGACAGGAGTTAAAGCATTTCGTTAAGGAACTTTCTATTAAGCCTGATGTTATCTGTATACAGGAGACCTGGCTAAAGCCTTCTTTAGAATTTTTGATGTATGGTTATTCGGTGTAACTGGAGAAATTTCTGTTCTAAGATAGGGAGAACTACTCCAGTAGGAGATGTCTGGGGAATGGTAAAGAGAATGGGAGGAGACAGGCGCCAGTGGGAGTACCCAGTCTTAGTGTCAGGGCAAGAGACTGCTGTTTCAGACCAAGAAAAAGCTGAAATTATGGCCAGACATTTTGCTATGGTACACAGCTCTGATAATCTATCAGATATTGGAAAATTGAGGATTGGACGAACTAAGGCACAGTACCATGAAGCCTAAGGGAGGAAGAGCTTGACAGGTCACAGTTTGGAGGCAGTTTTTACTATTGAGGAAATGATGAGGGCGCTAAAAAACGCAAAATCGACGGCACCAGGCAAAGATCAGATATGCTACCTAATGTTAAAGAACCTGGGCAAGGGAGTGCTAAAGAAGTTGTTGTGTTTACTTAACAGAATTTGGATTCGAGGAGAGATTCCATGTGATTGGAAGGAAGCTGTAATTGTACCAATCATGAAGCCTGGTAAGGACCCCTCTAAACCAGGCAGCTATAGGCCTATAGCGTTAACGTCTAATCTGTGCAAGCTGATGGAGCGCATGATAACTGCAAGGCTGTCTTTTGAGCTAGAAAAACGAGGTGTTTTAGCCACTTGTCAGAGTGGATTTAGGGAAGCAAGGAACACAATTGATGCAGTGGTTAGACTTGAGAATGTTGTCAGGAAAGCTCAGGTAAATAAAGAAGCTGTATTGGCTGTGTTCTTTGACATCGAAAAGGCGTATGACATGCTGTGGAGAGAGGGGCTGTTAATCAAGCTACACAGACTAGGGGTTGGTGCCAGAGTTTTTAATTGGATCAGGGATTTCCTGTGTGGCAGACGAATCCAGGTACGAGTGGGTTCTACGTTGTCTAGCCAGTACACAGTAGACAATGGAACACCGCAAGGCAGTGCAATTAGTCCTTTGCTGTTCATCGTTATGATAAATGATATTTTTACTGCAGTCCCTGGTGGGATTGGCAGGTCACTTTTTGGCCGATGATGGTGCACTGTGGAGCAGGGGAAGGAACATTGGCCATCTAGTGTGTAAAGTACAAGATGCGGTAAATGATGTGGTTGAGTGGGGATTTGATTGGGGGTTCCGGTTTTCAGTGGAAAAAACTAAATTGATGTTTTTTACCAACAGGAAAGTGAGTGAAAATTTAAAGTTGACGCTTTATGGTGAAGAAATTGAGAGAGTTAGTTCCTTCAAGTTCTTGGGGGTTGTGTTTGATGCACGCCTGACGTGGAAGGCTCACATTGATAAGGTTGATAAAAAATGTAAAAATGTGCTTAATGTTATGAGATGTGTTGCTGGAAGAGAGTGGGGAGCAAGTTGCCAAGCACTAAAGTGGGTGTATGTGGCATTAATAAAATCTGTTTTTGATTATGGGTGTGTGGCGTTTGGTTCAGCGGCACCTTCCATCTTAAAACGGTTGGATGTGTTGCAGGCACAGGCCCTGAGGATTTGCTGTGGAGCTTTTAAAACGTCTGCAATAAATGCTTTGCAGGTGGAGATGGGAGAAATGCCTCTGGCTTTGAGGAGGATGCAAATGGCTGTCAACTATTGGGTCCATCTCAGTTGTCATGACGAGTCGCACCCTAGTAAGGAAATTCTGCTAGATTGCTGGGAGTATGGGAAAAGCCAGAGGGGGCACTTTGGGAAGGTGGGAAACCAGTTAGCTAAAGATGTTCAAGTGTTTGACCTGCGATTCTGTCCTTTGTGTTCCCTGCAGTACCTCCCTGGTCACTTGTGTCACCAGATATTGACTGGTACCTGCTGGACCTAAAGAGAGAGAAAAAAGGGAAAGTAGATCTCGTGGCAGCGTTTCATTTCCATGTTCAGCAAGAATATTCTGACTTCACCCACATATTCACTGATGGCGCAAAAAACCCAGAATCAGGGGTGACAGGCTTTGGGGTAGCTGTCCCTGCAAAAAATATAGGCATAAATAGAAGGACCTCGGATGCTTTGGCAGTGTACACTGTTGAGATGGTGGCGCTGTTGGTGGCATTAAAATGGGCAGAGGTTGCAAAAGTAAAGCAGGTGCTGTTATGTTCTGATTCTGCAGCAGTTCTAACAAGTATTCAATTATTTCGGTCAAGGACAAGGGAAGATATCATGTTTGATATTCTTATGACTGGGACTAGGGTGGACAGACCAAAAATTTCTTAAATGTTTTGAAAATATTTTTTTTGCTATTCGTATGCAACATAAACCAATTTAAACTAATCCGAAGTCAGATTTTATTTATCTTTTGCCGTTTTCTCTTAAAAACCCTTTCTATGCGAGATTTTTGAAAAATTCCACCGCTTTAATCTTGGATTTTGTGGCACCGAGAATCTGTCAGGTTCTGATCAGGCTCTGCATTGTTCTATGTCACATCTTTGCTTCTATCCAGCGCGTGAGCTGCTCAGACACTCCAATCCTGATGTTACAGGATGGTAAAAAGTCTTATTCAAGAGGCCAAAACATAAAATGTTTCAAAAACTATAAGCAATATTTTCATATACTTTCTCAATGTTGATCGCAACCAACATTTGATAGAATTAAGGTGTAAGTGTCTACATGCTAACTGTCATATGTTTTTAATTTATTGCAAGTAGTCGCTAGTTATTGAGCTCTAAAAAGGACTTGGACCTGAAAATTCCGGTGCCATTTTCATAGGATTCGCTTTTAGCCACATTCAGGCTAAAGAAGACGTCAGAGACGTTCGATTCAATGTGTTTTCTACCTGCGCTCTAGAATCACTTGACAGTTGGTTAGCTTGGCAAGGAAAAACGCGTTCTATTGTCCACCCTACTGGGACTAGGTTGTGTCAGAGTGGAAGTCAAGTGCGATTTCTTTGGGTACCAGCCCATGTTGGCATTGGTGGGAACGAAAAAGTGGACAGACTGGCAAAGGAAGCGTTAAATAAAAGGAACATCGAGATGAGCATTAAAAGCAGCAAGTGTGAAGCTAAGAGTTTGATTTGGCAGAAAATTATTAAGGAATGGCAGAGGCAGTGGGATGGCGAATCTAAAGGAAGGCATCTTCATTCAATTTCAAAAGAGGTGACAGGAGGATGTAGTGTGTGGGGGAGGCATAGGAGGGAAGAAGTCATTTTTTCGCGACTCCGGATTGGACACTGTGCTTTAAACAAGACACTGCATATGATAGGGAAGCATGGGACAGGGAGGTGTGATGTGTGTGAGGAGGAGGAGGAGACAGTGGAGCATGTGCTGCTGAGGTGTAGGGGCTATGATGTGGAAAGGGCCACCTTGAAAGGGAGGCTAGAGGAACTGGGGGTTGGAGAGTTCACTATGAAGAGTGTTTTGGGTTGCAAGGGCAAAGCTCAAGCAGGAGCAGTTGTGGGATTTTTTAAAGGGCACTGGTGTTTATTGCAGAATATAATTCTTCTTCTTATTATTATTATTATTATTATTATTATTATTATGTATTATTTTTGACAATAGATTGTGAGCCTTAAGTCGGATCCATACTCCGGAACAGTAGGTGGCGGTAATGCACATTTAAATTGGTTGCCAACCGCCGTAAAACAAAAACAAGAAGACGAAGAAGAAGAATTGTACGGAAGCGTAGTTACAGAGTTAATAATCACATGATCTGCCTGCACGGTAATAGGGAGCTGTCATGGCTTTCGCCTGAAATCAATTTGTGGTAGGCTAGCATATATCTATGAGCTACGGCGACGAACTATTCCTTGCGTTCGGATATTTAAGTTCGTGTTTTTCATTTCGTACGGGGAGCAAGTCTTGTCACACGCAAGCTTAGTACAGTCAGCTGATAGGATGTCCAATTTAGGTGTAGTAGGATAATGTCATAATTTACTGCAGTCTAGAAAACTATATGTAAACTCGATTACTGTAGTATATTTGGGTTGTACCAAGAATGTCTCAACTTGTGAATTCAGATGAGAACACCCCACTGCTGAAAGATGATTCCAGGAGGTAGGTTAATTAACGTTATCATCCGTTACCTGTTTGAAGGTTCAGCCACTATCACCAATTACCAAAATATTGTAATACCGTTTTTCTGCTATTCAGAGCAACTTTTTGTTGATATTCTTCAGTGACTTTCAAGGTGATGACTACAAAAGTAGGTGGCGGTCTATTCGAGTCATGTACTTTACGATGTTCCTCAGCAGCGTTGGTAAATACATTTTAATTTCATACGAAGCATGTTCATGCCAAAAATACCTATACAATAACTGATTCGCACACACTTATCTATTTTTTCTATTTTTCATCTATTCCCCTTGTACTACATTTGCTTACAGGTTTCACAATTGTCATAACATCATTATGGCCCTATCTGCAGAAGGTAAGGGTTCACTGTAAGTGACGGAGAACCAGGCCTTAATTAGCATAGCGTCTAATAAATTCAAGTTCTTTCTTCAAATTGCACTGTAGATAAAAGTATGTCACTTTGGATAAAATCATCTCCTAAATGAACACACAAGTAGGCTATTTGACGTATTAAGTATTTGAAATTATTTTAAACATTTTGCATTAAGGTAGCTACATGCCTGGTCACAACAATACTGCAAATAATGTATTTTGAATAGGTGTTCTTAACTAAGTTATCTAAGATGACCTTCCTTTGAAGAAAAAAAATGAAGACAAATGTGAAAATTAATTAAGTTAATTGAAACCACCAAAGCAGTTGTTGCTGAGCTATCTGGATGAGCAAAAAACTGCAGTTGCTTTTACTTGTATCTTGTCACCTTGCAACTGGGGATTACACCACAGATAAGTTTTGCGCCACCAATTGGTGGTATGTTTATACACAGTAAAATGGCATATTCTTCCTTGCCCAGATCGACAGTACCACCAATGCCAGTTTTCTGGGCTGGGTGGTGGCAGCCTACAGTTTGGGCCAGATGCTGGCATCTCCACTGTTTGGCTTGTGGTCCAATTACAGGCCCAGGAGAGAGCCACTGGTCTGCTCCATATGCATCAACGTCTTTGCCAACATCTACTACTCGTATGTCTACCTCCCATCCACCGGGAACAAGATCCACATGCTTATGGCTCGAGCCTTTGTAGGCTTTGGTGCAGGTATGTCTATGATTGGTCTTGGTAAAAATGGTGGAAGTCATTTTCACTCTTGGGTCAGAAGCTTTATGGAAATACAACCCTTTCTCTTTTCACCATATATTCTGTGGAAAATGTGTCCCATGCGCATGCTTAGTGGACTTTGTCTGCTGTATAGGTAATGTGGCTGTGGTGAGGGCCTACGTGGCCGGAGCCACATCGCTAAAGGAGAGGACCGGGGCTATGGCTAACATGAGTGCCTGCCAGGCCTTGGGCTTCATCCTGGGACCAGGTACGACTCGTATTCTGACTTGCTAGTGGTCAGGATGATTACACAGATTTTTTTTTTTAGGGGCATTTCTGCCTTTACCATTTTTTAATGGAGACCGGAAATGCAGGGATAGAGAAGGGATGACTTGAATCAAGGGCACTGGGCTGGATTCGAACCCAGGCCACTGCAGTAAGGCCTATCAGGTGTACGCACTTATCTGTTGAACTACCAGGGTGTCTGTCAGAGAAATCAGTAATACTCCCCTTATTCTGTATATAACATGAAGTATATTCTTAGGTGTCCACCACAGAGGAAATAGCCTCAAAGGGAACCTTAGGTTTACGTAAACATACACACTCAAATCTTGCTACTCTGGAGTGTCTCTTTTGAGTAGTAAATTACATTTTGAATAGAATTACCTTCATAAAGAAACTTTAGGCCGGTGTGGTCTGTTCTCCCTGTAGATTTAGGAGGTTCTGATCACTTGAGGGCAAGGGTCAGATTTCTATGTTCTCACAGGAGAATTCCAATCACAGAACTTGATTTGAGAACTGCCTGTTTTAAGTTAAACAATGACCATGGCTAAAATTATAATGTGGGTTCTGTCCACTTGTGGGTTGCGTTGGTGTTATTTACGTCGCGTACAAAAAAACGTCACGGCCTACGTCACGCCCCTTTCGCCGACGACCAGGAAGTACTATTTGCGGTAGTATTTGCAGTGAAAAACCACCCGTGTTTACTACAAACCGAGTAGAGTCGAGTCGTGCTACATTTGCGGTGGAAAAGCGGCATTTGTCTACAGACAAAGCACAGGCTGTGTCCCACTCTGAGGATCGTTATTGTCGTCAGTGGTGGGATTCATGCCTACCATGTGCGGGGCCTGGGCTAAATTCCCTGGGTTAATTTCCCGGCCAGTGCATTGGACATGAGTGTGTCTGCAATTTCCCCACTGTGGGACTGATAAGGGATACTCTTTCTTTCAGCTTTGCAGGCAGGGTTGTCCTTCATTGGTGAGCAGGGTGTCAGTGTGAAGATCATTGCTCTGCAGTTCAACATGTATACAGCCCCAGCTCTGCTGGCTGCAGGCTTTGGGGTTGTCAATATCCTGCTTGTTGTAGTGGTTTTAAGGTCAGTTTTGAATCATGTCAAGGTCATCCAGGTTCATCTGACTTTGCTTTTGATCCATGGGTCTGTAGTTTGCACTCCCATGTTTTTTTTATTGGATAATTATTTCTGTTCCGCAGGGAACACCATGTTGACGATAGTGGGAGACATATTCAACCCATTAATTATGCGTCAGAAGGTATGTGTTTTTTTTAAAAGTGTGGTTCAGAAATTAAAGCTTTTTGATTGTGTGCATAAATGGTAGTATGTCACCCTCTCGTGTAGAACGTGTGGACATGAGCCAGGAGACTGTGGAGGATATCGACCAAATCGCTGTGTTGACCTCCAACATCCTCTTTTTCGTCATCATGTTTATCTTTGCGGTCTTTGAGACGTACGTACTATTCTGGCGACTGTTTAAAGGTCGTGCATTAGGGTTGTCTAATCCTGGTCCTTGAGGGTCACTGTCTTAACAGTTTTAGATGTTTTCCTGCTCCAGCACACCTAATTCTAATGAAAAGTCATCAGGCTTCCACAGAGAATAGATGCCTCAGTAGTTCAAGAGTGTTTTATGCTCACCTGTGAAAGGTCTGATCGCAGTCTCTGTGTTTTGCGTTTGATAGCATCTCGACCCCTCTGTCTATGGACATGTTCGCCTGGACCAGGAAAGATGCAGTTCTGTACAATGGTCTGATCATCTCCTTAATCGGCGTTGAGTCCATCTTGGTGTTTGTAGCTGTGAAGATGATCTCCCAAAGGTTTTTTTCATTCAACAAGGACCTATACCTGCATGTGTTTGATTACAGTCTATCATTACTTCTCCATGATGCCAACTTTACCAGACTTGATTGTGTTTTTCCAGGGCTGGAGATAGACCTGTGCTATTAGGAGGCTTGATCATCATATTCTGTGGTTTCTTCATCCTGCTCCCATGGGGGAACCACTACCCCAAAATCCAATGGGCAGGTATTAATCCTTAATTGTAACTTTTCACGACCCCCAAAAACCTTTCTTGTTCACAGCAGTTGTGCATTATCGGCTTCTTGTGTGTGTCTGTGTGTGTATTTTCTCCTGTAAGATCTCAAGAACAAAACACTGTTCCTAGAGACCTTTACACCCACCCCACCCTCCAATAGCTCGTTTGAGCCCACCGGCTGTCCGGCCGAGCAGACCTGGTGCCAGTACACCCCGGCCATCCACCTGGCCCAATACATTGCCTCTGATGTTCTCATAGGGGTGGGTTACCCAGCCTGCAATGTTATGTCGTACACGCTCTACTCCAAAGTCTTGGGCCCAAAGCCACAGGTAAGGAAGGCCAATTTGAGTCCAGTTCCTCCCATTGACTGATGGTGAAAGCGAACCCTTTTATGCCGAGCCCATATTTGATCTAGATCAGTGGTTCTTAACTTTGTTGGAGGTACTGAACCCCACCAGTTTCATATGCCTATTCACCGAAGCCTTCTTAATTGGTTGTGTCATCACAAAGCATATGTGTCTTGACCTCTTAGGGCCGAACCCCTGAGACTGACTCACCGAACCCCTGGGGTTCGATCAAACCCAGGTTAAAAACCACTGATCTAGATTTCGATTGAGAGTCAGCATTTTTTGCATTCCGGCCCATTCATGCAACTGAATTGACAGTGTATCTCAGGGATCACCAATCCTGGTCCTCAAGGTCCGCTGTCCTGACAGTTTTTCGATGTTTCCCTGCTCCAGCACACCTGGATGATGAATGCGTCTAATGAATGCGTCGTTATCAAGCTCTGTGGCCCTTTATTTGAATCAGGTGTGCTGGAGCAGGGAAACATCAAAAACCCCTGATCCCTGGTGTATCTGAATGAGACACAAGGTCAAATGAGATCAATGGGGCTTTCACATGCAACTGAAGCAGAATTTTATTCAAGGGTGCGTTTTCCAATGTGTCATGTCTGGCGTTTCATGTTGACGATGTCTAAATCCTATGCTATATGAAATGAGCTAATCCCTGACCATATGTGTCTGTCACCAGGGTGTTTACATGGGCTGGCTGACTGCTTCAGGCAGTGGGGCCAGGACCCTGGGCCCTGTGTTTGTCTCACAGGTGTACACCATTTTTGGGCCCCGCTGGGCTTTCAGCCTCATCTGTGGCATTGTCCTGGGGGCCATAGGGCTCCTGGGGGGCCTCTACCACCGACTCATTGCCTTCTCTGTACGTCATGGAAGGATCATACAGTAGCTCACAGAGGAATTTCCCTTCACGGTTCTCTACAGGTTTGTTCAGTCTAAAATCTGTCACAAATAAATGCGTAGTTTGTCTCAGGGTTGACTATTGTGTAAGCTTATTCCAGCTAAGAATGCTTGTCTTAAACTTTTCAAAGTTTAAAAACAGCGAAAGACCATAA
Source organism: Protosalanx chinensis (assembly GCA_030340685.1). NCBI lineage: Eukaryota > Metazoa > Chordata > Actinopteri > Osmeriformes > Salangidae > Protosalanx > Protosalanx chinensis. Next base: position 1,098,189 of record CM059341.1, on the reverse strand, counting down.
GTATAAAGTTACTTTTTGATCCTTATGTAAAGAAGTTTTAGTGTTTCAGTAGCAGAGAGAGACAGGTGAAAGATGAGGTAAGACAGGGAGAGGAATGAAATGTCAAAAGTCACAGAATTCTGATCCTATAAAAATTATACCACAGGACCGGTACAATTGTAATCGATGTTAATTCGGCCCATTTGATCATTTATTTTTACATGCAGTTATAACATAAGTACTGAATAATTTATATATTTAATAACTACATTTCCCCGCTTAATGCGCCTTATAGTGGTGCGCTTTATATATGAAAAAAGATCGAAAATAGACCATTCATTGACAGTGCGCCTTATAATGCAGTGCGCCCTATAGTGCAAAAAATACGGTAACTAGGTAGCTAGGTAGTCTTCCTGTCGTTAGCATAGCTTAGCATAACTGTCCTTTGTCTACTAGGCAAATCTCTTCCCCTTTATCCTTGTCTGCCCCTGTCTGTCACTTTGGTATAAATCACTGTATCGTTATACAACTAACTTACATAAATTCTGGTATTTGTTTTCATCAATTAATTTGCTTTAAATAAACCTCTGCGCTAATTCTAAGGGGACACATGACTCCATCGTTATGAGACTGATCAAGAGGCTATTATATGCTGTATTCACCCACAAGGTTTTCCTAAATTCCTATCCAAATATTGAGGTGGTGCCCTGTTTATTCGATATTCAACAAGATATGAGATACATCCATTCCTTTCCATTCCTAAATGTGAAATTCCTTCCTCAGTATCAAGTACTGATGGTGCAGAAGCTATTCGTTTACTTTAGTTTATATACTGTAGTATACAACAGAGGTAGAAAAAGAAAAAATGAGCCATGTACTCTGCCACACTTAGATTCCACTTGTGCACTTAAACAGGTCATACATGCAAGGAGAGTTTATAAAAAAAAATTACGTTACATACAAACAAATGCAAACAGTTACTTGACGTTATGCACTAAACATTTAATAATCCCTGATAATTTACGGTGTTGATGTTGCATCGCCAAAAGGAACATGTGACTTTATCAAATTTAGCTTCAAAACAACTACCCAAGCCGACATGTAACAAATCTAATTAATGCATTTGGGAGGAAAACCGGAAATGCGCTTTTATATGCATTTGCGCTTTTATTTTGAAATTCACTTCCTGCCCTATTGTGGAGCTGCTGCATAGTGGAGGTGCCCCTTGTGGAGGTCTGCATCCAGGTGTCTCTCAAGTAGACAGCTTATCATCAAACAGAAACAGTTTGACCCTGAAAAGTTATTTCTTGTCACCCACATTGTCTGGGGAAAACTGTGGTTCTTTTCACCCTCCTGAGGTCTTATATTTTTTACATTTAATTTTTTTGTCATTTAGCAGATGCTCTTATCCAGAGTGACTTACAGCAAGTACAGAAACATTCCCCCAAGGCACATGGTGAAGTTCCTTTGCCCAAGGACACAACATCAGCTGGGGTTTGAACAAGGGACTTTCTGATTACTAACCTGGCACCCTCACCACTCAGCCACCTGACTCCCATTATATTGGTGATGAGATGTGAGGTGAGGCTTTGGGGATGCTGATGGGTCCAGACTTTTTTCATCTTTCCTCCTTTCCATTAATGTGGCTTACTCTAGTTCAGGGGTCGGCAACCTTTACCACTCAAAGAGCCATTTGGACCCATTTCCCACAGTAAAGAAAACACTGGGAGCCACAAAACCCTTTTGACATTTAAAATGAAATAACACTGCATATAGCATAGTTTTCTTTGCCTTTATGCTATGTATAAACAAATTATTATGTGTTGCATTTATAAAATCAATGAACGACTACAGAGAAAACAAAATTAAATTTCTGCATGCAACAACACATTTTGAGATCCGAAAAAAGATGTTGACGTTGGGTTGAAGGTTACTTTCAAGTAAAATACGCAATGTCTATTTGAGTCCTTCTTTTAATTATGAGAACAAAATCGCTGAACTTAAATTATCCACCATCAGCAAAACAAAAATGCTTGAAGTGATTTTTACTCAGATCAACCTTCCGCAACCTTCCGCATCAGTTCCGGAGCGGCTTTTTTTCTCTCATCTCCATCCGGATATTTTTTAGCAAAGGCTGCGTGTTTATTCTGGAAATGTCTTGCGACATTTGACTTTTTGTTGTTTCCTAGTTTCTCATTACATATTAAGCATACTGGTAAACCAGTCTCGTCAGCAGTGAAAGCAAATTAATCTGTCCACGTACCATTGAACGTTCTGTTTGCTGCAGACACTTTTCTCTTCTTAGAACTCTCCATAGTTGTCCTACCTGGGATTCGAAAAGTTCAAGAAATTGCGCGCTGGCGGGTGTCGCACATTGGCGGTTGTGACGCATAGTAACAGTGTAACAGCGACATAACATTTTTCAACACGTTTTATTTAGATATTAGAAGATCACCATAATCTTCAAATTTAGAATTACATTTTAAAAACGAACAAACTGAAATACATTTGAATTCAATACTCATTAATTATTTTCAAAAGCCACAGGGAGTTCAAGAAATTGAACTCAGAGGGTTGAAAGAGCCGCATGCGGCTCCGGAGCCGCGGGTTGCCGACCCCTGCTCTAGTTCAAGCTACGTAACAAAGGTAACTTCTGAAATATTATGCACTGTGTCAGGCTAAAAGTTGAGCTAAACTAAAATGTACGTTATTTAAAACTGACGGAAACAATGTCAAAAGATAGTTCCGTCTAGTGGGTTTCAGCCCACTAAGAAATTTTGTTCAGTCCTTGTTTTATTACTTGAATCAATTAAGTTATGAGTTCACTTAATCAAAAGAATGTATTACTTAAAATAAATAAATTAACAAATTCCCTAAAGTTTTATCAGTTATAAGATATAAATTATGGTGTATTCGTTTTTCAACCCTGTAAATCAAGGTGCTCAAGGTGCTATGAGCGTGCATTCCACCAGCCCAAAGGGTCTTCAGAGACAAATACTGCTTCCATGAGCATTATCTGTGGAAAAGGTATAGGTTCAGCAGGCCCAGCATGGTTTATCTAGATAGATGTATTGTCATTCTCATAAGAATGGCAATGAACACATAAAAGCAGCCTATCAAGAGTACACTAAGTCCATTTAGACTGCCTGACTGCTGGCAGCTTTGTGGAGTTCTACAGTATATTTTCAACCTGAGCCTGAGTCTCGAGAGGGTCCCTGTTCTATGGAAGACATCTTACCTTGTCCCTGACCTCTCCAGTCCTTTCAACACCATCCGGCCAACCTTGCTGGGTGAGAAGCTGGCAGCGATGCAGGTGGATGCCCCCCTCGTGTCCTGGATTGTTGACTAGTTGACTGGGGGGAATGTCAGTCCACTGTACTCCGATGCGACTTTAGCTAACCAGCGATTCCCAAAGATGTCAGTTTTTTACTGTAACCGAGAGCATCCGGATAATGACTAATAATGAGATAATAACTCGGATAATGAATACAACAGGAATAATTAATTACAGTATTCCTTGGGCGGACCGCGGCCCGGTACCAACTGATCCGTGGACCGGCCCGGGGGTTGGGGACTGCTGCCGTAGAGGACTACCAAGTACCTTGGAGTTCACTTGGACAATAAACTGGACTGGGTGATTAACACTTAAGCAGTCTACAAGAAGGGCCAGAGCCACTTCTACTTCCTGTGGAGGCTGAGGTCCTTCAACCTCCCACTCCACAACGTGCTGGCCAGACAAAGGAGTACTTTCAGTGGAAGACTCATCGTCCCAAAAAGCAACAGAGCGCCACAGGAAGTAATCCCTGCCTATGGCCATGACACTTTTCAACTCCTCATGCCATTGTTAGCATGTTAGTCTGTATGACCTTGCTGGATCTGTATTTCAATTAGATAAGATTAGACTGAACTTTATTGTAATTACACAGGTACAAGTATAGGGTAACGGAGTACAGTTAGCATCCAATCAGTGCAAAACAGTTAGTATACAGAATATATCAGTTATAAGCAGAATATACAGAATATGTGACTCTGATTTGGTAGCAACAAATATCTGTATTGTACAAAATGTAACAGTATTTTTTACAGAGTCTACAGTGTTGTATGTACAGTATTTTTTACAGAGTTTACAGTGTTGGTACTATATGCAGATGATCAATGATCCCCATGTAAGTCATGGTCATCTTTCCCTTTCATTTCATCAAAATGTGAAGACAAAAACAGTATTTGTCCACATCAAGACCTTCTTCAGTGTTTGTAATCAAACCTACAATTCTCAAATGATTGCCACATTATTTTGGGGCTATTCCCTATTCTCAGTTTCCTGTAGAAAATATTGGCCATCCATTAAGCTACTGTCAGAACGGTCTCAGACAGCTCATCAACTTACACAAATTATCAGTACGCCTACATGCATTAGCCTAATTATGTGAAGTAGATTTGTTACTGGAACTGAACGTTAGTGGAACGAATTTGTTGAATCTAGACTCACGTGAAGAAAAAAATGTATGTCACTGATGGAACCTTGTGGTGAGGCTTTTTTGTGTGGGCGCAGCTTTCGTAAGCGACGTTGATGGAACCATAGACATAAAGAATAGATGCCTCATCGACCGCTGCTGCCTATTGGCGCCATAGACAAAGATTGTACATGTCTATGGATGGAACACCCCCCAGGGGTCTTCATTATGAACGTGCCACTCCACGTAGATAGGTGGCAGCAAATAGCTACATTCGTTAAATGTCAATTCCAGTGAAGAAGCGTTGTCTTACGCGTTCAGGAAGTTTTCAGTTAACCAACAAGTAGGCTAGTCTAGCTAAAAGTTTTAAAGTCCATCATCGACGCAGTGGTGCCGATAAACAACATGATTTAATTTACCGAATTACTTTATATATGGTATTATATATGCTAAATATATAGCCGTCGTTAAATATGGCTAGATTTCGACAAGTAGAACCAGGTAAGAGAATATATTTGTTTTGTACAGTACTGTACTGTAGATGGTTCTGAAGCAACAATAGGCAGGTTTGCTAGCAAACCAAGCAAACTTAGTTTGCTAACTGACTGGTTATTAAGTGTGGGTGGTTTGCCACTAACACTAGCCTGCCAGTTCAGTATTAAAACCATTTGTTCAGTATTCTGCGAACGTGGTAAGATAGCCTTGCTCTAGTGTGTTTCCAGATACATCCACCTGACCTCATTTGAAGAAGTTGATTCCCATATGTAATGCTAATGTTTATTTTTCATTCTAGACGACGAAGACCTCCGTTTGGTCGTAAGTACCAAATTATTTTTTTGTATTGTTTGGCAAGCAAGTCAAATAGAAGTTCACGGCAACCAGACTGCGGCCAAATAAATATCGCTTTACACTATCTAACGTGGAAATATCTTGTTTACTCTAGCTAGAGTATAAGTATGCTAGCTTCTATTAGTAATATATAGTAATATATTATATTAGTAAGTATTAGCAATAGTATCACTTCCGGCAGGCGAAGCAGTGGATGAAGGATGTTTAAGGAAGTTGAATATGTTGTTTTTCGCAAGTCGTGATGGTGTTTTTGGACTTCTGAAAGGAACAAAAAGATGTTTAAAAATACGTTTTATAATTCGACTTGTAGTGAACACCTGAGTATAACGACTACCGTACTTAGGGAGGACAGACGTTCTGCTACTTAGGTAAGGTTAGAACTTGGGTAAAGTTAGAAAGATATTCACAGATTCGGACTTCCGCGATCAATAAGTAAGAGACGAAACGTTGTTCAAACACAAATTATGGCTCTTTCACATCATAATAGCATATACTACGGCCTACCAGAAAGAAAAAAATCTTTTGTAACAGAACAAGCAATATTCCGCGCTGAATGCATAATTTTGATCTCTACGAGCAGCCAGCGCCCAGACAGGTTCGCAGGGAGCGTCTGCAAAGTTTGCGTCTGCAAAGAGAGAGGCTACAAACAAAAATCAATAACTCCATTGTTACACTGTTTGTAGACACCAAAATCACTCCACACATCAACAGTTGTAGTACTGTTCATACTACAACTGCTGTTTAGCTCAATTTTAATGAATTATTTAATCAAAACATGTTAAGCTTCATTTTCATGAATGTGTTTGTAAATATTAATCAATAGCTCCACTGTTATGCAATATTAAACCTCCAAAATCACTCCACATATCAACAGTATCCCTATTGTCATACTACAACTGCTGTTTTGGAGAAAATTGGTTGTGCTTAATTTTCAGGAATTGTTAAACGAAAGAGGTTTTACTTAACTTTCATGAATGTGTTAGGAAATATATTAATCAATAGCTCCACTGTTATGCAATATTATCACTCCAAAATCACTCCACACATCAACAGTCCCCTCCTGGTCATACTACTACTGTTATTTTGTAGAGAATTGGTTGTGCTTAATTTTCATTAATTCTTAAACGAAAGAGGTTTTGCTTAACTGTCCTGAATGTGTTAGGAAATATATTAATCAATAGCTCCACTGTTATGTAATATTATCTCTCCAAAATCACTCCACACATCAACAGTCCCCTGTTGGTCATACTACTACTGGTGTTTTGTAGTTAATTGGTTGTGCCAAAATTTCAGGAATTTCTAAACGAAAGTGGTTTTGCTCAATTGTCATGAATTCGTTTGGAAATATCAATCAATAGCTCCACTGTTATGCATCATAATCACTCCAAAATCACTCCACATATCAACAGTCTGCTCCTGGTCATACTACTACTGCTGTTTTGAACAAAATTGGTTTTGCTTAATGTTAAGGAATTTTTGAAGCAAAACAGGATTTGCTTAATTGCCATGAATGTGTTTGCATATATAAATCAATAGCTCCACTATTAAGCATTATTATCACTCCAAAATCACTCCACACATCAACAGTCCCCTCCTGGCCATACTACTACTGCTGTTTTGGAGAAAATTCGTTGTGCTTAATTTTCAGGAATTCTTGAAGCAAAACAGGATTTGCTTAATTGCCATGAATGTGTTTGCATATATCAATCAATAGCTCCACTATTAAGCATTATTATCACTCCAAAATCACTCTCCAAAAAAGCAGTTGTAGTATGACCAGGAGCAGACTGCTGATATGTGGTGTGATTTTGGAGTGATAATAATGCATAACCGTGGAGCTATTGATTCATATCTCAAAATTATAATCATGAACATTTCGCCAAACATACTTTTTACACAAAAAAGCAGTTGTAGTATGACCACGAGGACACAGTTGGTGTGTAGAGTGATTTTGGATTAAAAATATTGCATAACAGTGGAGCTATTGATTAAGATTTCCAAACACATTCATGTAAATGAAGATTTGAATTTTTTTATGAAATTATTCATTATAATTAAGCACAACCAACTTGATCCAAAACAGCAGTTGTAGTTTGATAATAGGGACACTGTTAATGTGTGGAGTGATTTTGGAGTTATAATATTGTATAACGGTGGAGCTATTGATTAATATTTCAAAACATATTCATGACAATTTAGCAAAACCTGTTTATCTTAAGAAAATCAAGAAAATTAAGCACAACCTGTTTTCTCAAAAACAGCAGTTGTAGTATGACAATAGGGATACTGTTGATATGTGGAGTGATTTTGGAGTGATAATATTCCATAACAGTGGAGATATTGATTACAATATTTCCAAACACATTCAGGACCGTTAAGCAGAACCTCTTTTGTTTAAGAATTCCTGTAAATTAAACACAACCAATTTTATCCAACACAGCAGTAGTAGTATGGCCAGGAGGGGACTGTTGATGTGTGGAGTGATTTTGGAGTGATAATATTGCATAACAGTGGAGCTATTGATTGATATTTCAAAATAAATTCATGATAATTGAGCTAAACCACTTTCGTTTATAAATTCCAGAAAATTTGGCACAACCAATTAACTCGAAAACAGCAGTAGTAGTATGACCAAAAGGGGACTGTTGATGTGTGGAGTGATTTTGGAGTGATAATATTACATAACAGTGGAGCTATTGATTAAAATATTTCCAAACACAGTTAAGCAAAACCTCTTTCGTTTAAGAATTCCTGAAAATTAAGCACAACCAATTCTCTACAAAAGAACAGTAGTAGTATGACCAGGAGGGGACTGTTGATGTGTGTAGTTATTTTGGAGTGATAATATTGCATAACAGTGGAGCTATTGAGTGATATATGCAAACACATTAATGGCAATTAAGAAAATCCTGTTTGGCTTCAAAAATTCCTTACAATTAAGCAAAACCAATTTTGTTCAAAACAGCAGTAGTAGTAGGACCAGGAGCAGACTGTTGATATGTGGAGTGATTTTGGAGTGATAATAATGCATAACAGTGGAGCTATTGATGAATATGTCAAAATTATAATCATGAATATTTCGCCAAACAAAATTTTACAACATAAATGCAGTTGTAGTAGCACCAGGAGGACACAGTTGATGTGTGGATTGATTTTGTAGTGATTATGATGCATAACACTGGAACTATTGATTGATATTTCCAAACAGATTCATGACAATTGAGAAAAACATATTTCGTTTAGAAATTCCTGAAAATTTGGCACAACCAATTAACTCCAAAACAGCAGTAGTAGTATGACCAATAGGGTACTGTTGATGTGTGGAGTGATTTTGGAGTGATAATATTGCATAACAGTGGAGCTATTGATTAAAATATTTCCAAACACTTTCATGAGAGTTAAGCAAAACCTCTTTTGTTTAAGAATTCCTGAAAAATAAGCACAACCAATTTACTTAAAAACAACAGTAGTAGTATGGCCAGGAGGGGACTGTTGATGTGTGGAGTGATTTTGGAGTGATAAAATTGCATATCATTCGAGCTATTGATTCATATTTCAAAACTCATTCATTAAAATGAAGCAAAACTTGTTTTTCTTTAAAAAAATCCTGAAAATTAAGCAAAACCAATTTTCTCATAAACAGCAGTAGTAGTATGACCAGGAGCAGACTGCTGATATGTGGAGTGATTTTGGAGTGATTATGATGCATAACAGTGGAGCTATTGATTGATATATGCAAACACATTCATGACAATTAATCTAATCCTGTTATGCTTCAAGAATTCATGAAAAATAACCTAAACCAAATTTTCACAAAACACCAGTAGTAGTATGACCAGGAGCAGACTGCTGATGTGTGGAGTGATTATGGATTGATTATGATGCATAACAGTGGAGCTATTGATTGATATTTCCAAACACATTCATGACAGTTAATCAAATCTTGTTTTGCTTTTAGAATTCCTGAAAATTAAGCTAAACCAATTTTCTTAAAAAGAAACCGTAGTAGTATGACCAGGAGCAGACTGCTGATATGTGGTGTGATTTTGGAGTGATAATAATGCATAACCGTGGAGCTATTGATTCATATTTCAAAATTATAATCATGAACATTTCGTCAAACATACTTTTTACACAAAAAAGCAGTTGTAGTATGACCACGAGGACACAGTTTGTGTGTGGAGTGATTTTGGATTGAAAATATTGCATAACCGTGGAGTTATTGATTAAGATTTCCCAAAACATTCATGTAAATTAATATTTTTGTGGTTTAATGAAATAATTCATTAGAATTAAGCACAACCAACTTGATCCAAAACAGCAGTTGTAGTATGATAATAGGGACACTGTTAATGTGTGGAGTGATTTTGGAGTTATAATATTGTATAACGGTGGAGCTATTGATTAATATTTCAAAACACATTCATGACAATTTTGCTAAACCTATTTTGCTTGAAAATGTTATGAAAACTAAGCACAACCAATTTTCTTTAAAACAGCTGTTGTAGTATGACCAGGAGGACACACTTGATGTGTGTCCTGATTTTGGAGTGTTAATGATGCATAACAGTTGAGCTATTGATTGATATTTCCTAACACATTCATGACCATTAAGCAAAACCAGTTTTGAGTAAGAAATTCCTGAAAATTAAGCACAACCCATTTTATTCAAAACTGCAGTTGTAGTAGGACCTGGAAGAGACTGTTGATACGTGGAGTGATTTTGGAGTGATAATATTGCATAGCAGTGGAGCTATTGATTAATATTTCAAAATTAAAATCTTGAAAATTATGCAAAAACTATTTTCTTCACAACAGCTGTTGTAGTATGACGAGGAGGAGACTGTTACCTTGTGGAGTGGTTTTGGGGTGATAATAATAAATAACAGTGGAGCGATTGATTAATAATTTTAAAACAAATTCCATAAAAATTAAGCAAATCAAATTTTAACCAAAGAATCTGTTGTAGTATGACCAGGAGGAGACTGGCGATGTGTGGAGGTATTTTTGAGTGATTATAATGCATAACAGTGGAGCTATTGATAAATAAATAAATACAATTATCATGAAAATTAAGCAAAACGAATTTTATTCAAAAGAGCTATTGTACTATGATCAGGAGGATACTGTTGTTGTGTGGAGTAATTTTGGAGTCTCCATATTTTATAACAGTGGAGTTATTGATTTTTGTTTGCACATCACTCTTGGAAGTGAACTTTGCAGACGCTCCCTGCGCACTCTTCGGTCGCTGGCTGCTCGTAGAAATCAATGGTATGCATCGACCGCGAAAGACGGCTTATTCTTATACAAAACCGGTTTTTCTTTTTTGTAGTGCGTAGTATATGCTATTATGATGTGAAAGATGTATCATTTATGTTTGGAGAACGTTGCGTCGCGTACTTATTGATCCCGTAAGTCCGAATCTGTGAATCTCTTTCTAACTTTACCCAAGTAAGGTTAGAAAGATATTCACAGATTCGGACTTACGGTGCATACCATTGATCTCTAGAGAGGCACCTGCCTGCAGTCCTCTGCTGGGAGGCAGCTCTACGGAGCGGCAGCTCTGCTCCAGGGCAGGAAGTAAAATTCAAAATAAAAGCCCAAGATTTCAGAATAAAAGCGCAAATTCATATAAAAGCGAATTTTCGGTTTTCCTCCCAAATGCATTAATTAGTAAACACATTAGATTACGTTAAATCAATTAATTCCTTGTCTATAGTTTAAATCGTTATATCATATTTATATAGTAAACTTTAGACAAGAAGCCAGACTAATATGCACTGCGTAACTTAGTCATTACGAAAAATAAAGGGTGGGTGATATGACTCGGGGCTCAATAATGTATTTGTAGCCTACTACAAAGCTGAGGATCGTGACAAGATAAGGTCAAAATGTTGATAACTGAAAACAATGGAGGTTAGGAATAACATCGCTCAGTGCAAGTTATGACTCCTATTCATCAGCCTACATTTCGTGAGACGTCATAAGCCTATACATTTTGTGTACTATACAATACTTCACTGCCTTTTCATAATATTCATAATAAATTGTCATTGAACCTTATTGCACTGATGTTTTTCATGTTTGGCTCTATCTATGCCAATTATGTTTTTGGGCTGATATGTACAGTATAATCCAAGCGAATTATTCAATGATCAATGATAACATGTAAAACACACCAAGTCACAATATGATTTGACTTTATTCTCGCAGACAATAAACTCATTTAGTTGTTTGACATTCAGATTAGGCAAAATATTTTCTTTGGTCCATTATTTCTGCACAGAATTTCCACATCTTCTGTGTTGTGAAATGTGAATTTGAAGGGCTCCAGGATTGTTTACTTTTCAAGGTCATTCCACATCCTCCCATACTACCTTAGCCTGGTTCTCTTCCCCCATGCACAGGATTTCAGGCAGGTCCACTTTGGCAGAGAAAAGTTATTAAAATCAACCCACTCAATGATCAGAATCAGAATCTGTTTTAATGGCTATGCAAGTTTAACAAACACAGAATTTACATTAGCATGGAAGAGCAACATAGAAAATATATGTAACATGATAAGAACATAATATAATACAATAAAAAATATGGTGTAAAAAGGTCAGGGGGGTACATACAGCATTGCAAAACAGTGGTACAACATTAAGTAATTTTAAGGCGTCAAAAGGGGTTTTGAGTGCAAAAGTGGGATGCTGGATGGGGGTGTTTGTGGCAAAGTCTTTCCGAGTCCTTGGCCCTATTGAAGAGTGCAGTGGCTGAAGGGTAGAAGCGTTCTTATGGCGAGAGGATTTGGTCCTGGGTGAAGCAGAGGGTGTCCTAGGCGGGAGGCAAGTCTGAGACCTCAGCCAGATTTTTCCTGAAAATATACATAGATAAGCAAAATAGTCAGTAATATACATAACACAGGCTCCAAAAAGAAAATATCTCATCAGTGCCCTCCTTTAATATGTCCATCTAGACATTGTTCAAATTACATAAATATGGAAATGAAAATGCTGGTTTCTGACCTGAAACGAAATAAAAACTCAGATGGAACCCAAACAAATGTATAATTTTACCTCAGTAATGTTATCCACCTTCCTTTTCATCAGCCTAAACACTGGCGGTACTTCACCTCGCAAGAGGCTTTTAGATGCATCCGTCCAGTGGGCGAACACCTTTCCATGGCTGAAAACCCCCAAAATGTTTTTGTAAAAACATGAAGTCGTTCAAATATCATAGTCTTTGCGGTCTCACCTTCCAAGGTCAAAATTTTCCATGAGGATTATACACCACCACCGTCGCAAAAGTGGCATGTCCAGCTGAAAAATTAACAACCCCCCCCACAAAAAATAAGATAATTATGTCATAATTTATGTTTTGTTGTAGTAATTTTTAGCTTACTTTGATTGCATGAATTAACTTGCAATAGAAAAGTCAAAGGGAGCTTCCAAAGTGGTGTAAAGGGCATTCTAGGAATAAAACATAGTAATTTTAAAGTAATTGTGATATCTTTGAACACACATAATTACACAAATAATGTGTACTACCATCAACATGAAGATACCACAGTCAATCCCATATGGTTGATGTGGAAAATCTTACATATCAGAAAGAAGTGAAATATTAAATTATTGTTTAGCAGTTTATTGAATAAAATATATACATTTCAACAACTTTTTAACTCTCTCTAGAGTTATGACTGTTTTAGCCTGTGTTCTGCTCTTCACTTTCTCCAACCGTCCCTGGAGGAGGGGATCCCTCACTGAATTGCTCCTTCCAAGGTTTCTTCCATTTTTTCTTCCTAGTGAGTTTTTCTGGGAGTTTTTCCTTGTCTTCCTTGAGGGTTTAGGTTGGTTGAGGGGCAGTTCTATGGGCATATGTGAAGCCCTTTGTGACATGCTTGTAAAAGGGCTATACAAATAAATGTTGATTTGATTTGACATTCACATACGTATTAGGAGAGTGATCAGCAGGAGTCAACAGTAGTCAAACCACTCTTTGGAAACTGTGATCTGCAGGGGGTAGAGGGACACATTTTAACATATTGATCAAACTGGGCCTAGACGTCCTTGGATTAACTGGTGTTACACAAATGTGTATCTACAGGTTTAGGAGACAGACAGGAATCAACATTTACATCTGGAGGTCAGAGGGCCATTCTAAATGTGAAATTATATCCTCAGTATCCTAAAATAAAAGTACTGATGGTGCAGAAGCTATTCGTATTCGTTTAGTTTATATACTGAAGTATACAACAGAGGTAGAACATTAAAAAAGTAAAAATGAGCCATGTACTCTTTCACATTTTGTACCCTGTATATTCTGATTATACTGTTCATACTGTGTATATTCTGAGATTAGATTAAATTTTAATGTCATTACACAGGTACAAGTACAGGGTAACGAAATACAGTTAGCATCCAACCAGAAATGCAAAACAGTTATTAAAACTGAATATAATAAATATAAATATACTCAGAATATACACAGTATGAACAGTATAATCAGAATATACAGGGTAGGTACAGATTAAAGTGATTTAACACAAATGTACAGCTGTTGAGTACAAGATGCTACAGTATTAAACATAAATTACACAGAGTAACAGAGTATACAATAATATTCTGTTGTAATAACTGCTTTGCACTTCTGGTTGGATGCTAACTGTATTTCGTTAACCTGTACTTGTACCTGTGTAATGACAATTTAATCTAATCAATTTTTTTGACGATACCCAGCTAATGCAAGGAGAGTTTACAAAAATGTATTATAACGTTACACACAAACAAATGCGAAAAGTGACTTAACGTTATGCCCTATACATTTAATAAACCATGATAACAGCTAATGCAAGGAGAGTTTACAAAAATGTTTTGTAACGTTACATACGAATGCGAACGTTTAATAATCCCTGATAATTTGTTGATGAAAGTAAACTTTGACGTTAAGAAGACTTGTAACATTCGGTAATTATTCGGTAAATCATTAAAAGACTTCTATAACGTTATTGTTTTACGGCACTTATATTGACAATAAATCATGCATTCACTTTCTGTGGAAAATCTGCAATTTACCGCAACTAGGAAGAGATGTGGTCTGTGTCGTGAAATCCAGGTGAAATAAATAAATGCGTCACTTCCTGCCTTGGAGCAGAGCTGCCGGCAGGTACTTTTGGATCTCTACGAGCAGCCAGCGACCGAAGAGTACGCAGGGAGCGTCTGCAAAGTTCACTTCCAAGAGTGATGTGCAAACAAAAATCAATAACTCCACTGTTATAAAATATGGAGACTCCAAAATTACACAACGATAGTATCCTCCTGATCATACTACAACAGCTGTTTTGAATAAAATTGGTTTTGCTTACTTTTCATGGTAATTTTATATATTTATTTATCAATAGCTCCACTCTTATGCATTACTATCACTCCAAAACTACTCCACACGTCAACAATCTCCTCATGGTCATGGTCAATCGCACAGCTGTTTTGTATAAAATTGGTTTTGCTTCATTTTTATGGATTTTCTTTTAAAATTATTAATCAATCGCTCCACTGTTATGCATTATTATCTCCCCAAAAACACTCCACACGGTAACAGTCTCCTCCTTGTCATACTCAACAGCTGTTGTGAAGAAAATAGGTTTAGCATAATTTTAGGATTATAATTTTGAAATATGAATCAATAGCTCCACTGTTATGAATTAGTATGACTCAAAAATCACTACACACATCAACAGTCTCCTTATTGTCATACTACAACTGGTTTTTTGAAGAAAATAGATTTTGCTGAATTTTCTGAATTTTTTTTTTTTACAAAAGAGGTTTTGCTTCATTTTCATGAATGAGTTTTGAAATATTAATCATTAGCTCCACTGCAATATTATCACTCCAAAATCATTCCACATATCAACAGTCTCTTCCTGGTCATACTACAACAGCTGTTTTGAATAAAATGGGTTGTGCTTAATTTTCAGGAATTCTTTAATCAAAACTGGTTTTGCTTAATGGTCATGAATGTGTTTGGAAATATCAATCAATAGCTCCACTGTGATGCATCATAATCACTCCAAAATCACTGCACATATCAACAGTTTCCCTATTGTCATACTACAACTGCTGTTTTGGAGAAATGTGGTTGTGCTTAATTTTCAAGATTCTTTAAAAAGATAAACAGGTTTAGCTTAATTGTCATGAATGTGTTTTGAAACATTAATCAATAGCTCCACTGTTATGCATTATTATCACTCCACATATCAACAGTCTCCTACTGGTCATACTACAACTGCTGTTTTGGAGAAAATGTGTTGTGCTTAATTTTCAGGAATTTGTTAAGCAAAACCGGTTTTGCTTCATTTTCATGAATTAGTTTTGAAATATTAATCAATAGCTCCACTGCTATGCAATATTATCACTCCAAAATCACTCCACACATCAACAGTCTCCTCCTGGTTGTACTACAACTGCTGTTTTGGAGAAATTTGGTTGTTTAATTTTCATGAAATTTTCAAGCAAAACAGGTTTTGCTTCATTGTGATGAATGTGGTTGAAAATATTAATCAATAGCTCCACTGTTATGCATTATTTTCACTCCAAAATCACTGCACATATCAACAGTTTCCCTATTGTCATACTACAACTGCTGTTTTGGAGAAATGTGGTTGTGCTTAATTTTCAAGATTTTTTTAAAGATAAAAAGGTTTAGCTTAATTGTCATGAATGTGTTTTGAAATATTAATCAATAGCTCCACTGTTATGCATTATTATCACTCCACATATCAACAGTCTCCTCCTGGTCATACTACAACAGCTGTTTTGGAGAAAATGGGTTGTGCTTAATTTTCAGGAATTTTTAAAGCTAAACAAGTTTGGCTTAATGGTCAGGAATGTGTTTGCAAACAACCATCAAAAGCTCCACTATTATGCATTATAATCACTCCACACATCAACAGTCTCCCTATTGTCATACTGATTTTTGGAGAAAATCTGTTGTGCGACTAAGGGCGGTCCAGGCCAGGCCCAGCCAGGCCCAGAGTGGGAGCTCGCAGGAGAGCGCCTGGTGGCCGGGTCTTTTCCCATGGGACCCGGCCGGGCCCAGCCCGAAAAGGCGACGTGGGACCACCTTCCCGCAGGCCCACCACCCGCAGGAAGGACCGTAAGGGGCCGGTGCTGTGTGATTTGGGCGGTGGTCAGGGGCAGGCGCCCGGACGACCAGGGCCGCGCACACAGTCTCTAGTGCTGGAGACATGGAATGTCACCACACTGGCGGGGAAGGAGCCCGAGCTTGTGCGGGAGGTCGAGCGTTACCGGCTAGATATAGTCGGCCTCGCCTCCACGCACAGCTTGGGCTCTGGAACCATTATCCTTGAGAGAGGCTGGACTCTTCATTTCTCTGGTGTTCCCCGTGGGGAGAGGTGGCGGGCTGGCGTGGGTTTGCTTATAGCCCCACAGCTCAGTCGCCACGTGTTGGAGTTTACACCGGTGAACGAGAGGGTCGTGTCCCTGCGCCTAAAAGCCGGGGACAGGTCTCTCACTGTTGTGGCGGCCTACAGGCCGAACAGCAGTGCAGAGTACTCGGCCTTCTTGGAGTCTCTGGGAGGCGTACTGAACAGTGCGCCGACTGGGGACTCCGTCGTTCTACTGGGGAACTTCAACGCCCACGTGGGAAATGACAGTGACACCTGGAGAAGGGTGATTGGGAAGAACGGCCCCCCTGATCGGAACCCGAGTGGAGGTGCTGATCCTCATCCCAGCCGCATCACACTCGGCATCAAACCGCTCCAGAGCATGCTGGAGGCCCCGGCTTGAGGAAGCAAACAGGACAACATCATCCGCAAACAGCAGAGATGAGATCCCGTGCTCCCCGAACCGGAAACCCTCAGATCACAGCGGATCTGACTCACAACCAGGTCATGATCGGTTGACAGCTCCGCCCCTCTCTTCACCCGAGTGGTGTTCTGTTTTTGGACTTCTGTGCTAGTTACGGTTTGTCCATAACTAACACCATGTTCAAGCACAAGAGTGTCCATCAGTGCACATGGCACCAGGACACTCTAGGCCGGAGGTCGATGATTGACTTTGTTGTCGTGTCTTCTGACCTGCGGCCGTGTGTCTTGGACACTCGGGTGAAGAGAGGGGCGGAGCTGTCAACCGATCATGACCTGGTTGTGAGTCAGATCCGCTGGCGGGGGGGGGAAGTTAGACAGACTTGGCAGGCCCAAACGTATCGTGAGGGTCTGCTGGGAACGTCTGGCGGACCCCTCTGTCAGAGGGGTCTTCAACTCACACATCTGGGAGAGCTTCTCACAGATCCCGGGGGAGGCTGGGGACATTGAGTCTGAATGGACCATGTTCTCGACCTCCATTGTCAATGCGGCAGTCCGGAGTTGTGGTCGCAAGGTATCTGGTGCTGGTCGCGGTGGACACCGGAAGTAAGGGATGCCGTCAAACTGAAGAAGTCCTATCGAGCCGTTCTGGCTTGTGGGACTCCCGAAACAGTTGACCGGTACCGGCAGGCCAAGCGTGCCGCGGCTCGGGTAGTCACAGAGGCAAAAACTCGGGTCTGGGAGGAGTTCGGGGAGGCCATGGAGAAGGACTATCGGTCGTCCCCAAGGAAATTCTGGCAAACCGTTCGGCGCCTCAGGAGGGGGAAGCAGTGCTTCACCAACACTGTTTACGGTGCGGGTGGGGAGCTGTTGACGTCGACTGGGGATGTTGCCGGACGGTGGAAGGAATACTTTGAGGATCTCCTCAATCCTGCCATCACGTCTTCCGAGGAGGAAGCAGAGACTGGGGACTTCGGGGCGGACCTGCCTATCACCCGGGCTGAAGTCACTGAGGTAGTCGATGGGCTCCTTGGTGGCAGGGCTCCGGGGGTGGACGAGATCCGTCCTGAGTACCTGAAGTCTCTGGATGTTGTGGGACTGTCCTGGTTGACACGCCTCTGCAGCATCGCGTGGCGGTCTGGAACAGTGCCTATGGATTCGCAGACCGGGGTGGTGGTTCCCCTATTTAAGAAGGGGGACCGGAGGATGTGTTCCAATTACAGAGGAATCACACTCCTCAGCCTCCCCGGTAAGGTCTACGCCAGGGTACTGGAGAGGAGAATCCGGCCGATAGTCGAACCTCGGATTCAGGAGGAGCAGTGTGGTTTTCGTCCTGGCCGCGGAACACTGGACCAGCTCTACACCCTCTACCGGGTGCTCGAGGGTTCATGGGAGTTTGCCCAACCAGTCTACATGTGTTTTGTGGATCTGGAGAAGGCATTCGACTGTGTCCCTCGTGGTGTCCTGTGGGGGGTACTTCGGGAGTACGGGGTCCGGGGCCCTTTGTTAGAGGCAGTCCGTTCCCTGTACAACCGAAGTAGGAGCTGTGTTTGCATTGCCGGCAATAAGTCAGACCTGTTCCGGGTGCATGCTGGACTCCGCCAGGGTTGCCCTTTGTCACCGGTTCTGTTCATTGTTTATATGGACAGAATTTCTAGGCGCGCCCAGGGGGTGGAGGGTTTCCGGTTCGGGGAGCACGGGATCTCATCTCTGCTGTTTGCGGATGATGTTGTCCTGTTTGCTTCCTCAAGCCGGGTCCTCCAGCATGCTCTGGAGCGGTTAGATGCCGAGTGTGATGCGGCTGGGATGAGGATCAGCACCTCCAAATCCAAGGCCATGGTACTCGACCGGAAAAAGGTGGCTTGCCCCCTCTGGGTGGGTGGGGAGCCTTTGCCTCAAGTGGAGGAGTTCAAGTATCTCGGGGTCTCGTTCACGAGTGACGGAAGGACGGAACGTGAGATTGACAGGCGGATCGGCGCAGAGTCTGCAGTCTCTGTACTGGACTGTTGTGGTGAAGGAGCTGAGCCGCAAGGCGAAGCTCTCGATTTACCGGTCAATCTACATTCCTACTCTCACCTATGGTCATGAGCTTTGGGTCATGACCGAAAGGACAAGATTGCGGATACAAGCGGTCGAAATGAGTTTCCTCCGCAGGGTGGCCGGGCGCTCCCTTAGAGATAGGGTGAGGAGCTCGGTCACACGGGAGTAGCTCTGAGTAGAACCGCTACTCCTCCACGTCGAGAGGAGCCAGTTGAGGTGGCTCGGGCATCTGTTTAGGATGCCTCCTGGACGCCTCCCCCGGGAGGTGTTCCAGGCATGTCCCACCGGGAGGCGGCCCCGGGGAAGACCTAGGACACGCTGGAGGGACTATGTCTCTCGGCTGGCCTGGGAACGCCTCGGGATCCCCCCGGAGGAGCTGGAGGAGGTGTGTGCTGTGAGGGAAGTCTGGGCTTCCCTGCTCAGTCTGCTGCCCCCGCGACCCGGCCCCGGATAAGCGGAAGATAATGGATGGATGGTTGTGCTTAATTTTCACAATAATAATATATACATATATATATATATATATATATATATATATACGTGTGTGTGTGTGTGTGTGTATATATATATATATATATATATATATATATATATATATACACGTGTGTGTGTGTGTATATATATATATATATATATATATATATATATATATATATATATATATATATATCTATATATATATATATATATATATATATATATATATTTCAATAACTCCGCTTTTATGCATTATTATCACTCCACACATCAACTGTTCCCCTCCTGGTCATACTACAACAGCTGTATTGAAGAGTCTGATGGCAGCAGGAAGGACGGACCTGAGGAATCTCTACTTTACACACTGAGGGTGAATCAGCCTATTGCTGAAGATTCTCTCCAGAGCGGACAGTATGTCCTACAGGAGGTGTGACTCATGGTCAAGCATAGCTTTGCCAGGACTCGTCTGTGACCCACCACCTGCACTGAGTCCAGAGGGCAGCCCAGGACTGAGCTGGACTTCTTGATGACCTTGTCCAGCTTCTTCCTTTCCCTCTCAGTGATGCTGCTGCTCCAGCAGACAACGTACATGATGGCTGAGGCCACCACTGAGTCATAGAAAGACTTTAGGGGTGCCCCCTGCACTCCAAAAGACCAGTTTGTGAGCTATTGATTAATATTTCAAAACACATTCATGAAAATAAAGCAAATCCTCTTTTGATTAAAGAATTCATGAAAATTAAGCAAAATAGCAGTTGTAGTATGACCAGTAGGAGACAGTTGATGTGTGTGATTTTGGTGTCTACATACAGTGTAACAATGCAGTTATTGATTTTTGTTTGCAGCCTCTCTCTTGGAAGAGAACTTTGCAGTTGCTCCCTGCGAATTTGTCTGGCCGCTGGCTGCTCGTAGTGATCAAAATTATGCATTCAGCGTGGAATATTGCTTGCTTTGTTACAAAACGTTTTTTTGGTTCTTGTAGCCCGTAGTATATGCTATTATGATGTGAAAGAGGCATAATTTGTGTTTGAACAACGTTTCGTCTCTTACTTATCGATCGCGGAAGTCCGAATCTGTGAATATCTTTCTAACTTTACCTAAGTCTTTCTGCTGTCGATGTAGGGCGTCACAACGGACAGCTGAAGCATAAAGTACAGAAATGACGACGATTAGGACTTTCGTTGCAGCCTTGGCGCTACCATTTTTGCACTACAGCCATATGTTACAATGCCATTTGCACAGCTGTATCAGTACTTTTACATAATACAACTGAAAATGTGAGTCAAGTGGCTGAGCGGTGAGGGAGTCGGGGGTTGCATCAGAAGGTTGCGGGTTCGATTCCCGGCCGTGTGAACATTATGTGTCCTTGAGCAAGGCACGTCACCCTACCTGCCTCAGAGGGAATGTCCATGTACTTTCTGTTAGTCGCTCTGGATAAGACCATCTGCTAAAGGACGAAGTGTAATGCAAGTTTGGTGTACAACATTTTATATGTATATTTGTGTGTGTGTGTGTTTTACTATGCCTGTCGCTATGTGCCCCTCCATTCCCTTCCCCACCTACATGTAACTGAATGACTGCTTTTTCTCCATGACAGGAAACCATCTTGGAAATTGCACATGCAGAATCTCATGGCCTAGATGTAAAAATTGGACTTCTTGGTAAGAAGCAGTACTTAAACATGAATGATGCATGTAAACATGTCACAATGACTGCAGTGATGTAACACTTTAACCGTTCCAGTAGACAGTTTTAAGCAGTGTATAAAGAGGAATTGAACATACTACCTTTGGATTTGCAGTCAAATGCCACACTTCTATATTGACTCTTATTGACACCTCCGATAGGTTTAGAATTTTGTCATTGGGCAACATTTAGATGATAGTTTTTTCATTGTCTTATTAGGTGCTGAATTCTTTTGAACCCAATGTATAATAGTGTTATTAGGGAGCGGTAAGGGAGTAAGGCTAGTAATCAGAAGGTTTCCAGTTCAAATCTCAGCTGTGCCTACATGACGTTGTGTCCTTGGGCAAGGTACTTCACCTTGACCCCACCAAATGTTATTAGTATCAGTATAGTGTCACAGAGTGAAATCTGTTTTGATTTGCAGGTTTAGATGAGCACAACAATCTCTGTTACCTGCAGGGGGCTTATGAACATGATGATGGCAGACCAAATGATGACATCCCCACAAATTTGTACTGTGGACTTTCTAAAGAGTTCTTGGCCCAAAAAATGTCAAGCAGGCCCCCAGTGAGACGGCAAAAGAAACCTGACATCACAGTGCTCTCCACTAACACATATTCCGCTGAAACTGTGAGTGTTTTAGTGTTGACTCACTTTGGATTAAAGTTTACTACTAAACTTGGTTCAAATATTCAATTTTTTGTGCTTTCTGTAGTGTTTGCAACTTTTGCAAGAGGAGGAAAAGAGCAAGGAAAGATCTGAGAAAAAGCGTCTCCGGAAATTGGTGAGTTTCACGATCAGAATCACGAGATTTGCCGGTTGATTACACCCAAATTTTTTAAGCAAGTGGGGAAAATTACAATAAAAAATGTCGCCCAACAGAGACAAAGGGAGAGAAAACGCCTTGAAAAATCCGATAAACTCAAACTAAACGCAGAACATTTGTTAGAGGTAAGTCTTCTGTCTCTTTCTGCCAGTGTCAGGTTTTAAGTAACAATGGAGCATTGTTTGAATGAAAAAAAAATTTTCACAGGATAAAAATTATGATTTGAACTGTAAGGCGGTGGAGGGTAAAGGTGTATTTAAGAAATCTGAAGATGCCACTGTTACGGAAGCGCAAGAAAAACCAGCATCATCCAGTAATTCCAACAACACTGGCAGGAACAGTGATGAGGATTCCAGTGACGATGAAGAAGATGAAGAGAGCTTGTCTGAGCATGTCGAGGTATAAGAAAATGTGCGGCAATGGTTGTATTGATCAATTTCAGTTGTTATTATTATTTTTATTATATACACGCATAAACACAAACATAACCCCCCCTCAAAATTCTGCAGTTTATTTAATGCCTGTCCCATTTAATCCATACTATTAGTGTTTATGAAACAGCTTTCCATAAACAAAAATAAGCAAAACACAGATGATTCACATTCTCGATTTTCCTGTATTGCATATAATTTTGACAATCACTTTTATATTTTTTAGACATCTTTTAAATTTAAATAAAGTGGTACTTCATTTCAATTGATCACTTAGTGTCAGGGTAGAGCAAAGTACTCCTTTTAATATGAGCTGGTCTACTCTGCTTTCTGTAGCAAGAGCTGGACCTCTCCAGCTGTTTTGTGTCCAAAGCTGCAGACATAGCCAAGCGTAAACTTGAACTCAAGCCTAAACCAGAGAATAAGACTGAGAGGAAGATTCCAGCTCCAGTTAGCCATCTGAAAACAAAGCCAGGTGAAGAAAAGAATGAAGGAAAACAGGTACAGAAAGTTTTCTCGCATCTAACTCTGTTATTGGCTAAAACGTGTTCCTATTTGAACATTTATCTTTCTTTTACAGGATGTGCCCTTTCCCGAATATCAAGATTTACAAAAAATTAGTACAGAGCTTGCTGGTAAATCAGTAGAGATTTTAACATTATTCCCAGGAATACATTTTCTTATTTAATGAAAATCCTGAAAAAAACACATGTTCAAACAAATGTATTCTTTACAGTAATGGGAAACAAGTTTGCAAGCAATGGCCGTTTTGATGTGGCTGTGAAGTATTTTACAGACGCAATTAAGTATAACCCCAAAGAATATAGGTAAGAAGTGCTCTGAGTAATATTTAAATCTAGACACCAGTTTTTTACTTGTACACTCGTCAGATTTTGAAATTGTCTCTGCACTCTGTTACAGGTTGTTTGGTAACCGTTCCTTCTGCTTTGAGAAGATGCAGGAGTATGAGAGGGCATTGACTGATGCTGAATTGTCCCTCAACTTGTGTCCAGGCTGGGTCAAGGGCCTTTATAGGAAGGGAAGAGCTCTGGCTGGGCTGCAGGTAATGTTATCAGGGTGGTTATAGAAGCAAGTGGGTCTTTTAGGTTGCCAGTGAGATGTCTGGCTCGGTTTCTTACACCACCGTAACTGGTGTTTATCATCCTGATGACTATTGAGTCCTGGCATTGATCCATCTTAGTGCAGTGGTTTCATCATGATGGGAGGAAGTTTTCCCCCGTTCATTGCCTTATACCCACAAGACGGTGAGCATATTATGTGTGTGACTCCCTCACTCGCGCTAACTCTTTGCTTGTTCTCCCCTCCAGAGATATGATGCGGCTGCCCTGGCCTTTAAGGAGGTTCTACAGTTGGACAGCTCCTGTGTGGATGCTGCCCAGGAGCTCATGAGGGTTCAGATAATACAGCTAATGGTACATATTTCTGAAGTATAAAAGGAAGATGGATAGAATTAAATGTATCTTATTATTTGGGTATGTGTTTCTCTCTCTTGCCTCTTACCCTAACGCTACCTTTTTAATATTGCAGGAGTTTGGCTACACCCGAGAACAGAGCGCAAATTCCCTAATTATTCATGGCACAGTGAAGAAAGCTCTTGAGGCACTGTCAACAATTTCTGGTAGGCTTGCCAAGGAAACTTGATGCACATGTGATATTATATCTCAAAAAACAATGGCCCTGTATTACATACTTGAATTCAGAATCAGAATGTATTTTTATTCTCCAAGTAAGTTGGAAGAACATGGAATTTACTGTGGCAGGATGGTCTAACGATAAAAACATATACAGAACTTGGCAAGTGCAATAAATGAACCCAACGGGGAGGAGGGGGGGGGGGGGGTACCACTAGACCAGGGGTGCACACACTTTTTCAGCATGCAAGCTACTTACAAAATGACCGAGTCAAAGTGATCTACCTACTATAAAATTGTGCAACATATAATTATTCAGAAATATATTGAAAATTCTTTATTAGAACCATATATGTTAGTATACCTTGCATATTTGTGTGAACCCATATTGCTTGTTACAACCCCAACACAAAATAAGGAAATCAGCTTACAAATCAATAACGTTTATTTACAAAAAAAAAACAACAGGGATCAAGGAGGACTGCCAGTGGCACCAAATAAAAGAAAGAAATAATAACCCACCCCCCTTTGAAAGGTGCTAAGCACCCATAAATACAGTGGGTGGTGCTCACTCTAACCTAGGGTTGTAACAACAGGTAAACCTACGTGACGTTAGATGCCAAGCCTCACTCAAGGCTGACTCGCATGAATAAGTGGAGCCAAATAATGCAGTCAAGGATGTTGCACATTTCCATATGTTGGAGTACTTTTCCTCTGTGAGTAAGCTCCAGAATTGTCCATGAGCTCTGGCCTTCACCTCAATGTCGGCTTGTAGTGTCAAAATCTCATCTTCCACTCCAGAAGAGTTCAGGTGAAACAGTGTTTTATGCGACTGAAACAACGTCAGCATCTTCCCGAAAATGAATACATGATGTAGCGATTGGCTCGCGTAAAGCAAAGTCTTGATTGCTGTCGTAACAACTGGGATTTTAGTTTCTTAACCTTTCTCCTTCTCAACTCTTTGGATGGAAGTTAGTGTCGTTTTTATGTACAGTCCGAAAATGCCGCTCCACATTTCCCTTATTCGGTATAGCGACTGCAGTATGGCAGATGAGGCAAACGCACTTTGAAAATGACATAGGGAAAATAAATCCCATTTCGTATGGAAATGGTAATTTTAGTCTATTTATTAGGTCCAGCTTCCCCACACATTTTTATACTCTTAAGTTTAGAAGTCGTAAATTGGAAGATAACTCGCCAATATGAGCACATGCGCAGAGGTCAGATTGGTCAAACCGACAGTCAGTCAAGTGACAAATGTCATAGTGAGGATAATTGGCTGACGTCTACGTTTGCATTTTGTCTATCCATATAAGATTTGATCTTGCTGTTTGTAAGTCTTGTTAAACTTGATTTTATATATATATTTCAATAAATCTGTTAAAAAAATACGTTTACGTTTTAATGCCATGCGATCTACCAGTAGTACCTTCGATCGACGCATTGAGCACCCCTGCACTAGACGGTTGTCAGTAGGAAGGTATTGAAACAATTGTACTTGGAAGAACTACTAGATGCTTTAATATGCCTGTAGTAGGGCATAGGGCAGCGGGTATTGGTTAGATCCGGTACTTGGTTTTGAAATATGTATGGGATGGTAATTAACCAATGCTCTGTGTGCTGGTATCAGGTGCATCATTTATTACAAATGGAGTCTACCCAAATACTGCTGCGTCTACTCCCTCATGGACCCAGGTCCCCGCCCCAACCGCAACCAAACCCCAGACCCACCAGCTACACAGTCCCGTACAACCCAGGCCGGAAATGCCTCAAGCACAACCGTAAGTGACGTTTAAGATTTGTTTGTGTTCACCGTATGAGAACTATCTATATATATATATGAATGTTGAAAATGACAATGCACCTTAACTACCATTTTAAATTATAACAACTTGTTTGGACAGAGAACTATTTCCTGTTTGGGTTGGGAACCTTGGCCAAACAGTCACAGAATCCATGGTAAAGGACCTGTTCAGCATGTGAGTGACTTATCACCTTAACCACCTTAATCGCACGCGAAGTCTATCGTCGGACTAGTGATTAGAAAGTCGTCAGCTCGATTCTCGGCTAAGGCAACATGACTTAATGACTTTGGGCAAAGCACTTCACCCTACTTGCCTCGGGGCGAAATTTCCCTGTATGTGCTGTATGTCGCTCTGGATAAGAGCGTCTGCTAAAAGACTTGATGTAAACAAACACACACAGTCAAATGCCCAGTCGTTACATAATGCATAACATTGTGCACATAATTTTTGTCAGCATTAACAGTGGTTATTGCAGTTGAATAGAAGCTATTTGAATTTGTTTGTCCTTGCATTGATTGATCTGTGGCTCCTTTATTGCAGTGCTGGAGATGTTCACAGTGTAAAAGTGATGAATAGCAGACGATGTGCCTTTGTCAATTTCACCTGCAAGAGCCATTGTGAAGATGCCATCCAGAAATTACATGCAAGTGTTCTTTTGTTAAACTTTATATGGGAAATTAGGGACTAGAAAGGCATCCCGTTTGAGAGTATAGTTCCATAAATTAACAAAGCAGCCTTGCTTAAATACATAATTTCTTCCCTGTCATTTGCAATGTGTATTAAAATGCGCTGCTTCCTGAGGCAAATTTGAACCCATTCTGTTGCATTTCTTTTCCATGCCGCTTTAAATTGCCCCTTTTAGATCTTATTACATCCTTAAATAATATATATATCTTTATTGGTCCTCTGAGTGCTGTACTGTACCTTGCTGTTGCAAACAGAAACTTCTCCATTGCGAGACTATTAAAGGATTATTTGATGCACCCTGTCCTAGTGTCCGAGTTGAAATTCCCCCACCCTATTCTTGGTTGTACAAACTCATCCCTAAAAAAACTCTACCTAAATGAATAATTTGAACAAGGGGTAAATGTCATGAGATGTTAGATGTTAAATACAGAGTTTAATGCCACTAACCAATAATCCTATCACAACTGTGTGCTTACTAAATGTGCTACCTGGCTTTTGATCAAGTTGAATGAATGAATATGTACTACTTGTACATGGCTTTTGATGAATGCATGCCCTTTCCATCAACAGGGACATTACCTCCAAGGCACCAAGGTGACTGTTCGCTACCCAGACAGAGTCCCTACACGCATGGGAATGTCCAAGCATAGGCAGGCTATGGATCTGCCTCACTGCAAGAACAGGTGAGGACCCACTGGACTGCCTTACCTTGGATGAGCATACTGCTGTTCTGCCTCAGTGTTATGTTGTTCACCTTTTGTATTCTATTTGTAGAATATAATATATATAGGGCCATGTTTGTTTTGGGGTGGAAATTCATGTGAAATTTAAGTGTGCTCGTAGCTCTTGCAGTGGAACTATTTTGCATCCTAACATGTTAATTCATATCAAGAGTCCATAATGTTAAAATATTGAGAGGGACTACTTATGGGGTTTACTACCATCTTCACATGAATAAAAGCCAAACACATTACAGGATCTGGAAAACAAAAGTATGTTAAAAATTGTATGAATGCAGATAGCGTAAATCAAAAAGTTGATTATATATATTTATGATTTGTCACTAACATGACAAATCAGAAACTAAACTTATTAGTAGAACCTATTGAAAAGGAAAAAAATAACCTGACCAGACTGTCAAATCCAAACCCAGTCTCAGTTTACATGGTACATTGTTATAGTTAATGTCATTTGTGAACCCGTTTCCTGTTCGATTGTTGTACTAAGTTGTAATGATCCATTTAAACTATGTAAAACTTGGATGGGCACAAAATGACAATTTCAAGCAGCATTTAAATACAACAAATACACCAATTATTTTTGTTGGGACAGATTGTACCTCCTCCTGTTGCCATATATACCCATCAGAAAAGTTTTGGTGTAAGTGACATGAAAGTCCAGAATAATTCGAGTCTCTTATGTCCATGGTAACAGTTCTAAAGAGTGCTTTTTCTGGAGGAACATGGGCTGTAACCGGAGACCCACCTGCCCCTACAAGCACATCCTGGAACACAAGAACATTGACAGGCACAAGACCAGCACGACCAAAGAATCAACATAAATACGGCATAAGGATTACCTCAATTTTGTCAACAATTCTTTGGTTGTTGAAATTAAAGATGTTTAAGTAATTTTACATACCTGCTGTTGAATCTACCTAGGCAAGATGCCATGTCTTAATTTATATATCAGTAATCATAACAGTTAGATTTGTTCAAACTAATGCAGACGTTAAATCGAATTTGTAAAAATCACTGCTAACATTCCAAGTATTGGAATAGTATATTCAGTCAAGACAGTCACGTGATTGATTTGATAATAAATGATGATTTATTGATAACCATGGCATGGCAATATGTTTGACTTTGGCGGAGTGGAATGTCTAAAGGGGAGCGCTCCCTACCACCTCGAAGCGATGCACGTCTGTATGCATGTCCGTCTATCAGGGGGATTTTATATATATCCTATTGCTCCATGCCTCTTGTCATATACGTATATGACAAGAGGCATGGAGCAATAGGCTATATATAATCCCCCTGATAGATGGACATACATACAGACAGACAGACAGACAACAGGGGGAGAAAGGGGGATGGTGGTGGGCGGCAGCAGCACTGATCATAGACAGTAAGTGTGAGTGTTTGAATATCCGCGCAGCCTTGGAAGGCTGTCTTCCCGGACGAGGGCCCAATGGGCTTGCAGTAGCTGAGTCAGGTGGTCTTCATGAGTGATGACGTGTACTGCTAGTGCATGTGAGGGAATGAGTGATGACGTGTACTGAGGTATGTGAATGAGTGTTGATGTATACTGAGCTGTGTGAATGAATGATGTGTATACTGAGGTGTGTGAATGAATAATGATGTGGGCAGCCCGAATGTCCTTCCTATAAAAATGGCAGTAGGAGAGGGTGTTCAGCAGACAGCAGTCATTTAGTTCAAGTCAGTTGAGTAAAAAAATGGAGGATACAGAGAAGCAGATTATTAAGTCGACGATATGTGAGACTGCTGAAAAGCTGATGTACCATTAGCTCCTAAACGTGCTTTGGTATATGTATGCCGTGTCCAGCAACCTCCCCAAGAAGAACTGCAGAAAGAATGGTGTCTTGATGAGCCTGAAGCTAAAGGGATTCTGGGCTACATTTTCAAGTATGACGAGCGAGTTATGTTTCTATCATCGTCAGTTGGATGCACCATTAAGTCAGTTTGGCGTTTTAAATTCGACCGATTGGTCAGTTGTTCGATTGGTGGTGGAAAATCTCAAAACCTTAATCGGTGATGCTTCAGATTCCTGAAGAGTTTGCATATGGTCTGAAGTTTTTTTTTTTTATTATTCTGGGGGAATGTGTGTTAGAGTGAAACAAATGGTATTGGATTGGACAAAGCAAATGAGACATTTGGACCAGTTAGCACTGTGTTGTTTTTAATATGGAGTGTATGCCCATTCTAGGCAACATGAAAATGTATGTACAGTAAACCAGAAGAGACAACACAGCTTTACATATATAGAAAGACAGACAATGGATTTATGGGAAATTTACATCAGATTAATGTAAAGGTAAATGATCAGGGTAAATGTGATGGTAGATCCTCATAGTAATGACAGTAGCATAGATGGTGGCTTGTGAAAGCATAGGGGTCTTGTGAGAATGTGTAACATCAACTTTTGTTGTTGTTGCCATTTCATCAATTACACATGATCAGCATACAGTTTGGGACTCACAGTTCCATCAAGAGACTTGGAAGGAGCAACATTTTATACTGTATCGTTCAAACCAGGATTATTAGGAATAGTGATCACCATCTGTGATTTGTGCTACTAGGGGAATTTATTTACAAATCAAATCTTTTTCAGAAGCAGCAATCCAATGATTCTTTTTTAGTGGGTTATCCACGTGCAGTGAAAGTATAGTGCCCTCAATTGCAAGGGCTCTACTAAAGAGTTACATCTGGTGGCAGCCAGTCTATGACAGTATGTACTTATGATTTAGATCCAAGAAAAACAATACATAACATTGTAAATACATAGGTGTGCTCAGACCAAATCTGTAGGTTTTCTTTAAAATGTCTAAAATACAGACAATCTTGGTTTATCCAGTGCATCAAGGTGAATCAAGATGAAAGGCAAACTTTTATGCAGCCACAAACCATTTTGTATCCTTTCCAATATGCAATGTAACTGATATATACATGGTATAACATATTTATACATGGTATAAAACACAGCCTACTAAAGGTGCTTTAATTTAAAAGGATTGTCGGAACCATCCATCCATCCATCCATTATCTTCCGCTTATCCGGGGCCGGGTCGCGGGGGCAGCAGTCTGAGCAGTGAAGCCCAGACTTCCCTCACCGCACACACCTCCTCCAGCACCTCCTCTCACATATCGTCGACTTAAAAATCTGCTTCTCTGTATCCTCAATTTTTTAACTCAACTGACTTGAACTAAATGACTAAAATGACTGCTGTCTGCTGAACACCCTCTCCTACTGCCATTTTTATAGGAACCATCCTGAAACACCACCCCCCTGACACTCAAATTACACCAGACACATCCTCCCATTGTACAGACATATCTCCCAAAAACACATGCCCAACCCTTTTATAGCCCTGTCTCCCTGGAAACACCTGCACAGCCGCCCCCCATTGTCTGGCACTCTCAAAATACAGCAGACACATCCGGCCCATTGTCTGACACTATCTCCCTGGAAACACATGCACATCTGCCCCCATTGTCTTACAATATCTCACCGGAAACATCTGCTCAAACCGGAAACATCTGCTCAAACCGGAAACAAAGGTCCCCAAAGGTCACCACCTGTCACTTTTGATGGGACATGTAGAATATTTATCTCTGACCGAGTCCCACAACACGCAGTTTTTAATCAAAATGCTTTTCATAGTGGGTATGAGATGACAGCAGGATGGTTTAGGATTTGTTTAGCAAGAAATGAATACATGGCACCAATTGTTACACATTTAGAATTGAACACTGTTTTGTAGAAGTAGAACTAGAACTACTAGAAGTAGTTGCAGCCATGACAATACCCTTCTTATGGTGTTAAATTTGGTATGAAACTTTAGCGTTGTCTTAGTCAAATGGTTATTTAATTTCACCTTTAAAAGGTAGATACATCCAAAAAAGGTTTTAAGCAGCGATTGGTCCAGTTTCTGCGCAAAAACCTGTTAACCTTTCAAGCATCTTGCTTGAAAAGCAGTGAAATATAACATCAAACAGCATGTCTTCCATACTAAAGAGAAACTCTTTACAAATGTTGTGGCTCAGTGTAACTACCTTTGGCATAAGTCCAGCAATCCAATATCCTTACCCACTTGACTTACTCCGATTGACAAAAGAGGAGAACAAATGATATAATTGTTTGATTAAGTGTTATTTGCATAATTGTATTGACTCCTATCCCTTCATAGGTGCAACAAGAGTTTATTACTGTTTCCTAGACCTGTGGACCTCATTACTTAAAATGTTTTCTTTTCTAAGGTCCTTAACCATTTATGCAATATATCATGTATAACTTGGACCTATTTGGGTCCTGACTGCTCCTGACTGAATTCTCTGCACATCAGACTTTGAGATCATCATTACAGTACACAGTCATCACTGTGTGGGAGTTTTGCTGATAGTGGACATTAATTTCTATGTTTCTCATCAGAAGAAGTTGGTTTATTTAGATTCAGATTACTTTATTATCCCAGAGGAGAAACTATTTGATCACGCTGAACATGATCGACCAAGAGGTTTAGCTGTGACTCCAAAGCCAAGAGCATCTGCCCGTGGCGCTGTCATTTGTGTCAGCTCATGTTCAGTTGTTCCTCTTGATGGTGGATCCGATGTCCCTGGGCTCCAAGAGCGGACCGTAGGGTATCTGAGTCCGCGGAGTCCATACTAGGGCCAGATTGTACTATCAGGCTCATGGCAGGGCAAGACTCCAAATGCAGGACTCAGACGCACTCTCAAATTCAGGTTCTTTATTCCGAAGAAGGGGTCAGTACACGGGAAGACAGTCCGAACAGGCAAAGGTACAAAGGCAGTAGGCTAAATCCGAAATCCAAGAAACAGGGAGTGGTCAAAAACACGGGGTCAAAACCACAAGGGAAAAGATGGAGATTACGCTGGAACGTTTTACACGAGGGACAAGACAATCTGGCAATGACACAAGGAACAAACACTCACTATATAGAACAGTGTTTCTCAACGGGGGCGGTACCGCTCCCCAGGGGGCGTTCAGAGAACGTCGGGGGGCGCTGGGAAGAATATTTTTAAAAGGGGGGCGTTGAGGTGCGGTTGGGGGGCGTTTGTCTGTGTCTGTTTTTTAATGCCAGTTTCGTCTAACCCAGGGGTCGGCAACCTTTACCACTCAAAGAGCCATTTGGACCCATTTCCCACAGTAAAGAAAACACTGGGAGCCACAAAACCCTTTTGACATTTAAAATGAAATAACACTGCATATAGCATAGTTTTTTTTGCCTTTATGCTATGTATAAACAAATTATAATGTGTTGCATTTATAAAATCAATGAACGACTACAGAGAAAACAAAATTAAATTTCTGCATGCAACAACACATTTTGAGATCCGAAAAAAGATGTTGACGTTGGGTTGAAGGTTACTTTCAAGTAAAATACGCAATGTCTATTTGAGTCCTTCTTTTAATTATGAGAACAAAATCGCTGAACTTAAATTATCCACCATCAGCAAAACAAAAATGCTTGAAGAGATTTTTACTCAGATCAACCTTCCGCAACCTTCCGCATCAGTTCCGGAGCGGCTTTTTTTCTCTCATCTCCATCCGGATATTTTTTAGCAAAGGCTGCGTGTTTATTCTGGAAATGTCTTGCGACATTTTACTTTTTGTTGTTTCCTAGTTTCTCATTACATATTAAGCATACTGGTAAACCAGTCTCGTCAGCAGTGAAAGCAAATTAATCTGTCCACGTACCATTGAACGTTCTGTTTGCTGCAGACACTTTTCTCTTTTTAGAACTCTCCATAGTTGTCCTACCTGGGATTCGAAAAGTTCAAGAAATTGCGCGCTGGCGGGTGTCGCACATTGGCGGTTGTGACGCATAGTAACAGTGTAACAGCGACATAACATTTTTTAACACGTTTTATTTAGATATTAGAAGATCACCATAATCTTCAAATTTAGAATTACATTTTAAAAACGAACAAACTAAAATACATTTGAATTCAATACTCATTAATTATTTTCAAAAGCCACAGGGAGTTCAAGAAATTGAACTCAGAGGGATGAAAGAGCCGTATGCGGCTCCGGAGCCGCGGGTTGCCGACCCCTGGTCTAATCGACACCTACTAATTTTTACGGAGCCCCTCTGGGGTCACATATAGGAGAGAGAAGAAAAAAATCTGTGCGCAACGTTTTGTAAATTGTGGCCTCGGATTCATAATCGTATGCACCTGATAGTGATACAAGTTAGATCAGCGATACTCATTGCGCGTCTCGCGAGCCACGGCTCGTCAAGCTTTAATTGGTGGCTAGCTTATAACAATATGGTGAAACATCCATCCATCCATTATCTTCCCCTTATCCGGGGCCGGGTCGCGGGGGCAGCAGTCTGAGCAGGGAAGCCCAGACTTCCCTCACCGCACACACCTCCTCCAGCTCCTCCGGGGGGATCCCGAGGCGTTCCCAGGCCAGCCGAAAGACATAGTCCCTCCAGCGTGTCCTAGGTCTTCCCCGGGGCCGCCTCCCGGTGGGACATGCCTGGAACACCTCCCGGGGGAGGCGTCCAGGAGGCATCCTAAACAGATGCCCGAGCCACCTCAACTGGCTCCTCTCGACGTGGAGGAGTAGCGGTTCTACTCCAAGCTCCTCCCGTGTGACCGAGCTCCTCACCCTATCTCTAAGGGAGCGCCCAGCCACCCTGCGGAGGAAACTCATTTCGACCGCTTGTATCCGCGATCTTGTCCTTTCGGTCATGACCCAAAGCTCATGACCATAGGCGAGAGTAGGAATGTAGATTGACCGGTAAATCGAGAGTTTCGCCTTGCGGCTCAGCTCCTTCTTCACCACGACAGTTCGGTACAGAGACTGCATCACTGCAGACACTGCACCGATCCGCCTGTCAATCTCACGTTCCGTCCTTCCGTCACTCGTGAACAAGACCCCGAGATACTTGAACTCCTCCACTTGAGGCAAAGGCTTCCCACCCACCCAGAGGGGGCAAGCCACCTTTTTCCGGGTCTTGTTCACGAGTGACGGAAGGACGGAACGTGAGATTGACAGGCGGATCGGTGCAGCGTCTGCAGTGATGCAGTCTCTGTACCGGACTGTCGTGGTGAAGAAGGAGCTGAGCCGAAAGGACAAGATCGCGGATACAAGCGGTCGAAATGAGTTTCCTCCGCAGGGTGGCTGGGCGCTCCCTTAGAGATAGGGTGAGGAGCTCGGTCACACGGGAGGAGCTCAGAGTAGAACCGCTACTCCTCCACGTCGAGAGGAGCCAGTTGAGGAAGATAATGGATGGATGGATGGATAGTTAAACACTTTTCAAAGTAATAATGTGATTTTACTGAGCATTAACTATTTACAATATAACGAACATAACAAAAACAACAGACTTGCCACAGAGTGGGTGAACCATGGATGTATTATTATAACTGGATAACGGATAGAAAAATGGCGGCCGTTGATTTCAATGGAGTTGCTCGCCTGGCCCAAGCCCCGGGTCTGCCTCTCAGCAGACACGCCGATTTTTCCCGGTGGCCACTCGTGGTATTGCAACATAAAATCCCCATGGGGCCCAGAAAGCATTTTTCCCATAGACTGTAATAGTAAAAGAGAAGCCAGTAAAAAGGTTCTCAGGACACCTTCAGCTGTAACCACTAATAATTGCAAATCTTTTTATTCCATATTTTTAAGTCATGGACTTTTGTCGAAAATTGTTCTAAAGGCCAGAAAAGCCCCCGCAAAATCTTATTCTTATGGTGACGTCACAGCTGTGCGCCTACACTCCCAAGCGCGGTCCCGCTGTGTCTCGGGAACATCACACTGTTCAGCCACTCTGTCACAAGTCTGTTTGTTTTTGTTATGTTATGTTCGTTATATTGTAAATAGTTAATGTTCAGTAAAATCACATTATTACTTTGAAAAGTTTGAATTTATTTCATTATAAAGCCTTGCATAGGAACACCTAATTATATTAAATACACCACGCAACGGAATTTGTATTTATTTATTCAGTAGCATGTGGCTCAGTATAGGTTCT
Organism: Protosalanx chinensis; assembly: GCA_030340685.1. Classification (NCBI taxonomy): domain Eukaryota; kingdom Metazoa; phylum Chordata; class Actinopteri; order Osmeriformes; family Salangidae; genus Protosalanx; species Protosalanx chinensis. Next base: position 1,062,754 of record CM059341.1, on the reverse strand, counting down.
GACATCTCACTACAGGAGAAAACTGTGTTTTAGGGTCGACTATAAAAAGATATCAGGCTAGGAATTACACTTAATGTCCAGGAGCTCCTTTCATGACTCAGGTAATATCCAAACTAGCTGTAAAAGAAACGGAATTAATTAGGCCTATGATTGGGACTGCACAACGCTTCATAAGAAAGACTTGCCTGTTTGAATGTGCCGATATAGCCTATAAAACGATAAGATCTTTAAACTTAAACTGACAAGAAGTCGTAGGCTATATCACAAACGGGATTATTGATCGACAAAACAGATTTGCTAACTGCTAAATGAATAAATATAAATAAATATTTGCCTACCGGCATTTAGTTGATAAATATGACAGCTCGTTTTATTGTGGAGAATCCCTTATATTTTATTTTAGGTTAACCTTAATAAAAATGACTCGTTTTATCCTTACTTAAAAAAACAAACAAACAAAGCAAATTAACCTTGTATAGTCTATAACCATGATTTTAGATTAGATTAGATTCAATTTTATTGTCATTTACAAGTACAAGTAAAGGGTAACGAAATACAGTTAGCATCCAACCAGAAGTGCAAAACAGTTATTACAACAGAATATAATTGTAATTGTATACTCAATATATAGACAGTATGATGAGAACAACATAGATCCGTCATTACCGGTCAAACTCTTCCACAAGCACTCATGAGCGTGCAGCGCATGTCCAGAACGCGATTTGCTAGTTCTCATTGCCCCAGAGCATCATGGGGCCTCCCATCATTCCATGGCCCTGTCCCAATACCCGCACTTGCACCCTTGCGCCCTTCAATTGCGCGTTCTCGCTGAAGGGTGCAAGTGCGCAGGGTGTCCCAATTCTCCAGTAAGGTCTTAAGCCCCGCCCCCTCTGCGCACTTGATCCGCACTTCAACGAAGCCTGCATCGATGCGGACTTTGGCGAAGTGTATTTCCCACAATTCATTGCTGCGTGTGACGTTTTCACAAAAAAGGCGGAATATGGAGATGTCTGGTGGTCGGCCCCATACCCAATAGATGGTAAATATACATGTCTATGGTCGGCCCGCTCATGCAGTAAAGTGTCTTACCAAGTAAGGTGGTCAACAAGTTTAATTTGATTTTTGTTGCCCCTGAAAAAGTCAGTTTGTAATGTTTGCTCAGTTGAGTGTTTCATACATTTCCATTCGATGAGTTTGCAGCATATTTGCTCAGTTGTTGACTTTGTTTTTATTAGTTGCTCCAGAATTTTCGAGTCAATTTGATTAATTTATATTTATTCAAAGTTGTAAAAAAAAGAAATACAATAAACACCTTTTCGTAAAAACAATCAAAGGTCTTTTTTTATTTTCTTTTGTCACAACAGCGAGAGTCTAACGCATACGTCTTCTTCGATTTCGGAGCTTCTTTCTTCTCAAAATAATTGTTTGGTGCAGCTTCAATATGATTTTCAGCAGCAAAACTGCAAAAACAGCAACCGGTGTCGCCATTTTAGATGTCGTAGTAATGACACGCTGGCTAAATCTATGACGTAGTCATCACTGTCCCAATTCTCTAATTTTCGCACGCTTGTAGCCTACGCACTTCGAACCCTTCGCGCACTTCTACCACTTCCGCACTTCACAAAAGGGCGCAAGGGCACAGTGCGGGTATTGAGACAGGGCCCATTCCCCATACCGTGGAAGTAAACCAGGAAGTCAGAAAACGTTTTCGGCGTATGGCCAGGCCATGGATGTATTAATAATGGATACGGTATCAAAAAATGGCGGCCATTGATTTCAATGAAGTTGCTCACGTGGCGCATACCATGGATGTATTAATATAAACTGGATACCGGATAGAAAAATGGCGGCCGTTGATTTCAATGAAGTTGCTCACCTGGCGCATACGCGGAAAACGTTTTTGGGACTTCTAGTTTACTTCCGCGGTATGGGGAATGGAATGATGGGAGGCTGATGACGCTCTGGGGCAATGTGAACGAGCAAATCGCGTTCTAGCCAAATTCCTAGCCTGATATCTTTTTATAGTCAACCCTAAAACACTGTTTTCTCCTGTAGTGAGATGTCAGAACCTATACTTCACCACATGCTACTGAATAAATGAATACAAATTACGTTGTGTAGTGTATTTAATATAATGGGCTCCCTATGTATTTAATATAATAGCCCCCCTAAAATTTTCTTCAGCCCCCCTAAATAATTATCGGGATTATTAATCGGGCCGCCGAAGAAATACGATAATTAATAACAATATTTTATTTCGAAAAATTACCGAATGCTCTCGGTTAAATGTCGGTCCCTTGAGCGTCAAAAATGTAACCCACAATTCCTGTTGGAGCAGGGAATGACTCTAAAACATGCAGGACAGAGGGGCCCTGAGGACCAGGATTGGGAAGCACTGTCCTGAAAGAACAACAAAAGTTAGTCTATGCTTTCTTTTCGTTAAAGGACCTCACAATACACATTTAAGTATGTCAGTTGCATTAGGATGATCTTAAATCAACTTAAATTAACTTTGGTTAATGAAGCGAGCTATTTATCAACACATTTGGTTGTTTGACTGTTGATTATGAACTTTGACTACCATTTATTTACCTCTCACACTTCACATTTGACTAGATAAATTGCTCCCCGCCAGTCCCTTAACACGCACATACTTGAGAAGTAAGAGAAGAAGAGACTTTTAGGCCAGTGCCCCCTCTCCATTTTCCAGGTCCGACCGACGCCCCCCCCCCCCCCCCCCCCCCCCATAACAACTTTTTCTTCTAACAATATATACAATTATTATTATAAATACATTTTAAAACAACTGTTTGAAAACAAACTTATGTGTTTTATTCTTATGTATTATGTACACAAGTATAATAAAAAAAATCACAGCACTAAAACAATACAACACACAATATACATTGTAGTATGTATAAAATGTAATACAAAAAGCAGTCTTACTATTTATGAGTCTGAGAACGGTGTTTTGGCCCGTGCCAAAATCCAAGCCATCTCAAAAGATGCCTCTGTTTAACGCTCTGCAGTGGAGGTTGTCCACTGGCTTGCTCCATCCTATGTCGGTCGTCAATCCTCGCTTGGTGTGTAACAGCGCACGGGTTGGCAGGCTGGCCGTATTCACGCGAGACCGCAGAAAATTACTTAATTTATAGTTATTACTTCTTGAGTATTATGTAGATTTTTGCGCTTGTGTTCACTGCATGTTTATGTAGCACATTTGAAAAAAATGATTGGCTGTGTTACCATATTGTTATAAGCTAGTATGCCAGTGCGAGCCACCAATTAAAGCTTGACGAGCCGCATGTGGCTCGCGAGACGCGCAATGAGTATCGCTGATCTAACTTGTATCACTATCAGGTGCATACGATTATGAATCCGAGGCCACAGTTTACAAAACGGTGCGCACAGATTTTTTTTCTTCTCTCTCCTATGTGACCCTAGAGGGGCTCCGTAAAAATGAGTAGGTGTCGGTTAGACGAAACTGGCAGTAAAAAACTGGCATTAAAAAACAGACACAGACAAACGCCTCCCAACCGCACCTCAACGCCGCCCTTTAAAAAATATTGTTCCCATCGCCCCCCAACGTTCTCTGAACGCCCCCTGGGGGGCCGTACCGCCCCCGTTGAGAAACACTGGACTAGCACATAAATTTTGATGAAACTCATAAAAGGGTATTTCCAACCCTGTTAATCCACCCCCACTGAATTTCGCTCAAAATTTAAGATGTACTAAACACTACATTTCACCATAGCTCCCCAAGACAAACTTGACATGGTTACCCAAATACTCTAACTCAAAGAGTATCCCAAAAAGGATGAAGTGGACAGTGAATTGGCGCCTAATCCACCACCAGAAACAGAAGCAGGATGCAGTTTACACCCCACACAAACCATATCCCACACAAGGAAACAGGCTCTCACACCCGAAATGGAGCCCAATCACGGTGAAGCAATGATAACTCGACATCCCTCAAAAACACAAAGACGTCCTGAAAATTGCAAATCATTGCTACCGGCTGAACACCTGGGACAATGACTTAGAGACTTTGCCAATGAACTGGCTAGCATCACTAACGACACCTTGTTTGGACATCTGATACAACAGACGATCGACTGGCCTCACCACACGCCCCACACGCGTACTGACTCTGTGAATGGTGCTGGAATCAGAGCAAATGGAGGGTGGTCCTGCACTACAACCCCTAGCAAAAAGTATCACCAGTGTTGGGCGAGCACTCACTCAGACATTTTATTCTGTAGATAAAACTCAGATCACAAACATGAAACAATCGTAAGGTCATCCCAAAGTGCAACATCTTGGCATTCAGAAACACTAAAAGAAATAAAGAAAAAATATTGCAATGGTCAGTAAATGTCACTTTTATAGGGCAAGTGCAGGGAAATAAATATGGAATCACTCAATTCTGAGGATTTTTTTTGAATCACTCCATTTTGAGTTGAAAATAAGGACACACCCAGTCCTTAATAAGGCACCTGCCTCAGATTAGATCTGCTCGTTAGTCAGCAGTTAAAAACAGTGCAGTTATCACACCTTGGAGGGCTGCTGGACCAAGTGGATTGGCAAGAATCATGGCTCCAACAAGAGAGATGTCCCTTGAGACCAAAGACAGGATTATCAAACTTCTTGAAGAAGGTAACTGTACACGTACGGTTTCCAAAGATGTGGGCTGTCACAGTCAGCTGTATCGAAGATCTGGACCAAGTACAAACAGCATGGGAAGGTTGTTAATGTCAAGCGTACTGGTAGACCAAGGAAGACATCTAAGTGTCAAGACAAACAACTCAAGGCCATATGTCTTGAAAACAGAAAATGCACAACAAGACAAAAGAAATGTCAGGAAGCTGGAGTCAATGTATGTGACAGAACTGTGCAAAATCGCCTAAAGGAAATGGGATTTTCATACAGGAAAGCTAAAAGGAAACCATAATTGACGCTTAAACAGAAAAGAACGAGACTACAATGGGCTAAGGAGAGGCAATCATGGACTGTGGATGACTGGATGAAGGTTATCTTCAGTGATGAGTCATGAATCTGCATTGGACAAGGTGATGATGCTGGAACTTTTATTTGGTGCCGTTCCAGTGAGATTTACAAAGAGGCTGCCTAAAGAAAACATCAAAATTCCCACAGTCCTTGATGATATGGGGCTGCATGTCAGGCAAAGGCACTGGGGAGATGGCTGTGGTTAAATCTTCAATAAATGCACAAGTTTACATTGACATTTTGGACAGCTTTCTTATCCCTTCAATTGAATTTCTTTGGGGGGATGATTAAATAATTTTCCAAGATGACAATGCATCATGCCACAGAGCAAAAACTGTGAAAGCATTCCTTGGAGAAAGACATATCCAGTCAATGTCATGGCCTGCTAATAGCCCAGATCTCAACCCAATTGAAAACCTGTAGTGGAAATTGAAAAGAATTGTCCACAGCAAGGCTCCGACCTGCAAAGATGATCTGGCAACTGCAATCAAAGAGAGTTGGCACCAGATTGATGAACAATACTGTTTGACACTCGTCAAGTCCATGCCTCAGAGACTGCAAGCTGTCATAAAAGCCAGAGGTGGTGCAACAAAATACTAGTGATGTGTTTTGATTGTTATTTCTTTGTCTGTTTTTCATGATTCCATATTTTTTTCCCCTGTGCTCGGTCTGTAAAAGTAACATTTGCTGACCACCACAATGTTTATTATTAATTTTCTTTAGTGTTTCTGAATGCTAAGGAGTTGCACTTTTGAGAAACGTCATAATCTTTTCATGCTTCTTATCTGAGTTTGTTCTACAGAATAAAATGTCTGAGTGAGTGCTCGCCCAAGACTGGTGATTGCATACTTTTTGCTAGGGGTTGTACGTGCATCATCTGACAGTACTGAATGCGTGGAGCGTGTATGTGCACTCTGAGTACCAGCTGAAGGGGCATGTGTGCAGCTCTGGTCTGGGCCTAACTCTGACTGCAACTGAGGGTTTGAACTGCCACCACACTCAGACACATTACTCATTCCCAGGGAATCTTCTGGTGCATAGTCATCCACACTCACAGTCAACAGATTGCCGACCCACTCCAGTCCTGCTCTCAGCATCTTCCACGACCCCAACAGACGTCAGTCCAGCTACATCAGCGACACCACTTGACTCAGTCACTTCAGAGGACATGAAGGTGTGATCTGAGACACTGTCCACATCCACAGGTAAGAAGTTAACAAGCATCAGCAGGTTTCGATGTACAACTCTCTCCTGTCCAGTTGTAGGATTCCTGATTCGATACGTGTGAGTGGAGGCATTCTCACCCACGACTATATATACTGTGGATTCCCACCGGTCCGCTGTCTTTTGTTTTCCTCTCCCACGCTTGTTTGAGACCAACACTCTGTCACCTGTACTGATGGTCTTTCCCTTTGCACGGCGGTTGTAGAATTCAGCCTGACGACTCTGCTCCTTGTCAGCGTGCGTTTGAGCAACAGCCATGGCCTCCTGAAGGTCCTCTGTCACAACACATAGCTGTCATAGCTGCTGACCTCTGGATCTTTCAAGATGTTCTTGAAAAGGACATCGATGGGGAGACGTGGGACCCTACCATACATGAGATAGAAAGGGGGAAAGCCTGTGGTTTCATGCACAGTGCAGTTATACATGAACGTCAGCGTCTGAAGGTGCCGGGGCCAATTGCACGTCTCCTCAGGAGAGAGGGCTCGAATCATGTTACCTAGTGTTCTGTTGAAGCGCTCCACGCTACCATTGCCCATCGGATGGTACGGCGTCGTCCGGGATTTCCTCACAACAGCAACCTTCAGCAGTTCACTTATCAGCTGACTTTCAAACGAGGCGCCCTGGTCTGAGTGGATTCTTTCAGGAAATCCGTAAATGCAGAAGTACTTCTCCCAGAGTTGCTTTGCCACCTGTTTAGCAGACTGATCTCGGCAAGGGAAGGCCTGAGCCAGCCTGGTAAAATGGTCTCTCACCACCAGCACGTCAACAGATTTGTTGTGGGAGTCTTCTGCAGTCCAGAAATCAATACAGACAATTTCCAAAGGTGCAGAGCTCTTTATACTCTCCAGAGGCGCCCTACCCTCTGGTTCAGCGGTCTTGCTGATGACACACCGCGGACATAGTCTTTGACATCTCTGTCTATGTGAGGCCAAAAGAACCTCTGACGGGCCAGGCTCAAGCTCCTAAACTGCCCCTGGTGACCAGCACTGTCATGGATGCCCCTGAGGACCTCAGCCTTCAACAAGTGAGGGACCACAAACTGGTATATTTTCTTCTTTGAGACCAGGTCCTTGGACACTCTGTAGAGGATACCACTGCAAACAGTCGGTTTCTCCCAATGTTTGAGGTATCTGATGACCATGACGGACTCCTTGGGCTTTATCTCTCCTGGTCGGACGTCGGCCACGCTCCACAAAGTACAACACTCTGGAGAGGACAGGGTCGCTCAACTGTCCTTCACGCAACTCAGACTCAGATGTAGCAGAGTCTCCACAACCATTCCCTCGTCAGTGAGACACACTGACGAAACCAGGGTTATGGATTTCCAAACCAGTGCTGAAAGGTCAGGCAGGCCTTGGAATAACTCGTTCACAAGTCTGGACAGAGGATTTATCCCAAAACAGACATTTAATGGATTACAAACATCTCACAAAGACAATACTGCTTATTGGACACTAAAAGGATTGGAACTGTGTGAATTTCTCTTTAAATGCTGTGTTTGATGTAATGTGATGTTTAATGTAACTCCCTTCTCCTTTGTTACAAATAACTCGTTCTTGGTATCTAGATGATCGGACAAAACTAACAATGACATTTCTGAATGTTACAATTGTTAGTTATGGAAGTTAAGCGCTCCCACTGACATTGATGAGATACCCACTGAAGAGACCCCGTTCACAACTACATGCCAATCACAGCATGAGACCATCTTCAGATAAGGAAGCACAAACCCCCCTTTGTCTTAGCTAGTATAAAAGCCCCAAAATGAGAGACATTCTCCCTCTTTCGTCCAGAATTGTTCAGAGGATAGCAACCTTTGGATTTACCTGGTATATTGAGCAACAAATCCTCTTTCGTCTGGGTCATTCTGAGGATAGCTACCTCTGATGATCTGTTATATTGAGCAACCTCTGGATTTACCTGAACCCTCTCAACTGAACCAAGGACCATCACGGAAGTTAAGGAAAACTTCCTTTGATTTCTTGGACACCACACGGAAGATCAACTCCACCTTTCTTCAAAAGACAGTAAACTGCTATTAAGCTAATTTCTTACGCGTAGGCCTTGGCATAAGTGTGGTGAACTGTAATTGATTTAAGTTAGTCTTCCTGTCGTTAGCATATCTTAGCATAACTGTCCCTTGTCTACCTAGGCCAATAACCCCCCTTTTCCTTGTCTCCCCCTTGTCTGTTTCCCATTTGCTTTAAATAAACCCTTTTTGTATACAATTCTCGGTCATCGGATATGCACTAATTCTAAGGAACAACATGACTTTAAGTTAAAGAGACTGATCAAAAGGCTATTATTCGTTAATTACACATAAGGTTTTCCTCTGTTCCTTGCCAAAATAGAGGTGGTGCCCTGTTTTATCCTATTTACTCAACATGAGATGCAGTACCCTTTTCTACCAGTTAGCTTCCCCGCTACACAGATAACACAGGTACCGGAACCTCTGTAGGGGGAACAAGATGTGGAAGCTGCTGGAGAACATTGACAGCTTGTGTCCTGGCACTGGACTCCCACATGCTATGTGTCTCAAGGATAGCAGAGACCTCCCCCGTGGAGAAGGACTGGCTCCTGGTACAAGCAGACACACAGGGCTCCTCCCCACCTCTGTCGACACAGTCCTCCTGACCAGTGTTTGACTGTCTGAATGTTTCTTGGACAGAGTCAGAAGAGACAGGGACTGCTTTCTCAAGGAGCTCCTCGTAGGGGTCCTGAAGCAACCTCCTTCCCACAACTGACCTCACAAATGGGCGGCGGCACAGTGCATCCGCAACAGTGTTCTTGGAGCCTGGGATGTACTTGATATCGAACGTATACGACGCCAACTTGGCTACCCACCGCTGCTCGCAGGCGTCGAGCCGTGGTTTTGTCATGATGTGTGTGAGGGGATTATTGTCCGTCCACACTGTAAATACATGGCCCTTAAGCCAATGACTAAACACAGACCAACCACTTTAGCGCAAGGAATTCAAGAGGATGCGCAGGGTAATTCCTCTGAGCTCTTGAGAGGGACTTACTGGCAAAAGCCACTGGCCGGGCTACATAGTCACCCATCTGAACCTGTGATAGCACCGCTCCCAAACCATCCAGGGACGCATCGGTGGACAACACAAAGGGGCGAGTGAAGTCCGGGTGAGCCAAAACCACTGAATCCACCAAAGCTGCCTTCAGACCCTCAAATGCCTGATGGTGATCTGGTGTCCTGCATCGTTTACTATGACAATCTTTAGTACCTGACCACAACACTAACTAAGCAGACGATGTCCAACGCAAACACCTCCACGTGATCCACGCTGTACCCTCGGTCCGGCGATCTGCATCAAGCGGGTCTGGAATCACGGAGTCACAGCACCAGAGTAACCAATCGTGTCTATGGTGCAGGAAGAATGTCACGGCCACACAGGACTGACACTCACTCTGGATCTCTTTAATCTGGCACAGAGATAAATGAAAATGATCATCAAAACGTGTACAACTGCAGCACATGGATCTTCAGCTCTAAATGTTCTTTTTTATTTTTCAACAATAAAATGTGATCGTATAGTGTAACAATTTTAACGTGATCGTATAGTATAACAACAAGTTCCTAACATTCACAATTAACTTTTTTTCCTCACAAATATACAACAATAATACATAAAACACAAATAAAATGGAGCCCACCTGGCACAGAGATAAATGAAAATGATCATCAAAACGTGTACAACTGCAGCACATGGATCTGTGTAACAAGACAGAATACGTAAGTACCTCAGAACCCAGCTAATACGTACATTGCTAGCTAGATAACTAGCTACATACATTACAGTTCAGTAGCATAGTAATAGTTTGGTAATAATTTGATAATAGTGATAAATGCTTTCAAAAAATTAGAGTGTAAAATGACCCAAATACATCCAATGCCAGAATTAGGCCATCAATGGCTATGACTTTGGTATTATAAATACACCTTTTATCAAAATGATACCGCATTATAAATATCAGATAACATTATAAAGTTATACAGCTGTGTTAAATGTCAAATCAATCCACATGCAATCAAACATGTAACAAATCAGGATTCAGCAATAAGCTAGCATCAAAATTCACAAAAAGCACTAGGTCACACAGTTCTGATATCACACTAACAAAAACAGTGCTTTTTATCCAACATTAATTGAGAAAAACACACACGCACATACACATACACACACACACACACACATATATATATATATATATATATCTATACATATATGTGCATACACACAGGCAGTCTTTACATTAATGACTTAATGATGAACTGTCAATCAAACCATTCAGTGCAATGAATCACTTAGTAGCAGACACACAGGTTCAATCATCTTCATAACTGCCGATCCCGACCACCCACACCTCCCCAATACCTGGTTTGATTCGTCTGGACCCCACCACATTAACTCTGGCCTCAAACCCGATTGTCAAACCTCTCCCCCAAATAGGCTCATAGCTCATCAACCCGACCTCCCACACACCTCCCCAATATCTTGTTAGATTCCTACGGACCCCACCAAATGAACCCTGCCCTCAAACCCCTCCGCACGAGCCCCCACGCCCCCCGCGAACGCCGATCGCATTGGTCGCTAATGTTAGCAAACAGCATATCTTCACAGCTAGTTGGAATGTCAGTTGTAAATCCTGACTGATAAGCACATGAATACCTACAGTATGAGCCCAAATGTTAAAGAAGTTAAAAACCTACAGTTTAGATAGCATGCTAGCGAAAGAGTTGAAAAAGATGTTCGCTTACCTTAGAGACTTAGAGCCGGAGAGGAAGAGTTGAGCTGGAGTACAGTTTATAAATACACCCGAAACAAAAATAACCAATTTGATTCCTCCAGTAAATATCCTCCAATTAAAGTTATTAAATGTGAAATGAATTACTTTTCATAAAATGGCCACCATCTTCCCTTCTCCTCTTTCAAGCATGTTGCTAAGTAACAAACTAATACGTTGCAGCTGGAACTGTCATGGCTGTTCAAAAGACAGAGAGAAAAGGCTTACAGCACCCCTCGAACAGGAAGGATTTCTGGCCAAACCGTGTTTCCAATCATAAAACCAGGCTTCACCGGCTGAGCCCTTCCTGAACGTCTACATAGGCATTTTGTGTTGACAAGTGAAGAAATGTGCTCTTGGGAGCAATTCTAAAAAGTGTTAGTTTTGTTTTCCTCCTGAAATTTTCCTGCCACTTTTAACATGGGAGTCTATGAGGCTGTTCATGGGTGCTGCGGCCGAATTTCCGCATGTCAAGCTAAAACAATAAATCTGACAGATAAAGTAAAGCAAGTGTGAGCTAGAGGACACATTTTCCTACGTTTCTATGTATAAATTGTGTCTGTAGTGGTGCATTTGAGGCCATGGTAGTCGAATACGTTTTATTTTTTTTACACATTTCTCTCTCTTCTCCCCACTCTAGCAATGACATCACCACTCTACCTCTCAAACATTCTCTCCATTAACACCCATTCATTTTTTTGGTGTGGTTTTTGGCAATTTTTGGGCAAAATTGTTCGCCAAAAGTCTTAGAAAATCATAGCACACATGTCGGGGCCGAGCCGCACGTTTTGATCTAACTTTTGTGTATATGCGTCAAAAACTCTGGTAGGGGTTTTGAGCCAGAAAAAGGCGTAAGAATAATAATAAACGCTAGTAATAACATAGTGTGCGCCTTGCAGCATGCACACAATAATAATAGACGCTAGTAATAACATAGTGTGCGCCTTGCAGCACGCACACAATTAAACAGAAATTACCGGGTTGCATGTATGTACAGTTAGTGCAAATGATGCAATGAGCAGTTAGTGCAAATGATGCAATGAGCAGATGTGCAAAATGAACAATGAACAGATCTGCAAAATGAACAAAATGTACAGGTGGTGCAGTAACAGATGTGCAGATGTGCAAAATGGACAGATAGTGCAATAACAATGCCACTAATGCAAGTGGTGCAAGATGTACAAACAGAAATGTGCAAATATAGGGTGGCGGGGGTTCTACGGGGGGGGCGGGGGTTGTATAGGGGGGCGGGGGTCTAGTGGAGTTCAGGAGTGTCACAGTTCTGGGGAAGAAGCTGTTCCTCAGTCTGCTGGTTTTAGACCGGAGACTCCTGAGGCGCCTGCTGGAGGGCAGGAGGGCAAACAGTTTATGGGCGGGGTGTGAGGAATCTCTTCAGATGCTGTGAGCTCTACGTAGACAGCGCTTCCTCTGGATGTCCTCAATGGACGGAAGAATAGTCCCAGTGATGCGTTGGGCGGTTTTCACCACCCGCTGCAGTGCCTTGCGCTCAGCGACTGTGCAGTTCCCGTACCACACTGTAACACAGTTTGTCAGGATGCACTCGATCGCACAGCGGTAGAAGTTCACCATGACAGCTGAGGACAGGTGGTGTTTCCTCAGTGTTCTCAAGAAAAAGAGACGCTGGTGAGCCTTCTTGATCAGGACGGAGGTGTTTGTAATCCAGACAGGTCATTCGAGGAACTTGTAGCTGGAGACACGCTCAACGGCCATCCCGTTGATTTGAATGGGGTCGTGCGTGTCTCCCCTCTTAAGGGGTCTTTATGCTTCCGCGATGCGTCGCCCGCATTGCTCCGCAGACAACGCGGACCCTCCTGCATTGCCCCTCCCGCATTGCCCCTCCGCACACCTCCAAAAAATCCTAACTATGCGTCACGTTGTCTGCGTCGCAAGCGCTGTGAACGCTCAGAACGTGACGTAGTTTTGTAAAAAGTTGAGATACGTGTGTTGTATCGTTTGAGTGCATAATATATAAATGATTATAAATGTAAATGACATATAAATATAAATGACATATAAATGATTACATAATACATAAGAATAAAACACACAAGTTTGTTTTCAAACAGTTGTTTGGATATTTATATATTTACACAGCACAACACAGTTTACACTAGTGATGGGCCTGCCGTGTCGAAGCTTCGAAACAAGTTTCGAGAAATCTGGTAGGAGCTTCCGCGAAGCGCGTACCGAGGCGTGTGTCGATCAGTGACGTGCGAAGCTTCGTTGTCCGGTTGTACCACGTGATCGGTTCAGATAGTGATTTGGAATTTGGCGGGAGCTCAAAACATTCAAAAGCACCAAGTTTCATTCAAAATGTGTGGGTTTGACGGTATAGGAGGTTTTGTCATTTGAGTGCAGTTTGGTTAGTCGTCGTTTGGATAGTGACTGTTGATAGATATATACAGATAGATACTATAGATATATACATATTGATAGATAGAAAGATAGATAAGATAGATATAGATATATACATATTGATAGATAGGAAGATAGATAAGATAGATATAGATATATACATATTGATAGATAGGAAGATAGATAAGATAGATATAGATATAGGATTATGGAGCCTGCCTCTAACAAGAGGAAGATTTCCTCTGTCTGGCAGTACTTTGATTTGGTAACCCCAAATAAGGTACATTTGAACATGATAACAGATTTTTCCTATCAAGACTCATTTCAGGGGTGCATGGTAGCAAAGCGGTTAAGCAGCAAGGAGATCATGAGTTTGAATTTGGGCTTGGCCATGATCTTTTTGGGTGGAGTCTGCATGTCCTCCCCATGTTACTGTGGGTTCTCTCTGGGTACTCTGGCTTCTTCCCTCAGTCCAAAAACATTTATATGGTAGGTTAATTGAGCATTTAGCAAAATGTCCCCTAGTGTATGAATGTGAGAGTGAGTGGTTGTTAGTCTGTCACTGTTTGTTTGATAACCCTGCAACTAGCTGGCCCCAGTGTACCCTGCCTGTAATGAAACTTAAGGCCTGTAAGTTACTGGGATAGACTCAAGTCACTGCTCTGAATCCCCTTCCCGAATCCCACTGCACTCTGCCACTTTAGCACACTTTAAAAACGTACTACTTTTTTTGCACCACTGTTTACACTACTGTGTATATACACCCCTCCCCGCTGTACTATATATACCCATTCCACTTTGTACCTATGTTATTTGTACTTCCATGTTATTGGTATCATTTGTATTATTTGTTATTTTTATCGAATTTTGTAGTGTATTTTACATTGTATTAATTTGTTTCATTAGTATGCCCCATATGTTCTATGTTTGCTAATTTCTGTTCTATGTTTGCTCATTTCTGCCACAGTGAATTCTATGTTTGTTAATGTTGCATAGCAAATAAACCCCCATTCTGATTCTGAATAATATACCACTGCTCCAGCGGCCTATTGCTATTGTTATGTTATTGTCATTATGTATATTACCCTGCAACTCTGTGTGCTATACTTTACCCTGCTGCTGTTGTGAACTGCAATTTCCACCCCCTGGAGGACAAATAAAGGTTCGTCTAATCTAATCTAATCAAAAGTTTGTGAAGGCATTGAATCCACATTACATTCTGCCAACAAGGAAGGTGTGTATTCAATTCATGAAACTTGGTCAACTTTACCTTCCATTAATAAACATACAAAACAGATATTTTAAAATGTTAATACATGTTTTTATTTATTTATTTCCCGATTAGACTTTGAAAGCCATGGTGGAGGCAAAGTATGCAGAGGCCAGGGAGAAGGCCAAAGCCAGCCTGCAGAAGGCCACTGCCGTCATGTGGACCCCCATGAATACTGACGCATATCTTGCTGTCACAAGCCATTTCGTGGAAGATGGCACCCTGAAGACAGTAGTTTTGGGGGTACTGCATTTCCCTCTGCCACACTGCAGCAAATCTGGCAAGAATAAAACATGCACTTATGGTAAGATGACTTTATTAATACTCATTTCAGTTTTAACTAGCTTCACAAGTCTGTTCCAAATCATTGATTACAGGTTGAGTGGGGGATAACAGACAAGGTGACTTGCCTTGTCACAGATGGTGCAGCAAATATGGGGGCCTCTGCCAGGGAAAGGCACCTGAGTCACACCATTTGTGTTGCCCACAACCTGAACATAATGGTGTAGCGTGGTACACTAATGGTAATTAATGTGTGTTACAAATGGAATTAAGGGTATCTCATATCTTGTTGAAGTATAGAATAAAACGGGGCACCACCTCTATTTTGGAAAGGAACAGAGGCAAACCTTATGGGTAACCAACGAATAATAGCCTTTTGATCAGTCTCTTTAACTTAAAGTCCTGTAGTTCCTTAGAATTAGTGCAGATCCGATGACCGAGAATTGTATACAAAAGGTTTATTTAAAGCAAATGGAAAACAGACAGGGGAAGACAAGGAGAAGGGGGGTTATTGGACAAAGGAGACAAAGGACAGTTATGCTAAGATATGCTAACGACAGGAAGACTAACTTAAATCAGTTACAGTTCACCACACTATGCCAAGGTCTACGCGTAAGAAATTAGCTTAGTAGCAGTTACTGTCTGTTGAAGAAAGGTAGAGTTGATCTTCCGTGTGGTGTCCAAGAAATCAAAGGAAGTTTTCCTTAACTTCTGTGATAGTTCTTGGTTGTTGGAGGGTTGCTCAATAGACCAGTTAAATCCAAAGGTTGCTATCCTCAGAATGATCCGGATGAAAGAGGATTGGTTGCTCAATATAACAGATCACCCGAGGTTGTTCCTCAGAATGATCCAGATGAAAGAGGGTGAATAATTCTCAGTTTGGGGCTTTTATACTAGCTAAGATAAAGGGGGGTTTGGGCTTCCTTATCTGAAGATGGTCTCATGCTGGGATTGGCATGTAGTTGTGAACGGGTCTCTTGAGTGGGAGCTCTTTACTTCCATAACTAACAATTGTAACATTGTTAGTTTTGTCCGATCATCTAGATACCAAGAATGAGTTATTTCTAACAAAGGGGAAGGGAGTTACATTAAACATCACATTACATCAAACACAGCATTTAAAGAGAAATTCACACAGTTCCAATCCTTTTAGTGTCCGATAAGCAGTATTGTCTTTGCAGCTTTGGCCAACCTCAGCACTGACATCAGCCCACTGTCCTCGGAGGAGAATATAGTTATTGCTGGCTGTCTGCGGGTGCTTGCACCTTTTTATGCTGCCACTGTGGAGCTCTCTGAGGAGAAGAAAGTCTCCAACTCCGAGGTGATTCCACTGCTCTCCATGTTGGACTTCTCCAGTAACAACAGCACTGGCAAACCATCTGAGGAGGCAGCTGAGAGAGCGACTTTACCAGATACAGTCAATGAGCATCATGACTATGTCAACCATTCTGGATCCTAGATTTTCAGTCCAAATAAAGCAGCTGAGGCAGCAACAAGACTAACTGCTGAATGTGACACTGTTTTAAGGAAAAGAGGGTCAACAGTCTCATCACCACAACCGTCCACATCAGGAGTTGGACAGCCTGTGAGGGACGGCAACAAACTTTGGCAACATCTAGATGAGACGGTGCATCAATCCCGTGAATCCAGTGGAAACACAATGACTCGATCGTCAGTGGAAGTACAACGCTACCTAAATGAGCCCAATACGGACCGGAGTGTGGATCCTTTACAATACTGGGAAGAACAGAAGAACATATATCCCAATCTTTACCAACTGTCACAAGTCTTCTTGTGCACACCGGCATCCTCTGTGCCTTGCGAAAGGGTGTTCTCGAAAGCAGGCGAAATACTTTGTAAAAAAAGAAATCGCCTAAGCCCGGCAACTGTAGACAAATTAATTTTTCTGAATACAAATCAATAAAAGTCTGTCACTGATGAAGTTGTACAAACACTCTCCTTTCAGTGGGCAGGACCAGGGTTGGTCATCCCTGCAATAACTTTCATATAGGCCGCACCGTAATGTAATACATTTTATTGTCCACAAGATGTCGCTGTAGAGCAAATGAAGCAAAAAGAAGCTTCGAGTTTAGTGAACCGATTTGCATGAATGCGTCGATGCCTCACATGGCGCTTCAAAACCTATCACTAGTTTACACACACCATGCATAGTTCACAGTTTATTATCACTCATTGAGTGTGCTTCGGGACACCATCGTGAAGTTCGAATGATCGGCCACCACTTTTCTCCACTCGCCAGGCTGTATAAGGCGAAGAAGCTCATCAAATAGCCCCGCTGACATTCAAAAGTATCGAAAGTGCATTTGTTCATCCAGGTCCCTCAGTGGGTGAACCAGTGTTGGAAATTCACCCGTTTCCAGCCTCGACCGGTTTAGTGATCGTACAGAACCTCCGCAAACGTCTTCTCAGTCGCCTGCGCTTCCACATCTTTTGCAATATAAGCATTTGCTCTTCAATAATGAGCAAGGATTCGGCTATAACCCTTGAAACCACACAGCCACACCCCCCTGGTGGCATGGCGGTGAATTGCAGAGTAACGTGGACCCTCGACGCAAAACTTTGAATGCTCAACAACCGCGCCACGCCCCACGCGTAAGGTTTGACGCGGGAGCATAAACCTAGCTCACTCCTTGCCTGACGGCGGTGCACTGCCTCGCGGTGGTGGTTTGACGAGCGTAAATCGAGCTTTATAATGAGAACACATGACGCTAAGCGCTATAGAAATACCATAAATCTCGAACATATTTATAATATTCACCACATGTTTCTCACACACCTACCTTCAGCTCTAAATGTTCTTTTTCTGCTGAATTATCTAATTGCCTGCAGTAACCCTTTTAACCCACCAGGTGGCTCTAAACCGAACATATACAGACTAGCACAGTGTTTCTCAATGGGGGCGGTACCGCCCCCCAGGGGGCGTTCAGAGAACGTCGGGGGGCGCTGGGAACAATATTTTTAAAAAGGGGGCGTTGAGGTGCGGTTGGGGGCCGTTTGTCTGTGTCTGTTTTTTAATGCCAGTTTCGTCTAACCGACACCTACTCATTTTTACGGAGCCGCTCTAGGGTCACATAGGAGAGAGAAGAAAAAAACGTTTTACACCGTTCTGTAAACTGTGGCCTCGGATTCATAATCGTATGCACCTGATAGTGATACAAGTGATCAGCGATACTCATTGCGCGTCTCGCGAGCCAAATGCGGCTCGTCAACCTTGAATGCGGCAAATGCGGCTCGCACTGGCATACTAGCTTGTAACAATATGGTAACACAGCCTATAATTATTTTCAAATGTGCTACATAAACATGCACTGAACACAACTGCAAAAATCTGCATAATACTTAAGAAGTAATAACTAAGTAATTTCCTGCGGTCTTGCGTGAATACGGCCAGCCTGCCAACCCGCGCGCTGTTACGCACCAAGCGAGGATTGACGACCGACATAGGATGGAGCAAGCCAGTGGACAACCTCCACTGCAGAGCGTTAAACAGAGGCATCTTTTGAGATGGCTTGGATTTTGGCGCGGGCCAAAACACCGTTCTCAGACTCATAAATAGAAAAAGACTGCTTTTTGTATTACATTTTATGAGTGATTCTATAATTAGGGGTACATTTCAAGTCCATGGGGTGTATTTGTTAATTTTACCAAATATTATTGGTCATTATTTCAAACAATATTACCAATTTGATATTGGATGATATTCCTCTTTCATTTAATACAAAAAGTTGACAGGTTCCATAATTTATTTAGGAAAAAATGCTAATTATATATTGGAATTAGCTGTTTTTGTGCTGTCCGAATTCTTAAATGTCCAGTTTGCTCTTAAAACTTAACAATAAAATACATGTTTTTATATATTATTTCAGCTTTACTTGTTCAAAAATAAGTATTAAAACATGATAAAGCTGTTTTTAAATTTATTTAAAACATTAAAATACATGAAATTATTCACTTTATGTGTGTCCAAGAAATCACTGTCAACCGTGTTACCCATTGATAAAACCCCTATAAATAAGCAATGGTTTGCTCCAAAGTCACATGACTCACATTGCTGGAAGGTACATCCTTTTTGGTGGGAACCTTGAAGACAATGTGGTAAATGTCAACTCCTCCTTGTCAATAATTCATCAAAATTATTGTCTACACATGGAGTGGATTCGTTGGTCGTCAACTGTGTTACCAACATTTTCTTGTGAATTTATTTGAGATTTTTTTAATGACAAAAATGTAATATAGCACACATAAATATGACTTGATCATGGTCATGTGGTGACATTTTCAACATCTTTAGCTTGCACAAAGGCCAAAAAGTTGAGGAAATGTCAACTGTGTTACATGCAGTTGTGCTACACATCCCTAATGTGTCCTGTCAACTGTTACTCCTGTCAACTGTTCTGAAATGTACCCCTAATTATAGAATCACTCTTATACATACTACAATGTATATTGTGTGTTGTATTGTTTTAGTGCTGTGATTTTTTATTATTATACTTGTGTACATAATACATAAGAATAAAACACATAAATTTGTTTTCAAACAGTTGTTTAAAAATGTATTTATAATAATAATTGTATATATTGTTAGAAGAAAAGGTTGTTATGGGGGGGGGGGGGGGCATCGGTCGGACCTGGAAAATGGAGAGGGGGGCACTGGCCTAAAAGAGGTTGAGAACCACTGGACTAGCACATTAATTTTGACGAAACTCATAAAAGGGTATTTCCAACCCTGTTACACCAACTCGGGTAGAAAAATAATTTGTGAATACAATTGTATATTAGTGCAAGTCTCCCACACCTGCCTCACAGGTTATATTAATTTAGGAGAGTAGGCCTAGTACTAGTTTTACTACGTATCTGATTGTCTGACTGGTTGGTTTGTTTAAGATATCATTTATTAAATGATATAAAAAAAAAATACAAATTAAAATGAATGCCTTAATTTATTTCTCCAGGAGAGAAGAGTGATGACCCCTTATCACCTGATTATGTGCCTGGTGATTGCGAGGATACCTCCAGTCTGACGGGAGTCACAATTTAAAACTGAGCCCTGAAAAGTTTGCTTGGTTACAACAATACGTTTGCTTTCAAATGTTTTCAGTTTGATTATTTCTGAATGTCATTATATCCTGTATGTTTTTTTTTTTTAAACTTAAATTTTTATTGGTTTTTTTGCACATTTTACAAATATCAAACCACATATATGCAAAAATACTTCCAGAATAAAGAATAGTCTCAAATAGAGCTGCATGTGCTTAGATTATCAATTCTTATACATACATACCCATATATTTAGGTCAAAAAGACATTGAAAGGAAACAAAAGACAAATCCAAAGCCACAACAAAAACAAAAACAGGAAAGTAAAAGACAATAAAAAAAAATAAAAAAAATAACAGTGACATGTAAGCGTTCTTCCTTACTTGAAATGCAACGTCAAGATCTAATTTCGAGCTTCCTAATCTGTGGTGTCATTAATTTTTCTTTTATATTCAACCCATTTTTCCCATCTTGAATCAAACTTCCCCTCCTGGACCCTCAATATGTACGTGAATCTTTCCATGTCGTATATTTCTTCAACTACCCCAAGCCATTGCTTCTTTGTTGGCGGATCTGCTTTGTACCACGCTCTTGTTATTGTTTTCTTGCTGGCTGCCAGCAGAGCTTTTATCAGGTATAGGTCCCCACCCTCAGCGTTTTCCTGAACCAGATTCCCCAGATACAGTACCAAGCCGGTGTTAAGCATTTCATAACCAATTATTTCCTTTAATTCTTTCGAAACATCTTCCCAATATTGCTCTAACTTTTGGCACTTCCAAAATATATGTGTGTGGTTTGCCCCCTCCTGCCCACACAACCTCCAACATGCGTTCTGTTCCGGCGCATACTTCCCTTTCATATTCGGAGTTATGAAATATCTTATGATGTTCTTCCACCCGAACTCCCTCCATAACCTGGAAGCAGTTGTCGAGTGCTGTATCCTGCACACATTATACCATTCTTCCTCAGTTATCTCGATCCCAAGCTCTCTTTCCCACTTTTCCTTTACATACATAGTAGAGTTCCCCCTACTCTTCAGCAGACCTTGGTATAGGGCTGAGATCACCCTGCTCTTCCCCTCTGTATATGCATCAGTCAGCACCTTAATTACTCCATTTTGTTCGGTGGCCTTATCCATTTTTATTTCCCTTGTATAGTAGTCCCTTGCTTGTAGATATCTAAAGTGGTCACCCCTCTCTAAATCAAACCTCTCTTTTAGATTTTGAAAACTTAGCATTTCCCCCTCTTTTACCATTGTGCATATTGCCGTGATGCCTCCTCTTTCCCATCTCTTGTGACCTTGATCTTTTCCGGGTTGAAATTTATTGTCATGCGTTAGCCATCTCAAAATCTTCGTCTCTTTTCCTAATTTGTATCTCTTTACTATTGTGTTCCAGATGTTTAAAGTAAACTTAGATATTGGGTCTATCAAGGCTTCCTGTTTCTTAAATAGTTCATTATCTCCTACTAGCGCTTGAATTTGATATCCCTCCCCCCTCACTTCAATATCTTTCCATTTGGCTACGTAGTTTCTGTTACACCAACATGCAATGGCTCTGATCTGTGCTGCATAGTAATAATCCTTGAAACTGGGCACCGCCATTCCTCCTCTCTCCTTAGGTAACTGTAGTGTTGCAAGCCTAATCCTGGGTCTCTTGCCCACCCAGATGAACCTTGAGATCCACTTGTCCCACTCCATAAATTGACTTTGTGGTATAGGTATGGGTAAAGATTGATAGAGATACAATAACCTTGGCAATATGTTCATTTTTACAATTTCGATCCTTGAACTGAGGTCCAAGACCTGACCTGACCACCTTGCTAAATCCCCCTTAATGCTCTGATTGAGCTGTGTGTAGTTTGGGTTATATAATTTGTCTACTCCTTTTGTTATATTCACTCCTAACTATTTAATCTTCTCACAGTCCCATCTCAATTTGTATTTCTCTTTGATCCCTATTGTTGGTGTGTAATTTAGAGCCAAAATCTGTGTCTTTGCCACATTAAGTCTATACCCTGAATAGTGCCCGTATTCCTCCAGTAGATCCATAAGTATTGGAAAGCTCATGTCTGGTTGTCCTATGTATGCAATCACGTCGTCCGCGAATAGGCCCAATTTGTGTTCTGATCCTCTCATTTCCACCCCTTTGATATTATGATGCTGTCTAATTACTTGAGCTAGTGGTTCGATGAAGATATCGAAAAGTGTTGGAGATAGGCAACAACCTTGTCTAGTCGACCTCTCTAGTTTAATCCGATCCGTCAGACTACCATTCACTTTCACTCTTGCTGTTGGCTCATCATACAGTGACCGTATGCATTTGATAGAATCCCCATTAAAGCCAAATTTTCCTAAGACTTTATACAAGTAGGTCCATCCCACACAATCAAATGCCTTTTCTGCATCCAAACTCACTAAGACCACACTATTTCCCCTCCTCTGAACCTCCTCTACTATGTGAATGGTTTTCCTTATATTGTCCTGTGCCTGCCTTCCTTTTATAAAACCAGTCTGGTCTTCATCTATAATATCAGGCATGAACGACTCAAATCTTTTTGAAATAATTGAAGTATAGATCTTATAGTCGACATTAAGCATGGATATCGGTCTGTAGCTACTACACATTTCTTTATCCTTGCCCTCTTTAGGTATTATAGAAATAATAGCCTCCTTCCAGGATGGGGGAGTCCTGCCCTCCTTCATAGAGTATCTAAATGATGCTAACAATAAGGGGTTAAGTTCCTGCCTAAATACTTTATAGAATTCCGATGGGAATCCATCACTACCTGGTGATTTACCATTCTTCATTCTACTAATTGCATTCCCAAACTCTTCCTCTGTGATATCTGAATTGAGGAGTTTATTCTGCCCTTCCCCTATCGACGGTAAGTCTATCCCCTCCAAAAATGTTTCGATACTCTCTTCATCTGCTGCTGCTGGTTGTGTGTATAGTGTCCTATAATATTCCTCAAATATTCCCTCTATTTCCTCTGGCTCTTTTAATAACTCATTAGTTTTGGGGTTCCTAATCTTATGAATAGTGCTTAGTGTTTGTTGTACCCTAATCCTTCTGGCCAGTAATTTATTTGCTTTTGGCCCTCCTTCATAGTACGTCTGCTTTGCAAACCTCACTTTTTTCTCCACCTCTGACAATAGTATCTTATCTATCTTGCCTCTAATTTCTTTGACCCTCGCAAGCGCCTCCGAGTCATTTGTGTTTTTATGTTGTTTTTCAAACTCTTTTAGTTGCCCTGTTAAGTTTTGATACAGTTCCAGTTTGGTTCTTTTAAGGTGCGCTGTTTGTGCTATGAGCTTCCCTCTTATTACTGCCTTCAGAGCGTCCCAGAGAATAATTGGGTTTACTTCTCCATTATCATTTTCTTCCCTATATCTAGTTATGTCTCCTTTTATTTCTTTCACTAATTCCTTGTTATTCAGTAGACCTACATTCAACCTCCAGACTGTGTTCTTTCTTCTAGCGGTTAGATTCACTGTCAGATATACTGCACTATGGTCAGACAAGTCAGTAACACCTATCGTACAGTCTTCTACCCTGTGTTTATCCTCCATGGTCATGAGAAAATAATCTATTCTTGCATAGTTCGAGTGTGGATGTGAATAATGTGTGTAGTCTCTATCTAGTGTATGCCTATCCCTCCATATATCTATAATTCCCAGTTGCTTCAGTTGTATGTTCATGTACTTAGAGATATGTGCCCTAGCTTTTCTTGTACTCGTCGTATCTAAATCATGATTTAGTACCACATTGAAGTCCCCCCCACAAATCAGGATCCCATCCATTTCCACAGCAATGATATAAAAAAGCTCCTTAAAGAATGTCTTATCGCTATCAGGTGGCGCATACACATTGATTAATGTAACCATTTGTCCTTCCATTTTTCCCTTAACCACCACGTACCTTCCCTCCCTGTCACATATTTCTTTGCTTGTTTCAAATTTCACTGAGTTTTTAATTAGTGTGGCCACCCCTCTCCTATGCGACTGCTTAAATGAGCTATAGAACGTATTGTTGTATCCATATCTTTTAAAATTTTCATGTTCTTGTGACGATAAGTGAGTTTCTTGTAGAAAAATAACCTGCATCTCTTCCTTTCTAAATTTTGTTAACACTTTCCCCCTTTTTATCGGATTGTTCATACAATTAACATTTAATGACACCATTCTAATACCCCTACGTTGCATAGTAATTCCTCTTGAAACATTCTTCTGTTCTCCCCATGTCACAGAACACAATATGTAAAATAACAGCAACCGCTGAACTTAAAAAACACATTTTAACAATCAGAACATGAACTTCCAAGGCATTCGGGGGTTTCAAACATGTCCCCCTGTTCCCTGTTGGTAGGTGAGGGGTTAAGCCTCTCATAGTGAGAGGGCCCCCCCTAGTGGCGGAGATCTCCTCGGGCGTTGATCTCCCAAGCTCACTATAAATGTCCAACATCTAACTTCCAGCGCTCCCGGCCGAGAGCTTTATGTGCATTTTCCATACATTATTTTAACCCACTGCGGTTTTTCGAAAGGACAGTCAAGCCACAAATTATAGGCTTTATTCAAAAGTTAACTTCCTCTATTCTCACCCGCACGCTCATCTCCCGATTTTGGTCCACTTGCGCGCTGCCTCCAGTCTCTGCAGCGGTGTCGGTCTCTCCTCTCCCGGGTCCGGGACCTGCCATCCTCTCTCCCGCATCGCCCTCGCCGCGTCTTGAGCGCTGTTGTAAACTTTGAATCCTTCAGTCCAGTGCACTCTCAGTGTGTCCCTTGGGGATTGAAATCGAATCCCCCTCTCTTTTATAATTTTTTTGATACCCGCATATCTCCGACGTTTAGCCGCCACTTCTGCTGCGTAGTCATGGTCAAAAGTCACTCGGTGACCCTCGACTTCCAGCGGCGTTCGCCAGGCCGTCTTGAGGACGTTCTCTTTAACCTCGAACCTCAAAAAGTTGACAATAATCGCTCTCGGGGGCTTGTTTGGTTGTGGTTTCGGTGCTAACGCCCTGTGCGCCCTTTGAATGTCCAGTTTAATATCCTCCGACATTCCCAGCTCCTTATGAATTAATTTGTCCACATATTCAGCGACCGAGTGTCCCTCTACTCCTTCTTTCAGCCCCCAGATTCGAACATTGCTTCTCCTTGACCTCCCTTCCAAGTCGGACAGTTTCTCTTGAAGCTTAGATTGTTGTTCGAGTGAAGCAGTGAGAATGTCCTGTACCTCTGTAGTCCATTCCTCCACCTCAACTGTACGTTCTTCTAGGATGTCGATTTCTTTCTTTTGCGCCCGCATGTCGACGCCCACGGACTCAAATTTTGTATTAGTTTCCTCTCGAAGGCTATCCAGCCCTTGCTTCATCTCCTCCATTTGCTTGCCAATTTTGTCCAGTTTGGCGTCCATTGTACGCTGGCCTTTATCAATTTTAGCATGTATCTTGTCCATACCAGTAAGAAAGCTAGCCTGTAGCTCAGTCACCCAGCTAGGTTGGTCGGCATCGCTAGCTACCGCTGCGTTAGCCCGTAGCACCTGTTCGTCTTCTTCCTCGTTGTACATATTTTCCGTCTGTTTCTCCGCTTTCTTCTTTTTCTCCTTTCCCTTTCCACTTTGCGAATTACTCATGGTGTCTATTCTTCAAAGTTCGAGTTGCAGCTTTAGGATTTTTTCCGTTTTTTTGCTTAATTGGCCGGGAGCTCTTCTCGTTTGCTGCCTATCGTCTCAGTTGCATACCGGAAGTCTATCCTGTATGTTTTATGAAGATAACTTTTTTTTGTTGATGATGTGATTGATTGAATAAGCACATGAGCAAAAAAAGTCGACTTGTATTGTACATCAAAAGTTTATTATTAAATAAAATGTTTTATTCATGCCTGGGAGTTAAACTGGGAGTTGGTACATATCGTGGGGGGTGAATTCGGGTAAAAAAGGCAATTTGATTAAATCGGTGAATATGGACGGGTCAGTTTTTAAGCTATCCATCTTGACTTTTCCCAAATATCGCGCCTTGTGAACGCCTAAAAGATGATTTACTTACACTGACAACCAAACTGAACATGCCCTAGAAGATGTCATGATTGCTGACAAAAATAATTGCGATCGCTGTAGGTTTAGAGACTGAACTTGCAGCTTCGTAAGTTTTGCGCTCCCTGCAATGCTTCGTTCAGTCACTCTTGCCATCCAGCATGGCACACCCACGTGATCATGTGATGTAGGTGCAAAGGGTCAATAGCAGCGAAAACATTATCAGTAGGCTAGATGCTTATCTTCTCTCCATGGCTTTTTACACAGGCTGGATGAAATATACAAATTTGAAACATTCACCTTTTGAATACAAACTCGAGATGAGAAAAATTCACAGTATCAGTTTGTGACTTAATTCTCTAATTAGATCAAAGTTATCGATTCAAACACATTTAAATCAAAGAGCTTGACACTGACATGTTGCTTGTGCAACTGACACGTATAACTGTTGTCTTTATTGTTTTGCATAATAAAGGGTCTGCATCAAACATCCTCAATCTTTTGCTCATGCCCATTGCTCATGGGGAGGCAGCTCTAAACACAGGCGCTCAGGACAAAAATATTACCTCAGCACAATGTAGCACACAAACAAAAGGCACCTTCTGTGCCTTGCTTGCAAACCTTGCATACTGTAAACTAAAGAAACATTCAACAAAAAATGAAATAAAGGCATACAGTTTTCACATACTATCCACACGGTACATTACGTACTTCACCTATACAGTCATGTATAGAATCATCTTCATCGTGCAAAGGCAATATTTTGGTTTTCATACAGTATATCCGTATATAAATTGCGGTAGTGTCTCAGGACCAAGTCCTGTCATACTGCTAATGGACTGAAGTGCAGCGAGCAAAATTAGCACAACCGAAACATTCAGGACACTTGGGTTTGGTAGGGGGCAGAAAGTGGAAGATTATAACGGTGTGATCTGCACCACGTGTTGAGAGCAAGATGAGGACCCTATCCCTGCAGGCAGTGTCGCAGCAGCTAGAACTTGAGCTCTAACAGGTATCGTATGCAACACTGGCTCTCGTTATAGATGAGGTACTCGCTGTTACTGAAGTAGCTGTCTGAGAACTGGGGCTGGTCTATGGGAGGTCCCTGGGGCACCACCACCACCTTATCATCCAGGGTTATTGACACATCCTTGGAGGGGTCTGAAACACACACGTGTATAGCACACAACTTCACAATACTTGACCAGGAAATTAGTCCCCCCACCCCTCAAAAAATTCACATTCAAATTCACATTCAAATTCACATTCACAGCCAAAAAAGGGCGTAAGAATAAGTATAATAATAAACGCTAGTAATAACATAGTGTGCGCCTTGCAGCACGCACACAACTAGCGTTTATTGTGTGCGTGCTGCAAGGCGCACACTATGTTATTACTAGCGTTTATTATTATTGTGTGCGTGCTGCAAGGCGCACACTATGTTATTACTAGCGTTTATTATTGTGTGCGTGCTGCAAGGCGCACACTATGTTATTACTAGCGTTTATTGTGTGCGTGCTGCAAGGCGCACACTATGTTATTACTAGCGTTTATTGTGTGCGTGCTGCAAGGCGCACACTATGTTATTACTAGCGTTTATTATTATTATTATTATTGTGTGCGTGCTGCAAGGCGCACACTATGTTATTACTAGCGTTTATTATTGTGTGCGTGCTGCAAGGCGCACACTATGTTATTACTAGCGTTTATTGTGTGCGTGCTGCAAGGCGCACACTATGTTATTACTAGCGTTTATTATTATTATTGTGTGCGTGCTGCAAGGCGCACACTATGTTATTACTAGCGTTTATTATTATTGTGTGCGTGCTGCAAGGCGCACACTATGTTATTACTAGCGTTTTTTATTATTATTCTTACGCCGTTTTTTGGCTCAAAACACCTACCAGAGTTTTTGACGCATATACACAAAAGTTATATCAAAACGTGCGGCTCGGCCCCGACATGTGTGCTATGATTTTTCTAAGACTTTTGGCGAACAATTGTGCCCAAAAATTGCCAAAAACCACACCAGAAAAATTAATGGGTGTTAATGGAGAGAATGTTTGAAAACTAGAGTGGGTGATGTCATCGCTAGAGTGGAGAGGAGACAGAAGAATTCTTGATCTGTCACATACCTAAGCAATGGTAGAAGTCATTCTGAAATGTACTCAACAGTGTCAATGATGTATGGGGGAGAGTCCCGGGCCCGAGTCACGCACACTCAAAATTTCTTTAGGAATTTTTTTCTAGTTGTGTGCGTGCTGCAAGGCGCACACTATGTTATTACTAGCGTTTATTATTATTATTCTTACGCCGTTTTTTGGCTCAAAACATCTACCAGAGTTTTTGACGCATATACACAAAAGTTATATCAAAACGTGCGGCTCGGCCCCGACATGTGTGCTATGAATTTTCAAAGACTTTTGGCTAACAATTTTGCCCAAAAATGGCCAAAAACCACACCAAAAAAATGAATTGGTGTCAATGGAAAGAATGTTTGAGAGGTAGAGTGGAGATGTCATCGCTAGAGTGAGGAGAAGAGAGAGAAATGTGTACAAAAAATAAAACGTATTCGACTACCATGGCCTCAAATGCACCACTACAGACACAATTTATACATAGAAACGTAGGAAAATGTGTCCTCTAGCTCACACTTGCTTTACTTTATCTGTCAGATTTATTGTTTTAGCTTGACATGCGAAAATTCGGCCGCAGCACCCATGAAGAGCCTCATAGACTCCCATGTTAAAAGTGCCAGGAAAATTTCAGGAGGAATACAAAACTAACACTTTTTAGAATTGCTCCCAAGAGCACATTTCTTCACTTGTCAACACAAAATGCCTATGTAGACGTTCAGGAAGGGCTCAGCCGGCTTCACGTTAACCTGCTTTTATGATTGGAAACACGGTTTGGCCAGAAATCCTTCCTGTTCGAGGGGTGCGGTAAGCCTTTTCTCTCTGTCTGTTCAACTGACATGACAGTTGCAACTGTCAGCTGCAACTCATTAGTTCCTTACTTAGCAACGTGCTTGAAAGAGGAGAGACGGTGGCCACGAATGACGGTGGCTATTTTATGAACAGTAATTCATTTCACATTTAATAACTTTAATTGGAGGATATTTACTGGAGGAATCAAATTGGCTCTTTTTGTTTCGGGTGTATTTATAAACTGTACTCCAGCTCAACTCTTCCTCTCTGGCTCTAAGTCTCTAAGGTAAGCAAACATCTTTTTCAACTCTTTCGCTAGCATGCTATCTACAATGTAGGTTTTTGACTTCTTTAACATTTGGGCTCATAGGTATTCATGTGCTTATCAGTCAGGATTTACAACTGATATTCCAACTAGCTGTAAAGATATGCTGTTTGCTAACATTAGCGACCAATGCTAAAATTAGCGCTTAAGCTAATTGCTAGTGCATCAGCATATGTTTCTAGCATGCTAAGATGTGGGTTTTGGACTTCTTTAACATTTGGGCTTATATGTATTCATGTGCTTATCAGTCAGGACGGTGGTGGAGGGTTATGGGGGGGGGTTATTTGTGTGCATTTTGACCGTTTAGGGTCGTTTTCGGAGGGGGGGGGCGATCGGCGTTCGCGGGGGGAGGGGGGCGGGGGGGCTCGTGCGGGGGGGTTTGAGGGCAGGGTTCATGTGCTGGGGTCCATAGGATTCTAACGAGATATTGGGGAGGTGTGTGGGAGGTCGGGTTGATGAGCTATGAGCCTATTTGTGGGAGAGGTTCGAGAATCGCGATTGATTTACATGCACCTTCAAGCGGAGATTGTGACGTTGCGGGGGGCTCGGGGGGGTGATTTCGGAAGGGTTTGGGGTATTGGGGCGGTATGTGGGTGGTTCCATAGAGAAACAGTGGGGATTAAATACAGGTCTTTTAGGAATTGCTATTTAAATTGTTGCGGGGGCTTGCTGTAAAACATTCATAATCGTCTGGATACTGGTTGACCTTGCAAACTATTGGCTAGTGTTATATGGGGAGTCCTGTAGTCCTGTAGTTTATAGATGATTAAACCTGTGTGTCTGCTACTAAGTGATTCATTGCACTGAATGGTTGGATTGACAGTTCATCATTAAGTCATTAATGTACAGACTGCCTGTGTGTATGCACATATATGTATCTATATATATATATATGTGTATGTGTGTGTGTGTGTGTATGTGCGTGTGTGTATGTGCGTGTGTGTTTTTCTAAATTAAAAAACAGACTTTTATATATATATATATATATATGTGTATGTGTGTGTGTGTGTGTGTATGTGCGTGTGTGTATGTGCGTGTGTGTTTTTCTAAATTAATGTTGGATAAAAAGCACTGTTTTTGTTAGTGTGATATCAGAACTGTGTGAGCACTAGGTCACACAGTTCTGAAATCACACTAACAAAAACAGTATATATATATATATATATATATATATATGTGTGTGTGTATGTGCGTGTGTGTGTGTGTATGTGCGTGTGTGTATGTGTATGTGCGTGTGTGTTTTTCCTCAATTAATGTTGGATAAAAAGCACTGTTTTTGTTATTGTGATATCAGAACTGTGTGACCTAGTGCTTTTTGTCAATTTTGATGCTAGCTTATTGCTGAATCCTGATTTGTTACATGTTTGATTGCATGTGGATTGATTTGACATTTAACACAGCTGTATAACTTTATAATGTTATCTGATATTTATAATGCTGTATCATTTTGATAAAAGGTGTATTTCTAATACCAAAGTCATAGCCATTGATGGCCTAATTCTGGCATTGGATGTATTTGGGTCAGTTTACACTCTAAGTTTTTGAAAGCATTTATCACTATTATCAAATTAGAACCAAACTCATACTGTGCTACTGAACTGTAATGTAAAGTGCTACCTGACACAGAGTGACCAATTGTTTACTGCTTGCTTACTACTTAAACTTAAACTGTGGCAGTGTGCTCAAGTGGAGCTGTCTTTAATCCTGCTGAAATGAGTGTTTACGCTATTACTAGTGCATCAGCATATGAACACCTGTTGAAAGCTTGATCTGTCACATACCTAAGCAATGGTAGAAGTCATTCTGAAATGTACTCAACAGTGTCAATGATGTATGGGGGAGAGTCCCGGGCCAGAGTCACGCACACTCAAAATTTCTTTAGGAATTTTTTTCTAGTTGTGTGCGTGCTGCAAGGCGCACACTATGTTATTACTAGTGTTTATTATTGTGTGCGTGCTGCAAGGCGCACACTATGTTATTACTAGCGTTTATTATTATTATTCTTACGCCGTTTTTTGGCTCAAAACATCTACCAGAGTTTTTGACGCATATACACAAAAGTTATATCAAAACGTGCGGCTCGGCCCCGACATGTGTGCTATGATTTTTCTAAGACTTTTGGCTAACAATTTTGCCCAAAAATTGCCAAAAACCACACCAAAAAAATGCATTGGTGTCAATGGAAAGAATGTTTGAGAGGTAGAGTGGAGATGTCATCGCTAGAGTGAGGAGAAGAGAGAGAAATGTGTAAAAAAAATAAAACGTATTCGACTACCATGGCCTCAAATGCACCACTACAGACACAATTTATACATAGAAACGTAGGAAAATGTGTCCTCTAGCTCACACTTGCTTTACTTTATCTGTCAGATTTATTGTTTTAGCTTGACATGCGAAAATTCGGCCGCAGCACCCATGAAGAGCCTCATAGACTCCCATGTTAAAAGTGCCAGGAAAATTTCAGGAGGAATACAAAACTAACACTTTTTAGAATTGCTCCCAAGAGCACATTTCTTCACTTGTCAACACAAAATGCCTATGTAGACGTTCAGGAAGGGCTCAGCCGGCTTCACGTTAACCTGGTTTTATGATTGGAAACACGGTTTGGCCAGAAATCCTTCCTGTTCGAGGGGTGCGGTAAGCCTTTTCTCTCTGTCTGTTCAACTGACATGACAGTTGCAACTGTCAGCTGCAACTCATTAGTTCGTTACTTAGCAACGTGCTTGAAAGAGGAGAGACGGTGGCCACGAATGACGGTGGCTATTTTATGAACAGTAATTCATTTCACATTTAATAACTTTAATTGGAGGATATTTACTGGAGGAATCAAATTGGCTCTTTTTGTTTCGGGTGTATTTATAAACTGTACTCCAGCTCAACTCTTCCTCTCTGGCTCTAAGTCTCTAAGGTAAGCAAACATCTTTTTCAACTCTTTCGCTAGCATGCTATCTACAATGTAGGTTTTTGACTTCTTTAACATTTGGCCTCATAGGTATTCATGTGCTTATCAGTCAGGATTTACAACTGATATTCCAACTAGCTGTAAAGATATGCTGTTTGCTAACATTAGCGACCAATGCTAAAATTAGCGCTTAAGCTAATTGCTAGTGCATCAGCATATGTTTCTAGCATGCTAAGATGTGGGTTTTGGACTTCTTTAACATTTGGGCTTATATGTATTCATGTGCTTATCAGTCAGGACGGTGGTGGAGGGTTATGGGGGGGGGGGGTTATTTGTGTGCATTTTGACCGTTTAGGGTCGTTTTCGGAGGGGGGGGGGGGGGGGGGGGGGGCGATCGGCGTTCGCGGGGGGCGGGGGGCGGGGGGGCTCGTGCGGGGGGGTTTGAGGGCAGGGTTCATGTGCTGGGGTCCATAGGATTCTAACGAGATATTGCGGAGGTGTGTGGGAGGTCGGGTTCATGAGCTATGAGCCTATTTGTGGGAGAGGTTTGAGAATCGCGATTGATTTACATGCACCTTCAAGCGGAGATTGTGACGTTGCGGGGGGCTCGGGGGGGCGATTTCGGAAGGGTCTGGGATATTGGGGAGGTGTGTGGGTGGTTGGGATCGGAAGTTCCATAGAGAAACAGTGGGGATTAAATACAGGTCTTTTAGGAATTGCTATTTAAATTGTTGGGGGGGCTTGCTGTAAAACATTCATAATCGTCTGGATACTGGTTGACCTTGCAAACTATTGGCTAGTGTTGTATGGGGAGTCCTGTAGTCCTGTAGTTTATAGATGATTAAACCTGTGTGTCTGCTACTAAGTGATTCATTGCACTGAATGGTTTGATTGACAGTTCATCATTAAGTCATTAATGTACAGACTGCCTGTGTGTATGCACATATATGTATCTATCTATAGATAGATATATATATGTGTATGTGTGTGTATGTGCGTGTGTGTATGTGCGTGTGTGTTTTTCTCAATTAATGTTGGATAAAAAGCACTGTTTTTGTTAGTGTGATATCAGAACTGTGTGAGCACTAGGTCACACAGTTCTGAAATCACACTAACAAAAACAGTATATATATATATATATATATATATATGTGTGTGTGTGTGTGTGTGTATGTGCGTGTGTGTGTGTGTGTGTGTGTGTGTGTATGTGTATGTGCGTGTGTGTTTTTCCTCAATTAATGTTGGATAAAAAGCACTGTTTTTGTTAGTGTGATATCAGAACTGTGTGACCTAGTGCTTTTTGTGAATTTTGATGCTAGCTTATTGCTGAATCCTGATTTGTTACATGTTTGATTGCATGTGGATTGATTTGACATTTAACACAGCTGTATAACTTTATAATGTTATCTGATATTTATAATGCGGTATCATTTTGATAAAAGGTGTATTTCTAATACCAAAGTCATAGCCATTGATGGCCTAATTCTGGCATTGGATGTATTTGGGTCAGTTTACACTCTAAGTTTTTGAAAGCATTTATCTCTATTATCAAATTAGAACCAAACTATTACTATGCTACTGAACTGTAATGTAAAGTGCTACCTGACACAGAGTGACCAATTGTTTACTGCTTGCTTACTACTTAAACTTAAACTGTGGCAGTGTGCTCAAGTGGAGCTGTCTTTAATCCTGCTGAAATTAGTGTTTACGCTACTACTAGTGCATCAGCATATGAACACCTGTTGAAAGCTTGATCTGTCACATACCTAAGCAATGGTAGAAGTCATGTTCTGAAAATTACTCAACAGTGTCAGTGATGTATGGGGGAGAGTCCCGGGCCAGAGTCACGCACACTCAAAATTTCTTTAGGAATTTTTTTCTAGTTGTGTGCGTGCTGCAAGGCGCACACTATGTTATTACTAGTGTTTATTATTATTATACTTATTCTTACGCCCTTTTTTTGGCTCAAAACACCTACCAGAGTTTTTGACGCATATACACAAAAGTTATATCAAAACGTGCGGCTCGGCCCCGACATGTGTGCTATGATTTTTCTAAGACTTTTGGCTGTTAGCCAAATTGTTAATTTTGCCCAAAAATTGCCAAAAACCACACCAAAAAAATGAATGGGTGTTAATGGAGAGAATGTTTGAGAGGTAGAGTGGAGATGTCATCGCTAGAGTGAGGAGAAGAGAGAGAAATGTGTAAAAAAAAAAAAACGTATTCGACTACCATGGCCTCAAATGCACCACTACAGACACAATTTATACATAGAAACGTAGGAAAATGTGTCCTCTAGCTCACACTTGCTTTACTTTATCTGTCAGATTTATTGTTTTAGCTTGACATGCGAAAATTCGGCCGCAGCACCCATGAAGAGCCTCATAGACTCCCATGTTAAAAGTGCCAGGAAAATTTCAGGAGGAATACAAAACTAACACTTTTTAGAATTGCTCCCAAGAGCACATTTCTTCACTTGTCAACACAAAATGCCTATGTAGACGTTCAGGAAGGGCTCAGCCGGCTTCACGTTAACCTGGTTTTATGATTGGAAACACGGTTTG
The DNA here is from genome assembly GCA_030340685.1 of Protosalanx chinensis. Classification (NCBI taxonomy): domain Eukaryota; kingdom Metazoa; phylum Chordata; class Actinopteri; order Osmeriformes; family Salangidae; genus Protosalanx; species Protosalanx chinensis. The sequence continues at coordinate 1,027,991 of CM059341.1, read as the reverse complement.
GCCAGAAATCCTTCCTGTTCGAGGGGTGCGGTAAGCCTTTTCTCTCTGTCTGTTCAACTGACATGACAGTTGCAACTGTCAGCTGCAACTCATTAGTTCGTTACTTAGCAACGTGCTTGAAAGAGGAGAGACGGTGGCCACGAATGACGGTGGCTATTTTATGAACAGTAATTCATTTCACATTTAATAACTTTAATTGGAGGATATTTACTGGAGGAATCAAATTGGCTCTTTTTGTTTCGGGTGTATTTATAAACTGTACTCCAGCTCAACTCTTCCTCTCTGGCTCTAAGTCTCTAAGGTAAGCAAACATCTTTTTCAACTCTTTCGCTAGCATGCTATCTACAATGTAGGTTTTTGACTTCTTTAACATTTGGGCTCATAGGTATTCATGTGCTTATCAGTCAGGATTTACAACTGATATTCCAACTAGCTGTAAAGATATGCTGTTTGCTAACATTAGCGACCAATGCTAAAGTTAGCGCTTAAGCTAATTGCTAGTGCATCAGCATATGTTTCTAGCATGCTAAGATGTGGGTTTTGGACTTCTTTAACATTTGGGCTTATATGTATTCATGTGCTTATCAGTCAGGACGGTGGTGGAGGGTTATGGGGGGGGGTTATTTGTGTGCATTTTGACCGTTTAGGGTCGTTTTCGGAGGGGGGGGGGGGCCATCGGCGTTCGCGGGGGGGGGGGGGGGGGGGCTCGTGCGGGGGGGTTTGAGGGCAGGGTTCATGTGCTGGGGTCCATAGGATTCTAACGAGATATTGGGGAGGTGTGTGGGAGGTCGGGTTGATGAGCTATGAGCCTATTTGTGGGAGAGGTTTGAGAATCGCGATTGATTTACATGCACCTTCAAGCGGAGATTGTGACGTTGCGGGGGGCTCGGGGGGGGGGGGGGGGGCGATTTCGGAAGGGTTTGGGGTATTGGGGAGGTGTGTGGGTGGTTGGGATTGGAAGTTCCATAGAGAAACAGTGGGGATTAAATACAGGTCTTTTAGGAATTGCTATTTAAATTGTTGGGGGGGCTTGCTGTAAAACATTCATAATCGTCTGGATACTGGTTGACCTTGCAAACTATTGGCTAGTGTTGTATGGAGAGTCCTGTAGTCCTGTAGTTTATAGATGATTAATTCGTGTGTCTGCTACTAAGTGATTCATTGCACTGAATGGTTTGATTGACAGTTCATCATTAAGTCATTAATGTACAGACTGCCTGTGTGTATGCACATATATGTATCTATCTATAGATAGATATATATATGTGTATGTGTGTGTATGTGCGTGTGTGTATGTGCGTGTGTGTTTTTCTCAATTAATGTTGGATAAAAAGCACTGTTTTTGTTAGTGTGATATCAGAACTGTGTGAGCACTAGGTCACACAGTTCTGAAATCACACTAACAAAACAGTATATATATATATATATATATATATGTGTGTGTGTGCGTGTGCGTGTGTGTGTGTGTGTGTGTGCGTGTGCGTGTGTGTATGTGTATGTGCGTGTGTGTTTTTCCTCAATTAATGTTGGATAAAAAGCACTGTTTTTGTTAGTGTGATATCAGAACTGTGTGACCTAGTGCTTTTGGTGAATTTTGATGCTAGCTTATTGCTGAATCCTGATTTGTTACATGTTTGATTGCATGTGGATTGATTTGACATTTAACACAGCTGTATAACTTTATAATGTTATCTGATATTTATAATGCGGTATCATTTTGATAAAAGGTGTATTTCTAATACCAAAGTCATAGCCATTGATGGCCTAATTCTGGCATTGGATGTATTTGGGTCAGTTTACACTCTAAGTTTTTGAAAGCATTTATCACTATTATCAAATTAGAACCAAACTCATACTGTGCTACTGAACTGTAATGTAAAGTGCTACCTGACACAGAGTGACCAATTGTTTACTGCTTGCTTACTACTTAAACTTAAACTGTGGCAGTGTGCTCAAGTGGAGCTGTCTTTAATCCTGCTGAAATGAGTGTTTACGCTACTACTAGTGCATCAGCATATGAACACCTGTTGAAAGCTTGATCTGTCACATACCTAAGCAATGGTAGAAGTCATATTCTGAAAATTACTCAACAGTGTCAGAGATGTATGGGGGGGAGTCCTGGGCCAGAGTCACGCACACTCAAAATTTCTTTAGGAATTTTTTTCTAGTTATTGTGTGCGTGCTGCAAGGCGCACACTATGTTATTACTAGTGTTTATTGTGTGCGTGCTGCAAGGCGCACACTATGTTATTACTAGCGTTTATTATTATTGTGTGCGTGCTGCAAGGCGCACACTATGTTATTACTAGTGTTTATTATTATTATACTTATTCTTACGCCCTTTTTTTGGCTCAAAACACCTACCAGAGTTTTTGACGCATATACACAAAAGTTATATCAAAACGTGCGGCTCGGCCCCGACATGTGTGCTATGATTTTTCTAAGACTTTTGGCTAACAATTTTGCCCCAAAATTGCCAAAAACCACACCAAAAAAATGCATTGGTGTCAATGGAAAGAATGTTTGAGAGGTAGAGTGGAGATGTCATCGCTAGAGTGAGGAGAAGAGAGAGAAATGTGTAAAAAGAAAAAAACGTATTCGACTACCATGGCCTCAAATGCACCACTACAGACACAATTTATACATAGAAACGTAGGAAAATGTGTCCTCTAGCTCACACTTGCTTTACTTTATCTGTCAGATTTATTGTTTTAGCTTGACATGCGAAAATTCGGCCGCAGCACCAATGAAGAGCCTCATAGACTCCCATGTTAAAAGTGCCAGGAAAATTTCAGGAGGAATACAAAACTAACACTTTTTAGAATTGCTCCCAAGAGCACATTTCTTCACTTGTCAACACAAAATGCCTATGTAGACGTTCAGGAAGGGCTCAGCCGGCTTCACGTTAACCTGGTTTTATGATTGGAAACACGGTTTGGCTAGAAATCCTTCCTGTTCGAGGGGTGCGCTAAGCAGTGGTCTCAACAACTCTGTCAGCCATTTTCAAACTGTTCCACGTGCAGCTGATCGGTCGCTTAGCAACCCTGATCAAAATTTCAGGAGGAATACAAAACTAACACTTTTTAGAATTGCTCCCAAGAGCACATTTCTTCACTTGTCAACACAAAATGCCTATGTAGACGTTCAGGAAGGGCTCAGCCGGCTTCACGTTAACCTGGTTTTATGATTGGAAACACGGTTTGGCTAGAAATCCTTCCTGTTCGAGGGGTGCGCTAAGCAGTGGTCTCAACAACTCTGTCAGCCATTTTCAAACTGTTCCACGTGCAGCTGATCGGTCGCTTAGCAACCCTGATCAACCTCAGCCTGTTTAGGCTGACTGAGGTGGCCATTTCACATGACATGTTTGACTTTTAATAACTTTGATTGGAGGACATTTACTGGACGAATCTAATTGGCTCTTTGTCTTTGGGTGGATATATATACGCTACTCTTAACTCAACTCTTCATCTCTGGCTTTCATTTGAGGTAAGTGAACGTCTACCACTGTTTTGCTAGCTAGCATGCTATTCATGTGCTTATAAGGGAAATATGAGTGAAAAATCGACAACAGCCTACTACAGTTCATAATGTTGAATACGCAAAGTAGAGTTTTGGATGCTTAACTTATGCTAGTGGTTGAAACTGGTTGAAAAAATGTATCCTGTCATCTTGGACATACTGTATGTGAGACCAATATTAATGTCGTGTGTGTATTTAGTTAGTGTGTAAAAGTGCTAAAATTCTAATTTGTTGGGAGGTGAAAATGTAGGCATAAACAGCTTTGGATCAATTAATTATTTAATAGATGTGTGAATCCACGTGCAGGTGGCCTGAAGATATATTAGCTGTGGTTGGTAATATAGGTAGAGCCTACATAATGGACTATATAACACGTTTTTTTTTCTGGCCAAGCTAAATAACTGTCAAGTTTTGATAAAATTGAGAGAATTATCATACATTAGTCGATAATAGAACGTGTTTTTTCTGGGCAAGCGAACTAACTGCTGAGTGAGTAAACGTCTACAACTGTTTTGCTAGCTAGCTACCTAGCATGCTATTCATGTGCTTATGAGGGAAATATGAGTGAAAAATAGACAATAGCCTACTACAGTTAATAATGTTGAATAAGCAAAGTAGAGTTTTGGATGCTTAACTTATGCTAGTGGTTGAAACTGGTTAAAAAAACAAATCCTGTCGTCTTGGACATACTGTATCTGAGACCAATATTAATGTCGTGTGTGTATTTAGTTAGTGTGTAAAAGTGCTAAAATACTAATTTGTTGGGATGTGAAAATGTAGGCATAAACAGCTTTGGATTATTTAATTATTTAATAGATGTGTGAATCCACGTGCAGGTGGCCTGAAGATATATTAGCTGTGGTTGGTAATATAGAAAGAGCCTACAGTACATAATGGACTATATAACACGTTTTTTTCTTTCTGGCCAAGCTAAATAACTGTCACGTTTTGATACAATTGAGAGAATTATCATACATTAGTCGATAATGGAACGTGTTTTTTCTGGCCAAGCGAACTAACTGCTGTTTGAGTCAGTCTCAGGGCTTCCGCGGAGGTTAATATTAATTATTTCGGGCCGCATTAGCAAGCAAGAGGGGCGCATGAACGACTGACTTCGATTACTAACATTTCAGACAACAAACTTAAGCTTCACAATTGTTTTCCTTACTCAAATGTATATGTAAAAGTTAAACATTTAGCTACGTCATGTATTGGTACACACTTACACCTTAATGCTATCAAATGTTGTTTGCATTGAGTGTATGGAAATATTGCGTATAGTTTTTGCGTATAGTTTTTGCATACCTTTCATAGAGGGTCAGCACAACCTGTCTTAACATCTTGTACAATGTTATGGGTCAATTTGAGTCTATTACTTTATAGATTATTGAACCTGTGTGTCTGCTACTAACTGATTCATTGCACTCAATTAGTTGATTGACAGTTAATGATTAAGTAATAATGTACAGACTGCCTGTGTGTATGCACACACACATATATATACTGTATATATATATATATGTGTGTGTGTGTTTTTGATTGCATGTGGATTGATTTGACATTTACACTGAAACAGCTGTATAAGTTTATAATGTTATCTGATATTTATACTGCGGTATCATTTTGATAAAAGGAGTATTTCAAATACCAAAGTCATAGCCATTTATGGCCTAATTCTGGCATTGGATGTATTTGGGTAATTTTACACAAAGTTTTTGAGCAGTGTGCTCAAGTGGAGCTGTCTTTAATCCTGTTTTTCGCCTCACAGATTTACAGCGCTTGACCATTGCTTTATCGGTAAATATGTTTTGCCAAGACTACATATGTTTTTCTGTGTGAGTTTTTGTTACATGTCTGGTGCTCACTGGTGTCGTCCTGTTCTAGATAAACGCTACATCACTGCTCTTCACTTCGGTGTCCATTTGACCTCATTTGATCCATCCAGTTGACCTCAACTATCCAGTTGCTCATATCTGCCTTTTCAGGTAAGACATTTAAGTATGTGTTTACATGTTGCAAAACACTCAATGATTGATAATGAAGAACTTTTAACCATTGTTCTGTGATGGATGTGCAGTGATTTACAAGTATAGAGTAAAGGTGTATTGGGGTTCATTGTTATTCAGTATTACAGTATAATTAATATGTTGTATTTAATTATTTTTGTGGGCTAAAACCTAAAAAGACATCCCAGTTTTGGTTGTTGGTTTACATTACAGTAAATGTTTCACACAATGCTGTATTTCCATGTGTGGTTGACAGTATTTAGTCTACAATTCACTGTGTTTTCTGACTTTTACAGGTGTCCTGTGTCCAGCATCTTCAAGACAGACTAAGCTAACTTTTCATATTTTTTGCACATTTAATTAGTTTAAACAGTACTGTTAGGTTAGGAGTAGATTATATCAAGAGTAGATTTAGTTTACATACTTTAGCTTTTAATTTAGTTACAATTGTGATTATATTTTGTGAGTAAATTGTGTAAAGTTGTTTTCAAGATGCCGAGGAAGGGAAAGCGATCCCAGGCTCAGAAAGTGCGCTGGGCAAGGCTCGACCTTGCAGCTCCTGCTCCAGTTAGCCCAACCAATTCCACTCATCAGGTACAGAAACAATTATATAGATGACAGTTAACACACTATTGTAGTCAGGTGGCTCAGTGGGTTAAGGCATTGGGCCCATGATTGAAAGGTTGTGAGTTCGAATCCCGAGTGTGGCTAGATTACGTTATGTCCTTGGGCAAGGCACTTCACCCTACTTGCCTTAGGGGGAATGTCCCTGTACCTGCTGTAAGTCACTTTGGACAAAAGGGTCTGCTAAATGTAAATGTTATAGTGCTGATGTCACAAAACTACATTTTGATTTGTTGCATTTTATGACATTCCTGTCATGTGTAATCAGGTTCCAAAAACACAGTAAGTTTTCATATACTTGATATCTTATTAGATCCCTGAAACACCTCCAACCACCAGCCGGCTAGGGGCGATGACAAATGCACCCACCCCAACTAATTCTCCAGCCTACAAGGTATGGGTAGTTTTTGTTGTTGTTGTTGTTGGTTAGTTTTTTTTTCCCTTCAGAGTGGACACACAGATATGGCCTGAGAACATAAATTGCTGTACTTTCATGTTTTTCTTAACTACTTGAAAAATCTTGATTCACAATTGAGTATTTAAGATGTATCATTTGGTATCATCAGATTCCCAAAATACAGACTCCTCAACAGTCAAAGAACTGGATGACTAATGAAGCGCAGAGAACAGATGCATCCACCTGCCCTCGTTCTCCAGTTGAAAAGGTTTTCTTTTAATTATTCACCCATCTAGCATTTTGTGTGTGTGTAAAATCAAGTCTCTGGAATGTGCATCAGGTGAGTACATTGTTCTGCTTATGTTTTCATTTCTATTAACTTGGTATCCTGTCTCATCAGATACCAAAAGCAGAGACATCTTCAGGGCCAAAAAGCTTCTGTGTAATGGACGATGCACCCACCTGCTCCCGTTATCCAACTACAAAGGTAGGCTTTTTTTCCCTCTACAGTTGTTACACAAAGCAACACAAAACATTTACACAAACATGTATTACACTTCAACAAATACACACATGAAATGTATAATTAAATACAAGACTTAGGAAAAAACAATTATACCAAACATCTGTATAATATGGGTTTGTTTACTTCACATTTCATTGACAGTAGTGTCTTTTCAAAACATAATCCACATCACAATAGCCGTAAAGAGGAAGTTTGTGACTTCTTCCAAGCTTTTCCCAAATCTAAACAATTATTTTAAATACCTACACGTAAACATCTGAACCCTTTCATCTGAAATAATACAAAAAGAAAGCTAAGTTTAAAATGTGAATCTAAATGTCATGTGAGATGTCAACACTGGCATTTTAGGTTGAAGCTATCTGTATAGACAACTACAGTGCCTTGCCAAACTATTCGGCCCCTTTCAAACTTTTGCTACATTTCAGGCTTCAATCATTAAGATATTTTTTTTTGTTGTTGTGAAGAATCAACAAGTGGGACACAATCATGAAGTGGAACACAATTTATTGGATATTTCAAACTTTAACATATAATGAACAGAAAAAATGGGTGTGCAAAACCTTTCAGCCCCCTTAATTGAATACTTTGTAGCACCACCTTTAGCTGCGATTACAGCTGTAAATTGCTTGGGGTATGTCTCTATCAGCTTTGCATATTGACAGACTCACATTTTTGCCCATTCCTTCTGGCAAAACAGCTCGAGCTCAGGAAGGTTGGATGGAGAGCGTTTATGAACAGCAGTTTTCAGTTCTTTCCACAGATTCTCGATTGGATTCAAGTGTGGATCTGACTAGGTTATTCTAACACCTGTATATGTTTATTTGTAAGCCATTCCGTTGTAGATTTTGCTTTATGTTTTGGATCATTGTCTTGTTGGAAGACATCTCTGTCCCAGTCTCAGGTTTTTTGCAGACTCCATCAGGTCTTCTTCCAGAATGGTCCTGTATTTGGTTCCATCCATCTTCCCATACATTTTAATCATCTTCCCTGTCCCTGCTGAAGAAAAGCAGGCACAAACCATGATGCTGCCACCACCATGTTTGACAGTGGGGATGATGTGTTCAGGGTGATGAGCTGTGTTGCTTTTACGCCATACATAACGTTTTTGCCTTGTTGCCAAAAAGATTGATTTTGGTTTCATCTGACCACAGCACCTTCTTCCACATGTTTGGTGTCTCCCAGGTGGCTTGTGGCAAACTTTAAACCTAGACTCTTTTTATGGATATCTTTAAGAAATGGCTTTCTTCTTGCCACTTCCATATAGGCCAGATTTGTACAGTATATACGAGTATGGACAGACTCTCCCACCCTCCACCATCTCTGCAGTTCATTCAGAGTGATCATGGGCCTTTTGGCTGCATCTCTGATTGCAGATCTTGTTTGAGCTGAAAGTTTAGACAAATGGCCTGGTCTTTGTAGATTTGCAGTGGTCTGATACGCCTTGCCTTTCAATATTATCACTTGCACAGTGCTCCTTGGGATTGTTAAAGCTTGGGAAATGTTTTAGTATCCAAATCCGGCTATAAACTATTTTGGACTTACCTGGTGTGTTCCTTGTTTCTTCATGATGCTGTCTGCGCTTCTAACAGACCTCAAACTCTCCTGATGTTCAGTATGGATCTCTGAATGATCCAATGTTGACCTAAATGACTAATGGTGATAAATAGAATCCACCTGTGTGTAATCAAGTCTAAATGCACCTGCTCTGTGATACTCTCACTCCATGTGCACACGCTGAACACATGTCTAATTCTACCTTATTTTCTCCCTCTCGATTGTAGGGCTGACTTGGTCCTGATGGCGTGTCTGGCTTCTAGCATCAACGTACCCTGTCACTGTGGTGAGTCATTTATCATTAACTGCGCTGGTGGTGGTGGTATCTATCTGCAGTGGTTGTGCTCTCTATCTCTGTGACTTGGCTGTGCAGATTACTGACTGTGTTTGTATGGCTCCTTATCCCTCCTCAGGAACACAGACTGTTGCAAGGCCAACGAGCTGCAGGTGTTTCCACAACCAGTGGACCAGCCCAGCACGTCTGCAGTGTCTGCAGCACCACTCCCTGCACTTGTCGAGCCCTCAGCTGCCCCAGCAGTGGCACTTCCCAAGACAACGGCATGGCAGAGGATTATAAAACTGAAGCTGCCGATGTCTTGCAGGGAAAGCTTCCTGCTGCACGGAGGGACAGGCACTTTTTCCACTTCAACTGCTGGCACTGCGGTCAGCCAAAGACTAAAAGTTTGTCCACAGCTGCTATGGAAACGAGCACTTCTGCTCCTCCACAGCTGTAGATGTTGGGCCCGAAATAAATATAATATGGTTTTATTGTGTGATTGTTAGGATGTGGATTCTTGTTGGATGAATGTATACATTTCTGTTTTTATTTGGAACGGATTAAATAGTATTTTATTCTACTCTATAGGGTGTTTTTAAGCCATTCTTGTTGGCCTGGTGGGACTGGCTGTTCAGCCTGTTGGCTTTTTTTCGTCATTTTATTTTGCTTAGTTTAGGGTTTTATTATTTTGTAGGGTGCCACCGGCTTCGACGGCCCTGTACAGGGTTGGCCCGGTGTCGCACCTTCGTTTTGTTGTTTTTGGCCGGCTCACCAGGTCTGAACGTAAATAAAATTATTGTAAATGTGAGCCATCTTGCCTCCTGTGTCCTCATTGAAATTTGTTTGATTCTCTTGGGTTGTAACAATGTTAAATCTATTTTTATGCTAGCTTGTGAATACACCTTCATCTTTAAGTACTTTTAAGAAGATTTAAAGTCAGGAATCGCAAAGCTATAGAACACCTGGGGCCCGTTTCAGAAAGGAGGTTCAACCAACTCTGAGTTTAAACTTGAAGTCTGAGTTGCCAAACCCCAAGGTGGGAAACTCTGGGTTTTCGGTTTCCGAACACCTGAAAATAATTAGTTTTATCAACTCTGAGTTGGCTGGCTCTGACTTAAGCGTGTGCTCCGCAACGCTAAAAAGCCATTATCAATGGAGCGTAGATATAAGGATTCACCATGGAAACGGCGTAAGGGAAGCATATTTCTCCCAAACAGAACCGGAAGTGCTTATCCAAGTTTATGGTGAATATGAAAACAGAAATTATACAGTGCTGGGTGTAATTAATTAGTAATTAGTAATCTACATACTGTAATTTAAAACAATTCTGTATAAAACAAGTGGATGTAACATCAAATGTAAGTAGACCAAATTAGAAAGTAGACCAATACTTTCTAAAGATCATAATTATTACATTAATCTGAATAGACTTGTTGGATGTAATTTGTAGTTAGTAATTAAGAACTGTTTTACCGTAAATTCCCAACTGTTACAAATCTGATGTCAAACTAGAAGAACAGAATTGTTTTAAACCTATTAATTTAATTTTCACGTATAGGTGCAATCCTGCAGGCATTAAAATAACGTTGCAGCAGATTAAGATGAAATATAATATATATATATATATATATATAATAGATTTAACTGCCTACATAAAATGTAAGAGGTCTAACTACAGTATGTTTAAATTGTTTCCATGTAGAATTATATTTCCATTTATATTACTTCGGGTTGGGTTTTTTGTTGATCCCAACAGATTCACATGGTAACATCTGTCTTTTGGAGCCTCCTGTCCCAACAGAACCCCTGGCAGTTGTAAGTAGCCTACTCAATATACCATATATTATTACAAATAGTGTTATGAAGTGTACTTTATGGAATGTTCATCTATACAGGATGATGGGGATGAAGAAACTGTTTGTGCTGCCACAGAGGCCTACTGAGTTAATGTTAATATCATGTGTCTACACATCAAACAATCTACACATTCACATTTAATGTGGAGTAGCCTATATAATCTAAGTTTATATCTATAAATGGTCATTCTAATCTCCCCCCCAAAGTGTGGAAGAACAGCAGGAGGAAGGTCCATCAACTTCTGGTGCACAGATGAACACAGTTCAGTGATTTACAGTGAATGCCACAGTTTCATTCTGTAGAATTTTAGAACTACATTATGTAACCCTAAATCTACTGTATTTTCAGTTGCCAATTAAAGAGTTGTATAGAATTCTTATTATTAAAAAAATCTGAAATCAGATCTGGAAATTAACATTTTGAAAGAATATCTTAAAGTGAGTGTATAGTCATAGGTGAATTCTGGGAAGTATTGAAACTATATTAAGATCTAACCTTTTTCATTTATCTTTTGTTTTAGAAAAAAAACACCATATAAATGGCTGTGATTTTGTGTTTATTAATTTTAATTTGTGGTGGATATCATTATTAATGTGAAAAGACATTGTGGCATATCATATCCTTCCATCCTGGATATCTGCAGAGTTGATGTGGTCGTCCTCAGGATCTTGTAACTTTAGGGCAGGGTGTTTCTCCCCTCTAATCATGGAGAACAACACATGCCACAATAATGTCACAGGCCCTTTCAGGGATGGTTCAGGTTCTGGGTAAGGGGTAATCAGAGTTTGCCAGCATGGGTAACCCCTATCTCCCAGCAGAAAGCCATCCATCTCTCCTGTAAGAAAGTTCACATTGCTTTAGAGCTGCACATAATTTCCCCTGTAAGTGAGTAGTGCATACATTGAAATATATAGGACATACATTTACTTACCCCTTTCCAGTCTTTTACTCAAGGTTGACTCTCGATAAATTCTTGAGTCATGAACAGAGCCAGGCCACTTGGCCTCCACATTTATGCATTCATGTGCAGCATCACATATGATCAGTGGACAGTGCAAAGAATGACACATGTACAGTATTGTGATGTCTTTGACCATTAGAACCAGTAGGCTACCTGCACATTAATACTGTGAATGGACCTCCTATTGACATAATCTGCTTCATTTTCAGAGGGTGCAATGATTGGAATATGTGTGCCATTATTAGGTCACTTCCAAGGGTCGCGGCAAGATATTCTTAACTGAATGTTATTTATCAGGTTAGCATTATTTAAACCCATTTATACACCACTTACCTGCAATCCTGTAGAACTCCTTTGATGACTCACTGGTTTGTGCCCAGGAAACAACACAAAATGGTCAGAAAGTGCTTCAGTGCAAGGCACACTTTCCTGACCGCTCTGCAAACAGTAGCCTTACTAGTATTTTCTAGTAAGAATGGATGAGATTGTGGATGTATCTTATTGACTCCAAAGAAAAACGGTACCGCTCAGATAAAAATGGAGATGGGAGTGTCAAAACATTCATTCTGGGCCTCAAAAATCTCTCCCAATATAAATGTAAATCTCGACAAATTAATGCAGCCTCTTCATCTATAGGATTGTCAATAATAGAACAATTAATTCCCTTTGCTGCTCTCCTCGTAAAAAACTTGCTCAATGAATGAGGTGTTTAAACGTCGCCTCGTCTTCAAAAAGGGGAGGAGACTGAAATAAACTCTAAGTTTACAGAAGAAAACCTACTCCCAACCAGGTTAGGTTCATAGGGTCAGTTACTATGGTAACTGACTCTGAGTACAAGTTACCTCTCTTTCAGAAACGGGCTTAACTTAGCCTATTTTCTCAGGTTTAACTTACCCCCCTTTCTGAAACCGAAAACCCAGAGTTTCCCTCATTTCAGAGTTAACTTACTCAGAGTTTTCACTTAACCCGCTTTCTGAAACGGGCCCCTGTTGAAAGCTTGATCTGTCACATACCTAAGCAATGGTAGAAGTCATTCTGAAATGTACTCAACAGTGTCAATGATGTATGGGGGAGAGTCCCGGGCCAGAGTCACGCACACTCAAAATTTCTTTAGGAATTTTTTTCTAGTTATTATTATTATTATTCTTACGCCGTTTTTTGGCTCAAAACATCTACCAGAGTTTTTGACGCATATACACAAAAGTTATATCAAAACGTGCGGCTCGGACCCGACATGTGTGCTATGATTTTTCTAAGACTTTTGGCTAACAATGTTGCCCAAAAATTGCCAAAAACCACACCAAAAAAATGCATTGGTGTCAATGGAAAGAATGTTTGAGAGGTAGAGTGGAGATGTCATCGCTAGAGTGAGGAGAAGAGAGAGAAATGTGTAAAAAAAATAAAACGTATTCGACTACCATGGCCTCAAATGCACCACTACAGACACAATTTATACATAGAAACGTAGGAAAATGTGTCCTCTAGCTCACACTTGCTTTACTTTATCTGTCAGATTTATTGTTTTAGCTTGACATGCGAAAATTCGGCCGCAGCACCCATGAAGAGCCTCATAGACTCCCATGTTAAAAGTGCCAGGAAAATTTCAGGAGGAATACAAAACTAACACTTTTTAGAATTGCTCCCAAGAGCACATTTCTTCACTTGTCAACACAAAATGCCTATGTAGACGTTCAGGAAGGGCTCAGCCGGCTTCACGTTAACCTGGTTTTATGATTGGAAACACGGTTTGGCCAGAAATCCTTCCTGTTCGAGGGGTGCGGTAAGCCTTTTCTCTCTGTCTGTTCAACTGACATGACAGTTGCAACTGTCAGCTGCAACTCATTAGTTCGTTACTTAGCAACGTGCTTGAAAGAGGAGAGACGGTGGCCACGAATGACGGTGGCTATTTTATGAACAGTAATTCATTTCACATTTAATAACTTTAATTGGAGGATATTTACTGGAGGAATCAAATTGGCTCTTTTTGTTTCGGGTGTATTTATAAACTGTACTCCAGCTCAACTCTTCCTCTCTGGCTCTAAGTCTCTAAGGTAAGCAAACATCTTTTTCAACTCTTTCGCTAGCATGCTATCTACAATGTAGGTTTTTGACTTCTTTAACATTTGGGCTCATAGGTATTCATGTGCTTATCAGTCAGGATTTACAACTGATATTCCAACTAGCTGTAAAGATATGCTGTTTGCTAACATTAGCGACCAATGCTAAAGTTAGCGCTTAAGCTAATTGCTAGTGCATCAGCATATGTTTCTAGCATGCTAAGATGTGGGTTTTGGACTTCTTTAACATTTGGGCTTATATGTATTCATGTGCTTATCAGTCAGGACGGTGGTGGAGGGTTATGGGGGGGGGTTATTTGTGTGCATTTTGACCGTTTAGGGTCGTTTTCGGAGGGGGGGGGGGGCCATCGGCGTTCGCGGGGGGGGGGGGGGGGGGGGGGCTCGTGCGGGGGGGTTTGAGGGCAGGGTTCATGTGCTGGGGTCCATAGGATTCTAACGAGATATTGGGGAGGTGTGTGGGAGGTCGGGTTGATGAGCTATGAGCCTATTTGTGGGAGAGGTTTGAGAATCGCGATTGATTTACATGCACCTTCAAGCGGAGATTGTGACGTTGCGGGGGGCTCGGGGGGGGGGGGGGGGGGGGGGGGGGGGGGGGGGGGGGGCGATTTCGGAAGGGTTTGGGGTATTGGGGAGGTGTGTGGGTGGTTGGGATTGGAAGTTCCATAGAGAAACAGTGGGGATTAAATACAGGTCTTTTAGGAATTGCTATTTAAATTGTTGGGGGGGCTTGCTGTAAAACATTCATAATCGTCTGGATACTGGTTGACCTTGCAAACTATTGGCTAGTGTTGTATGGGGAGTCCTGTAGTCCTGTAGTTTATAGATGATTAATTCGTGTGTCTGCTACTAAGTGATTCATTGCACTGAATGGTTTGATTGACAGTTCATCATTAAGTCATTAATGTACAGACTGCCTGTGTGTATGCACATATATGTATCTATCTATAGATAGATATATATATGTGTATGTGTGTGTATGTGCGTGTGTGTATGTGCGTGTGTGTTTTTCTCAATTAATGTTGGATAAAAAGCACTGTTTTTGTTAGTGTGATATCAGAACTGTGTGAGCACTAGGTCACACAGTTCTGAAATCACACTAACAAAACAGTATATATATATATATATATATATATATGTGTGTGTGTGCGTGTGCGTGTGTGTGTGTGTGTGTGTGCGTGTGCGTGTGTGTATGTGTATGTGCGTGTGTGTTTTTCCTCAATTAATGTTGGATAAAAAGCACTGTTTTTGTTAGTGTGATATCAGAACTGTGTGACCTAGTGCTTTTGGTGAATTTTGATGCTAGCTTATTGCTGAATCCTGATTTGTTACATGTTTGATTGCATGTGGATTGATTTGACATTTAACACAGCTGTATAACTTTATAATGTTATCTGATATTTATAATGCGGTATCATTTTGATAAAAGGTGTATTTCTAATACCAAAGTCATAGCCATTGATGGCCTAATTCTGGCATTGGATGTATTTGGGTCAGTTTACACTCTAAGTTTTTGAAAGCATTTATCACTATTATCAAATTAGAACCAAACTCATACTGTGCTACTGAACTGTAATGTAAAGTGCTACCTGACACAGAGTGACCAATTGTTTACTGCTTGCTTACTACTTAAACTTAAACTGTGGCAGTGTGCTCAAGTGGAGCTGTCTTTAATCCTGCTGAAATGAGTGTTTACGCTACTACTAGTGCATCAGCATATGAACACCTGTTGAAAGCTTGATCTGTCACATACCTAAGCAATGGTAGAAGTCATATTCTGAAAATTACTCAACAGTGTCAGAGATGTATGGGGGGGAGTCCTGGGCCAGAGTCACGCACACTCAAAATTTCTTTAGGAATTTTTTTCTAGTTATTGTGTGCGTGCTGCAAGGCGCACACTATGTTATTACTAGTGTTTATTGTGTGCGTGCTGCAAGGCGCACACTATGTTATTACTAGCGTTTATTATTATTGTGTGCGTGCTGCAAGGCGCACACTATGTTATTACTAGTGTTTATTATTGTGTGCGTGCTGCAAGGCGCACACTATGTTATTACTAGCGTTTATTATTATTATTATTATTATTCTTACACCGTTTTTTGGCTCAAAACATCTACCAGAGTTTTTGACGCATATACACAAAAGTTATATCAAAACGTGCGGCTCGGCCCCGACATGTGTGCTATGATTTTTCTAAGACTTTTGGCGAACAATTGTGCCCAAAAATTGCCAAAAACCACACCAGAAAAATTAATGGGTGTTAATGGAGAGAATGTTTGAAAACTAGAGTGGGTGATGTCATCGCTAGAGTGGAGAGGAGACAGAAGAATTCGTGAAAAAAATAAAACATATTCGACTACCATGGCCTCAAATGCACCACTACAGACACAATTTATACATAGAAACGTAGGAAAATGTGTCCTCTAGCTCACACTTGCTTTACTTTATCTGTCAGATTTATTGTTTTAGCTTGACATGCGAAAATTCGGCCGCAGCACCCATGAAGAGCCTCACAGACTCCCATGTTAAAAGTGCCAGGAAAATTTCAGGAGGAATACAAAACTAACACTTTTTAGAATTGCTCCCAAGAGCACATTTCTTCACTTGTCAACACAAAATGCCTATGTAGACGTTCAGGAAGGGCTCAGCCGGCTTCACGTTAACCTGGTTTTATGATTGGAAACACGGTTTGGCCAGAAATCCTTCCTGTTCGAGGGGTGCGGTAAGCCTTTTCTCTCTGTCTGTTCAACTGACATGACAGTTGCAACTGTCAGCTGCAACTCATTAGTTCGTTACTTAGCAACGTGCTTGAAAGAGGAGAGATGGTGGCCACGAATGACGGTGGCTATTTTATGAACAGTAATTCATTTCACATTTAATAACTTTAATTGGAGGATATTTACTGGAGGAATCAAATTGGCTCTTTTTGTTTTGGGTGTATTTATAAACTGTACTCCAGCTCAACTCTTCCTCTCTGGCTCTAAGTCTCTAAGGTAAGCAAACATCTTTTTCAACTCTTTCGCTAGCATGCTATCTACAATGTAGGTTTTTGACTTCTTTAACATTTGGGCTCATAGGTATTCATGTGCTTATCACTCAGGATTTACAACTGATATTCCAACTAGCTGTAAAGATATGCTGTTTGCTAACATTAGCGACCAATGCTAAAATTAGCGCTTAAGCTAATTGCTAGTGCATCAGCATATGTTTCTAGCATGCTAAGATGTGGGTTTTGGACTTCTTTAGCATTTGGGCTTATATGTATTCATGTGCTTATCAGTCAGGACGGTGGTGGAGGGTTATGGGGGGGGGGTTATTTGTGTGCATTTTGACCGTTTAGGGTCGTTTTCGGAGGGGGGGGGGGGCGATCGGCGTTCGCGGGGGGCGGGGGGCGGGGGGGCTCGTGCGGGGGGGTTTGAGGGCAGGGTTCATGTGCTGGGGTCCATAGGATTCTAACGAGATATTGCGGAGGTGTGTGGGAGGTCGGGTTGATGAGCTATGAGCCTATTTGTGGGAGAGGTTTGAGAATCGCGATTGATTTACATGCACCTTCAAGCGGAGATTGTGACGTTGCGGGGGGCTCGGGGGGGCGATTTCGGAAGGGTTTGGGGTATTGGGGAGGTGTGTGGGTGGTTGGGATCGGAAGTTCCATAGAGAAACAGTGGGGATTAAATACAGGTCTTTTAGGAATTGCTATTTAAATTGTTGGGGGGGCTTGCTGTAAAACATTCATAATCGTCTGGATACTGGTTGACCTTGCAAACTATTGGCTAGTGTTATATGGGGAGTCCTGTAGTCCTGTAGTTTATAGATGATTAAACCTGTGTGTCTGCTACTAAGTGATTCATTGCACTGAATGGTTTGATTGACAGTTCATCATTAAGTCATTAATGTACAGACTGCCTGTGTGTATGCACATATATGTATCTATCTATAGATATATATATATGTGTATGTGTGTGTGTGTGTGTGTGTGTATGTGCGTGTGTGTTTTTCTCAATTAATGTTGGATAAAAAGCACTGTTTTTGTTAGTGTGATATCAGAACTGTGTGAGCACTAGGTCACACAGTTCTGAAATCACACTAACAAAAACAGTATATATATATATATATGTGTGTGTGTTTGTGTGTGTATGTGCGTGTGTATGTGCATGTGTGTATGTGTATGTGCGTGTGTGTGTGTTTTTCCTCAATTAATGTTGGATAAAAAGCACTGTTTTTGTTAGTGTGATATCAGAACTGTGTGACCTAGTGCTTTTTGTGAATTTTGATGCTAGCTTATTGCTGAATCCTGATTTGTTACATGTTTGATTGGATGTGGATTGATTTGACATTTAACACAGCTGTATAACTTTATAATGTTATCTGATATTTATAATGCGGTATCATTTTGATAAAAGGTGTATTTCTAATACCAAAGTCATAGCCATTGATGGCCTAATTCTGGCATTGGATGTATTTGGGTCTTTTTACACTCTAAGTTTTTTAAAGCATTTATCTCTATTATCAAATTAGAACCAAACTCATACTATGCTACTGAACTGTAATGTAAAGTGATACCTGACACAGAGTGACCAATGGTTTACTGCTTGCTTACTACTTAAACTTAAACTGTGGCAGTGTGCTCAAGTGGAGCTGTCTTTAATCCTGCTGAAATTAGTGTTTACGCTACTACTAGTGCATCAGCATATGAACACCTGTTGAAAGCTTGATCTGTCACATACCTAAGCAATGGTAGAAGTCATATTCTGAAAATTACTCAACAGTGTCAGTGATGTATGGGGGAGAGTCCTGGGCCAGAGTCACGCACACTCAAAATTTCTTTAGGAATTTTTTTCTAGTTATTATACTTATTCTTACGCCCTTTTTTTGGCTCAAAACACCTACCAGAGTTTTTGACGCATATACACAAAAGTTATATCAAAACGTGCGGCTCGGCCCCGACATGTGTGCTATGATTTTTCTAAGACTTTTGGCTAACAATTTTGCCCCAAAATTGCCAAAAACCACACCAAAAAAATGCATTGGTGTCAATGGAAAGAATGTTTGAGAGGTAGAGTGGAGATGTCATCGCTAGAGTGAGGAGAAGAGAGAGAAATGTGTAAAAAGAAAAAAACGTATTCGACTACCATGGCCTCAAATGCACCACTACAGACACAATTTATACATAGAAACGTAGGAAAATGTGTCCTCTAGCTCACACTTGCTTTACTTTATCTGTCAGATTTATTGTTTTAGCTTGACATGCGAAAATTCGGCCGCAGCACCCATGAAGAGCCTCATAGACTCCCATGTTAAAAGTGCCAGGAAAATTTCAGGAGGAATACAAAACTAACACTTTTTAGAATTGCTCCCAAGAGCACATTTCTTCACTTGTCAACACAAAATGCCTATGTAGACGTTCAGGAAGGGCTCAGCCGGCTTCACGTTAACCTGGTTTTATGATTGGAAACACGGTTTGGCTAGAAATCCTTCCTGTTCGAGGGGTGCGCTAAGCAGTGGTCTCAACAACTCTGTCAGCCATTTTCAAACTGTTCCACGTGCAGCTGATCGGTCGCTTAGCAACCCTGATCAAAATTTCAGGAGGAATACAAAACTAACACTTTTTAGAATTGCTCCCAAGAGCACATTTCTTCACTTGTCAACACAAAATGCCTATGTAGACGTTCAGGAAGGGCTCAGCCGGCTTCACGTTAACCTGGTTTTATGATTGGAAACACGGTTTGGCTAGAAATCCTTCCTGTTCGAGGGGTGCGCTAAGCAGTGGTCTCAACAACTCTGTCAGCCATTTTCAAACTGTTCCACGTGCAGCTGATCGGTCGCTTAGCAACCCTGATCAACCTCAGCCTGTTTAGGCTGACTGAGGTGGCCATTTCACATGACATGTTTGACTTTTAATAACTTTGATTGGAGGACATTTACTGGACGAATCTAATTGGCTCTTTGTCTTTGGGTGGATATATATACGCTACTCTTAACTCAACTCTTCATCTCTGGCTTTCATTTGAGGTAAGTGAACGTCTACCACTGTTTTGCTAGCTAGCATGCTATTCATGTGCTTATAAGGGAATTATGAGTGAAAAATCGACAACAGCCTACTACAGTTCATAATGTTGAATACGCAAAGTAGAGTTTTGGATGCTTAACTTATGCTAGTGGTTGAAACTGGTTGAAAAAATGTATCCTGTCATCTTGGACATACTGTATGTGAGACCAATATTAATGTCGTGTGTGTATTTAGTTAGTGTGTAAAAGTGCTAAAATTCTAATTTGTTGGGAGGTGAAAATGTAGGCATAAACAGCTTTGGATCAATTAATTATTTAATAGATGTGTGAATCCACGTGCAGGTGGCCTGAAGATATATTAGCTGTGGTTGGTAATATAGGTAGAGCCTACATAATGGACTATATAACACGTTTTTTTTTCTGGCCAAGCTAAATAACTGTCAAGTTTTGATAAAATTGAGAGAATTATCATAGATTAGTCGATAATAGAACGTGTTTTTTCTGGGCAAGCGAACTAACTGCTGAGTGAGTAAACGTCTACAACTGTTTTGCTAGCTAGCTACCTAGCATGCTATTCATGTGCTTATGAGGGAAATATGAGTGAAAAATAGACAATAGCCTACTACAGTTAATAATGTTGAATAAGCAAAGTAGAGTTTTGGATGCTTAACTTATGCTAGTGGTTGAAACTGGTTAAAAAAACAAATCCTGTCGTCTTGGACATACTGTATCTGAGACCAATATTAATGTCGTGTGTGTATTTAGTTAGTGTGTAAAAGTGCTAAAATACTAATTTGTTGGGATGTGAAAATGTAGGCATAAACAGCTTTGGATTATTTAATTATTTAATAGATGTGTGAATCCACGTGCAGGTGGCCTGAAGATATATTAGCTGTGGTTGGTAATATAGAAAGAGCCTACAGTACATAATGGACTATATAACACGTTTTTTTCTTTCTGGCCAAGCTAAATAACTGTCACGTTTTGATACAATTGAGAGAATTATCATACATTAGTCGATAATGGAACGTGTTTTTTCTGGCCAAGCGAACTAACTGCTGTTTGGTGAGTCAGTCTCAGGGCTTCCGCGGAGGTTAATATTAATTATTTCGGGCCGCATTAGCAAGCAAGAGGGGCGCATGAACGACTGACTTCGATTACTAACATTTCAGACAACAAACTTAAGCTTCACAATTGTTTTCCTTACTCAAATGTATATGTAAAAGTTAAACATTTAGCTACGTCATGTATTGGTACACACTTACACCTTAATGCTATCAAATGTTGTTTGCATTGAGTGTATGGAAATATTGCGTATAGTTTTTGCGTATAGTTTTTGCATACCTTTCATAGAGGGTCAGCACAACCTGTCTTAACATCTTGTACAATGTTATGGGTCAATTTGAGTCTATTACTTTATAGATTATTGAACCTGTGTGTCTGCTACTAACTGATTCATTGCACTCAATGAGTTGATTGACAGTTAATGATTAAGTAATAATGTACAGACTGCCTGTGTGTATGCACACACACATATATATACTGTATATATATATATGTGTGTGTGTGTTTTTGATTGCATGTGGATTGATTTGACATTTACACTGAAACAGCTGTATAAGTTTATAATGTTATCTGATATTTATACTGCGGTATCATTTTGATAAAAGGAGTATTTCAAATACCAAAGTCATAGCCATTTATGGCCTAATTCTGGCATTGGATGTATTTGGGTAATTTTACACAAAGTTTTTGAGCAGTGTGCTCAAGTGGAGCTGTCTTTAATCCTGTTTTTCGCCTCACAGATTTACAGCGCTTGACCATTGCTTTATCGGTAAATATGTTTTGCCAAGACTACATATGTTTTTCTGTGTGAGTTTTTGTTACATGTCTGGTGCTCACTGGTGTCGTCCTGTTCTAGATAAACGCTACATCACTGCTCTTCACTTCGGTGTCCATTTGACCTCATTTGATCCATCCAGTTGACCTCAACTATCCAGTTGCTCATATCTGCCTTTTCAGGTAAGACATTTAAGTATGTGTTTACATGTTGCAAAACACTCAATGATTGATAATGAAGAACTTTTAACCATTGTTCTGTGATGGATGTGCAGTGATTTACAAGTATAGAGTAAAGGTGTATTGGGGTTCATTGTTATTCAGTATTACAGTATAATTAATATGTTGTATTTAATTATTTTTGTGGGCTAAAACCTAAAAAGACATCCCAGTTTTGGTTGTTGGTTTACATTACAGTAAATGTTTCACACAATGCTGTATTTCCATGTGTGGTTGACAGTATTTAGTCTACAATTCACTGTGTTTTCTGACTTTTACAGGTGTCCTGTGTCCAGCATCTTCAAGACAGACTAAGCTAACTTTTCATATTTTTTGCACATTTAATTAGTTTAAACAGTACTGTTAGGTTAGGAGTAGATTATATCAAGAGTAGATTTAGTTTACATACTTTAGCTTTTAATTTAGTTACAATTGTGATTATATTTTGTGAGTAAATTGTGTAAAGTTGTTTTCAAGATGCCGAGGAAGGGAAAGCGATCCCAGGCTCAGAAAGTGCGCTGGGCAAGGCTCGACCTTGCAGCTCCTGCTCCAGTTAGCCCAACCAATTCCACTCATCAGGTACAGAAACAATTATATAGATGACAGTTAACACACTATTGTAGTCAGGTGGCTCAGTGGGTTAAGGCATTGGGCCCATGATTGAAAGGTTGTGAGTTCGAATCCCGAGTGTGGCTAGATTACGTTATGTCCTTGGGCAAGGCACTTCACCCTACTTGCCTTAGGGGGAATGTCCCTGTACCTGCTGTAAGTCACTTTGGACAAAAGGGTCTGCTAAATGTAAATGTTATAGTGCTGATGTCACAAAACTACATTTTGATTTGTTGCATTTTATGACATTCCTGTCATGTGTAATCAGGTTCCAAAAACACAGTAAGTTTTCATATACTTGATATCTTATTAGATCCCTGAAACACCTCCAACCACCAGCCGGCTAGGGGCGATGACAAATGCACCCACCCCAACTAATTCTCCAGCCTACAAGGTATGGGTAGTTTTTGTTGTTGTTGTTGTTGTTGGTTAGTTTTTTTTTCCCTTCAGAGTGGACACACAGATATGGCCTGAGAACATAAATTGCTGTACTTTCATGTTTTTCTTAACTACTTGAAAAATCTTGATTCACAATTGAGTATTTAAGATGTATCATTTGGTATCATCAGATTCCCAAAATACAGACTCCTCAACAGTCAAAGAACTGGATGACTAATGAAGCGCAGAGAACAGATGCATCCACCTGCCCTCGTTCTCCAGTTGAAAAGGTTTTCTTTTAATTATTCACCCATCTAGCATTTTGTGTGTGTGTGTAAAATCAAGTCTCTGGAATGTGCATCAGGTGAGTACATTGTTCTGCTTATGTTTTCATTTCTATTAACTTGGTATCCTGTCTCATCAGATACCAAAAGCAGAGACATCTTCAGGGCCAAAAAGCTTCTGTGTAATGGACGATGCACCCACCTGCTCCCGTTATCCAACTACAAAGGTAGGCTTTTTTTCCCTCTACAGTTGTTACACAAAGCAACACAAAACATTTACACAAACATGTATTACACTTCAACAAATACACACATGAAATGTATAATTAAATACAAGACTTAGGAAAAAACAATTATACCAAACATCTGTATAATATGGGTTTGTTTACTTCACATTTCATTGACAGTAGTGTCTTTTCAAAACATAATCCACATCACAATAGCCGTAAAGAGGAAGTTTGTGACTTCTTCCAAGCTTTTCCCAAATCTAAACAATTATTTTAAATACCTACACGTAAACATCTGAACCCTTTCATCTGAAATAATACAAAAAGAAAGCTAAGTTTAAAATGTGAATCTAAATGTCATGTGAGATGTCAACACTGGCATTTTAGGTTGAAGCTATCTGTATAGACAACTACAGTGCCTTGCCAAACTATTCGGCCCCTTTCAAACTTTTGCTACATTTCAGGCTTCAATCATTAAGATATTTTTTTTTGTTGTTGTGAAGAATCAACAAGTGGGACACAATCATGAAGTGGAACACAATTTATTGGATATTTCAAACTTTAACATATAATGAACAGAAAAAATGGGTGTGCAAAACCTTTCAGCCCCCTTAATTGAATACTTTGTAGCACCACCTTTAGCTGCGATTACAGCTGTAAATTGCTTGGGGTATGTCTCTATCAGCTTTGCATATTGACAGACTCACATTTTTGCCCATTCCTTCTGGCAAAACAGCTCGAGCTCAGGAAGGTTGGATGGAGAGCGTTTATGAACAGCAGTTTTCAGTTCTTTCCACAGATTCTCGATTGGATTCAAGTGTGGATCTGACTAGGTTATTCTAACACCTGTATATGTTTATTTGTAAGCCATTCCGTTGTAGATTTTGCTTTATGTTTTGGATCATTGTCTTGTTGGAAGACATCTCTGTCCCAGTCTCAGGTTTTTTGCAGACTCCATCAGGTCTTCTTCCAGAATGGTCCTGTATTTGGTTCCATCCATCTTCCCATACATTTTAATCATCTTCCCTGTCCCTGCTGAAGAAAAGCAGGCACAAACCATGATGCTGCCACCACCATGTTTGACAGTGGGGATGATGTGTTCAGGGTGATGAGCTGTGTTGCTTTTACGCCATACATAACGTTTTTGCCTTGTTGCCAAAAAGATTGATTTTGGTTTCATCTGACCACAGCACCTTCTTCCACATGTTTGGTGTCTCCCAGGTGGCTTGTGGCAAACTTTAAACCTAGACTCTTTTTATGGATATCTTTAAGAAATGGCTTTCTTCTTGCCACTTCCATATAGGCCAGATTTGTACAGTATATACGAGTATGGACAGACTCTCCCACCCTCCACCATCTCTGCAGTTCATTCAGAGTGATCATGGGCCTTTTGGCTGCATCTCTGATTGCAGATCTTGTTTGAGCTGAAAGTTTAGACAAATGGCCTGGTCTTTGTAGATTTGCAGTGGTCTGATACGCCTTGCCTTTCAATATTATCACTTGCACAGTGCTCCTTGGGATTGTTAAAGCTTGGGAAATGTTTTAGTATCCAAATCCGGCTTTAAACTATTTTGGACTTACCTGGTGTGTTCCTTGTTTCTTCATGATGCTGTCTGCGCTTCTAACAGACCTCAAACTCTCCTGATGTTCAGTATGGATCTCTGAATGATCCAATGTTGACCTAAATGACTAATGGTGATAAATAGAATCCACCTGTGTGTAATCAAGTCTAAATGCACCTGCTCTGTGATACTCTCACTCCATGTGCACACGCTGAACACATGTCTAATTCTACCTTATTTTCTCCCTCTCGATTGTAGGGCTGACTTGGTCCTGATGGCGTGTCTGGCTTCTAGCATCAACGTACCCTGTCACTGTGGTGAGTCATTTATCATTAACTGCGCTGGTGGTGGTGGTATCTATCTGCAGTGGTTGTGCTCTCTATCTCTGTGACTTGGCTGTGCAGATTACTGACTGTGTTTGTATGGCTCCTTATCCCTCCTCAGGAACACAGACTGTTGCAAGGCCAACGAGCTGCAGGTGTTTCCACAACCAGTGGACCAGCCCAGCACGTCTGCAGTGTCTGCAGCACCACTCCCTGCACTTGTCGAGCCCTCAGCTGCCCCAGCAGTGGCACTTCCCAAGACAACGGCATGGCAGAGGATTATAAAACTGAAGCTGCCGATGTCTTGCAGGGAAAGCTTCCTGCTGCACGGAGGGACAGGCACTTTTTCCACTTCAACTGCTGGCACTGCGGTCAGCCAAAGACTAAAAGTTTGTCCACAGCTGCTATGGAAACGAGCACTTCTGCTCCTCCACAGCTGTAGATGTTGGGCCCGAAATAAATATAATATGGTTTTATTGTGTGATTGTTAGGATGTGGATTCTTGTTGGATGAATGTATACATTTCTGTTTTTATTTGGAACGGATTAAATAGTATTTTATTCTACTCTATAGGGTGTTTTTAAGCCATTCTTGTTGGCCTGGTGGGACTGGCTGTTCAGCCTGTTGGCTTTTTTTCGTCATTTTATTTTGCTTAGTTTAGGGTTTTATTATTTTGTAGGGTGCCACCGGCTTCGACGGCCCTGTACAGGGTTGGCCCGGTGTCGCACCTTCGTTTTGTTGTTTTTGGCCGGCTCACCAGGTCTGAACGTAAATAAAATTATTGTAAATGTGAGCCATCTTGCCTCCTGTGTCCTCATTGAAATTTGTTTGATTCTCTTGGGTTGTAACAATGTTAAATCTATTTTTATGCTAGCTTGTGAATACACCTTCATCTTTAAGTACTTTTAAGAAGATTTAAAGTCAGGAATCGCAAAGCTATAGAACACCTGGGGCCCGTTTCAGAAAGGAGGTTCAACCAACTCTGAGTTTAAACTTGAAGTCTGAGTTGCCAAACCCCAAGGTGGGAAACTCTGGGTTTTCGGTTTCCGAACACCTGAAAATAATTAGTTTTATCAACTCTGAGTTGGCTGGCTCTGACTTAAGCGTGTGCTCCGCAACGCTAAAAAGCCATTATCAATGGAGCGTAGATATAAGGATTCACCATGGAAACGGCGTAAGGGAAGCATATTTCTCCCAAACAGAACCGGAAGTGCTTATCCAAGTTTATGGTGAATATGAAAACAGAAATTATACAGTGCTGGGTGTAATTAATTAGTAATTAGTAATCTACATACTGTAATTTAAAACAATTCTGTATAAAACAAGTGGATGTAACATCAAATGTAAGTAGACCAAATTAGAAAGTAGACCAATACTTTCTAAAGATCATAATTATTACATTAATCTGAATAGACTTGTTGGATGTAATTTGTAGTTAGTAATTAAGAACTGTTTTACCGTAAATTCCCAACTGTTACAAATCTGATGTCAAACTAGAAGAACAGAATTGTTTTAAACCTATTAATTTAATTTTCACGTATAGGTGCAATCCTGCAGGCATTAAAATAACGTTGCAGCAGATTAAGATGAAATATAATATATATATATATATATATATATATATATATAATAGATTTAACTGCCTACATAAAATGTAAGAGGTCTAACTACAGTATGTTTAAATTGTTTCCATGTAGAATTATATTTCCATTTATATTACTTCGGGTTGGGTTTTTTGTTGATCCCAACAGATTCACATGGTAACATCTGTCTTTTGGAGCCTCCTGTCCCAACAGAACCCCTGGCAGTTGTAAGTAGCCTACTCAATATACCATATATTATTACAAATAGTGTTATGAAGTGTACTTTATGGAATGTTCATCTATACAGGATGATGGGGATGAAGAAACTGTTTGTGCTGCCACAGAGGCCTACTGAGTTAATGTTAATATCATGTGTCTACACATCAAACAATCTACACATTCACATTTAATGTGGAGTAGCCTATATAATCTAAGTTTATATCTATAAATGGTCATTCTAATCTCCCCCCCAAAGTGTGGAAGAACAGCAGGAGGAAGGTCCATCAACTTCTGGTGCACAGATGAACACAGTTCAGTGATTTACAGTGAATGCCACAGTTTCATTCTGTAGAATTTTAGAACTACATTATGTAACCCTAAATCTACTGTATTTTCAGTTGCCAATTAAAGAGTTGTATAGAATTCTTATTATTAAAAAAATCTGAAATCAGATCTGGAAATTAACATTTTGAAAGAATATCTTAAAGTGAGTGTATAGTCATAGGTGAATTCTGGGAAGTATTGAAACTATATTAAGATCTAACCTTTTTCATTTATCTTTTGTTTTAGAAAAAAAACACCATATAAATGGCTGTGATTTTGTGTTTATTAATTTTAATTTGTGGTGGATATCATTATTAATGTGAAAAGACATTGTGGCATATCATATCCTTCCATCCTGGATATCTGCAGAGTTGATGTGGTCGTCCTCAGGATCTTGTAACTTTAGGGCAGGGTGTTTCTCCCCTCTAATCATGGAGAACAACACATGCCACAATAATGTCACAGGCCCTTTCAGGGATGGTTCAGGTTCTGGGTAAGGGGTAATCAGAGTTTGCCAGCATGGGTAACCCCTATCTCCCAGCAGAAAGCCATCCATCTCTCCTGTAAGAAAGTTCACATTGCTTTAGAGCTGCACATAATTTCCCCTGTAAGTGAGTAGTGCATACATTGAAATATATAGGACATACATTTACTTACCCCTTTCCAGTCTTTTACTCAAGGTTGACTCTCGATAAATTCTTGAGTCATGAACAGAGCCAGGCCACTTGGCCTCCACATTTATGCATTCATGTGCAGCATCACATATGATCAGTGGACAGTGCAAAGAATGACACATGTACAGTATTGTGATGTCTTTGACCATTAGAACCAGTAGGCTACCTGCACATTAATACTGTGAATGGACCTCCTATTGACATAATCTGCTTCATTTTCAGAGGGTGCAATGATTGGAATATGTGTGCCATTATTAGGTCACTTCCAAGGGTCGCGGCAAGATATTCTTAACTGAATGTTATTTAT
The DNA here is from genome assembly GCA_030340685.1 of Protosalanx chinensis. Classification (NCBI taxonomy): domain Eukaryota; kingdom Metazoa; phylum Chordata; class Actinopteri; order Osmeriformes; family Salangidae; genus Protosalanx; species Protosalanx chinensis. The sequence goes on along the minus strand of CM059341.1, from coordinate 999,641 downwards.
CAGGTTAGCATTATTTAAACCCATTTATACACCACTTACCTGCAATCCTGTAGAACTCCTTTGATGACTCACTGGTTTGTGCCCAGGAAACAACACAAAATGGTCAGAAAGTGCTTCAGTGCAAGGCACACTTTCCTGACCGCTCTGCAAACAGTAGCCTTACTAGTATTTTCTAGTAAGAATGGATGAGATTGTGGATGTATCTTATTGACTCCAAAGAAAAACGGTACCGCTCAGATAAAAATGGAGATGGGAGTGTCAAAACATTCATTCTGGGCCTCAAAAATCTCTCCCAATATAAATGTAAATCTCGACAAATTAATGCAGCCTCTTCATCTATAGGATTGTCAATAATAGAACAATTAATTCCCTTTGCTGCTCTCCTCGTAAAAAACTTGCTCAATGAATGAGGTGTTTAAACGTCGCCTCGTCTTCAAAAAGGGGAGGAGACTGAAATAAACTCTAAGTTTACAGAAGAAAACCTACTCCCAACCAGGTTAGGTTCATAGGGTCAGTTACTATGGTAACTGACTCTGAGTACAAGTTACCTCTCTTTCAGAAACGGGCTTAACTTAGCCTATTTTCTCAGGTTTAACTTACCCCCCTTTCTGAAACCGAAAACCCAGAGTTTCCCTCATTTCAGAGTTAACTTACTCAGAGTTTTCACTTAACCCGCTTTCTGAAACGGGCCCCTGTTGAAAGCTTGATCTGTCACATACCTAAGCAATGGTAGAAGTCATTCTGAAATGTACTCAACAGTGTCAATGATGTATGGGGGAGAGTCCCGGGCCAGAGTCACGCACACTCAAAATTTCTTTAGGAATTTTTTTCTAGTTATTGTGTGCGTGCTGCAAGGCGCACACTATGTTATTACTAGCGTTTATTATTGTGTGCGTGCTGCAAGGCGCACACTATGTTATTACTAGTGTTTATTATTATTATACTTATTCTTACGCCCTTTTTTTGGCTCAAAACACCTACCAGAGTTTTTGACGCATATACACAAAAGTTATATCAAAACGTGCGGCTCGGCCCCGACATGTGTGCTATGATTTTTCTAAGACTTTTGGCTAACAATTTTTGCCAAAAATTGCCAAAAACCACACCAAAAAAATGCATTGGTGTCAATGGAAAGAATGTTTGAGAGGTAGAGTGGAGATGTCATCGCTAGAGTGAGGAGAAGAGAGAAATGTGTAAAAAAAAAAAAAACGTATTCGACTACCATGGCCTCAAATGCACCACTACAGACACAATTTATACATAGAAACGTAGGAAAATGTGTCCTCTAGCTCACACTTGCTTTACTTTATCTGTCAGATTTATTGTTTTAGCTTGACATGCGAAAATTCGGCCGCAGCACCCATGAAGAGCCTCATAGACTCCCATGTTAAAAGTGCCAGGAAAATTTCAGGAGGAATACAAAACTAACACTTTTTAGAATTGCTCCCAAGAGCACATTTCTTCACTTGTCAACACAAAATGCCTATGTAGACGTTCAGGAAGGGCTCAGCCGGCTTCACGTTAACCTGGTTTTATGATTGGAAACACGGTTTGGCCAGAAATCCTTCCTGTTCGAGGGGTGCGGTAAGCCTTTTCTCTCTGTCTGTTCAACTGACATGACAGTTGCAACTGTCAGCTGCAACTCATTAGTTCGTTACTTAGCAACGTGCTTGAAAGAGGAGAGATGGTGGCCACGAATGACGGTGGCTATTTTATGAACAGTAATTCATTTCACATTTAATAACTTTAATTGGAGGATATTTACTGGAGGAATCAAATTGGCTCTTTTTGTTTTGGGTGTATTTATAAACTGTACTCCAGCTCAACTCTTCCTCTCTGGCTCTAAGTCTCTAAGGTAAGCAAACATCTTTTTCAACTCTTTCGCTAGCATGCTATCTACAATGTAGGTTTTTGACTTCTTTAACATTTGGGCTCATAGGTATTCATGTGCTTATCAGTCAGGATTTACAACTGATATTCCAACTAGCTGTAAAGATATGCTGTTTGCTAACATTAGCGACCAATGCTAAAATTAGCGCTTAAGCTAATTGCTAGTGCATCAGCATATGTTTCTAGCATGCTAAAATGTGGGTTTTGGACTTCTTTAACATTTGGGCTTATATTTATTCATGTGCTTATCAGTCAGGACGGTGGTGCAGGGTTATGGGGGGGGGTTATTTGTGTGCATTTTGACCGTTTAGGGTCGTTTTCGGAGGGGGGGGGGGCGATCGGCGTTCGCGGGGGGCGGGGGGCGGGGGGGCTCGTGCGGGGGGGTTTGAGGGCAGGGTTCATGTGCTGGGGTCCATAGGATTCTAACGAGATATTGGGGAGGTGTGTGGGAGGTCGGGTTCATGAGCTATGAGCCTATTTGTGGGAGAGGTTTGAGAATCGCGATTGATTTACATGCACCTTCAAGCGGAGATTGTTACGTTGCGGGGGGCTCGGGGGGGCGATTTCGGAAGGGTTTGGGGTATTGGGGAGGTGTGTGGGTGGTTGGGATTGGAAGTTCCATAGAGAAACAGTGGGGATTAAATACAGGTCTTTTAGGAATTGCTATTTAAATTGTTGGGGGGGGCTTGCTGTAAAACATTCATAATCGTCTGGATACTGGTTGACCTTGCAAACTATTGGCTAGTGTTGTATGGGGAGTCCTGTAGTTTATAGATGATTAAACCTGTGTGTCTGCTACTAAGTGATTCATTGCACTGAATGGTTTGATTGACAGTTCATCATTAAGTCATTAATGTACAGACTGCCTGTGTGTATGCACATATATGTATCTATCTATAGATAGATATATATATATGTGTATGTGTCTGTGTGTGTGTGTATGTGCGTGTGTGTATGTGCGTGTGTGTTTTTCTCAATTAATGTTGGATGAAAAGCACTGTTTTTGTTAGTGTGATATCAGAACTGTGTGAGCACTAGGTCACACAGTTCTGAAATCACACTAACAAAACAGTATATATATATATATATATATATATATATATATATATGTGTGTGTGTGTGTGTGTGTGTGTGTGTGTGTGTGTGTGTGTATGTGCGTGTGTGTGTGTGTATGTGCGTGTGTGTGTGTGTATGTGCGTGTGTGTGTGTGTATGTGCGTGTGTGTGTGTGTATGTGCGTGTGTGTATGTGTATGTGCGTGTGTGTTTTTCCTCAATTAATGTTGGATAAAAAGCACTGTTTTTGTTAGTGTGATATCAGAACTGTGTGACCTAGTGCTTTTTGTGAATTTTGATGCTAGCTTATTGCTGAATCCTGATTTGTTACATGTTTGATTGCATGTGGATTGATTTGACATTTAACACAGCTGTATAACTTTATAATGTTATCTGATATTTATAATGCGGTATCATTTTGATAAAAGGTGTATTTCTAATACCAAAGTCATAGCCATTGATGGCCTAATTCTGGCATTGGATGTATTTGGGTCTTTTTACACTCTAAGTTGGTTTGATTGACAGTTCATCATTAAGTCATTAATGTACAGACTGCCTGTGTGTATGCACATTTATGTATCTATCTATAGATATATATATATATGTGTATGTGTGTGTGTGTGTGTGTATGTGCGTGTGTGTATGTGCGTGTGTGTTTTTCTCAATTAATGTTGGATAAAAAGCACTGTTTTTGTTAGTGTGATATCAGAACTGTGTGAGCACTAGGTCACACAGTTCTGAAATCACACTAACAAAAACAGTATATATATATATATATATATATATATATATATATATATGTGTGTGTGTGTGTGTGTGTATGTGCGTGTGTGTGTGTGTGTGTGTGTGTGTGTGTGTATGTGTATGTGCGTGTGTGTTTTTCCTCAATTAATGTTGGATAAAAAGCACTGTTTTTGTTAGTGTGATATCAGAACTGTGTGACCTAGTGCTTTTTGTGAATTTTGATGCTAGCTTATTGCTGAATCCTGATTTGTTACATGTTTGATTGCATGTGGATTGATTTGACATTTAACACAGCTGTATAACTTTATAATGTTATCTGATATTTATAATGCGGTATCATTTTGATAAAAGGTGTATTTCTAATACCAAAATCATAGCCATTGATGGCCTAATTCTGGCATTGGATGTATTTGGGTCAGTTTACACTCTAAGTTTTTGAAAGCATTTATCTCTATTATCAAATTAGAACCAAACTATTACTATGCTACTGAACTGTAATGTAAAGTGCTACCTGACACAGAGTGACCAATTGTTTACTGCTTGCTTACTACTTAAACTTAAACTGTGGCAGTGTGCTCAAGTGGAGCTGTCTTTAATCCTGCTGAAATTCGTGTTTACGCTACTACTAGTGCATCAGCATATGAACACCTGTTGAAAGCTTGATCTGTCACATACCTAAGCAATGGTAGAAGTCATGTTCTGAAAATTACTCAACAGTGTCAGTGATGTATGGGGGAGAGTCCCGGGCCAGAGTCACGCACACTCAAAATTTCTTTAGGAATTTTTTTCTAGTTATTATTATTATTCTTACACCGTTTTTTGGCTCAAAACATCTACCAGAGTTTTTGACGCATATACACAAAAGTTATATCAAAACGTGCGGCTCGGCCCCGACATGTGTGCTATGATTTTTCTAAGACTTTTGGCGAACAATTGTGCCCAAAAATTGCCAAAAACCACACCAGAAAAATTAATGGGTGTTAATGGAGAGAATGTTTGAAAACTAGAGTGGGTGATGTCATCGCTAGAGTGGAGAGGAGACAGAAGAATTCGTGAAAAAAATAAAACATATTCGACTACCATGGCCTCAAATGCAACACTACAGACACAATTTATACATAGAAACGTAGGAAAATGTGTCCTCTAGCTCACACTTGCTTTACTTTATCTGTCAGATTTATTGTTTTAGCTTGACATGCGAAAATTCGGCCGCAGCACCCATGAAGAGCCTCATAGACTCCCATGTTAAAAGTGCCAGGAAAATTTCAGGAGGAATACAAAACTAACACTTTTTAGAATTGCTCCCAAGAGCACATTTCTTCACTTGTCAACACAAAATGCCTATGTAGACGTTCAGGAAGGGCTCAGCCGGCTTCACGTTAACCTGGTTTTATGATTGGAAACACGGTTTGGCCAGAAATCCTTCCTGTTCGAGGGGTGCGGTAAGCCTTTTCTCTCTGTCTGTTCAACTGACATGACAGTTGCAACTGTCAGCTGCAACTCATTAGTTCGTTACTTAGCAACGTGCTTGAAAGAGGAGAGACGGTGGCCACGAATGACGGTGGCTATTTTATGAACAGTAATTCATTTCACATTTAATAACTTTAATTGGAGGATATTTACTGGAGGAATCAAATTGGCTCTTTTTGTTTCGGGTGTATTTATAAACTGTACTCCAGCTCAACTCTTCCTCTCTGGCTCTAAGTCTCTAAGGTAAGCAAACATCTTTTTCAACTCTTTCGCTAGCATGCTATCTACAATGTAGGTTTTTGACTTCTTTAACATTTGGGCTCATAGGTATTCATGTGCTTATCAGTCAGGATTTACAACTGATATTCCAACTAGCTGTAAAGATATGCCTGTTTGCTAACATTAGCGACCAATGCTAAAATTAGCGCTTAAGCTAATTGCTAGTGCATCAGCATATGTTTCTAGCATGCTAAGATGTGGGTTTTGGACTTCTTTAACATTTGGGCTTATATGTATTCATGTGCTTATCAGTCAGGACGGTGGTGGAGTGTTATGGGGGGGGGGTTATTTGTGTGCATTTTGACCGTTTAGGGTCGTTTTCGGAGGGGGGGGGGGCGATCGGCGTTCGCGGGGGGCGGGGGGCGGGGGGGCTCGTGCGGGGGGGTTTGAGGGCAGGGTTCATGTGCTGGGGTCCATAGGATTCTAACGAGATATTGGGGAGGTGTGTGGGAGGTCGGGTTGATGAGCTATGAGCCTATTTGTGGGAGAGGTTTGAGAATCGCGATTGATTTACATGCACCTTCAAGCGGAGATTGTGACGTTGCGGGGGGCTCGGGGGGGCGATTTCGGAAGGGTTTGGGGTATTGGGGAGGTGTGTGGGTGGTTGGGATTGGAAGTTCCATAGAGAAACAGTGGGGATTAAATACAGGTCTTTTAGGAATTGCTATTTAAATTGTTGGGGGGGCTTGCTGTAAAACATTCATAATCGTCTGGATACTGGTTGACCTTGCAAACTATTGGCTAGTGTTATATGGGGAGTCCTGTAGTCCTGTAGTTTATAGATGATTAAACCTGTGTGTCTGCTACTAAGTGATTCATTGCACTGAATGGTTTGATTGACAGTTCATCATTTAGTCATTAATGTACAGACTGCCTGTGTGTATGCACATATATGTATCTATCTATAGATATATATATGTGTATGTGTGTGTGTGTGTATGTGCGTGTGTGTATGTGCGTGTGTGTATTTCTCAATTAATGTTGGATAAAAAGCACTGTTTTTGTTAGTGTGATATCAGAACTGTGTGAGCACTAGGTCACACAGTTCTGAAATCACACTAACAAAAACAGTGTATATATATATATATATATATATATATGTGTGTGTGTATGTGCGTGTATGTGCGTGTGTGTGTGTGTATGTGCGTGTGTGTATGTGTATGTGCGTGTGTGTTTTTCCTCAATTAATGTTGGATAAAAAGCACTGTTTTTGTTAGTGTGATATCAGAACTGTGTGACCTAGTGCTTTTTGTGAATTTTGATGCTAGCTTATTGCTGAATCCTGATTTGTTACATGTTTGATTGCATGTGGATTGATTTGACATTTAACACAGCTGTATAACTTTATACTGTTATCTGATATTTATAATGCGGTATCATTTTGATAAAAGGTGTATTTCTAATACCAAAGTCATAGCCATTGATGGCCTAATTCTGGCATTGGATGTATTTGGGTCTTTTTACACTCTAAGTTTTTTAAAGCATTTATCACTATTATCAAATTAGAACCAAACTCATACTATGCTACTGAACTGTAATGTAAAGTGATACCTGACACAGAGTGACCAATGGTTTACTGCTTGCTTACTACTTAAACTTAAACTGTGGCAGTGTGCTCAAGTGCAGCTGTCTTTAATCCTGCTGAAATTCGTGTTTACGCTACTACTAGTGCATCAGCATATGAACACCTGTTGAAAGCTTGATCTGTCACATACCTAAGCAATAGTAGAAGTCATATTCTGAAATGTACTCAACAGTGTCAGTGATGTATGGGGGGGAGTCCCGGGCCAGAGTCACGCACACTCAAAATTTCTTTAGGAATTTTTTTCTAGTTATTATTATTATTCTTACGCCGTTTTTTGGCTCAAAACATCTACCAGAGTTTTTGACGCATATACACAAAAGTTATATCAAAACGTGCGGCTCGGACCCGACATGTGTGCTATGATTTTTCTAAGACTTTTGGCTAACAATGTTGCCCAAAAATTGCCAAAAACCACACCAAAAAAATGCATTGGTGTCAATGGAAAGAATGTTTGAGAGGTAGAGTGGAGATGTCATCGCTAGAGTGAGGAGAAGAGAGAGAAATGTGTAAAAAAAATAAAACGTATTCGACTACCATGGCCTCAAATGCACCACTACAGACACAATTTATACATAGAAACGTAGGAAAATGTGTCCTCTAGCTCACACTTGCTTTACTTTATCTGTCAGATTTATTGTTTTAGCTTGACATGCGAAAATTCGGCCGCAGCACCCATGAAGAGCCTCATAGACTCCCATGTTAAAAGTGCCAGGAAAATTTCAGGAGGAATACAAAACTAACACTTTTTAGAATTGCTCCCAAGAGCACATTTCTTCACTTGTCAACACAAAATGCCTATGTAGACGTTCAGGAAGGGCTCAGCCGGCTTCACGTTAACCTGGTTTTATGATTGGAAACACGGTTTGGCCAGAAATCCTTCCTGTTCGAGGGGTGCGGTAAGCCTTTTCTCTCTGTCTGTTCAACTGACATGACAGTTGCAACTGTCAGCTGCAACTCATTAGTTCGTTACTTAGCAACGTGCTTGAAAGAGGAGAGACGGTGGCCACGAATGACGGTGGCTATTTTATGAACAGTAATTCATTTCACATTTAATAACTTTAATTGGAGGATATTTACTGGAGGAATCAAATTGGCTCTTTTTGTTTCGGGTGTATTTATAAACTGTACTCCAGCTCAACTCTTCCTCTCTGGCTCTAAGTCTCTAAGGTAAGCAAACATCTTTTTCAACTCTTTCGCTAGCATGCTATCTACAATGTAGGTTTTTGACTTCTTTAACATTTGGGCTCATAGGTATTCATGTGCTTATCAGTCAGGATTTACAACTGATATTCCAACTAGCTGTAAAGATATGCTGTTTGCTAACATTAGCGACCAATGCTAAAATTAGCGCTTAAGCTAATTGCTAGTGCATCAGCATATGTTTCTAGCATGCTAAGATGTGGGTTTTGGACTTCTTTAACATTTGGGCTTATATGTATTCATGTGCTTATCAGTCAGGACGGTGGTGGAGGGTTATGGGGGGGGGTTATTTGTGTGCATTTTGACCGTTTAGGGTCGTTTTCGGAGGGGGGGGGGCGATCGGCGTTCGCGGGGGGAGGGGGGCGGGGGGGCTCGTGCGGGGGGGTTTGAGGGCAGGGTTCATGTGCTGGGGTCCATAGGATTCTAACGAGATATTGGGGAGGTGTGTGGGAGGTCGGGTTGATGAGCTATGAGCCTATTTGTGGGAGAGGTTTGAGAATCGCGATTGATTTACATGCACCTTCAAGCGGAGATTGTGACGTTGCGGGGGGCTCGGGGGGGGCGATTTCGGAAGGGTTTGGGGTATTGGGGAGGTGTGTGGGTGGTTCCATAGAGAAACAGTGGGGATTAAATACAGGTCTTTTAGGAATTGCTATTTAAATTGTTGCGGGGGCTTGCTGTAAAACATTCATAATCGTCAGGATACTGGTTGACCTTGCAAACTATTGGCTAGTGTTATATGGGGAGTCCTGTAGTCCTGTAGTTTATAGATGATTAAACCTGTGTGTCTGCTACTAAGTGATTCATTGCACTGAATGGTTGGATTGACAGTTCATCATTAAGTCATTAATGTACAGACTGCCTGTGTGTATGCACATATATGTATCTATCTATATATATATATATATATATATATATATGTGTATGTGTGTGTGTGTGTATGTGCGTATGTGCGTGTGTGTTTTTCTCAATTAATGTTGGATAAAAAGCACTGTTTTTGTTAGTGTGATATCAGAACTGTGTGAGCACTAGGTCACACAGTTCTGAAATCACACTAACAAAAACAGTATATATATATATATATATATATATATATATATATATATGTGTGTGTCTGTGTGTGTATGTGCGTGTGTAAGTGTGTATGTGCGTGTGCGTATGTGTATGTGCGTGTGTGTTTTTCCTCAATTAATGTTGGATAAAAAGCACTGTTTTTGTTAGTGTGATATCAGAACTGTGTGACCTAGTGCTTTTTGTGAATTTTGATGCTAGCTTATTGCTGAATCCTGATTTGTTACATGTTTGATTGCATGTGGATTGATTTGACATTTAACACAGCTGTATAACTTTATACTGTTATCTGATATTTATAATGCGGTATCATTTTGATAAAAGGTGTATTTCTAATACCAAAGTCATAGCCATTGATGGCCTAATTCTGGCATTGGATGTATTTGGGTCTTTTTACACTCTAAGTTTTTGAAAGCATTTATCACTATTATCAAATTAGAACCAAACTCATACTATGCTACTGAACTGTAATGTATAGTGCTACCTGACACAGAGTGACCAATGGTTTACTGCTTGCTTACTACTTAAACTTAAACTGTGGCAGTGTGCTCAAGTGGAGCTGTCTTTAATCCTGCTGAAATTAGTGTTTACGCTACTACTAGTGCATCAGCATATGAACACCTGTTGAAAGCTTGATCTGTCACATACCTAAGCAATGGTAGAAGTCATATTCTGAAAATTACTCAACAGTGTCAGTGATGTATGGGAGAGAGTCCCGGGCCAGAGTCACGCACACTCAAAATTTCTTTAGGAATTTTTTTCTAGTTGTGTGCGTGCTGCAAGGCGCACACTATGTTATTACTAGCGTTTATTATTATTATTCTTACGCCGTTTTTTGGCTCAAAACACCTACCAGAGTTTTTGACGCATATACACAAAAGTTATATCAAAACGTGCGGCTCGGCCCCGACATGTGTGCTATGATTTTTCTAAGACTTCTGGCTAACAATTTTTGCCAAAAATTGCCAAAAACCACACCAAAAAAATGAATTGGTGTCAATGGAAAGAATGTTTGAGAGGTAGAGTGGAGATGTCATCGCTAGAGTGAGGAGAAGAGAGAGAAATGTGTAAAAAAAATAAAACGTATTCGACTACCATGGCCTCAAATGCACCACTACAGACACAATTTATACATAGAAACGTAGGAAAATGTGTCCTCTAGCTCACACTTGCTTTACTTTATCTGTCAGATTTATTGTTTTAGCTTGACATGCAAAAATTCGGCCGCAGCACCCATGAAGAGCCTCATAGACTCCCATGTTAAAAGTGCCAGGAAAATTTCAGGAGGAATACAAAACTAACACTTTTTAGAATTGCTCCCAAGAGCACATTTCTTCACTTGTCAACACAAAATGCCTATGTAGACGTTCAGGAAGGGCTCAGCCGGCTTCACGTTAACCTGGTTTTATGATTGGAAACACGGTTTGAAACACGGAATCAAATTGGCTCTTTTTGTTTCGGGTGTATTTATAAACTGTACTCCAGCTCAACTCTTCCTCTCTGGCTCTAAGTCTCTAAGGTAAGCAAACATCTTTTTCAACTCTTTCGCTAGCATGCTATCTACAATGTAGGTTTTTGACTTCTTTAACATTTGGCCTCATAGGTATTCATGTGTTTATCAGTCAGGATTTACAACTGATATTCCAACTAGCTGTAAAGATATGCTGTTTGCTAACATTAGCGACCAATGCTAAAATTAGCGCTTAAGCTAATTGCTAGTGCATCAGCATATGTTTCTAGCATGCTAAGATGTGGGTTTTGGACTTCTTTAACATTTGGGCTTATATGTAATCATGTGCTTATCAGTCAGGACGGTGGTGGAGGGTTATGGGGGGGGGTTATTTGTGTGCATTTTGACCGTTTAGGGTCGTTTTCGGAGGGGGGGGGGGGCGATCGGCGTTCGCGGGGGGCGGGGGGCGGGGGGGCTCGTGCGGGGGGGTTTGAGGGCAGGGTTCATGTGCTGGGGTCCATAGGATTCTAACGAGATATTGGGGAGGTGTGTGGGAGGTCGGGTTGATGAGCTATGAGCCTATTTGTGGGAGAGGTTTGAGAATCGCGATTGATTTACATGCACCTTCAAGCGGAGATTGTGACGTTGCGGGGGGCTCGGGGGGGCGATTTCGGAAGGGTTTGGGGTATTGGGGAGGTGTGTGGGTGGTTGGGATTGGAAGTTCCATAGAGAAACAGTGGGGATTAAATACAGGTCTTTTAGGAATTGCTATTTAAATTGTTGGGGGGGCTTGCTGTAAAACATTCATAATCGTCTGGATACTGGTTCACCTTGCAAACTATTGGCTAGTGTTATATGGGGAGTCCTGTAGTCCTGTAGTTTATAGATGATTAAACCTGTGTGTCTGCTACTAAGTGATTCATTGCACTGAATGGTTTGATTGACAGTTCATCATTAAGTCATTAATGTACAGACTGCCTGTGTGTATGCACATATATGTATCTATCTATAGATATATATATGTGTATGTGTGTGTGTGTGTATGTGCGTGTGTGTATGTGCGTGTGTGTATTTCTCAATTAATGTTGGATAAAAAGCACTGTTTTTGTTAGTGTGATATCAGAACTGTGTGAGCACTAGGTCACACAGTTCTGAAATCACACTAACAAAAACAGTATATATATATATATATATATGTGTGTGTGTGTGTGTGTGTGTATGTGCGTGTGTAAGTGTGTATGTGCGTGTGCGTATGTGTATGTGCGTGTGTGTTTTTCCTCAATTAATGTTGGATAAAAAGCACTGTTTTTGTTAGTGTGATATCAGAACTGTGTGACCTAGTGCTTTTTGTGAATTTTGATGCTAGCTTATTGCTGAATCCTGATTTGTTACATGTTTGATTGCATGTGGATTGATTTGACATTTAACACAGCTGTATAACTTTATAATGTTATCTGATATTTATAATGCGGTATCATTTTGATAAAAGGTGTATTTCTAATACCAAAGTCATAGCCATTGATGGCCTAATTCTGGCATTGGATGTATTTGGGTCTTTTTACACTCTAAGTTTTTTAAAGCATTTATCACTATTATCAAATTAGAACCAAACTCATACTATGCTACTGAACTGTAATGTATAGTGCTACCTGACACAGAGTGACCAATTGTTTACTGCTTGCTTACTACTTAAACTTAAACTGTGGCAGTGTGCTCAAGTGGAGCTGTCTTTAATCCTGCTGAAATTCGTGTTTACGCTACTACTAGTGCATCAGCATATGAACACCTGTTGAAAGCTTGATCTGTCACATACCTAAGCAATGGTAGAAGTCATATTCTGAAAATTACTCAACAGTGTCAGTGATGAATGGGGGGGAGTCCCGGGCCAGAGTCACGCACACTCAAAATTTCTTTAGGAATTTTTTTCTAGTTGTGTGCGTGCTGCAAGGCGCACACTATGTTATTACTAGCGTTTATTATTATTATTCTTACACCGTTTTTTGGCTCAAAACATCTACCAGAGTTTTTGACGCATATACACAAAAGTTATATCAAAACGTGCGGCTCGGCCCCGACATGTGTGCTATGATTTTTCTAAGACTTTTGGCGAACAATTGTGCCCAAAAATTGCCAAAAACCACACCAGAAAAATTCATGGGTGTTAATGGAGAGAATGTTTGAAAACTAGAGTGGGTGATGTCATCGCTAGAGTGGAGAGGAGACAGAAGAATTCGTGAAAAAAATAAAACATATTCGACTACCATGGCCTCAAATGCAACACTACAGACACAATTTATACATAGAAACGTAGGAAAATGTGTCCTCTAGCTCACACTTGCTTTACTTTATCTGTCAGATTTATTGTTTTAGCTTGACATGCGAAAATTCGGCCGCAGCACCCATGAAGAGCCTCATAGACTCCCATGTTAAAAGTGCCAGGAAAATTTCAGGAGGAATACAAAACTAACACTTTTTAGAATTGCTCCCAAGAGCACATTTCTTCACTTGTCAACACAAAATGCCTATGTAGACGTTCAGGAAGGGCTCAGCCGGCTTCACGTTAACCTGGTTTTATGATTGGAAACACGGTTTGGCTAGAAATCCTTCCTGTTCGAGGGGTGCGCTAAGCAGTGGTCTCAACAACTCTGTCAGCCATTTTCAAACTGTTCCACGTGCAGCTGATCGGTCGCTTAGCAACCCTGATCAACCTCAGCCTGTTTAGGCTGACTGAGGTGGCCATTTCACATGACATGTTTGACTTTTAATAACTTTGATTGGAGGACATTTACTGGACGAATCTAATTGGCTCTTTGTCTTTGGGTGGATATATATACGCTACTCTTAACTCAACTCTTCATCTCTGGCTTTCATTTGAGGTAAGTGAACGTCTACCACTGTTTTGCTAGCTAGCATGCTATTCATGTGCTTATAAGGGAATTATGAGTGAAAAATCGACAACAGCCTACTACAGTTCATAATGTTGAATACGCAAAGTAGAGTTTTGGATGCTTAACTTATGCTAGTGGTTGAAACTGGTTGAAAAAATGTATCCTGTCATCTTGGACATACTGTATGTGAGACCAATATTAATGTCGTGTGTGTATTTAGTTAGTGTGTAAAAGTGCTAAAATTCTAATTTGTTGGGAGGTGAAAATGTAGGCATAAACAGCTTTGGATCAATTAATTATTTAATAGATGTGTGAATCCACGTGCAGGTGGCCTGAAGATATATTAGCTGTGGTTGGTAATATAGGTAGAGCCTACATAATGGACTATATAACACGTTTTTTTTTCTGGCCAAGCTAAATAACTGTCAAGTTTTGATAAAATTGAGAGAATTATCATAGATTAGTCGATAATAGAACGTGTTTTTTCTGGGCAAGCGAACTAACTGCTGAGTGAGTAAACGTCTACAACTGTTTTGCTAGCTAGCTACCTAGCATGCTATTCATGTGCTTATGAGGGAAATATGAGTGAAAAATAGACAATAGCCTACTACAGTTAATAATGTTGAATAAGCAAAGTAGAGTTTTGGATGCTTAACTTATGCTAGTGGTTGAAACTGGTTAAAAAAACAAATCCTGTCGTCTTGGACATACTGTATCTGAGACCAATATTAATGTCGTGTGTGTATTTAGTTAGTGTGTAAAAGTGCTAAAATACTAATTTGTTGGGATGTGAAAATGTAGGCATAAACAGCTTTGGATTATTTAATTATTTAATAGATGTGTGAATCCACGTGCAGGTGGCCTGAAGATATATTAGCTGTGGTTGGTAATATAGAAAGAGCCTACAGTACATAATGGACTATATAACACGTTTTTTTCTTTCTGGCCAAGCTAAATAACTGTCACGTTTTGATACAATTGAGAGAATTATCATACATTAGTCGATAATGGAACGTGTTTTTTCTGGCCAAGCGAACTAACTGCTGTTTGGTGAGTCAGTCTCAGGGCTTCCGCGGAGGTTAATATTAATTATTTCGGGCCGCATTAGCAAGCAAGAGGGGCGCATGAACGAGTGACTTCGATTACTAACATTTCAGACAACAAACTTAAGCTTCACAATTGTTTTCCTTACTCAAATGTATATGTAAAAGTTAAACATTTAGCTACGTCATGTATTGGTACACACTTACACCTTAATGCTATCAAATGTTGTTTGCATTGAGTGTATGGAAATATTGCGTATAGTTTTTGCGTATAGTTTTTGCATACCTTTCATAGAGGGTCAGCACAACCTGTCTTAACATCTTGTACAATGTTATGGGTCAATTTGAGTCTATTACTTTATAGATTATTGAACCTGTGTGTCTGCTACTAACTGATTCATTGCACTCAATGAGTTGATTGACAGTTAATGATTAAGTAATAATGTACAGACTGCCTGTGTGTATGCACACACACATATATATACTGTATATATATATATGTGTGTGTGTGTTTTTGATTGCATGTGGATTGATTTGACATTTACACTGAAACAGCTGTATAAGTTTATAATGTTATCTGATATTTATACTGCGGTATCATTTTGATAAAAGGAGTATTTCAAATACCAAAGTCATAGCCATTTATGGCCTAATTCTGGCATTGGATGTATTTGGGTAATTTTACACAAAGTTTTTGAGCAGTGTGCTCAAGTGGAGCTGTCTTTAATCCTGTTTTTCGCCTCACAGATTTACAGCGCTTGACCATTGCTTTATCGGTAAATATGTTTTGCCAAGACTACATATGTTTTTCTGTGTGAGTTTTTGTTACATGTCTGGTGCTCACTGGTGTCGTCCTGTTCTAGATAAACGCTACATCACTGCTCTTCACTTCGGTGTCCATTTGACCTCATTTGATCCATCCAGTTGACCTCAACTATCCAGTTGCTCATATCTGCCTTTTCAGGTAAGACATTTAAGTATGTGTTTACATGTTGCAAAACACTCAATGATTGATAATGAAGAACTTTTAACCATTGTTCTGTGATGGATGTGCAGTGATTTACAAGTATAGAGTAAAGGTGTATTGGGGTTCATTGTTATTCAGTATTACAGTATAATTAATATGTTGTATTTAATTATTTTTGTGGGCTAAAACCTAAAAAGACATCCCAGTTTTGGTTGTTGGTTTACATTACAGTAAATGTTTCACACAATGCTGTATTTCCATGTGTGGTTGACAGTATTTAGTCTACAATTCACTGTGTTTTCTGACTTTTACAGGTGTCCTGTGTCCAGCATCTTCAAGACAGACTAAGCTAACTTTTCATATTTTTTGCACATTTAATTAGTTTAAACAGTACTGTTAGGTTAGGAGTAGATTATATCAAGAGTAGATTTAGTTTACATACTTTAGCTTTTAATTTAGTTACAATTGTGATTATATTTTGTGAGTAAATTGTGTAAAGTTGTTTTCAAGATGCCGAGGAAGGGAAAGCGATCCCAGGCTCAGAAAGTGCGCTGGGCAAGGCTCGACCTTGCAGCTCCTGCTCCAGTTAGCCCAACCAATTCCACTCATCAGGTACAGAAACAATTATATAGATGACAGTTAACACACTATTGTAGTCAGGTGGCTCAGTGGGTTAAGGCATTGGGCCCATGATTGAAAGGTTGTGAGTTCGAATCCCGAGTGTGGCTAGATTACGTTATGTCCTTGGGCAAGGCACTTCACCCTACTTGCCTTAGGGGGAATGTCCCTGTACCTGCTGTAAGTCACTTTGGACAAAAGGGTCTGCTAAATGTAAATGTTATAGTGCTGATGTCACAAAACTACATTTTGATTTGTTGCATTTTATGACATTCCTGTCATGTGTAATCAGGTTCCAAAAACACAGTAAGTTTTCATATACTTGATATCTTATTAGATCCCTGAAACACCTCCAACCACCAGCCGGCTAGGGGCGATGACAAATGCACCCACCCCAACTAATTCTCCAGCCTACAAGGTATGGGTAGTTTTTGTTGTTGTTGTTGTTGTTGGTTAGTTTTTTTTTCCCTTCAGAGTGGACACACAGATATGGCCTGAGAACATAAATTGCTGTACTTTCATGTTTTTCTTAACTACTTGAAAAATCTTGATTCACAATTGAGTATTTAAGATGTATCATTTGGTATCATCAGATTCCCAAAATACAGACTCCTCAACAGTCAAAGAACTGGATGACTAATGAAGCGCAGAGAACAGATGCATCCACCTGCCCTCGTTCTCCAGTTGAAAAGGTTTTCTTTTAATTATTCACCCATCTAGCATTTTGTGTGTGTGTAAAATCAAGTCTCTGGAATGTGCATCAGGTGAGTACATTGTTCTGCTTATGTTTTCATTTCTATTAACTTGGTATCCTGTCTCATCAGATACCAAAAGCAGAGACATCTTCAGGGCCAAAAAGCTTCTGTGTAATGGACGATGCACCCACCTGCTCCCGTTATCCAACTACAAAGGTAGGCTTTTTTTCCCTCTACAGTTGTTACACAAAGCAACACAAAACATTTACACAAACATGTATTACACTTCAACAAATACACACATGAAATGTATAATTAAATACAAGACTTAGGAAAAAACAATTATACCAAACATCTGTATAATATGGGTTTGTTTACTTCACATTTCATTGACAGTAGTGTCTTTTCAAAACATAATCCACATCACAATAGCCGTAAAGAGGAAGTTTGTGACTTCTTCCAAGCTTTTCCCAAATCTAAACAATTATTTTAAATACCTACACGTAAACATCTGAACCCTTTCATCTGAAATAATACAAAAAGAAAGCTAAGTTTAAAATGTGAATCTAAATGTCATGTGAGATGTCAACACTGGCATTTTAGGTTGAAGCTATCTGTATAGACAACTACAGTGCCTTGCCAAACTATTCGGCCCCTTTCAAACTTTTGCTACATTTCAGGCTTCAATCATTAAGATATTTTTTTTGTTGTTGTGAAGAATCAACAAGTGGGACACAATCATGAAGTGGAACACAATTTATTGGATATTTCAAACTTTAACATATAATGAACAGAAAAAATGGGTGTGCAAAACCTTTCAGCCCCCTTAATTGAATACTTTGTAGCACCACCTTTAGCTGCGATTACAGCTGTAAATTGCTTGGGGTATGTCTCTATCAGCTTTGCATATTGACAGACTCACATTTTTGCCCATTCCTTCTGGCAAAACAGCTCGAGCTCAGGAAGGTTGGATGGAGAGCGTTTATGAACAGCAGTTTTCAGTTCTTTCCACAGATTCTCGATTGGATTCAAGTGTGGATCTGACTAGGTTATTCTAACACCTGTATATGTTTATTTGTAAGCCATTCCGTTGTAGATTTTGCTTTATGTTTTGGATCATTGTCTTGTTGGAAGACATCTCTGTCCCAGTCTCAGGTTTTTTGCAGACTCCATCAGGTCTTCTTCCAGAATGGTCCTGTATTTGGTTCCATCCATCTTCCCATACATTTTAATCATCTTCCCTGTCCCTGCTGAAGAAAAGCAGGCACAAACCATGATGCTGCCACCACCATGTTTGACAGTGGGGATGATGTGTTCAGGGTGATGAGCTGTGTTGCTTTTACGCCATACATAACGTTTTTGCCTTGTTGCCAAAAAGATTGATTTTGGTTTCATCTGACCACAGCACCTTCTTCCACATGTTTGGTGTCTCCCAGGTGGCTTGTGGCAAACTTTAAACCTAGACTCTTTTTATGGATATCTTTAAGAAATGGCTTTCTTCTTGCCACTTCCATATAGGCCAGATTTGTACAGTATATACGAGTATGGACAGACTCTCCCACCCTCCACCATCTCTGCAGTTCATTCAGAGTGATCATGGGCCTTTTGGCTGCATCTCTGATTGCAGATCTTGTTTGAGCTGAAAGTTTAGACAAATGGCCTGGTCTTTGTAGATTTGCAGTGGTCTGATACGCCTTGCCTTTCAATATTATCACTTGCACAGTGCTCCTTGGGATTGTTAAAGCTTGGGAAATGTTTTAGTATCCAAATCCGGCTTTAAACTATTTTGGACTTACCTGGTGTGTTCCTTGTTTCTTCATGATGCTGTCTGCGCTTCTAACAGACCTCAAACTCTCCTGATGTTCAGTATGGATCTCTGAATGATCCAATGTTGACCTAAATGACTAATGGTGATAAATAGAATCCACCTGTGTGTAATCAAGTCTAAATGCACCTGCTCTGTGATACTCTCACTCCATGTGCACACGCTGAACACATGTCTAATTCTACCTTATTTTCTCCCTCTCGATTGTAGGGCTGACTTGGTCCTGATGGCGTGTCTGGCTTCTAGCATCAACGTACCCTGTCACTGTGGTGAGTCATTTATCATTAACTGCGCTGGTGGTGGTGGTATCTATCTGCAGTGGTTGTGCTCTCTATCTCTGTGACTTGGCTGTGCAGATTACTGACTGTGTTTGTATGGCTCCTTATCCCTCCTCAGGAACACAGACTGTTGCAAGGCCAACGAGCTGCAGGTGTTTCCACAACCAGTGGACCAGCCCAGCACGTCTGCAGTGTCTGCAGCACCACTCCCTGCACTTGTCGAGCCCTCAGCTGCCCCAGCAGTGGCACTTCCCAAGACAACGGCATGGCAGAGGATTATAAAACTGAAGCTGCCGATGTCTTGCAGGGAAAGCTTCCTGCTGCACGGAGGGACAGGCACTTTTTCCACTTCAACTGCTGGCACTGCGGTCAGCCAAAGACTAAAAGTTTGTCCACAGCTGCTATGGAAACGAGCACTTCTGCTCCTCCACAGCTGTAGATGTTGGGCCCGAAATAAATATAATATGGTTTTATTGTGTGATTGTTAGGATGTGGATTCTTGTTGGATGAATGTATACATTTCTGTTTTTATTTGGAACGGATTAAATAGTATTTTATTCTACTCTATAGGGTGTTTTTAAGCCATTCTTGTTGGCCTGGTGGGACTGGCTGTTCAGCCTGTTGGCTTTTTTTCGTCATTTTATTTTGCTTAGTTTAGGGTTTTATTATTTTGTAGGGTGCCACCGGCTTCGACGGCCCTGTACAGGGTTGGCCCGGTGTCGCACCTTCGTTTTGTTGTTTTTGGCCGGCTCACCAGGTCTGAACGTAAATAAAATTATTGTAAATGTGAGCCATCTTGCCTCCTGTGTCCTCATTGAAATTTGTTTGATTCTCTTGGGTTGTAACAATGTTAAATCTATTTTTATGCTAGCTTGTGAATACACCTTCATCTTTAAGTACTTTTAAGAAGATTTAAAGTCAGGAATCGCAAAGCTATAGAACACCTGGGGCCCGTTTCAGAAAGGAGGTTCAACCAACTCTGAGTTTAAACTTGAAGTCTGAGTTGCCAAACCCCAAGGTGGGAAACTCTGGGTTTTCGGTTTCCGAACACCTGAAAATAATTAGTTTTATCAACTCTGAGTTGGCTGGCTCTGACTTAAGCGTGTGCTCCGCAACGCTAAAAAGCCATTATCAATGGAGCGTAGATATAAGGATTCACCATGGAAACGGCGTAAGGGAAGCATATTTCTCCCAAACAGAACCGGAAGTGCTTATCCAAGTTTATGGTGAATATGAAAACAGAAATTATACAGTGCTGGGTGTAATTAATTAGTAATTAGTAATCTACATACTGTAATTTAAAACAATTCTGTATAAAACAAGTGGATGTAACATCAAATGTAAGTAGACCAAATTAGAAAGTAGACCAATACTTTCTAAAGATCATAATTATTACATTAATCTGAATAGACTTGTTGGATGTAATTTGTAGTTAGTAATTAAGAACTGTTTTACCGTAAATTCCCAACTGTTACAAATCTGATGTCAAACTAGAAGAACAGAATTGTTTTAAACCTATTAATTTAATTTTCACGTATAGGTGCAATCCTGCAGGCATTAAAATAACGTTGCAGCAGATTAAGATGAAATATAATATATATATATATATATATATATATATATAATAGATTTAACTGCCTACATAAAATGTAAGAGGTCTAACTACAGTATGTTTAAATTGTTTCCATGTAGAATTATATTTCCATTTATATTACTTCGGGTTGGGTTTTTTGTTGATCCCAACAGATTCACATGGTAACATCTGTCTTTTGGAGCCTCCTGTCCCAACAGAACCCCTGGCAGTTGTAAGTAGCCTACTCAATATACCATATATTATTACAAATAGTGTTATGAAGTGTACTTTATGGAATGTTCATCTATACAGGATGATGGGGATGAAGAAACTGTTTGTGCTGCCACAGAGGCCTACTGAGTTAATGTTAATATCATGTGTCTACACATCAAACAATCTACACATTCACATTTAATGTGGAGTAGCCTATATAATCTAAGTTTATATCTATAAATGGTCATTCTAATCTCCCCCCCAAAGTGTGGAAGAACAGCAGGAGGAAGGTCCATCAACTTCTGGTGCACAGATGAACACAGTTCAGTGATTTACAGTGAATGCCACAGTTTCATTCTGTAGAATTTTAGAACTACATTATGTAACCCTAAATCTACTGTATTTTCAGTTGCCAATTAAAGAGTTGTATAGAATTCTTATTATTAAAAAAATCTGAAATCAGATCTGGAAATTAACATTTTGAAAGAATATCTTAAAGTGAGTGTATAGTCATAGGTGAATTCTGGGAAGTATTGAAACTATATTAAGATCTAACCTTTTTCATTTATCTTTTGTTTTAGAAAAAAAACACCATATAAATGGCTGTGATTTTGTGTTTATTAATTTTAATTTGTGGTGGATATCATTATTAATGTGAAAAGACATTGTGGCATATCATATCCTTCCATCCTGGATATCTGCAGAGTTGATGTGGTCGTCCTCAGGATCTTGTAACTTTAGGGCAGGGTGTTTCTCCCCTCTAATCATGGAGAACAACACATGCCACAATAATGTCACAGGCCCTTTCAGGGATGGTTCAGGTTCTGGGTAAGGGGTAATCAGAGTTTGCCAGCATGGGTAACCCCTATCTCCCAGCAGAAAGCCATCCATCTCTCCTGTAAGAAAGTTCACATTGCTTTAGAGCTGCACATAATTTCCCCTGTAAGTGAGTAGTGCATACATTGAAATATATAGGACATACATTTACTTACCCCTTTCCAGTCTTTTACTCAAGGTTGACTCTCGATAAATTCTTGAGTCATGAACAGAGCCAGGCCACTTGGCCTCCACATTTATGCATTCATGTGCAGCATCACATATGATCAGTGGACAGTGCAAAGAATGACACATGTACAGTATTGTGATGTCTTTGACCATTAGAACCAGTAGGCTACCTGCACATTAATACTGTGAATGGACCTCCTATTGACATAATCTGCTTCATTTTCAGAGGGTGCAATGATTGGAATATGTGTGCCATTATTAGGTCACTTCCAAGGGTCGCGGCAAGATATTCTTAACTGAATGTTATTTATCAGGTTAGCATTATTTAAACCCATTTATACACCACTTACCTGCAATCCTGTAGAACTCCTTTGATGACTCACTGGTTTGTGCCCAGGAAACAACACAAAATGGTCAGAAAGTGCTTCAGTGCAAGGCACACTTTCCTGACCGCTCTGCAAACAGTAGCCTTACTAGTATTTTCTAGTAAGAATGGATGAGATTGTGGATGTATCTTATTGACTCCAAAGAAAAACGGTACCGCTCAGATAAAAATGGAGATGGGAGTGTCAAAACATTCATTCTGGGCCTCAAAAATCTCTCCCAATATAAATGTAAATCTCGACAAATTAATGCAGCCTCTTCATCTATAGGATTGTCAATAATAGAACAATTAATTCCCTTTGCTGCTCTCCTCGTAAAAAACTTGCTCAATGAATGAGGTGTTTAAACGTCGCCTCGTCTTCAAAAAGGGGAGGAGACTGAAATAAACTCTAAGTTTACAGAAGAAAACCTGCTCCCAACCAGGTTAGGTTCATAGGGTCAGTTACTATGGTAACTGACTCTGAGTACAAGTTACCTCTCTTTCAGAAACGGGCTTAACTTAGCCTATTTTCTCAGGTTTAACTTACCCCCCTTTCTGAAACCGAAAACCCAGAGTTTCCCTCATTTCAGAGTTAACTTACTCAGAGTTTTCACTTAACCCGCTTTCTGAAACGGGCCCCTGTTGAAAGCTTGATCTGTCACATACCTAAGCAATGGTAGAAGTCATTCTGAAATGTACTCAACAGTGTCAATGATGTATGGGGGAGAGTCCCGGGCCCGAGTCACGCACACTCAAAATTTCTTTAGGAATTTTTTTCTAGTTGTGTGCGTGCTGCAAGGCGCACACTATGTTATTACTAGCGTTTATTATTATTGTGTGCGTGCTGCAAGGCGCACACTATGTTATTACTAGCGTTTATTATTGTGTGCGTGCTGCAAGGCGCACACTATGTTATTACTAGCGTTTATTATTATTATTCTTACGCCGTTTTTTGGCTCAAAACATCTACCAGAGTTTTTGACGCATATACACAAAAGTTATATCAAAACGTGCGGCTCGGCCCCGACATGTGTGCTATGATTTTTCTAAGACTTTTGGCTAACAATTTTGCCCAAAAAATGCCAAAAACCACACCAAAAAAATGCATTGGTGTCAATGGAAAGAATGTTTGAGAGGTAGAGTGGAGATGTCATCGCTAGAGTGAGGAGAAGAGAGAGAAATGTGTAAAAAAAATAAAACGTATTCGACTACCATGGCCTCAAATGCACCACTACAGACACAATTTATACATAGAAACGTAGGAAAATGTGTCCTCTAGCTCACACTTGCTTTACTTTATCTGTCAGATTTATTGTTTTAGCTTGACATGCGAAAATTCGGCCGCAGCACCCATGAAGAGCCTCATAGACTCCCATGTTAAAAGTGCCAGGAAAATTTCAGGAGGAATACAAAACTAACACTTTTTAGAATTGCTCCCAAGAGCACATTTCTTCACTTGTCAACACAAAATGCCTATGTAGACGTTCAGGAAGGGCTCAGCCGGCTTCACGTTAACCTGGTTTTATGATTGGAAACACGGTTTGGCCAGAAATCCTTCCTGTTCGAGGGGTGCGGTAAGCCTTTTCTCTCTGTCTGTTCAACTGACATGACAGTTGCAACTGTCAGCTGCAACTCATTAGTTCGTTACTTAGCAACGTGCTTGAAAGAGGAGAGACGGTGGCCACGAATGACGGTGGCTATTTTATGAACAGTAATTCATTTCACATTTAATAACTTTAATTGGAGGATATTTACTGGAGGAATCAAATTGGCTCTTTTTGTTTCGGGTGTATTTATAAACTGTACTCCAGCTCAACTCTTCCTCTCTGGCTCTAAGTCTCTAAGGTAAGCAAACATCTTTTTCAACTCTTTCGCTAGCATGCTATCTACAATGTAGGTTTTTGACTTCTTTAACATTTGGCCTCATAGGTATTCATGTGCTTATCAGTCAGGATTTACAACTGATATTCCAACTAGCTGTAAAGATATGCTGTTTGCTAACATTAGCGACCAATGCTAAAATTAGCGCTTAAGCTAATTGCTAGTGCATCAGCATATGTTTCTAGCATGCTAAGATGTGGGTTTTGGACTTCTTTAACATTTGGGCTTATATGTATTCATGTGCTTATCAGTCAGGACGGTGGTGGAGGGTTATGGGGGGGGGTTATTTGTGTGCATTTTGACCGTTTAGGGTCGTTTTCGGAGGGGGGGGGCGATCGGCGTTCGCGGGGGCGGGGGGGCTCGTGCGGGGGGGTTTGAGGGCAGGGTTCATGTGCTGGGGTCCATAGGATTCTAACGAGATATTGGGGAGGTGTGTGGGAGGTCGGGTTGATGAGCTATGAGCCTATTTGTGGGAGAGGTTTGAGAATCGCGATTGATTTACATGCACCTTCAAGCGGAGATTGTGACGTTGCGGGGGGCTCGGGGGGGCGATTTCGGAAGGGTTTGGGGTATTGGGGAGGTGTGTGGGTGGTTCCATAGAGAAACAGTGGGGATTAAATACAGGTCTTTTAGGAATTGCTATTTAAATTGTTGGGGGGGCTTGCTGTAAAACATTCATAATCGTCTGGATACTGGTTGACCTTGCAAACTATTGGCTAGTGTTATATGGGGAGTCCTGTAGTCCTGTAGTTTATAGATGATTAAACCTGTGTGTCTGCTACTAAGTGATTCATTGCACTGAATGGTTTGATTGACAGTTCATCATTAAGTCATTAATGTACAGACTGCCTGTGTGTATGCACATATATGTATCTATCTATATATATATATATATATATATATATATGTTAATGTGTGTGTGTGTGTGTGTGTGTGTATGTGCGTTTTTCTCAATTAATGTTGGATAAAAAGCACTGTTTTTGTTAGTGTGATATCAGAACTGTGTGAGCACTAGGTCACACAGTTCTGAAATCACACTAACAAAAACAGTATATATATATATATGTGTGTGTGTGTGTGTGTATGTGCGTGTGTGTGTGTGTATGTGCGTGTGTGTATGTGTATGTGCGTGTGTGTTTTTCCTCAATTATTGTTGGATAAAAAGCACTGTTTTTGTTAGTGTGATATCAGAACTGTGTGACCTAGTGCTTTTTGTGAATTTTGATGCTAGCTTATTGCTGAATCCTGATTTGTTACATGTTTGATTGCATGTGGATTGATTTGACATTTAACACAGCTGTATAACTTTATAATGTTATCTGATATTTATAATGCGGTATCATTTTGATAAAAGGTGTATTTCTAATACCAAAGTCATAGCCATTGATGGCCTAATTCTGGCATTGGATGTATTTGGGTCTTTTTACACTCTAAGTTTTTTAAAGCATTTATCACTATTATCAAATTAGAACCAAACTCATACTATGCTACTGAACTGTAATGTAAAGTGATACCTGACACAGAGTGACCAATGGTTTACTGCTTGCTTACTACTTAAACTTAAACGGTGGCAGTGTGCTCAAGTGGAGCTGTCTTTAATCCTGCTGAAATTCGTGTTTACGCTACTACTAGTGCATCAGCATATGAACACCTGTTGAAAGCTTGATCTGTCACATACCTAAGCAATGGTAGAAGTCATATTCTGAAAATTACTCAACAGTGTCAGTGATGTATGGGGGGGAGTCCCGGGCCAGAGTCACGCACACTCAAAATTTCTTTAGGAATTTTTTTCTAGTTGTGTGCGTGCTGCAAGGCGCACACTATGTTATTACTAGTGTTTATTATTATTATACTTATTCTTACGCCCTTTTTTTGGCTCAAAACACCTACCAGAGTTTTTGACGCATATACACAAAAGTTATATCAAAACGTGCGGCTCGGCCCCGACATGTGTGCTATGATTTTTCTAAGACTTTTGGCTAACAATTTTTGCCAAAAATTGCCAAAAACCACACCAAAAAAATGCATTGGTGTCAATGGAAAGAATGTTTGAGAGGTAGAGTGGAGATGTCATCGCTAGAGTGAGGAGAAGAGAGAGAAATGTGTAAAAAGAAAAAAACGTATTCGACTACCATGGCCTCAAATGCACCACTACAGACACAATTTATACATAGAAACGTAGGAAAATGTGTCCTCTAGCTCACACTTGCTTTACTTTATCTGTCAGATTTATTGTTTTAGCTTGACATGCGAAAATTCGGCCGCAGCACCCATGAAGAGCCTCATAGACTCCCATGTTAAAAGTGCCAGGAAAATTTCAGGAGGAATACAAAACTAACACTTTTTAGAATTGCTCCCAAGAGCACATTTCTTCACTTGTCAACACAAAATGCCTATGTAGACGTTCAGGAAGGGCTCAGCCGGCTTCACGTTAACCTGGTTTTATGATTGGAAACACGGTTTGGCTAGAAATCCTTCCTGTTCGAGGGGTGCGCTAAGCAGTGGTCTCAACAACTCTGTCAGCCATTTTCAAACTGTTCCACGTGCAGCTGATCGGTCGCTTAGCAACCCTGATCAACCTCAGCCTGTTTAGGCTGACTGAGGTGGCCATTTCACATGACATGTTTGACTTTTAATAACTTTGATTGGAGGACATTTACTGGACGAATCTAATTGGCTCTTTGTCTTTGGGTGGATATATATACGCTACTCTTAACTCAACTCTTCATCTCTGGCTTTCGTCTGAGGTAAGTGAACGTCTACCACTGTTTTGCTACCTAGCATGCTATTCATGTGCTTATAAGGGAAATATGAGTGAAAAATCGACAACAGCCTACTACAGTTCATAATGTTGAATACGCAAAGTAGAGTTTTGGATGCTTAACTTATGCTAGTGGTTGAAACTGGTTGAAAAAATGTATCCTGTCATCTTGGACATACTGTATGTGAGACCAATATTAATGTTGTGTGTGTATTTAGTTAGTGTGTAAAAGTGCTAAAATTCTAATTTGTTGGGAGGTGAAAATGTAGGCATAAACAGCTTTGGAT